>CM076570.1:349213964-349813964 GCA_034641835.2 Pinus albicaulis | reverse complement strand
TTCTGGAAGGTATAGCTTCTATCCATTTGGAAAAGAAGTCAGTGGTTGTGAGGATCCATTTATGTTGAGCTGAGGAGGATGGGTGAATTTCCTCAATGAAGTCTAAACCCCATTGTTGAAAAGGTGCCTCAACTCTGATAGGATGTAAGGGTAAGGGAAGAAGTTTTCTTTTGCCATCAAAAATTTGACACTTATGGCAATACATGACCAACCTTTGAGTTTCTGGGAAAAGGGTAGGCCAATAGTGACCAGATCTAAGAATTTTGTTTGTTGTGGCCTTCCAGTAGAGGTGTCCTCCACATTCTCCGTCATGCAATTCATGCATGATTTTTCCTGCATCATCTTCAAGTAAACATTTAAGAAAAATTCCAACAGCATTTTTCCAATATAATACTCCATCTAATATGCAAAAACTCAAAGCTTTTTGTTTCAAAAATATAGCTTTAGTTTTAGACAGAGAAGGAGGGGCATTTAAATATAAAAGCACATAAACAATGTCAGCATACCAAGGAGAATTTAGAAAAGTTTCTTCAATAAAAGGAGCAGTGGATTCTTCTATTTCTTCCAACAAATCTACCATATTTATGTCAAGTGCTTGGAAGTTAGACTCAGCCATAAGTTTTGCTAATCCTTGCCCTTTAACTAGTTTGGTGGGCCTAATTTCTAACTCATATTCAAGAATAGTTGCAATCCATTTTTCCCTTTTACCATCAGGGTCTTGACTTAGAATGTCCTTGACAACAGTATGTGGAACAAAAGAAATTATGTGAGAGTGTAAAATATAGACCCTAAATTCTTTTAATGCTTTCACTAATGCTAAGGATTGCTTCTCCATGATGTTATATTTGAGAGGAGCATCTCTCAAGGCCCTACTAAAGAAAGATATTGGTTTTTCTTGCCCCAAATCATTCTTTTGAAGTAAAACTACAGCTATTTTATGCTCAGATGCAAAAGAAAAGATATAAAAGTCTTTGGTGAAATCTGGACTAATCAGGACTGGTGTTTGAGTAAGAGCTTGTTTGACCAGTTTGAATGATTGTTTAGCTGGTAAAGTCCATTTTACACCGACATCTTTCTTAAGCATGTTTGTAATGTTTTTTAATAGCTCAGCAAGATTAGGAATGAACCTCCTTAGAAAATTAATCTTTCCGATGAAGGATTGCAATTCTTTGAGGCTCCTTGGATGGCTGATCTGCAATATTCCATCTATCCTTGTAGGGTCTATTTTGATTCCCTCTTCTAAAATTATATGTCCAAGAAGTTTACCTTCTTAGAGACTAAAGAGTGTCTTCTTGGGATTCAATGATAAGCCAAATTTCCTACACTTCTCAAAAACCTTTCTTAAGTGAGTCAAATGTTCTTCATCAGTTTTTGAAAAGACAGTTATGTCATCAAGGTAAATAATTATGAAATAGCCAATATCTTCAGAAAAGGCTATGTCCATGGCCCTTTGGAAGGTGGCCCCTGCATTCATTAATCCGAAAGGCATTTTGAAATACATAAAGGTGCCGCAAGGTGTGGTAAAGGCAGTTTTGATTTGATCACTTGGGAGCACTAACACCTGGTTGTAACCTGAGAACCGATCTAAGAGGGAAATCCTTCTTGAACCAACTACCCTTTGAAGTATATGGTCCATCTTGGGTAAGGGGTAGTTATCTTTTAAAGAGGCTCTATTTAAATTTTTGAAGTCAATACAGAGCCTGATTTCCCCTGTTTTCTTTCTAACAGAAACTAAGTTTGATATCCACTCTGAAAATCTAATGGGTACTATGATTCCAGCATCATGCATTTTTTCAATCTCTGCCTTCACCAGAGGTAGTAAGAGAGGATTTATTCTCCTTAGTTTTTGTTTGAAAGGATTTTGATTTTCCTTCAAAGGAATTTTATGCTGGATGATGCTGGTATCATATTATTTTAGGTCTTTGTATCCCCAAGCAAAAACATCTTTAAACTCTTTGAACAACTCTATATACTACAATTTTATGTGAGTTGGGAGAGTGCTGGACAGTTTGATCATCTTGGATTCTGCTAGACTGCCTATGTTATGTTCTTCTACATTTGTTTCCACAGGCTCCATTCTTGGTTCTTTGGCTACATCGTTAAAATCAAAAAGGTGTTCTAAAGGTGCTAGACCTCTTGGAATTTTATCATTTTTGCATTGTAAAACTTACAAGTCTTCTTGGTCTGCATTGTCAGTTATCTCTGCTTAAAAAGGATTCTCACCATGATTTATATCAGTAGTATATGTCATTTTAACTTCTGGGGTTTGTTCAATATACAAACAATTTTCTTTATGGCTGGTTTCTCATATTGGTATGCTGAAATCGCTTTCTAATTTTAAGAAATCATCTATGTGTTTTTCTGAATCAAACACTTGCCAGTGATCTTCGTTGTCAGGCACAGCAGGCCTATGTTTTACCTTCACACTGAGTTGTTCATTTATTTAAGGTATCTGGCAATTGCTGGCATTGAAAGCGAGTTCATTTGCTAGATGATTTAGTTCTCTTGGAATGAAAATAAGTTCATACTTTTCAAAGGTTTTTAATAGATCAAGGGTAGCGTTTCGATACTCCCTAAGTCTTGGATTTTTAGCTGTATTCTCCTTTGATTTATCTTATGATAAGTTCAGAATCTCCTAAGATTGATATCTTCTAGGCGTCTAACTATTTAAGCAGTTGTAAGCCTAGGAGAAGTGCTTCATACTCAACAATATTGTTAGTGCATGGGAAATCCAATTTGTATGAAAAACTCTGTTTTGTATTTTGAATCCACACACCTGCTCTTGCACTTGTTTTATTACAAGATCCATCAAAGTTTAGGGTCCAAATTATCATTCCTATTTTCATTTTCTTGTTGCTGTTGATTGCTAATGTTCTGAATTTGATTGAAGGGGAGATTTGATTGTTTAGGTGAACTGATTGGGTCCATGTTTTCCTTATCTGGCTGAGTGATTTCATCTTCGTTACATAAGATAAAGGAATCTAAACTTGATTGAATAGAATAGATTGGAGAGTTGTTTGGTTTGTCTATGTTGCTCACCATGTATTTCATGTGGGATTCCCCGTATAGTCTTCTGTTTTGGTTAAAAACGGGAAAGGTGGCATAAGACATGTCCATTTGAAGGCTTCCCTGAAGTTTGGCTCCCCAAGATCTGGATAAGAGAATGCCATACTTAGGGGGGATGTCAGCTACAACCATGTCCATGACTAAACTCTTAGCAGGGATTTGGGCTAAGTTAACACACAGATCTTTGATTAAACCCAAACACTTGACTCTGCTTGAGTCAAAGGAATACAAGTCTTTGTATGGCTTAGTAATTTCTAAGCCTAAGCCTAAGCTTTCCATCACTACTTTGGGCATTAGATTGTGTGAAGCTCCTGAGTCTAACATAGCATTGTGTAAAATTTTCTCATGTATGTTCAAGCTAATATAGAAGGGAGGGACAGCCCCTTCTTGGTATTTTCCTCCAACTTCTGGACCAAACAACAACTCTGGTTTGTCATCTGTCAAGTTTAAGGTGTCACTATCATTTCCTAAGTTCAAAGCTTTCAAAACTTGGTTTTTGTACACGTCTTGGGTTACTAGTTCAGCTAAGGGGATGGTAATTTTTATCTTAGCAATCTCTCCCTCAAGGCTGAAAGGAATAATTGACTTGTTTGTATTTACATATGTTTTTTCAATTGAATTCTTTTCAGCAACTTTGATTTGCTGAACCTTGTTTGGACTGGTAATTGGGACATTTTTATTAGGACCACTAGCCGAAGTGCTAGGGGTACTCTGTTCAACCTTTGGTTGTACACCTTTATCTTTGTTTAAGTCTGGTTTCTTAGCCAAAATGTTGGTTTTCTCTGCTGTCTTTTTGGGTTGGTTTTTTGTGTTTTTCTTGACAGCAGTGCTAATTTTCTTATCCTTTGAATTATCTATGTTTCCCTTGCTCCTAAGATCATAATGTTTTTGTACCTCCATGATTTCATTTTCAAAACCCAATCTATATTCATCAGAATCTTCATAGGTATTTGTATTTTGATCATAAGAGAAGAAATCTTGTTCTTCCTCAGTGAGGAAAACATCATCCCCACTGTCTGATCCAATCAAGTTTACATGAGATTCTTCCAACCTTTCCAACTCCCTATCTTCTTCATATTGATCTACATAGTTCTGTTGAAAGGGAGGTCTAATCTGTTGGTCACTTTCTTTTTGCTTATCTTCATTGTTGTCCCTTCTATAATTCTGATTTCTATTTCTGTTTTGGGAGTTGTTTTGATTGTCTCTTGGTTGTGTTCTCTCAAGTATGCTCATCCTTTTCATGATCTCTTCCAACATATGTTCTATCTTTGAACTAGGTGTGGAGGGTGTAGTGTCATCTTTATAAGTCCCCCTCTTCTCTGATCTCAACCTATTTCTTTTCTCAATTATGTTTGCTTCTACGCTCACAGCTCCTTTCTGCATGTCTTCTAAGGTTAAGTAGTCCCTCTCCCTTAATTGATACATCATGTCCACATCAAGGCCTTTGGGATATCTTACTAAGGCCATGCCTTGAGGAGGCTTCATGTGAGGTGGAAGAGCATTATAAATGCTATTGAACCTAGTGGAGTAGTCAGGAACACTCTCTCCTTGATTTCTCTTGAGGCTGTTATATTCTACTAGTATTGGGAGAGGATTCTTTTTGAGTTCCCATTTGTTGACGAATGTTTGATGCAAGGCGGGGAGATCATTTATGCTGTTAGGAGGTAATTTTTTAAACCATTTCTTTACATCTCCCCCTAAACTTTGAGCAAAGATCCTCATTTTCACAGTTTCTTCCTCTATCTCCATGTAATCAAATGCATCTCCCATCCTATCTACATGTTGTTGAGTTGTTGTAGACTCTTTTCCAGTGAAGTGAGGGATTTTAGATTGGTAATCATTTGGTAAGTGAAGTAGAGGTTGTGGTAACACTAATGGGGCATACCATGTTGCCATGGCTGGAAATAAGGGTGGATTTACAGTAGTGAAAGTGGGCTGAACATGAGTGTTTTGCACAGTGGTAGTATAAATTGGAGTGGAAGAAAAACTTGGGCCAGCAAACTGATTTTGAGCAGACTTGTTATGAAAAAGGCTAAAGTGATAAAGAAGCTGGGAATCAGGAGGAGTGGAAGGTGAGGCTTCTCTACTGAAGCTTTGTTGCAAATTTGCAATATCAAGGTCAGTTTGGTTTAAGTCACCTTGAGATCTGGTTCTAAAGATGTTCTTTGTATGATGTAAATCAAAGTGTGAATCCTCTAAGACCACAAGGTTTTTGGGGACAGAATTTGTTCTTAAGAGGCTCCTATTAGCAGCTGAATTTCGAGAGTTAGAATTCTGCCACAAAATTCTCTCAGGATTGTCAGCGATTAAAGGAGGATTTGGGTCTGGATGGGATCTAGTATTGATCCTATGTGAAGTTGGACTGCTTTTCAAAAATGAGAGAGGTGGGGGTTTTAGGGACTGTTTTTGGAAGCTTCACCTCTCAAGATGTTTTGTCTAAAATGGGACTAGGCTTCTAAACTTTCTTCAAGGCTGGTTAACACAGTCTTAAAAAGATTTGGGAACCTAGATGAGTAATAGGCCTACTAGGGCTAGTGGAGTCGCTAGGTGGAAACTTTTAGTTTTTTATGAAGGTAAGATATTGGATGGTTCCACCACCATGCTTATTATAAAGCCAAACTGAAATGTTTTTGGTTTTTCTGAGTTTCTTGATTTTATAGGTTATGAGAGTGTCCTAAATCTAACTTTAACACTTAGCTAGGGTGTCAAAACATACAGAGTTCACTCTTATGGCTTGGTAACTGATTCCTTCAAGGTTTGATAAGGTTTAATGAGAATCATAAGGGTTACTTAGTTTGTCACTGATTCAATTAAGTCCTATCATGATTACCATTGCTTGGTAGTGCTTAAGGGAGGTTACTTATGTTATACTAGACAACGATTGTTTAATTTTAAAAGATTTTACTCAGTATCCCATTGTGATCGCCATTATGTTGGTGTCCTGTGTTTTTATAGTTTGGAAAATCAAAAGACAAGGCAACATCAGAACCAATCTTTAGAGTTACAGGATCTAGTCCTCCTGTTCTCAGAGAGGGATCTCTTAAAAGTTTGTTTGCAAAGGTTTATCTTGTGTGCTTTGAGTAATGGTTTTAGACTAGTTATTAAGTGCAGGTGCTTATTTGTTGGTTGTTGGTTTTTGTTTGATCACCAGTTGTAATACTAAAACTCTCTGAAATAAATACATAGTCCGTTGAAGTTGAAGAAGAAACTGAAGTCTTGGAAACCTTGATGATGTTGTTGCATGCTTGTTCCTGAGAAGGCTCTATCATTGGATCCATGAGCTTGGTTGTTGGTGAAGTATTCTGAATTGTTTTATGTTTTCCTCTGTTTTCATTATGTTCCATAATTTCTTACTACAGTAGGTTGAAAGTTTTAGGCTAAAAAATGACTCTTGGAAGCACCTTAGACCTGTTCATCCTTCATTGTTTCATGTTTTCTTCTGCTGAAGTATTTTAGAGTCTTTAATCTCTCTCTTTAATCTTCATGCTTGTTTATTTCCTTAATAGTTCGAACAGTTGGTTTCAACATGATTTATGGTTCTCCCTGCTTGTCTGTTGCCACTTAAAAACTGTTATTGAAGTCTCCCTTTGAAGTTCTTTGCTTACATTGAATCAAAGAGGTCTGTTTTGATCTTTCCCTTTGTCCTCACTTAAACAGTTGGCTTAAAGGTCGTTATAATTATGATCATAGATGTTTTTAGGTGTTCCCTCTTTTATGACTGTAATTATCAGTAAATATTTTATGTTTCTAAGTCCTTTAAAATAAATCTTTGAGGAAATAGGGTGTTCCCCGAATCTTAGATTTCATTTTAAAAGTTGTTTTGAAATCATTATTTGCTTAAAGGTGTGATTTGTAGAATTTATGGTTAGCCCTGTCTATCAAAGAGCTCTTTATTGTTCAAATTATGCGTTCGAATTCCCTTTGTTGAGAATTAAACCTCTCTTTCCAAATCATTAATGTTCATCTCATTCCAAAAACAAAAGGATGCTGTGGCCAAGTTAGATTTTCCCTTTGATATCCCATATCCATTGATGAGTTTGTTATGACCTTTTCTTGACTCCATTGCCCAATGAACCAGATATTTCTCTGTCCTATATATCTTTCCTAGGCCTTTCAGGTTCTGCTGTATCATTCCAACCAAACAAACAAACAAATAAGCACCTGCACTTAATAACTAGTCTAAAACCATTACTCAAAGCACACAAGATAAACCTTTGCAAACAAACTTTTGAGAGATCCCTCTCTGAGAACATGAGGACTAGATCCTGTAACTCTAAAGATTGGTTCTGATGTTGCCTTGTCTTTTGATTTGCCAAACTATCAAAACACGGGACACCAACAAGGCCGTCGGATCCAAGATTTGAATGGCGGAGATCAAATTTTGAAAAGGGCAGGACCCACAGGAGGCAGACCCTGTTGGGTTAAATATGAGTCGTCGGATGGAAAAGATCTACGGCCAGGATTGAATCTGGGGGTTAAATGGGAATAATAAAAAGGCAGAGAAAAGGTTAATGAGGGTCGTTCATCTGCAGAGATCAACGGTTGGGATTGGTCGAAAAAAAATTAGGAGCGGGGCGCATGTATTTAAACCAAAGTCGTGAGGCACGATCTGGACACGTGAATGGCCCAAATGCAATCGGGGCTCGGCGATCGGCAGGGAGAAGAACTAGGGAGCCGTCAATGCGATTAATTGCGGATCGTCGATCTGCAGATCAGATCGACGGCAGAGAACTCATCAGAGGTTGACCAATCGGGGGTGGTGTTATGTTAATGCACTCGAAAAAAATTTGCGATGCGATTGTGCGCTAATCGTTGATCAGCTTTAGATCAACGGTCGGCATCGTTTCAAAACTTGCACTGGCGGAAAAACCTTTACAACATGAAAAACCCAAAATTTTAATATAATACAAAGTTTTTGACTGTCGGGCGGGTTTATATATATGAAATGGATAGGCACCCAACTGCGGGGCCTTTAACTATATGGAAAACAAATAGGGGCCCAGGACTTATATATGAAAAGGGTTTATCGCAATCGGAAGGTCGGGCCTTAGGGCATTTCAATCTAACCATTCGGAATTTTTGCGATGCGATTGGCGCTTAGGACTTTAACTCTTGGTCCCAGGCAAAGTTATATGGAGTAAAAACCGGAGGGAGCGGATTTTTAACAAAGGGACTCAATCGCATCGAAATTTTTCATGCGGTCTTTCAATCTACCCATTTTTTCATTAAAAAACATAACTCCGGCGCATTTAGACCAAACTTTGGAAAAAGGGGTTTTTTTACTTTACAAAGGAAAATATCAATCGGGAATGGATTTTTACAATGTTTTTAGTGCCCGACTGCGAGCACTCGGGTTATATGAAAGAATAATACGATCGGGGGATATAATGCACAGGGCTAATCACATCGGAACTTTTTGGCATGGAAAATAGACTTGCGCGCTAGGATTTTTGTGATGCGATAAGTGCTTAAATGGCTTAGCGCCTGGTTCTAGCACCAGGGCATATAATGGGGAAGTGGTTTAGGAATTAGCCCAAGGGCGCTTAAGTCTGTAATACAAAAACGTATTTTTTATGAAATTTTTCCAAGTTTTCAATGGATTTGGGGGTTTCGGCAGAATTCAAAAAGGAGTTTTAAACTCTGTAAAAAGAATTTTATGAAAGGGGAGAAGGGGAAAATTAAAAATAGAATAATTTGGTGAGAATGAAAGGGGTAAAAGATGAGGTTATTTTTGTGGTGGAGGGAAAGGAAAAATGGCCTTTGCAGCAGTATTTTTCTTATGGAATTAGCAGAATTTTAAATGGAAATAGCAGTGACGATTGAAACAAAGGACATGATGTCTTCAAGAGTCTTCAAGAGATAACACTTTTTAGCAATAAAAATTGTTCCTTAAAGGCTCCAAAAAATGTTTTAGCCACCATTTGGTATGAAAAAATTTATTGTTGGCTAACAGATAGAACCAGAGGTTTGAGGCATTCTGGGTCAAAACAAGGAAGCGGTCCCAAATGGCCTGGATGTGGGTCGGACTGGTATTGCATGCCAAAGAGGGATTAGCCCAAAGGTTCAGGGAATTGGAGCATGTGTCATGTGCAAAGACGTGGAAGCACCAAATTATCTTGAAATATATAAATAACATGAATCCTTAACTAACATGCCAAGGGCTAAACTTGTGGGGCCATTGGACTTCACCAACATGTTAGGTACCGTGTGGACCTAGTCACAACCATGTGGGTGTTATGGAAGATGTGGAAACACCTAGGTGAGGTGGGGTCTCCATAAGGGAAGCATGTGGGTGCAACGCAAGTTCCACATGGCAAGTCTTTGCCTTCAAGAAAGGTTCAAGTGCTGAAACTGTGAATGGCCATAACTTTTGATCTGGGTATCGTCTTTCAAAAAACTTTATATCATCGTTAATATATTGATGAGTTAGAAGAGATGGTAAGATTTAAAGTGAGTTCCACACACCTTGGGAAGGAAGGAAATTTTATAACTCCATTTCCATAATGTGACCATGGAGGTTGGGCTAGAAAAAAATAACACCTTCCATTTTCCCTAAGTGGAGCTAGGGGGTGGAAGGGAGCATTGCAATGTGGTATCAGAGCTTAATATTAAATATTGGACCTATAGAGATAAAGTTGGGACTCTAATGTAGTATGATAATGTGTTAGAGTGTTGTTACAGTGTGGAAAAAAAACACCCAGGTTCAGAACACTTGGACTAAATGGGCTTAGAAGAATAGTTTTTCCAACCTTACTACAAGAGTGTAATAACTATATTAATTGTTTATTGTGTTCTACTTAGAATTTTCTTATGGATCGTATTTGTATGCAGGTATTGATTTCGATATGGTCATTATGTCTAACAATCATGCTAACTTTAGGGTTGGTGATTAAAATAGACATATAACAGTGAGCTTATTGCAGTTGAGCCAAGGTTATGGTAAATTTGATTATTTGTATTTTTATTATCTAATAGTGGTATGTTTATGTTATCACATAAGAAGACACCGAGGGAAACGACAAAGAGAAAAAGGAAAGAGCAGTAGAATGGTACAATATAGCACTAATAGGTCCTAGCATGGACATGAAGAGGATTCAGTGGAGAAAAGGAGAGAATAAGGTTCTCCTAACTAGATGGGTACTCTTAGAAGTCTAGGGAGGGTTCATTAGGACTCTGGAAATAAGAGTTGAGGATTGATGGTGCAAAAGGTAGGAAGTGTAAGAAATGAAATAGGTAGACAAGTGAGGATACAATGAGAGGTGGAAATCCTCTAAGTACTCTAGAGAGGAGGACACGTAGTCATAAGAAGATGTGTAGTGATACAACTAAAAGAATTATTACAAATGAAAAAGCTAGAGTTGTTTTCAAAGGTACAGATATCACTTGGAACTTATCATTAATGCATCTTCTGTTTGTCAATGATGTTTTGATATTCCTTGATGTATCAAGAAATGATGCTACTTCTTTGTATAAATTTTCAAATCACTCATTTATTTAAAAAATCCACAGGCATGGAAATAAACCTGTCTTAAATCAGCGATTATAGCAGTGGGCTTCTCTAAATATGAAATTTCATTCATCAGGAAAAAACTCTTTCCAGCTAGTCAATATGGAGGAAGTTATAAAATACTTAAGTTTCAAGCTAAAACCTAATGATTATAGGAAGACATATTGGATGTGGCTAATAGAAAATAGAAAAAATGTTCAATTTATGGTGTCATAGATGGTTATCTTGGGTGGGGAGACTGGTACTGATCAAATATGTGTTGGAAGAAATACCGGTATTTTGGATGGCTCTTACCTAGATTCTGAAAGGAATTTTAAACATAATCCAGAAGAAATGATATGGATATATATGGCATAAGGAAAAATAAGGCAGGGCTTTTTCTTGGATTAAATGGGATCGCATTGCTCTACGACAAAGGTGGGGTGGATGAGGTCTCGATGACCTATATACTTTCTCTAGTGCTTTGGCTACAAAGGTGGGATGGAGACTAATAATGACAAACAGTTCATGGACAAAGATTATTTTAAGAGAGTATATATATCCTCTGTCTCTTATTGATTGGATTCTTCTCCAAAAAAATATAAATCTAATGTCTCCAATAGATGGAAAGTGGTACTGGAATCATTTAACATTATTGAATCAGAATTGGCATGGAGAATTGGATCGGGGGAACAGGCCTTGTTAGGAATCGACCCTTGGTGTGGAAACGATGAAAGGTATGTACTTCCTCCCGAGCTCATAAATTTTCTAAATAGGAAAGGGATAAAAACAATTAATAAAATATCAAATATGGAAGAAATATCCATATGGAGGCACGGTTGGATGACAACTCATGATCTAAATATACCAAATCAATGGCAACATAGCTGGCAGAAATTTACAAATGCGTTATCAAATTCACATGTTCAGATTACTGACAGAGAGGATGAATTGATATGGGTACACTCCAAAAGAGGTATATACAATCCCAAAGAGGGATATCTCATTACATATAAGTATAAGGAACCAGAAGTAAAGTTTTGGTGGTGGAATAGTATCTCGAAGTTAAAAATTCCCCCAAGAGCCATGTTATTATTATGGTGTATTCTCACTAACAAAAATCCTACGGCGGACAACTTAAAAAAAAGAGCCCTTCAAGGACCTTCATGGTGTGATTTATTTCAAAATGTCGAAGATTCAATAGCACACATTTTCATATCATGTCGAGCAACATCATGTATTTGGAATATGGTTTATCAATCACTTGGTATAGGTTTTATATGGAGAGGAGGATTGGTAAATGATACATGTCAGGAATGGTGCCAGGAGCCGAAATTGAAAAATTTATGGAATATGCCGAGTCTTATTTGTTGGGAAATATGGATAGGCAGGAACAAAATGATTTTAAAAGAGCATATGTACAATCCAGAAAAATTACGAGCTTGTCTACTCGCCATATATGATATTATACCTAAAGATCCAACCATTGGTACTGTTAGCGCAAGGAGTCACTCCTTGACTGCATAAGGAGTAAGCCTTACACATCATAGTTCATTTCAAATTTTAAAAGGGTTGTTTGAGTTGGGATGGCTTCTCAAAGATTTTGAAAGGATTTTTTTATATTATTTAATACTTTCATGCATTTGTCAAGTTGTGGCAAGTATAAATTGTGTGGTTAAATTGGTAGTATAGGGAGTAGAGTGTACAAATGG
Organism: Pinus albicaulis; assembly: GCA_034641835.2. Taxonomy (NCBI): domain Eukaryota; kingdom Viridiplantae; phylum Streptophyta; class Pinopsida; order Pinales; family Pinaceae; genus Pinus; species Pinus albicaulis. The sequence goes on along the minus strand of CM076570.1, from coordinate 349,801,700 downwards.
AGAATATAGACAGTTAGTACCTATTCTATCTTCTTTGTGTAGCTTTGTGTTAATGAATTAAAGTTTGATTTATTTGTTATTAAAGAATTAAAGTTTTTTTTTAATTGTATCTTTGTGTTTCTGTTTATATATGTGTTTCATTTTGTTCCTCCATAAATCTAGATCAATGGTATCAGAGAGGTATGCTCTTTGTATGTTTTTCTATGTGTGTCCCCAACGAGGTTGGGTATAAGGAGTTGGGACTTGAACTCGTTGAACCCTTGAGATACCATCCCAGCTAACATCGACAACCTCCCATGGAGGAAGAAAAGAAAGACAAGGGAGCAGGAGATCCTATCAAATTGTTTCTCAAATAAGCCCTTGAGTGGCAAGGAATGATATATTGGACAAATTTTCCCAGACCTTTCGGTGACATGTTTTCATGTAGCAGTCACTTCAGAGGCGCCGCCCCTTTCAAGGTACAAGTGAACTTCGATGTCCCTATATTTGAAGGTCAAATAAATGAAAATGTTGTAGATAAATGGTTGAATATGTTGGAGGGTTATTTTATAGTCCATAGTTTCTCTGATATGGAGAAGATTAATTTTACACTGCTTAAGGTTTCTCCCCATGTAAAGGACTGGTGGGAAACTTATTATGAGAAATGGGTCAAGGAACCCTCTTTGTACACAGTCGCACCCACTTGGAACTCTTTCTAAGATGCAGTCAAGGAACAATATTAACCTGTGGGGAGCTATGAGAAAAAATACATACAATTAACCACATTACGACAACAAAGGGACCAAGATGTGCATGAGTTCACAAATATTTTTCATACTCTACGCACAAAGTTGGGTATCAAAGTCTCTGAGTGACATCTAGTGCTTAAGTATCGTGATTGTTTGCAGAAATACATTCAAGAAGAAATGGAGTTCTTGGACATCTCCTTGCTTGGTGAAGAATAGGTTTATGGGCACATTAGGCTTTGACTCAATGGAAAGAGGCTGAAATCAACGAGTTAAGGAAGAAATGGGAGGAACTCCAAGTAGCACTATGACTTCATTTTCCAATAGTGAGACCAACATCTTCTACAATCCAAATTTGTTATTCCGCGACCCCTTTTGAATTGGATGTTAACGTCTTTGAGGAGAGTCATGAAAAATAAGGTGCCTTTTTAAAGACTAAATAGCCTAATACTTAGTCATGGACTCAAAATTGAACAAGGTTACTTTACAAATTTTTTATAATAAAATTATTAATCACCCCGTGTGTGAGAGAAAATATATAGATCAACCTAGTAACACATACCATATGAAATATCGAAATTTAATATGCTAAATATACATTTATTGACATATTGAAATACATTAAAAATTATTATTATTATTATTAAAGATCACCCCTCTATATTATGATCTTATACATTTTTTTCAATATCACTTAATTACAAAGATATTTTTTTTAATTTAAAAGCAAAATGAAAGCAGAAGCATGGTTGTTAGGAATGATGAAGTATTTAATAATAATAATCCAATTTTAAGGTCATGGCCAAGCCAGACACGAAATTCGTGTATGGGACCCCCTTGTTTGTGGGACAAGGGAAATTCTACGAAGGCATACATACTCTACCCCCCTCTGATTTTGAACCAGTGACCTCTTAGGAGGAAACACATAAGCGATTTAACTACTAAGTCTACGAAGACATACATACTCTACCCCTCCAGTTTTGAACCTGTGACCTCTTAAGAGGAAACACATGCTCTTAACCATTAAACCCACTCAAGTTATATAACCAAAATGTCTACTACATCTTTATATTTCATATAAAAAACACCTACTACATGCCTGAGAAATAACCAAAACAGTTTCCTTATGAACCAGAGCCCCGCAAAAGTAAAGTGTAGTGTCTCATGCCTTCAACACGAAACACTACTAGCGATATTATGTAATCTTTTGAGCGTAAAGGTTGAAGAGCATAATTGAGATCTAACTTCTTTTGCAACGTTAAAGATCTAATTTTATTTAGTGATGTGGAAAATTCTCTTCGATGAAGAGCAAAATTGGAGTCTAAGTTGATAAGTGAGTCACATGTTATTCTTAAACACTATTGCCCCCATGGAGTGCAAAACACTCAAACTTCTTCTTTTATTTGTCGTTTACATACACCACACCTAAGAAAGCATATTACAGGTGGCGTCGCGAGATCTTATAAAGCTATCCTCTATCACCTCCTCGAATCGAATGTGTTTATAAATTGTGTCATTCCTCCTCTAGATCATGAAAAAGCCCATAATTATCAGTGTTGTAAAGCACGGTTGAAAGTGAGTCAAGCATGCACGTGGAAAAGTGAGAGCCAAGAATATAAAAAGCAAGCGGTTGTAATGGATTTTCCTCGGATTGATTCCTTCGATCGATTGATGTCACTTTTAAAAATATGCTGTTATTCCTTTCCATACTACACATATTCTCTTCTCCAATCAACCGGAGGGTATATAAGGCCATTCCATAACATAGAAATGAACACCACCAATATCTCGATTCGTGCTATCTGAGGAGGTTACTCAATATTTGTGTTTATTTCAAGGTTACTAAAATCTATTGTAAAGATTATCGCGTACCAATTTTGCCTTGTGATGTCACCATCAAAACTGTGCGATTAAATCCTATTGGCTGTCGGGCTGATGATGTGGCGGAGGTGGGACTTCCGGTTGCGTTGAATGGCGAGCCTTATTTCCACTGCCATAGGCCCATAAATGCGCCTAACCAGGAAATGCCCGCCGTTAAATTAACGTTGTTGATCATCGTGCGGCGAGCATTCCCTGCCTGGGCGCATTTATGGGCCTATGGCAGTGGAAATAAGGCTCGCCGCATTGAATGCGGTATCGTCACTGGACCTCAAAACTGCGCGAACGACATGAGATTGGCTGCTACGGTTGACGTGAATTTGTTCAAAAATTTCAACAACGGCGCGGAGTGATTGTTGGTTGGTGAACTGTGTTAGTGGCATGGCGGGATTTAAAGTTGCTCGTTGCGTGGTGAAGAGAACCACGATCCTTCAATGCAATCGCAGGAGAATGGCTACGGCCATTAACAATAAAAACATAACTTTGCAGGCTTGTTAAATCAATGTTAAATGCACAATGGAGTGTACTCAACACAAAACTTTGCCCCTATTGTACTAATTATTTCTCTGTGCAAGGTAGTAGTTGAATTTAAAAATTCAACAATTGTATATATTATTTCTACTGCTTCATTACCTACATTCAGCATGGTTGTGTTTCATTGCAAATGGAGTTTAGACTAATTCACTGGAAAACCATTCCACTGTTGATTATGTTGCGCAAATTGATGATATGACTGGCAGAGTTGCTGATGTATATGGTTGTCGTCATATTTCTCCCCCTACATTTGAGCCTATGAAACAAAATTCTGATCCTTCATCTCAGAGGATTTTACCCATGAATTAGAAACCTAGTATATATGCATTCAGATCATTGCAAAAATGACGTGAAAGGCTCAACTGTGGACCAGTTCTAACCAGTCAAAAATGACGTGATAGTCGTCAACCGTGAACTGGATCTAATTTTAATTGGTTTTTACATTTTGCATTTGCAAACGGATTTTTAGTAAGAGTTATAATAAATTAAAGGAAAATTTATACTTTTGAGAATATGATTTTAATATTTTGAAAGTAATAAAAATGATTGTATTGGTGAGTTTTCTCAAATTATTACTGCACTTTTGAAATTCACCATATGGAAGGATATTGGGAATATTCTAGGTTATATTAAAATAAATTGCAAATGAACTAAGGTGGGTTTTGTGATATATTTATACTCTTGAGAATATGATTTTAATATTTTGAAAGTAATAAAAATGATTGTATTAGTGAGTTTTCTCAAATTATTGTAGTACTGTTGAAATTTATCATATGGAAGGATATTGGGAATATTCTAGGTTATATTAAAATAAATTGTCAAATGAACAAAGGTGGGTTTTGTGATATATCTCATGTTGAGTTAGATTTTAATAAAAAAAAAATTGGTGAATAAAATGATTCTGGGATATTTATAAATGGAAAGAAAATTTTGAATTATGAAATACAATATTTTGTCAACAAACAAGACACCTTAGTTAGATACTTCTCTACAAACATGGCCCATCTTCCAAGATATAAAGAATCTAAGCCAATGACAAATAATTAGTAATATCCTAAGCAACAAAATTCTAATGAAGTAGATTGGGCAAAGGAGGATTTATAAACAAAAAGGTTTAGAGCTAAAGAAGGATGATGATGTTAGTTTAGAAAATATAACCTCTCTCTGATAGTGAATTATGGAAATACCCACCATGAAGTAAGAGAATACACACCATTTATACATTGGTCCTTTTTTCAATATGGTAGTTATGAATACAATGTCATGAAGGAGGGAAGAGAGCATATGAATTAGAGAGTTCCAAATTATACGAGGGGAAAGCATGCCTGCTTACCTTCGTATGATCCAATAGAGAGATAGTAAGAAAATGAAAATTAATCAATATATGAGAAACAAAGTGGAATAATGAAAAGGTAAGGGTGATTATTAATGAGTTGATCACACATTCAACAAGCTACAAGATATAAAGAATCTAAGCCAATGAAAAATAATTAGTAATATCGTAAGTACAAGATATAAAGAATCTAAGCCAATGAAAAATAATTAGTAATATCGTAAGCAACAAAATTCTAATGAAGTATATTGGACAAAGGAGGATTTATAAACAAAAAGGTTTAGAGCTAGAGAATGATGATGATGTTAGTTTAGAAAATCTAACCTCTCTATGATAGTGAATTATGGAAATACCCACCATGAATTAAAAGAATATACACCATTTATACATTGGTCCTTTTGTCAATATGGTAGTTATGAATACAATGTCATGAAGGAGGGAAGAGAGCATATGAATTAGAGAGTTCCAACTTATACAAGGGGAAAGCATGTCTGCTTACCTTCGTATGATCTAATAGAGAGATAGTAAGAAAATGGAAATTAATCAAGATATGAGAAACAAAGTGGAATAATGAAAAGGTAAGGGTGATTATTAATGAGTTGATCACACATTCAACAAGCTACAAGATATAAAGAATCTAAGCCAATGACAAATAATTAGTAATATCCTAAGCAACAAAATTCTAATGAAGTAGATTGGGCAAAGGAGGATTTATAAACAAAAATGTTTAGAGCTAGAGAAGGATGGTGATGTTAGTTTAGAAAATCTAACCTCTCTCTGATAGTGAATTATGGAAATACCCACCACGAATTAAGAGAATACACACCATTTATACATTGGTCCTTTTGTCAATATGGTAGTTATGAATACAATTTCATGGAGGGAAGAGAGTCTATGAATTAGAGAGTTCCAACTTATACAAGGGGAAAGCATGTATGCTTACCTTCATATGATCCAATAGAGAGATAGTAAGAAAATGAAAATTAATCAAGATATGAGAAACAAAGTGGAATAATGAAAAGGTAAGGGTGATTATTAATGAGTTGATCACACATTCAACAAGCTACTCACCCATCAGTATTCAAAATCCCAATAATTATTATAAAAGAAAATAATAATAAAAATTGTAAATGAGAAGCGAAATCATTAAGAATGCCTAGTCTTCTAGCTTTCAACAAGAGGAAAAAGATTGCTCATAATGGTCTAATTAAAACATACTAAAAAGGAAAAGAGGATGTTCTTTTATCATAATTTGATAAAGGTTGCAATTTCCTTAAAGCATACTAATACAACCTATAGAGATCCATGATACAGTATATTCCTCTAAAACCCATAATAATAATAATACATTAAGTATTATCATTCAAAATTTAGCCTCCAAAATTAAAATTCTATAATATTTTTCTTATACATAATTAATTTATATTTATCTTTTCTAATTTTATTTTTATTAATGATATAGTTTCATAGTTGGAATTGGAATATTGGTATTGTTCAAATCTCTCCATTAAATGAATAATAAGGTTCTATCCATAAACTCACTATATTAATCCTTAAAGAAATTGATTTTATATATTTACCACTTTAAAGTTTCTATTGTAGTTCAAGAGTAGTAATGTAATCTATCCATAAACTCATTATCTTGAATTCTTATAAAAAATGATTTTAGAGAGTTTCAAGTTTTATATTGTGGTTGAAGAGTAGTAATTTGATTCTACGTTTTGTTCTTGTCTTTAATGTTATGGCTATACCATTTATTGAAGCTAATCAAATAATGGTTTTCGATGTTTTCACATATTACAATAATTCATTTTGTTTGTAGACGCCAATCCTTTCCTATATTGCGTGTGTAGCATGTTGTTAAGAATTACACTTACAAGAAAAATAATGTGGAATTCCAATTCCGATTAGGTGCATTTAATGGAAAACTACCTACAATGTATTGGTCATTATTACATGTGCTTTTGTTGGGAGATAAGTGTGTGATTTGAGTATGAAATTGGTTCATGGTCATTAATCTCATTTGTTATATATAATTTGTTAGAAATAATTACACGTAATTATTGGTTTTACGTTGGGTATAAATTTAGGAATAGTTAGTTAATTATATTTCAGCTAAAATCAACACGTCTCTTTTTAGAAGTATTGGGTATATTTAATCATGTATCTTCAAGCAATTAAATCAATCAATTTGATTCATAGTGTAGCAACTCTATTGTGTTATTATCCTATATTGTGTGGTTTCCTCCTTTGTCCCTTAAAAGTGCTATCAGAGCTAGAGGATCCAAGGAACTAGAGAAACCAAGCATACCAGAGTCAAAGGAATCAAATTCAGATTAATTGACCATATATGAGTGAAATAGGATGCAATATTAGAATATATTGATGGTTTTAAGGCAAAATTGTCGCTAGTCTAAAAAACTTCCTATTGTTTGGAAAACCACCATTGAAGCATTTGTTATTTCCTGAATCCATTGAGCCACAATATCGAGTAGTTGTGACCAATTTGGTTTGGTCTGTGCATAGAAGATATAGGATCAAATGAACTTGAAAGAAATTAACCAGTTTATTATCAGTTGTAGTTCCCATGAGCTAGAGTTGTCTGCTATCATTGTGAGATCCATTAGCAATGTGCATATCTACCACCATCCTTATCTTCCATAAGCAGAGTGGAGTAAAATCTACTCAATTAGTAGAGAAAAAATTAGGAGAAGACTTTTTTGGATATGTTTATTGAATATTTTTTTTAATAATTGGTTTTCATAAATGGTGTATGAAAAATTAAAAAGGGTAGATTAAAAGAGGGTGAAAGGTAAAAAAAAATAACTAAAGAATTTGAAGATATTACAAAGAGATTAAAAAAGGGGTTTATTTCTATTAACAAAAGGTTTCTTGAAGAAAAGAGATATGGCTTTAAGAAGGAGTCTTTACCGGATGCCGATTACAATTCTAATAGGAAAAAACTATAAAGTTTGGTCCACTAAGATGCATACTTTGTTATCTTATGAGAATGTGTGGGAGGACTTGTAGTCCATGGCTATACAGATTCAAATGATGGGACAATTGAACAATATTAGACAAATTCACATAAGGATCAACTTCGATTCAAGAGAAAAAAGGATGCAAAAGTACCTTTTTCCATCCAAAACGAAATGGATGGGACTATATTTCCTAAGATATAAGCAACATAGTTCACAAAAATAGCATGGAACATATTATATACTAATGGTCATGAAATTATGAAGGAGACGATAGATAAGTTGTAGATGATGAGGATGAATTTTGAAAATTTGAAGATGAAGCGGTTTGAATCCATGGACTAGTACATGACCCAATTTATAAACTTTATTAATTTGCTAAGGATTAATGATGAAGAGATTTCATATCTGAAAGTAGTAGAGAAGGTTCTAATAACCTTTCCTAAGGAGTTGGATGTAGTGGTCACAGCCATTGAAGAGTCTGAATACATGTCAAGTATATAAGTATATGAGCTATTGGGATCCTTCCTATACCATGAATCTCAAATATTTTGGAATGATGAATCTTCATAAAATGCATTCAAATATCATGTTTCTATCTTAAGAGGTAGGGGAGGATCAACATAAAGAGGCATATATAGGAACAACAAAAGCCACAATCAAAGATATGTTTAGAACACGAAAGCATATTGAATCAAAATCCTCATAGTTCAACGGGCAGAAACAATAAAATTTTTCAATCAAATCGAAGGTATGTCAAATAAAAATTTAATTGTTTTTATTGTAATAAGTTAGGTCATTATGCAAATGAAAGTAGAAAGAATAAAGTTGACCTTTACAGACAAGATGCAAACTATTCTTCTGGTAAGTGTGAAGAATATTTATTCCTTACATGTAATGTTGCTCAAGAGTTATCTAATGATATTTGGATTATAGATAGAAAATGTAGTAATCATATGATAGGGAATAGAAGCATACTTACATATATGGATGATTTGGGAAGGAGCGAAGCCAATTTAGGGTCATGTAATATTCTAAAAGTTCTGGGAAAAGGAATAGTGAACATCCTCACCAAACAAGGTCAGAAAATGCACATACCAAATGTTCACTATGCTCCATGATTGAAACATAATCTACTTAGTGTTGACCAAGTTACTCAAAAAGTGTATAATTTAGACTTTAAAAGAGATGATTGTTTCATCTATGATAAAAATCCTAGTAATATGTCTATTTCCAGGGTAATGATGACAAATAATAAGATGTATCCACTTTCTATGCAGTATGATAGACATGATGACTAATTTTCACAAAAATCATCTTGCTTGGATGATTTTTGGTTATGGAATTTTAGGTTTGGTCATCTGCATTTTAGTGGCCATAAAATATCGTAGTTACAAAGACGGTTGAGGGTTTCCTCCCATTCAAGGGCCAACTAACTTATGTGAGATTTGCATTCTCAAAAAGAAACATAGAATAAGTTATCCTAAGGGAGTGCCTTATAGAGTAAAGGAACCTTTGGATTTTTTTTTTTTAAGGCCTTAACAACTCCCCTTATTTTTCCTCGAAAATAAAGGGGCCCCTATATAAATTTTGAAAATATCACCAGGGGTTTCTTTTGGTTTCCTATTTTGAGTGATTTTTGGATTTCGTAGTTTTTCCTTTTTGATAACCTCATCAACTTCCTCTCATCAATACCTTTTGGACGATATAAATTTTATCTCATTTCAACTCTTGGATGAAAATTTATGTCCATTTGAGGTTTTTCATTTTTTTGTTGCTTTGATGAGGTGGCATGACATATGGAAGCCAATGTGGGACACTCACATGGTATTACTGACTCGGAAAAAAATTACAAGTGTCTCCTCCACTTCACCTCCACATGTCACTACACCCTTGTTGTATTTCCATGGCACATGAGAACCTAGCTTTGGCCTTAAAATATTTGACACAAACACACTAAAATTCCTCAACCATCCTATTTTTCATATCAGAATTTGCAAACATCAATGAATCACTAGTGCAAATGACAATTTGTAACACTTTCAACCCTTCTTCGTTATATAAACAATTTATAATACAATAGTCTAGGGATCCCATACTATAGATCATGGCCCTTTACAATCATATTGATACAAGGAATACAACTAGGGCTTGGTGTTAGTCACTTTGACCACAAATCTACCCTGAACAAGACAAAGTTTACCCTACTTGTTGATGTAGTGCTCCAAAGCCCTTTCAGTCCACGTGTCCTGAACACATCTGGCAGGTCCTCTTCCCTTTCCATCCTTCTTCTCATCAATCTTTCTATATTAATGAACTCTGCTCCTTTAGGTCACCGAACTTAGCCAAGTCAATCTTCCCTCTAGCTACTCATTTTTCCTTTAAGGTCATCAACGCATAGGGTCCTCAATTAGTTATTCACAACTTCGTTTGTGAATAGCTCTTTTGTTTTCCCACTTCTGCCATTATTTTTACTCCTATATGACAGCTATATGGCATGGACGCTTCCCACATTCACTAAATACGTTCTTCTCTTGTGTAGTGAACTGGGGCTCATACACAAGTTCCATTGCCTACTTGTTTTTTTCCTTGAAATATTAGTCCTGAAGCTCAATAATTCTACCACTCCTAGCTTACTTGAATTCCTTCTCAAGTATGCACTTAGGGCTTCTCTTGTCACCTACTATTATCCCTCCAATCTTCTCCTTCATATGTCAAATCACACATTTTGAATCTGGATTCTAAACCTGTAGTGTTGTTCTTGCACCGCTTTTGATTTTCCCACTTACAATTAGCTCCTTGACTAATCTAGGGCCATAAAACAACTCCCCTCTTCCTTGCAATTTTCCCCTCAAATTTCTCAGATTTAGGGCTTCAGATCTACCCTCTTCTAAGGCTTCTACACACTGCCAAATTCACTACCTTTACATTATTACTATCCTCAAACCATAGTTCTAGTCTTCTAATAATATTATTGTTCAAAACATGAAACATACCTCCTTAAGCTGCCTTCTCAACCTTCCTTCTCAAGCCAGGGTAACCAAGTGAGGGACCAAGTGGGTCATCCTGCTTTTGCTTTGGTGAACAAAGCCATTGGTCAAGCTCTCCTCCACACTATTGCTGAATTTCAGAAGGTGTTTCTCACACAGTACGAGGGGCCCTCTTGTTATGATGAAAACATATTGTGGAGTGAGAGTGAGGACATGGGATATGGATATCGTACGGTAAGGATGGTCAACAACCTTGCGCTGAACTTGGACATATTCCACAGTGACAGGAGGAGCGGAGGCATCATATATGGCACTCGCGTTGTGCTCTAGAAATGGGACAAGCAGGACAACCAGCTCTAGAAGCTCTCCCCTTTCTATTAAATGTTACATGTATATAATTGTTACCATTGAGATAGCCGATATCAGTTGAAGAGAATGCATTTCATAACATAGCATAAAAGCTATGAAATGATAGGATGGCTGACTAAGATTGATGTACACTTGTTAGGGTGGATTTCGAAGCCGATAATAAATCCTTTTGCAGAAAGGAGAATTTTCAGTTAGTTTTATTTATTTTTATTTGGATGAAAAATTTTGAGTAATGATTTGGGTACTCTTAGCTCCATGCACAATTTTTTAAAGCCAAAAAAGACATAAAAGCTCGATATTTGGGTGTGAACTCTGGATTAGTGCATTCAATAAAAAGTATTAATGGTATTTATAGATTGTTGTTGCTATCAAAATATGGGTTATTTATTAATGGTATTTATAGATTGTTGTTGCTATCAACATATGGGTTGTTTGAACATAAGTAGATGCTCGATATTTGTATGGGCACTCTATGTTCATGCATTCAATTAAGTATTAGTGGTATTTATATATTGTTTTTGTTATCGATATTTGGGTTATTTGAATGTCCAATCAAGCATTGGTGGTATTTATATATTGTTTTTTCTATCAACATATGGGTTATTTATTTAACTTCTTGCAATGTATTAATGTTATATTTTGTATTTAATTAACTTCTTGCAATGTATTAATATTTTTATTTTTTATTTTTTATTTCTTTAGATAGTAGAAAGATTAATGCTCGGAGGTCTTCAATGTACTTTCACATTTATGATTAATACCATGAGTAATTGTTTTAAAAGATTATTAATGAGGGTAAGGGTTGCTTATGAAACATGTATTTTATCCTAATGCACAACATAGGAGTAAGGAAAATTTTATAAATGAAAATCAATCTAGGTTGATCAATTCTCATGTTTTAGTGCCTGGAACTTAGAACTATTTTATGGTTTTCTAAGTTTTGATTTGATGATTATTTTATCTTTTTCTACGAGAGACAATGTTATTTGGGACTTATCCTAACCTCCAAACTTTAAGGTACTTAGCACATAATCAATTAATCTGAGGCCATCTTCTTTGAATGGCCAATAATTATTTAGTGGGCATTCACTCAATTTAAAATATTTTTCTCTATTAATTAGGACCTACTAGTCTGTTGATATTCATTAATAAAAGGATCACAAGTACTTGGGGTTTTATAGTAAGAAAATATTTATAAAGATAAAAGGATATGTAGTGTTTTACCAAGTATTGTTATTGTTTTGGAGCTCTAATTAATTAGAGGTTGTCCCCTCAAGAAGAATCATGAGTGTTTCCCTCTTTATTGACTTATCAATACAAGGTTTTCTATTTTGCATGTTCTATATCATTATCTCTCTTATTCTACTTTTTCAATTTACATTTCATCAATTTTTAATCATGATTTACTATTTCCACTTATTATCTCTAGTATAAGGGGCGTTAGAGATATTTCCTCCACCAACACATGACTAACTATTAGAGAACCTTTTGAAGGCTAAATGTGTGCTCTAGTGTCTTTAAACATGGTGATTTATGATTCAACTAATAAAAATGTGGTTTGGAAGCATACACTGAAAACACAGATGTAGCCACCTAGTCTAACACCATTATACACCTTTTTTGATACCTGGTGAGTAGTACCAATTTAGAGACAATATATATAATATTTTATCTTAAAAAATCCATTTAGATAAATAGAGAGCTAGGTATACCTAATCCTATCCTTACATAAAAATGTCGGATATTTTATTGTTGTAGTGTACCAAGAATAACACTCAAGAAGATAACTTTTGTGTACGATGGAATCAAGAATTCATTCTTGCGGTAATACTCGAAAGTAGTATTTTGGTAGTAGTAAAATAAAAATTATGGTAGACCCAATAGTATCATTGTGGGATACCTACCTAATACTCTTGTGTGACGTTTTATCACATTGGTATGTATCTCTAGTAACCCTTTTGGCAGACTCAACCCAACTATTCTGGGAGGATACATATCTCATGGAATCATGTGACATTAATAACATTGGTCTAGTTCTTTATTATCCCTTTAAGTTGACACAAGTGCCCTATGATGTCCACTTAAAAAATACCATAGAAAAAAATATCACTAGTATATATTGGGTCATTATATTGTTTTTCATCCATCCCAATGCTTTTATAGTGGAAGCTGTGGAGGAGTTAGCCAAGGAAAATTTTAGGGGCTAATATTCACAAGTGGGCTAATTTTCTGTACTTTTTCCAAAAAAAAATATTCGCCAATTTCCATTTTTTTCGAAAAATAATTCGCCTAAGTTTTATAGTATGAAATTATTTTACCTTAAAAATCGCCAATATCTTATATAGAATAATATAATATAATCAGTCATTTAGATAATTTTACAAAAATATCATCAAACATCTTACAATTTTTCTATTAGATATTACTAATATTCACCAAGGTTTCTAAACTTTCAAATAAATATCCATCCTTAAAATTTTCCCTGGAGTTAGCTCACAACACCATTTTTACTAGCAAGACACAATTGGAAAATTGGGGTGTAAAACTTTTTGGGAGAATTTTGAGGCATAAAAATATGTTTTTGGGGTTCTTTCGCACAACATATATTTTCCTATTCTACGCACTAACGCCCTTCCAACAACACAAGAATCGCCTCAATTGTAATCCATATGAAAAAGTTATGCCACTCAGAAGTTGACCTTCCTATTTTCAATAACCATAATTTGAGAGGATGCCACATCAACCCCTATATCTCATGGAAAAGGGGATATCCATCTGATTAGGATCAAGAAGACTATAGAAGAATCCATTGTGTAACTTTGGTTAAGAGTTGAGGGAATGAAACCTAACCACTATTAGGCTATCGGGTTGTGTTATAACCAGGCCACTGAGAGGAAAAGATGTTACTTTCTTTTCAAGTGCAATTGTTCCACAAATGAGAAGAGAATTCGAGATGCATAGGGAGAGATAACATAGAGATGATTTTTTACCTATAGTATCCCATAGGCCATACGCCTTACTTATTTGTACTTGCATTCATTTTCTATTGAGAGAAAGAGAGCAGAGCGACCTCGCCTTCCCGTAGGCCTTTCTCCCAAAAGGGTTTCCCATGATATATCTTGTGTAAAATGTGTTTGCGAGTTTTTATTTCATCGTTCTCTATTTTTTACATCAATTTTAATTTTTATGCATATAAAATAAACAATAATCTACCAATCCAAAAATCTAAAGAGAAATAAACCTTAATAGTGTGGATTTTGGATTTTTTTTATAGTTTTATCAAATATGTTGTGAAAAACTATGCAGTGGAATATTCATGGAAATTTATTAATCAATCACTTAATTGAAAAACTAGGTCATAATGTCTAAACTTACATCTCCCATGTTAGCTCCAAGATGAACACATAAGTTGATACTATTGACTCCTTGAAATGTCAAGTTCCTCTTATTTCCAACATGAAATAATATATTTCTCAAAGTATATTTTTATTTCTACATAAATTAGCCAACTAGAAATAACCATAAGTGGATCTGTCAAATGGTGAATCATTGACAATAATATGTCATCTCACTAGGTCACCTTTTTAACATAATAAACATAATAGGTGATAGATTTCCTAACTATATGTGAACACGTTTGATGTTTCCAACCCAGAAAGATTGGTCACCCAAATGAAACGATACTTCTCCCTCCAAATCATTATATATGATCTAATTAAGCTTAACTAAGTGTGAAATACTTGAATAATAAGTTTGTAATGGCACCAGGTTGATTTTCCATGTAAATGGAAAGACATTATAAAGGGGAAAAAAAGAGCAAGGTCATGGGACACGTATCCCAAGTTGAATGAGGGGAAAAAATTAAAGTGAGCATCACTTGTGGTTAATTATTGGATATGGAAATTGGCATTGGAATTGGAGAGATACAAAGGGAAATTAATGGAAATTAATTCAAGAAATAAAGTAAAATAGGAGAAAAGGAAGATGAATAGATAAAGATATGCATATAAGGGAAATTGAAGGAAAATGAAGAAAAAAGAAAAAAAAATTAAAGAAAAGAAAGGATGAGATTCATTCATTCTAACTCTCTCTCAGACCTTCTAGAATTCTCTCTTGAACACACTCTTGGAGGAAAGAAGAATAAGGCTACACTAAAATATAGAGGAGAGGAGGCTACAACACTTGGACAAGCAAGTGAAGGATAAGCGAGAACTGGGAAAAAGGAATCAGTGGGAAGCGAAGAAGAAGATAGTTGATCTGAATGGGGAATATTAGTTTTTCTATGCTAAGATCCTCATTAGATTACAAAAAATGTGCTTGAGGTTTTTTTTTCATTTCATGAAAACTTTAAACATGAATTAAAAACACTAAATGGAAGTATGCATCAATCAGTAATACACCAGCCATTGTTGAAGGATTTCACCCCTCCTAGGCTACATATCTTGGATCAGCTCTAATGGCATGAGCCCCTTCTCAGGATGCTCAATGTTTAGAAAAAGAAGAGTACATAAAGTGTTGAGAAATGGAGTGGCTAATTTCTCCTTAAAAGAAACAAACTTCAGTGAGAGTTATCACTCCATACACATGTTAACCTAAAGTCAAACAGTAAAATTTCAGCAAACAAAGGAATCTTGCACCAAGACCCCATACTCCAACCTCAAAGACCATAAACAGTACCACAATCCACTTGAATTTTATAAACAAGTATCTCCTAAAAAACACATAAATAAAAGAGGAACATAGGCTACATCATTGATGTAGTAGTTGTTACATAAAATACATGGATGCTGGGAAAACCCCTACAAGGTCATCTCCATCTTCAAACTCCATAAACTGATTCAACACTCTAGTTGAACATGGCACCCATAGACTTCATCCTGCAAAATCCTATGTAAAATTGCTCCATTGGCTCTGAAAACTGCTCCAATGAGTCGAGAATGCCCAAAAATGCCTGTCCAGACTCTTTCTGCATCGAATTTGGCCAAAAAATAAAGAATTTATGACCTCTACTAGTTTCCCCACTATTCGTTCCACAAATTGCCCAAAATCCGGCCACTTACCACCAATTTTGCCCCATTTTCTGCTAACAGGCCCACAATTCCACAAGAATTCGGGCGGATTTGGTGGGTGCATTAAAAGTCTCCTAAGGCCTTAAAAAGGATAAATTCCTGGGCATATGGGGGGGTCGTGCACCCAAGGGCTAGCCCTTGGCACTGGCCCCTCTCCCCAAACCTCAAGCATTAACCTGTTGATCAGAGGCTCAGTATTTTAGTTCAAAAATGAAAGTTCTCATAATTGAATGAAACCAAAATGACAGCGGTCGGCCTATTGTAAGGAATCGAATGCAACTCGTTTCGTTGAAAACCGAGTTCAAATGAAGGAGTTATGGTCTGTTGATCGTCGTTCATAACATGCAAATTTTTATTAAAAAATTGCAGAACAGGTACAGGCTGATGACATGGCAGCTCAATCAGCATTCAGGGAACCTTCTTCAGTTTTATTCCAATGGAATTGTGACAAGTGTCACTACGAGATTCACGAGTTTGGTTTGTGAAGGTAAAATTTGTCCAATGGCCTCCTAAGGTTGAACTTGGGTTCATGATTTTTATGTGCTGGAGTCATTTTTTATTATTATTTAAGGTTAGATTAATGAATATATATATATATATATATATATATATATATATATTAAATCTCATTAATATTTCAAACCTTAATTTTATTTTTAAACCTTCCACATAAATATCATTACAACCCTTAAACCTTAACTTTATTACAAGTCCACATGCATTCGAATTTCGTGGGGAGCATATACTAAGGTTAGAATATGGTGGAAAGGTAATAAATTAAACATTGGAGTTCGCATTAACCGTTGGCATATGTATTAAGGTGGAGCGCAAACATTTTTTTAACCAAAGTTCAAAGTTCCAAAGGTTTTGTGTTGTAAAATTCTATATGCCAGAGGAAGGGGTCCATCCCGCGATCTCCCCCATGCTAGTGCCCACAATAACCAATATTCCACAGAATATTACTTAACCACTATGGGTGTGTGCTTCCATTTGAACCTTATGCATTCCACTATTGGGCGGAGGAGGAGGAAAACCCCCCTCATAATATGACCACTACCTTGTGACCGTGCGAAGAGACGAACCTTAAAATGCACTTAGAGCTAAGACCACATTTAATAAATGCTTATCATTTAATTAATGAGATAATTATTTTGGCGGCTAGATTGGCAGAGTTCCATTTTTGGCTGACAGTCTAGACTTAGTCAGAGTTAACTTCAGTTTTCCATATTTGGAGTAGAAATTGGGGGAAATTTGGTTTTTCCATAACTGAGTCAATTTTCGAGCAAATTGAGCTCAGGAATAGTCATTCTTGGTATATTTTGATGTTTTGGAGCCATTAGAATAGGTTTCAAAGGAATAAGAGGTCATCTACATAGGTTTTTGTTTCCTTGAATATTTTTTAAGCTAAGGGCCACCAAGAAGGAAGGCCATGCCTAGAGCATCTGGTAACCAAATTGAGTAAATAAATAGTCATTTCTGATATATTTCAACATTTTAAACAAATTGGAAGAGGTTTCAAGAGTATTTGATGCATGTAAATATCATTTTGAGCAAAATTGATCTAATACAGAGGCCCAAGTTATGGAGCTAGACCAACAAGATGTAGTCCAAGAGGGGTGAACTCCTTCATCAAAACTCTATTTTAATGGTTTAGTTTGTGATGGTTTGCTGATATTTATGTTTTTTTTGTTCAACCATTTAAATTCATGCTTTATGCTTTAAAAAACACTCATAAAATCGATTTTTAATTACCTCTTTGACACACATAAGCAACAAGGGAACATATACATCAAACATAAGATCAATAAATAAGTTTTATATCTGAAAATGAAATTAGCACAGAAAAACTAACATTCAAATTCAGATCACCTGCAACCGCATTAGAGTGGTCACAGGGCACGTGAGCAGTGGTTTTTTATCTACGACTTGCAGGTGGCTCTGGGCGCTAACATAAAACGATTATGGGTGTTCACATGCGAAGTTACGGAGCGATGGTTTGGGAGACGGTTTGAATTCCCCGCAGATGGCATAACCATCACAATATATGTTGTGGGGTGTACACATCGGGGACCATTGACGGCTAGCCACTAGCAGTATCCCCTCCCCAACTCTAACAACATTAAACCTTAAATAGAATCGGAAACCTTGTAATGTTAAGTAACATCGATAGAAGAGTTAGTATATCGCAGGTTTGTTCGGTGAAGGTATTGTGTTCGACCCCCACCTGGTCCATCCGGTCCATAACCAAAAATTTTAATACACCATGAAGGGGACACATGGTGGCCCCAAGCTAAGCCACATGTCTCCTCCTTATTGGTCTCGCAACGAATCATATCATTGTGCCCTATACAACTGTGCCACTTGGCACTCAACTATTCGCTAGAGAGAATCTATGCCAACTCGAAAACACAGTCAGTGCCATCTAGGAAGCCCATTTAGTGCCAAGTCAGGAGTATGAACTGTTGACTGGGTTTTCCTTTTTTTTTTCCAAAAATTTACCTATTTTCCAAATTGTACAGAATGTGTTTCTGGGAGCATACAATGTCAGTTTTCTATGAAATGAGTTGTGCCAGATTCCTAACGAAAAGATTTACGCGGTCGTTCAGGTTCCACACCAATCCAACAACTTTGATTTTTGAGCATAATTTTGACCACCTGATCACTCCTCCCCACTGGAAGCTTTTGGACCGCAAAATCTCTTTTATTACTGAACATGTGGATGAGGGTACAATCCCCTCATCCTTCTAGTCTCAATCCACTGGAATTTTCCTAAATTCAACAATTTGATATTTTCATGAAAATTGATCTTTTTCCTTGATTCTAGAGACCCTTTCTTGCTGTTGTAGACACCAGCATGCTGCGATTTCTTAGAATTTGCAAAACAACAAGCTATCCTTGAAGAAACAAACGTGTTCCCACCTCAGTTTTCAATCAAAGGAAACTTGAATAACTTGAAAACTTTCTCACCTCGAACACTGTCGACATGGCAATTTTTAAGCTTGTCTTTCCTTATACTTGCGTCGACTTTTGACCAAGTGTTTTTTCCATTTCCATGTACCATTTTGGAACCGTTAAATGAAATTCTTGGTTTCTCCATGTCGCCATAAAAATTAACATCCTTCTTACCAAGATGACCATCTTGGGTGTTGACCAATCCACAAAGGTGTCAAACTTGGAGAGGTATACCTTCAACTTACCTACTCCAACATTATATAGCCCAAGTACATCAAAGAATTTTTACCCAACTCATACTTTGACATCTTCACAAACAAATGTTCATGCCTTACGACATCAAGTATTTTTCTCTCATACATGACATGTTCATAACGTTATTTTCTAAAAATGACAATGTCATACAAGTGGACTATCACATCTATAAATGGCTTCAATTCATCCTTCTTCATATGCATGAAAGTAGTAGGAGTATGGAAAATACCATAAAACATAATAAGCCATTCAAACAAACCTTGTTTGATGTGAAATATCGTCTACCACATACCTCCTTCAACAACTTCTCTTTGATGAAAGCCACCTAGTTTTGTGCCTCGCAATACAATGTTTTCCATTCTTTTTGGGCACAAAAACCATAGGTGCATTGCAGAGCGGAAGAGATGGTCGAGTGATTCTCTTATTCAACAACTTTTGGCTTTTCTTTGGTATTTCTACGCTTTGCATTTTTGACATTAGATGTATGCCAATGTCACAAGAAAGCATTCTTGTTGCAAAATCTTTACCAAGGATAGCATCTAAAAATAATTTGGGAAATAACCCAAACAAGTTTCACATAGTGAATACTTGTGTAAATGAGTTCTTAACGCATTTGTAACATATTGAATGTGTTGCAAATACTCATACAATAGTGTTAAAATGCTTTCTTAAACTATAAATAGAAATGCATTTTTTAAGATGGAATAAACTTGACTCCCAAATTTTCCATTCAAATTGACTATTAACAAGCCAAACTAGCATAACAATGCCAAAGAAAACACTATTTAATATAAGTGATTTATTTATGAACATCACTTTTACAAATTTCCCAACTATGGGGATATGCAACTAGTGCAAAACAAAGATTTACAAACCTAGTTTGGACAAATAGTCCACCCATTTCTTACCCAAAAAGGTAAATGAACCCTCTATTTGAACTTCTTCTCCTTATAGAGCTGCTTCAGGGATGGTCACATCTTGCACTACTTTTTCTTTGTTGCTTCCTCTTCAGGTGGTTGCATTATTTGCTTTCCCTTGCCAAGATGAATTTGCTGATACAATTTCCAACACTTCTCAACCCAATGCCCACTGATATTGCAATGAGTGCAAAGTTTTTGTGAGCCTCTCTTGGCACAAAATTCTATAAACTTGGATGAGAATTTCCCTTATTGGTCTCTATTAAGTCCCTATATTAATAGTGTAGTCCCTTATTATGTTAATGTATCCCCCCTTATTGTTATTTTTGTACCCCTGTAACCCCCATATTGTTATTATTGTGCCTTCACATTATTATTGTTAGGTTGGCTAGGTTACATTGTGGCCCCACTAGGATTACATTGTGGCCCCATGGACTCCTATATATAGAAAGGAGGTTTTGTCATTTGTATCGTCCAAGAATTGTTAATTCATGTAATGTATTGGAGGTTTCCCCCTCGAAGTGGTTTATTTATAAGGTTTTGATATCTCTTTTATTCTCTTTTTGGAGCTGGTTTCACAACATTTGGTATCAGAGCTTTGGATTCTAGGGTTTCGCTACCCCAAATAGGTCATCGTGGAATTTTCTCCATAACTGTTTTTATACGAAGGTTCATAAGCTGAAATTTTTAGAGTGCGAAGCCGAAATCCTGAGAAACATTTTCGTAACATTTCAGAGCTTGGTTCGCAATATTTTCGGAGATATGATCTGTGTAAGTTAGGTATTTTTGCAGGCTCCTGAATTCAACGTAAACATTTCATTGTGGAATTTTCGCTATAACTTGTTTTCTATGAAGGTTTAGAAGCTAAAAGTTTTAAAGAGAAAAGAAAAAATCCTATGGAAGATCGTCGCAAAATTTCAGAGCTTGGTTCGCAATATTTTCAGAGATATGATCTGTGGAAGTTAGGTCTTTTTCAGAATCCCTAATTTCATCTCAAAGAGGTGATCATGGGAAAATCTTCATAAATCTCTCTCTGAGCATCGGATTGGAATTATATAAAAATTGGCTTGAAGTAAACAGACTGTAGTTTCCTATCTATCAATTTCAGAGCCAAAGGAGCAAACAGTGACACATGGCAAGTCGTACAAGTTCGCTCTACTGAACTAATCCATAATTAGGTCATTGTGGGAGATTGGACATAACTTTTCCTTGAAGAATCCAAATTCGGTCAGACATGTGGCATTCAAAAGAAGATTCATAGGGATACCTTAGGGCCAATTTTTAGATATTGAAGATCCAAAATCACAGAGATAATTCAGTTTCAATATAGAGCTCCTCAAAAGCAAGAAAAAGGTGTGTATTTGGTTTTTAGAATTGCATAACGTTTGTTTGAAAAAGAAGTTGAAGTGATTCCAAGGGCATATTTTAGAATTTTTATTATTATTGAGTTCTATAATTCCTCCAAAAAATAATTCACCCATTAAGCCCTCAAAAATATATACTATGACGCATGAAGAGGAAGAATTGCAATATGAGATATCAAAATTACGGTACCAAGTGCAACAAATTTCGATCTTACGAAGAGCAACTGAGGATGACATAGATGGTTTAAAAGCATAAATGGAATCTAAGTTGGATGGTTTGAAGGATAAAATAATATCTAATATGGGTGATAAATTAGTGGAAGATCACATCGAGCATCAACAATAAGTTCTCCGAATCTCAAAGGATAACCTAACTTTGGTGCAGAATCTAATGAAACAACAAGAAGATCAACATCACATCAAAAGAAGTTATGAAGTAGTCACAGAAACAAGAACTTGAAAAGTACGATCAATTTCAGAGTATCTCAGTAAGTGGAAGAACTTTCCTGTAGAAGATTCCACATGGGAGGATGAGAATTTTATACAGAAGCATCAAGAAATAATCAATTGTTGAGAACAATATTTGTTTGAAGGAGAGGGGCATGTTAAGTCCCTATATTAATAGTGTAGTCCCTTATTATGTTAGTGTATCCCCCCTTATTGTTATTGTTGTACCCTTGTAACCCCCATATTGTTATTATTGTGCTCTTACATTATTATTGTTAGGTTGGCTAAAGTTACATTGTGGCCCCACTAGGATTACATTGTGGCCCCATGGACTCTTATATATAGAAAGGGGGTTTTGTCATTTGTATCATCCAAAAAATTTTCATTCATGTAATGTATTGGAGGTTGCCCCTCGAAGTGGATTCTTTCTAAGGCATTGATATCTCTTTTCTTCTCTTTTTAGAGCTGGTTTCACAACAGTATCAATTCCAATAGACATATTCATCTTCTTGACTAATGCTTTCCTTTTGTGGCACTTCGCTACACAACGATTAGGTGCATGACATAAAGTGCATGGAAAAACATTCCACAACATGTTATTCAAATCATCATGTGGTTTTTCATCATAAAAAGCCTTTGGATAATCAGGACGCTTATACCTCTCAAGGTTTTCCTTTGGCTTATGATTTTTACGCGAGAAACTTGAATGGCGAGAAGAACTTGTCTTAGTATCTTCTTCAACTTTCTCATCTCTCTTTGGAGATGTTTTTCACTTCATGTCCTCATTTTTCTTTAGTAACCAAGCTGGTACCAATTCTAGATGAAAATACCAACATTTTTCCTCCTGATGTCCTCTCTTATGACAAAAATAACAAGATACCCAAGAGCTATCACTGGAAGACCATTCTTCCTTTTTGACATATCCTAAGCCTTCACATATAGGCCTCTCCTTTGCCTCAATTAGATTTTAATTCCTTGATGGTTCACTCCAATGCCTTCTCCCTTGTAACCCATCTTGGTTAAGAGCTTGGATCCAATGCCTTTACTATGTTTTTCAAAAGCTGCAAATGAATTTACATCAACACTTTCATGTAAATAAGAAACATATAAATGCTTATCATTTTCCTCGTCTTTTTATTGACGTAAAAATATGTTTTTAAACTCCATTTTGATTATGGATGTGTCCTTTTGGACTCTTGGGCTCTCTTCTTTCATATCCTTGCACTTGGATGCTGATATAACCTCATCCTCCACATTATGTGGACAAAAGGTACAAACTTGCCCATATTCCTTCTCTTAGGGACTTTCTGCACTAGCATCTTGCATAAGAGTTGTAGAAAATCATGAAGATTGTGGAGAAGATGGTGGTTTATCACCATTCTTATTACCTTCTTCTCTTGGAGAAAATTCTCCTCTTGGAGGTCTAGAGCTTTCACCTTGCAATTTGATGTTCCTCTCTTCATAGAGGACTTTCACCATTTCTTCCAAGTCTAAGAAAGCCTTTCTAAAAGCCTTCTCCTCACTTGAGCTTCAAAACCTGTAGCTTCACATTCACTTGCAAAAAACAGTGAAATCCTCCTTGCACAAAGCAAACCTATGCTCTGATACCAACTTGATCTAAATGGGAAATATTAGTTTTGCTATGCTAAGATCCTCATCAAAATACAAAAAATGTGCTTGAGGTTTGTACTCCAAAAGTTTTTATGTTTTTTTTTTCATGAAAAATTTAAACATGAATTAAAAACATTGAATGGAAGTATGCATCAATCAGTAATACATCAGCCATTATTGAAGGATTTTACCCCACCTGGGCTACATTTCCTTGGATCAGCTCTAATGGAATGACCCCCTTCTCATTATGCTCAATGTTTAGGAAAAGAAGAGTACATAAAGTGTTGAGAAATGGAGTGGTTAGTTTCCCCTTCAAAGAAACAAACTTCAGCAAGAGTTATCACTCCATGCACATATTAACCTATAGTTAAACATGTAAAGTTTCAGAAAACAAAGGCATCTTGCACCAAGACCCCATACTCCAACCTCAAAGAGCATAAATAGTACCACAATCCAACATTTTTATTCTTTATCATCTCTTTTGCTGCCTTGATATCACTAGGAACATATCCTAATTTGTTCACAAAATATTCAAGTGCTTTGATTCTAGTATCTTTATCCAAGGATGACATTCTCTCCATTTTTAACTGTGTGTGAATATTTTTCAAGGAAGCTTGTAATTTAGAGGCTGCCATGTTTGAACTGGACAATGTAGAATATATCATTTCACCTACCTGTTTATGAAGGTCAATTTGATCAATTAAATGAATTTGCTTACTATCAAAAGAAAAATTGCATGTTTTATAATATTCTGCACTTTTAGGGACTGGAACTTTGGGTTCTAAGAAGGCTAATTGAAATTTTTCCATTTCGGTATCAAGTGCATACAAAATTCTATGTTGGGTAGTTGAAGACTGTTTCAAAAATTCGAAATAAGTAGTGCCCTTTGATTCTCCATCCTTCCTTTTAATTTCCCTATATCTAACAAAAAAAAATTGCTACATTGTATCTTGAGAGATAGATGACACAAGGGAATCTGTTGTGATTTCTACAATTCATGGAAAGGAAATTGTATGAAAACTTGACAAAACCATTATATCTTTCTCATGTGAGCTCTATCCTTCTAAGGACTCTTCATGAGTGTTTGTTTTCTTTCTCCTTTTGAAAACTGTGAAATTTGTAGCTTGAATTTCTGAGTTTGTAGGAGATTACTTTCTCTTGATATTTAAGTTTCTTTTTCTTGAGGAACTGGAGTCTACGAAGTTTTCTGGATAACAATTTGTTCTCAGCCTATTGTAATGTATTTTGTTTCCATTCTTCTTTATTTTCATATTGTTTTATCTCTAGCCTGGTTGTATGTGCATAAGGTGTTGTTTCCTGCTCAACTCTCAACCTTGAAATAATTCCCAACGGATCATATGACCATGTTAAGCTCAACTTGAATTTCATCTTCTTTAACAAATCATTTGCCTCTTTTTTTGGTACTCTGGTATTGACAATGAAAGGTCCAATATTTTCCTTCAGCTTGAATATTTCTTTCTGCTTCTTGGATACAAAATGTAAATCATCCATATTCATCATTTGCCTTTGTATTCTAAGGCAAATATTATTATTGGCACAAATACTAGTAACCTGTAGGGAAGAATTTCACAAACATATACTCTAATCTCTATATAATTCTGGTAAAGATATTAGTCTCCAACTTTGGCTTGGTTAGTAGGTTGTAGAATTATTCTAATTTTAGGTGAAATCCTTGGTATTACATCAGTGTTGAGTAGACATAAGGACATATGCAAAAAATGGTTTAAAACGTCACTAAAGGAGTACTATTTTGTATTCTTTCTTACCAAGGAATTCCAGTGAATGACTGATTGAGGTTTTCCTTATGCATCTAAGTTATGCAATGGGAATTTAAACCTTTTTGCTTGATGAAAAAAAAGAAAATACACAATAATTGATTGATGTTTGAATGAACCTTTAGCAAAAAACTTTAGAAATTGATCATTAATAATATCTGACAGAAATTGATTGTAATTAAAAATCAATGAAGGCTTATTACCCACAAAGAAAACTGACAAAAATCCCAGTATCACCTCATCTTCCCATTGATCGGTAGGATAACCTAACAAACGGGAAACCATGGAAATAATTTTCCTTAACATTTCTAGAAAAAATGAAGTGAAATAGGGTGGATTAGTTATAGTTAATTCAAAATTTTCAGGTAGGAATGTCTAAAAAATATGATCTTGTTGGGGAAATGTAAGTTTTTGATAGATCTCCATGAGGGAATCAGTAAAAAAGGGGTGCAAAGGAGCTTGGAAATTAACTTGGAGTGCTTGGCATATGGATTCAGGTGAAATGACAAATAACACTTCATTGTTTTGGGCAATTACAACCCTCTAACTAGGAAGATATCTGAGATGGCACCAGGTCACAAATTCTGGGAAGGTATGAGTTTGGGAAAAGACAAATTGCGGCAAGAAAGACTCCCAAATACTTAATTCATCACTAACATCTGGTTTTCCAAGTTTTGGAGTTCATAAAAATCGAACTCGCACTGGGTCTCTGAGATTTCATACTGGGTATTGTTGGGGCAAAGTGATTGCCTGTCATTTAATTTTTCAACCCGGGGGTTTCGTAAGCTTGTAAATCATGCGTGCATTGTATGTGCTAGAAATTATCTTTCAGTTTAGATCAATAAAACTACAAATAACGAAAACCAATTCATCTAATATATGAAATCAAATAATGAAAATGAAATTCAACTAACCTATGAAATCAAGTAATGAAAAGAAAGAAAACAAATTCAAAAGAAAGAATAGCACGCAAACACACTTGCAGGAATTAAAATTTTAATCTAAGAAAGCATTTCAAAACATGTAAAGGAAAACAATTAATGTATATTTAGTTACTCCAGCATTCAATATGAAGTGTCACCTTCTTGAGATGATGTTAAGTAACCAACTATACCTAATGATCTAGAAAAGCAAGTAAAGTATGCAAAGGAAAAAACTCAATAATTGCATGAATTAAATATTCAATCATTCAGTCTAGAAATATGATAAAATCAACTTCTTGGAATGACCTTTAGAAATATTAGTGATGCAATTAAATGAGGATCTAAAGAAAATATAAAAAGCATGTAAAGTTAACTAATGTATGTTTTGATTTACTCCATCATTCAATATGAAGTATTAACCTCTTGGGATGTTGTGTAAGAAATCAGTTATACCTTAGTTTCTAAGTTCCTAGAAAGCAAGTAAAATGTGTAGATGAAAGACTCAATAACTATATGAATTGGACATTCAATCATTTAATTTAGAATCATCATCTTGAAATGACATTTAAGAACATCCATTGGTACAATTAATTGATATTTCTAATCTAGGAAAACAAATGAAAAAACAATAAAAAAAACTATATAACTGTGAATTCTTATTGCTTCAAACTTAGTTCAATTTGAAAATAGAAAGATATATCCTCACGAAATGTTTCAAAAGAACAATGATTACACAGTTATTCTAAAACTAATACTAAGAAATCAAATAAACTTTAATATATAAAAGCAAGTAAATCTCACACTTTTTAGGAAGCTGATCTAAAAGTATGAGAGATGGTAAATCGAGATGCTCCATATGTAAGAAAACCAAGTCAAAATGAAGGAACATTCATGAGTAAGGTGCCACAATCTAATTATGTATTCAAATCTTGAGCATAACTCCAATTTTACACATGATTTGATAGGAGAAATCTTCCCCTATTTATACAAAAAAATGAAAAGCTATCTCATTAATGAGAGTCCATGATTCTCTTCCTATATCTCTAGAGTTACAATCTAAATATGAAGTGATAAGGCACATGTCTTATTATGGTTACAACAGAAATAGGAAATGAGACACATATCCTTATGATCCCATGATCTTCTTCATCCAAATTCGAATTTGGCCTTAGTAAGCCACATAAGGGTCTTTTGGAAGCTTCATTTTGACCTACACATGGCAACAAACTCATTTCACTTGTTAGGTATAAGTATGTGCATATTATTTTCTAATTTTTAACCACAAATTCACTTAAAAATACTAGTAAAAATACTAGTAATTAATAAAGTTTGGAAAAACATAAATGTAATCCAATAGTGGTAATGGTAAGGTAAATGTAATGAAATGGAGTTGGAGTGAAGGTGATAATTTGGAAATGTAAGTGAAAATGTAATGGAAGTGAATGACAATTTCAAGGCCCAACATATCCCCCAACTGAATATATTGCATGTCCTCATGCAATCTATTACATTAATTATTTTTTATCCTTTGAGCTTTGGCTTAACTTTGCATGATATCATTTGATAACTTCATACTTCTATAAAGTATTTTAGTTGAATTGCAACATGGTTGGTTCTTGTGTTTCAACCATATTTTGTTATTGCATTCTGATCTTTGAACTTTGCATAATGATAATTTGATTATTGTTGCAAATTATATCTTTATGGGATTGCATCATGGTTGGTTCTTGTGTGACAATTATGATTGTGTTTGCATCCAATTATCTTTTAAGTACTTTTGAAAAGCCATTGTATGCTTATAATAATAATGTAATAGTTAATATATTTTGAAAGTATGTGGCCTTTTTAGTGTGATATGAATGTGGAAAATTTTGAATATGAATGTACACATGCCCCCCCCCCCAACAAAAAAAACTGATGGTATTGGAAATTTTGTGAAATGAGGAAAAGAAATGTTTTTTTCCAAAAATTATCATTCTAGTTTTTCAAGGAATTCTATGGTAAAAAGTTAGAAAATGAAATACCTTAACTTACCTTTTGGAAATGGATGAGCTGCATGTGTGGTGGCTGCAAAATTCTGATCATAATCTTCTTCATGTGGTTGTATAAGTTATGTATAAAAGAGTCAAGATGACTTTTTGTTGCTTCTACTAAAACTGCTGAAATTGTTGCAAAATGGCGGCTGAAAAATTCTAATCATAATCTTCTTCATGTGGTTGTACAAGTTATGTATAAAAGAGTCAAGATGATTTTTTATTGCTTCTACTAAGACTGTTGAATTTGTTGTAAAATGGTGATGATTCTGCAGTTGTCCCCTGATTCTACAGTTGTAGAATGGTGTTGATCTGTTGTGGCTGCATATATTCTTCATTTGCTTCAAAATGCTGAAAATGATAGTCTTCATGTCTTCAAAACTCATTGGCATAATTCTTGCTATGTGAATAGATGTTCTGATGTCTAACATAGCAAGAAATTGTTGACTTAGTGGCCATTAATGGATGCCACTAGTCAACACGAGAACCATCATCATTGATGACAATGAGAGTCAAGATGCCCAAACACATCTTGCTAGGTACGAATAATGTTGTTGTTGTCGAGTACCTAGAAGATCCGATGAACAAGGGACATTAATGTATTCCCATTGTTCATTAGCGAGAAGACTTGTCATTAAGGCATGCAAGCCTCAAAATATTTTTGTAAGGATTTTAGACTCAAAGGACTATGGACTCAATAATTTGCATTGAAGCAGGGTTTATTTGTGAAATGAAAAGGATAGGAGAAGGAAAATGGAAATGGAAGATGAAAATAGAAAATGACAATGGGCAATAAGCATGTAAGTGAGCTTCTTGCTTTTACTTGTCGGTTGGATTTATAATTCAAAAGGGAGGAAAGGTAATGGTCTTGATAGAAATAGACATGGACTTGTTCTTATGATTCTCATGAAATTGGTCCTTTGAAGCTGGAAAATTGGTTTCCTGCAATGGTCATTCGATCATCCCAAACCTGCAAAAAAAAAAACTTAACATAAAGAACATAAGTGTGTTAAAAAAGAAATGGCCAATTCCTCTCTGTTTCTTATGCAAAAAATTGAATGTCAAAATAAAATAGATTAAGGAAAATCAAAAGTGTTATATTCAGTCCAATTCATGTTATTGATAACAATCCATTTTTAAGAAATAACCATGAAAAATAAATCAACTCCCTGTTGCCGGATGACTTCATACAATATGCTCAGTAATATGATTAGCATCACAAAGATTTGTTGTGTCCTGCAAGTTAAAGCTTCATAGAAAAATACACAGCAATAATACTTTTAATGCTAAATATTGATAAATCATCTAAATAATCTTCCAATTGTTCCACAAGTCATTATTAAATCTGTCAAATTGAATCGTCATCTGTGTTGCAAAAATATATATATATTTTTTTAAATTTTTTTATTTTTTTTAATAGGATAATGTTTTTGGAGATTTCATGATCTATTTAAATCTAAAAAATATATAATGATGCAATTTATGGATGATATATTATGTTGGAAAAATGCCAAGTGGAATTGAGCATGTGAAATTTGCCACAACTCTCTCAACTGATTTTTTATTATTATTATTATTTATTTTTTAATCATGAGAAACATATGTGTCTAAAATCAAATTTATTAAATCAAATTGGACACTTAAACCACATTCCATGTGGAGTAGAGTTTTTTATTAACTTGGATTCTTCTGCTTTCAACTTGTCATGTTTAAATCGTTCAAAACAAATCGTTTTTTCCTCATGCAAACTATAAAATGAAGCTCTGAAGAACCTTGAATTTCTCCCAAATGGATGCGAATTTCAAAAAATTGTTAAGAGGTTACCTAATTCACCTCATTCCCGAAAAAACCCATGCTTTATTTTTTCCTAATTCGTCTTGGTTTGCTCAGAAAATACGTTTTAAAATCGGGTGTTTTAACAGTTACGCATTTCTGGCAATTTCATTTTCTCGCAATTGGCCTTGCAACAAAATAAAATTGCTCTCGTTTGATTTTTTTTATTTACAGGTTTTGATGTGTAATGGCTAGTCTCTCACACATAATTTCAAATTGATCACCCTCATTCCAATTACCTGCAATGGAATCTGTAATCTTCTCTTCATCAGCAGTTTCTTCATCTGATACATTTTCATTGTCTCTCTCTGCAATTGAATCTACAATCTTCTCTTTATCAAGAGTTTCTTCATCCGATACACCTTCATTGTCTGTCTCTGTAACTTTTAAAATTGATTTCTAATAACTGATCCTTAAGGAAGACCGAATATGGAAAAGAGAAGGTTCCTTTTTCTTTTTTTTATTACAGTGCATGGGTCTTTGTGTGGATTGAAGTTCTGCACATATGCGTAAGGTCAAGCCAAAGGCTGGCCTCACGCATATGCGTGGGCCTCCTTTCCATGGGCCAAAAAAAAAAATTAAAAAAAATATTATTATTATTATTTTAATGAAAAATTGTGCATTTGCAATTCAATAAATCAGAAAAAGATTGAGAGGATGCAAAATATTAAAATTTGTAGAACATATAAAAGGATAATGACTCAAACAACGATTTTCAATAAAATTTTAAATCAATTTCCAACAAAAACTTTTAACGATTTTTTTTTTTTTTAATTGATTGATCTGATTTTCTGATCTTCTAGGTCACAACGAAGCGTGGGAAGAGAGCATACTATTCAGTGTAGTCAAATAAATTCATATTTTCACACACAAATTTTATTTATGATGGTGCTAAAAAAAAACGAAGTGATTCTTACTGCTTCACTGAAATTTATTCAAAATGAATTAATCAACAAAATAATAAAAATTCTAAAATTCTAGCTAAGTTTGGTTTTATTTTTATTTTTCCTATCTATCTACAGAAACTATATTTTTATTTTATTTTTAAGTATATTCATGCTTCCAATGAAGCCATTTACGGATTAGATCTTTGAAATATTCATATCCAAACTTGAAAAATGTACCTGGTTGTTTGCAAGGATATGAAAAATCGTCTCGATATTTCGATTTGCTGCAAGGATCTCTTGAAGAATTAATGATTGTTGTGGTGCAATCACTTTTTGATACCATTCCTCAGTGTAGTCTTTGGGCTGCATTCTAGATCCTCTTTCCATAAATGGTTAGTAAAAACTAAAAATAAATAAATAAAAAAATACACTCTACACTGAAAGATAGCTCATATGCACACTTCCCTGACAACGGCGCAAAAATCT
Source organism: Pinus albicaulis (assembly GCA_034641835.2). Taxonomy (NCBI): domain Eukaryota; kingdom Viridiplantae; phylum Streptophyta; class Pinopsida; order Pinales; family Pinaceae; genus Pinus; species Pinus albicaulis. Next base: position 349,770,320 of record CM076570.1, on the reverse strand, counting down.
TGGGGCAAAGTGATTGCTTTTCATTTAATTTGTCAACCAGGGGGTTTCGTAACCTTGTGAAGCATGCATGCACTGTATGTGCTAGAAATTATCTTTCAGTTTAGATCAATCTAACTACAGAATAACAAAAACCAATTCATCTAATCTATGAAATCAAATAATGAAAAATAAATTCAACTAACCTATGAATTCAAGTAATAAAAAGAAAGAAAACAAATTTAAAAGAAAATATAGCGTGCAAACACACTTGCAGCAATTGAAATTTTAATCTAAGAAAAAATTTCAAAACATGTAAAGGAAAACAACTAATGTATATTTAGCTACTCCAACATTCAATATGAAATGTCACCTTCTTGAGATGATGTTAAGTAACCAACTATACCTAATGATCTAGAAAAGCAAGTAAATTATGCAAAGGGGGAAACTCAATAATTGCATGAATTAAATATTCAATCTTTCAGTCTAGAAATATGATAAAATCAACTTCTTGGAATGACCTTTAGGAACATTAGTGATGCAATTAAATGAGGATCTAAAGAAAATGTAAAAATCATATAAAGTTAAATAATTTATGTTTTTATTTACTACAACATTCAATATGAAGTATTAACATCTTGAGATGTTGTGTAAGAAATCAATTATACATTAGTTTCTAAGTTCCTAGAAAGCAAGTAAAATGTGCAGATGAAAGACTCAATAACAGTATGAATTAGACATTCAATCATTTAATTTATAATCATCATCTTGAAATGACCCTTAAGAACATCCATTGATACAATTAATTGATATTTCTAATCTAGGGAAACAAATGACAAAACTGTAAAAGAAACTATATAACTGTGAATTCTTATTGCTTCAAACTTAGTTCAATTTTAAAATAGAAAGATCTATTCTCACAAAATGTTTCAGAAGAACAATGATTACACAGTTATTCTAAAACTAATACTAAGAAAGCAAATAAACTTTAATCTATAAAAGCAAGTAAATCTCACACATTTTAGGCAGCTGATTTAAAAGCATGAGAGATGGTAAATTGAGATGCTCCATATGTAACCAAAACCAAGTCAAAATGAAAGAACCTTCATGAGTAAGGTGCCACAATATAATTCTGTATTCAAATCTTGAGCATAACTCCAATTTTACACATGATTTGATAGGAGAAAGCTTCCCCTATTTATACAAAAAAATGAGAATCTCTCTCAATAATGAGAGTCCATGATTATCTCCCTATATCTCTAGAGTTACAGTCCAAATATGAAGTGATAAGGCACATGTCTTATTATAGTTACAATAGAAATAGGAAATGAGACACATATCCTTATGATCCCATGATCTTCTCCATCCAAATTCGAATTTGGCCTTAGGAGGCCACATAAGGGTCTTTTGGAAGCTTCATTTTGACTACACATGGCAACAAACGCATTCCACTTGTTAGGTATAAGTATGTGCATGTTATTTTCTATATTTTAATCACAAATTCACTTAAAAATACTATGAATTAATAAAGTTTGGAAAACATAAATGTAACCCAATAGTGGTAATGGTAAGGTAAATGTAATGAAATGGAGGTGGAGTGAAGGTGATAATATGGAAATGTAAGTGAAAATGTAATGGAAGTGAATGACAATTTCAAGGCCCAACAGGTATCGACCAGAAAGAGTTCGTCTAGGTTAATGACATAGGGAAATGTAGGACTTTCTATAACTTATTTATACTTGCCTATGTGATAAGACATTGTAAACAATAATTTACCAGCTAGGGTGGTGAATTACCAAGCTATGGTGATCACCGACATAGGAAGATGATTACGTACTTTTGAAAATTGAGGCCACACCTGTGTTGTTGCAAGAAGAAAGGGTGGAAAAGAGTATGCAGGGTAAGAGAATTTTTAAAAAGAGAAATTTTTCGATGAATAAACATATTATTACTATTTTTGGATGTGTCTAATTAATAAACTAGACGTTGGAAGGAAGGATTAATTATCTAACAGTTAAATAGTTGGTTGGCAGGATGAATTAAATTATGTAATGGTTATTTAGTTTTTTATTGGGAGTGAATATCACAAGGAAAAGTGGCAATGGTGTGAGGAGGGGTGAGAGCGGAGTGGGAATACAAGGTGGTTTTCGGAGGGTGGCAAGGTAGTTAATTTTTTTAGAGCGGGGGATCCCGAAATCATTGTGGGGTTGCCATGAATGGTTCAATGGTTTTTTCAAATCAACTTTTCGAACCCTCCCTCCCCTCCCCCTCTCGTTCTCCCCCTCCCCCCTCTCGTCCATCGCTTTTCAAACAGATATTATCGCTATGTGAGAAGACATCAAGTCAAATTTATTACAATAAAATAATCCTTCGAAATATAAAGGATTAAAATAATAATAATAATAATACAAAATAAATCAAAGCATCATTTTAACTAACATGCTAACTTAGGGATTCTTCATTTATTTTTATCTTTTTTATATCCCTTTTTCTTTCCTTTCTTTTCATTTTTTATTTATTTATTTTTCTCATTTTTATTTTCATTTCTTTCTTTTTTCTTTCTTTTTTTAAATTTTTATTCTCATTTCTATTTTTTATTTTTATTTTTTCAAAATAAAGGAAAATGTAAAAAACAAACTAGGGTAGAATTAAATACATGATTAAACGGGCAATTTTTTTGGCTCTGCTAGGGTTTTGACAGGGTGCAGCAAGCCTGACCAGGATCAGGGATCGAGGTAGATTTATCCAACCACCTCATTGGCATAGGTGAAGCCAGCAATGCTAACGACAGTGTCGGGGGGGAAAACCATGGGGGGGAGGCCCCCTCCTACCGTAATGTATTCAGTGGTGAATCCAGTGCGCAGGGAACACAGACGACAAATCAGCAAAAAAATCATGGAAAAGGCCTACTAGTCCTACTAGTGCAATGGGAAAGCTACATGCAAGGGCAATGCTTACCACGAGCCTCAAAGAAGCCCCGCTTCATTATCTCAGGAAATAAGCTGGAGGAATATAGGACATACATGAAGGATCATGCAACCATATGTAATTTCATAGGGGTTTGGCCAATGGAACGAGATTTCGTAAGATGGATTCATAAAAAATAGCAATCGAAAGGGCATGTGGAGCTGAAATTCGGAGCAAAGGGATTTTTCACAGCCATCTTCACTAACCTAGAAAATAAAGAGAAGGTTTTTAATGGCGGCCCATACTTCTTCAAAAATGGATGGATGTTTATGTGGCATTGGGAAGAGTGGTACAATCCAGATAGAGAAAAATTGTTGGTTGCCCCAATGTGGGCACGCCTCTTCACTCTCCCAATGGACTTCTAGGACCCAGAGAACTTGGAGGGTATTGGAAACTCTCTAGGCACCCTCATAAAGGTCGAAAACTCCACAAGACGAGGCAGATATATGTCATTTGCAAGAATATGTGTTTACATGAACATAAAATAACCACTATCAGAAGCAATAGAGCTGGAATACCACCGTGAGGTATGGCAACAAACCATTGATTATGAACACATCCCCTTCTGGTGCAGGCGATACCATGAGTATGGCCACTTGTTTTGAGAATTTCCATTAATAAAAAATGAGCTAAAGGAGCTGGAGAAAGACAATAAACAAAAAAAACAACAGGAGGATGCAGAGGGCTTCCAAGAAATTCAGAGTAGAAAGAAGAACCAAAAGAAGAACCAATACCCCAACCCGAATAAAATAAGGATGGGTAAATATAAGCAAAGAAAAAATAGGTTCATAACCCTACAGGAAGAGGAGGCAATGGAAAAAATGATATAAAAACAAGATGCAGGTGACCAGGGCAAAGAGATGGGGGAGGAACAAGATAACGGAGATAAACAAAAAAAACACAGGGAAGGGACAATGACCAAATGAAAGGTGGAGGAATAAATATAGGAGAAAGAAACCACAGAGACAGGACATGATAAGTCAAATATGGAAATTGATAGACAAAAAGAGGATCTAAGAAACGAAGAGCAGGTATTTCATAGACTAGTGAACGAATGGAGACGCCTTGACAAGAGGTTCATCCCCGAAGCACAAAAACAACTCTACAAAGAGACATTTCAACAGTACAAATCTAAATAAGGAAATCTAGGAATAGACTAACCTAAGCAGCTAGGAACACATAAGATCAATGTAGGGGATCAAGGGCCTCCAAGGAAAGGCAGTAAGAAAAGGAGCAGAAAGAACATCAACAAGACCATTTAGATGATTGACGAAACACTGGTTAACTCAGGTAAGGTAGTTCTACTTTCAATGGTCTTCCACCAACTTAACAAATAATTTAAATGATTATTACAACCTGGAATATTCGTGGCCTTAATAGTAAAGGAAAACAACGGTATTTGAAGGAGCGACTGAGGAAAGATAAGGCCAACATTATGATCATATAGGAAACCAATATCCAAGAAGCCAAGCTCAAAGGGATAGTCAGAAGTTTCAAACTACCATATGAAGTGATTGCACTCGACTCTAGAGGAAGTGCGAGAGGACTAGCCATTCTATGGAACCTAGCAGAAGTCATATTTGATGATTGGGTAAGTAGCCCCTGAATGCTTATAGGGTGCTTTAGACACATAGGATCTAGAAATTGGGTCCTACTCACGGGGGTTTATGGGCCTCATATCCCAAGGGAGAAAGAGTCCTTCCTTCACAACCTGGCCAGTATGTGAAGAGAATGTCTGGACAAATTTTGGATAGTAGGAGGGGACTTTAACATGATAACGTCCCTCGAAGAGAAGAAATGAGGAATTCACCGACAGGGCCTAGAGATGGAAATGTTCAAGGATGCAAACCATCAATGGAACCTTCACCTGGAACAATGGGAGAGGAGAAAAAAACCAGATTTCTTCCAGGTTGGATCGGTTCTTGGTCTCGGAGCAGGTCATCTCTCGAGACATATACATGGAAGCCTCCATCCTCCCAGGAATGGGATCTACTCACTGGACAGTAAGACTGGAAATCGACCTCAAAATAGGGCCAAGAAATAAGCCCTTCAAATGTGAATCATTCTGGCTCTGAGACCCTAAGTTGTTGGGGCAACTCGAAGAGTGGTGGAAGAACAACGAAATGATTGGCAGAAATCTTATGCAAAAATTCCAACTCAAGCTAAAAGAGATAGAGCAGAGGATCAAGAAATGGAACAAATATGACTTTGGAAACATTATCAAATACCAGTGAGAGTTAAAGAAGAATATGGATATAGTCCAACTTTGGATTATCACAAAGGGGAGATCATAACCTCTAGTAGAAGAAGAGGGGCAACTCATAACTCAATTGAAAGAACGTAGAAAGCAGGAGGAGATATTATGGAAGAAAAAATCTAGAGTCAACTGGTTGAGGGAAGGAGAGAGGAACACTCGCTTCTTTCATAAATAAATGGTCCAACATAAACAACACAACAAGATATTCTCCCTGAAAAATGAGGCCGGAAATAGAGTAGTCCGTAATGAGGACATGGAATACTTAGTTTTTCACCACTTCCACCCCTTGCTCACTGAACCAGAGCAGAATCACTCAAAGGCAATCCATATAATTACCTGAAACATTCTGCACCTCATCACCAGAGATCGAAACCTTGGCCTTATGCAAATGGTCACAATGGAGGAAGTGGAGGAGGTGGTAAAGGGTATGGAAAAAAAGCAAAGTCCCAGGTCTTGATGGACTCACCATGGAATTCTTTCAAGCTGCATGGAAATTCATATGACAAGATGTCCTGGAAGTGGTCAAGGAGTCCCAACGTCACCAAAAGGTATGCCCGAGCCTCAACGCTACTTTCATAACATTGATTCCTAAATCTACTAAATCCGAGGATCCCTAAGGATTCCGCCTGATTTCTTTGTGGAACATCATTTAAAAAATCATTGCAACTATTATGGTTAAGCACCTTAAGCCTTTTCTACCATCCCTCATATCAGCTCAACAAACTATTTTTGTGGAGGGCCAACAAATTATTGATGGTTTTACTACTTCCGAGGAAGCTATTCACTCCTTGAAGCATCTAAAAATCTCGGGGATGATGATCAAGGTTGACTTGTCTAAAGCCTATGACCACATAAATTGGTCCTTCCTCACCAAAATCCTTCAGGCTTATGGGTTCGATCAGAGATGGATCTTATGGATCCAGGCTATGGTTTCCTCCCCTATCTATTCCATTCTCCTAAAGCGCTCTCCCACCAAATATTTTAACCCTACCCTATCCCCATTCTTATTTATTCTAGTCGTTGAAGGCCTTAGTAGACTCCTAAACAATGAAGCTCGTAATCTCAAGATACGTGGTCTTATACTTTGGGGCAATGACCTCCCTCTTACTCACCAGCGATTTGTTGACAAAATTATGCTCTTTTTCCATGTCTCGTTGAAGGAAGCCAGAAAAACTAAATAAATTCTCCATGTGTTTATGGAAGCCTCTAGAACACTTATTAATAATGAAAAATATTGCATCTTCTTCTTTAACACAGTTAGGAATATCCAAACCTTTCTGGCGATAGTATTTGGGTTTGGTCTCATCTCTCTTCCCACCAAATCCCTGGGCATGACCCTTCATATGAGCTCTTTGAAAGTAGCATGTTGGAGTCATCTTATCTAAAAAATTCAGAGTAAGCTCAGCAATTGGACCTTTAGAGCCCTCAATATGGTTGGTCGCACCATCCTTCTCAAAGTCGTCCTGCAATCCATCCCCATTTACCAGTTGTCTAGAATGGCCACACCAAAAACTATCTGCAATAAAATGGAGGAAATATTTAAGAAATTCCTTTGGGGAGGGGCTCAATAGCTGAAAAAATGGTCCTTGGTAGCATGGAAAAACCTCATCAAACCTAAGATGGAAGGGGGTCTAGGCCTCAGAGATCTGTTCATTCTTAACCAGGTATTGGGGGCGAAGTTATGGTGGATATGGGCTCAAGGAGGAGAGATATTGTGGAAGCAAAAATGGATGACGAAATATGATATGCCCACCCGTACATAGGCTATTTAAGATACCGTGACCCCCCTAAAGGATCGGCCATTTGGAACCTAGCAACCCAAAACAAAGATCTTATTCTACAACATTTCTTCTGGGAAATAAGGAATGGCCAAACAACCCTCTTCTGGAATGAATCCGGGCAACAGAGGAGAAAAATATTCCCTAGAGAGGAGCTGAGGGAATTTTTCACTTATGCTATGGAAAACAATTATAAAACGGTAAATCAATACTAGAAGGAAGATGCCATTAACAGTGGGCGGAGAAGATGGAAAGACGTGATAGATTGGCCAAATGTGCTGGATTCAGATCAATGGATCCATTTGAATAAGGAGCTAGATTCAAGAAGGATCACCTTCTAGGAAGGTTCAGACATCTTGAGATGGGGCTACGCTACGAAAGGATCATTTACAGTCAAGGAAGCTTACAAGGTGAAAGTAGGATGGGGACAGGAGAACCAGCAACAAATATGGAGGAAAATTTGGGGAGGGAAGTGGTGGTCGAAGGTGACCTGCTTCATCTGGCTGGTGTGCAGAGGTATAATTTTGACCTAGGACCAACTGATTAAAAGAGGCTTCCAAGGGCCCTCGATATGTGTTCTATGTGGAAATCAGGAGGAAACACTAGAACATCTCCTCAACTTTTATCAGTATACGGAGAGAAAATGGAGACAAGTGGAAGCACTTTTTGGAAGGATAGATTGAGACCAGGGAAGCATAAAGGAGACCATATTAATCTAGTGACAAGGCTTATTCTCGAGCCCAGTCCTCAACCAAGCCTGGGCTCTATTTCCAGGGTTCACTCTATGGGCGACGTTGAAGGAAAGGAACCGCCAGATATTAAAAAATACAAGTTTAGACCAAGAGATAGTGTGGGAAGGAATTACGAACAACATAATGGAAACCATCCTTTCTAAGAAATTGATGTCAGATGATTTGAAAGTGGTACCTCGAGAAGCAAGAATCCTTCAAGGCCTCCACCTAGCACCAGTCATGGTTTTCCCAACTTCTTCGAAAGTAATCCCTGACAGACATTATTAGGGGAATTTTGAGGTCTAAAATGGGCCTCCTAAGAAAAATGTACAAAAAAAATAAAATTTATAAGAACCAATAGGATTGAAGATGATGATGTCAACCATGGGGGATGATTCACCATTTTTGGAGTTAAAAAGTAAAAATAATAAAATAATAAAACTACTTTTTCAACTCATATTTTCAACTTATGTCTATAATTTTTTACTCAAATTTCAAGGAGTACTCGTTGGATGCAAAATTCAATTCATCATCCAAAGAGTACCCATGTTGCATACTTTTGATGGACCCTTCTATACGAAAAATGAGAAAAAAATGAAAAAAAAAATGTTTACAATCACGTTTTTCATGTATTTCTCATTTTTCATGTAGTAGTGTCCATTGAAAGTATGCAACAAGGGTACTTTTTGGATGGGAAATCAAATTCTGCATCCAATGAGTGTTTTCGCTCGAAATTTGAGTAAACCCATAGGGATATAAGTTGAAAATACAAGTTGAAAAAATATTTTTCCTTTTTTCCCTCTAAAATTTGATGATGTAATCAAATCTTATTTTATTATTTCCACTATTATTTTATAATTTCCTTAGGAGGCCCATTTTAGACCTCAAAATTTCCCTAATGGGGGATACCATCAGGATCTTCAAAACTTCTCTAGAAGGAATCATCAAACTCAACCTTTATGGAGCCTTGAAAGGTAATCAGGGGAAAGCAGAGGCTAGTGGGAATTTTTGAGATCATAGAGGCATAACAAGATTAATATACGAAGATTCTTGTGGCTTTTCAAGAAACAATGAAGCAGAATTCATTGGGAAAAACTAAGGTCTTCTCTTGGCCATCAGACTAGGATACATAAAGCTGTTAATTGAAGGGGACTCTTAGTTGGTTACTAACACTCTCAAAAAACTAAATCAAGGAACGAAGTGGATAAACTCAGCCAAAGATAGTGCACTGGCAGGCATGTGTAGGGATTGGAGAATACAATCAAAAAAATTGAATATATCATTATTACCCATGTAAGGAGGGAAGGAAATAGAGAGGTTGACCTCTTGGAAAACTAGGGATGCGCTCACCAGAACAAACCCATTGAATTAAGAAAGCTTCCCAATGTTAAGGAATAACCTTGGATCAAGTTGAAAAGCATCATAGAGCAGGATAGGATGGAGTGTGGATATCACTCTCAGTCCCAGGACTCTGCTCCCTATTCGGGGTGTGACGAAGTGGTTCGGCCCTCCCATCAGCGATAATGGTAATGGCTTTGGGATTGAAGCCCACCACCCTCCACATGAGTGGCACGGGTGGTAGGTAGTACTGGTGCATGCAGTGTGAGGTGAGGTGGTGGGACGAAGGCCCGCGCATGGCGTTTAAATCAGGGTGGAGGAAGGCATGGGGGTTTTGTTACGACTACAGGCTCTAGTGCAGGTGCGACCGCAAGAAAACAAACCTCCAACGACCTTCCACCACGATGAAATTCGAGTATGTTCTTGGTTTCCCCTCCCTATCTCATGCCATGTTTATGTTTTATCAGTTGGGACGGTTTCTGTGGGAGCTTAAGAGGATGAAGTCGGCCTGGTATAGTCTGTTGCTGGGTAGGGGAGAGTCAAACTACTTCGACACTAGATGGGGGGTGGTTGGGGTTATTTTGCATCTCTGCCTCTATGTTGGTGAAGGAATGGGGAATGGCCTTAGCATGCCCCTACATGGAAGGCTGTCGAGTGAGGGACACTAGCAGGAGGGGTTGGAGAGGGGTTGGGAAATAAATTCTGGGTATAGAATTATTGGGAGGTCTAAGTTCATGCATATTTTAGAGGCAGCGTAGGCTAATGCCAGCATGAGCTACCTAGGCTCTGTGCGAATGGTGACTGGGAGAGGAAAATCCAACCAGGTTCGAGCAATGGGCATCGATGCCTCTTTTGTAAATTGGGAGGGTGGATGGTATGTCGGTGGGGATGGCACCAAGCGGAGGATCGGGAGATCGATGGAAGGTGTGGGGTTTGTGGGGTATAGGAAATATATTTGGGGTGTGTGTGATCAGCAGGGATGGGGGGTGGCAGTGGTGAAGCAGGGTGCGAGGGAGCTAGGCCCTTAGAGTGACGAGGATGGGAGAATTATTGGGAAGAACCCCCCAGCACACCATTTTTCTATTATATGCGGTGCATGGACCTATACTCGTTTGAAAAACATGGAATTATGCCTCTGCTTGCTTTTGTGGATGGGAAACTATCCTGAAATCCTTTATAGAGACTTGGGAAGTCCTAGCACAATTTTTCATCTCACATGGCTCACAGTTACTTAGTAGAGACCAATACGACGATGGCCTGCTCCAAGAGCCCAGCAGTTCGAGGCCATGGTCAGAAAGATAAGGGGAAGGAGGTTAAAGCTCAACCCAACTCACCCTCGAGCAATCCAAGAGGAAGGAGGCTGACAGTGGATGTAATCCAAGAGGAAGCGAAAGCATACCATGAAAACACAGCAGAGGAAATTCAAAATCTCATTGAAAAATGGGAAGTTAATATGTATCGACAGGTAGGGACAAAGATGGATATTGAGGAATGGAAAGGCCTTGTCCCGGATCTGGGGAAAACAAGAGGCAGACTAACACAATTCAAGCATACATTGTATCTCTACTAGTCCATAAAGGGCATCCTTAGAAAAGTCTTGGAGAAAATCTCTATGAGCTTGGTTACATTAGCCCAAGACTTCCCAGGCTACAAGAGCGAGTTTGATAATATTAAATTCCAGTTGAGAAAGTAGGATGGGCACCTTGAACGCATTGAGTACCACCTCCCGTGCATTTCCAAGCCTTCTAAGAAAGTTGGCACTTCTGTTCAGGATCTGGCACTGGTGCATTCGACCTCAACTCCCGAAGAATCTGAGTAGTCTCACGATGGTTTAGTCTATATTTTTTTTCTTTTATCTATATGCGGATAACATTTAAATTTCCAATGTCCAGTAAAATTATTAGTAAATATGTGAAAATTTGTATATGTGTGAGTATCCAGGCTTTTTTTTCTTGGTATGACAGACTCAAATCATTTTTTCTTTAGATGGCATACCACGCCATCAGGTGGCCAACAAACTCAGTTTCCCACTCAGGGTGAGTTAAGGCCACCAAACTAGTAAATCTGGTTGTTTTATGTTTATAAAAAATCAATGAAATAGGAGTCCTACCAAGCTTACAAAAAAAAAACTAGGATAAAAATAAGTTACAACATATTCCATGGTTTGATAGGATATTGGTTATTTTATATCAATGCATGAGCCAATATGTGTTTTTTGCAACTAGTAAGAGAGGGAAGTAAGCCTTCTTGATGAACATCTCATGAAACTTACTAAAACGAAGAACAAACTATGCATCCATGACTTATAGGTACAATGGTCACAAAATGTTTGTAAACATGAATAACATGTGCAGGGAAAGTTAGACCCCATTTCCGTAATTTTCTTGGAAGTTGGTTCATGCACAGTAACTCTCAGCTCATGCTTACCTTGGAAAGTATGTTAAAGTGGGTAAATGTGGGGTGGGGTTTTACAAAATCCTATGCGGTATAAATTAACACCAAAAATTACTTGATACAATGTAATATCTCGAACATTGAAATAATCAATAGATCTGGCACATCTAGGTGTTCTAGGTAAAAATAATTGTAACCAAAACACTGAACACAACAGGATCTGGAAATCCGGCCTTTATTTATATTAGTAACTAAAGAAACAACTACATTCCCATATAAAAGTATCTGAGCCCCTGAAATGGCATTCCCAACTGCTTATTAAAATAGAAAACAAAGATTGAAGCACAATCATGGAACCTAGGTGGATCGACCACGAGAAAAAATAAAGCCCAGAGGCTTTTCGTCTGTGGGATAAAACTAGAAATGGCCATGCCAAGTTCTCAAGAAAAACACTATAAGATAGATAAAATCGAATGATCCCCAATGCTTATATTTTATCCCCTTTTATAGGCTTGATGGGCTCTCTAGATACTTTATTTTCTTGTTTTCCTTCGAAAACTAAAGGCAAATTCCATGGGTTGATACCATGGGAAAATACCACAGTAAATACCATGGATAGATTTCGTCCATTTTGACCATATCAAGAAAGGGAATATTACAAATCATCCTGCCTAAAGGTTTTTTGCCCTCAAGAAGTTCACCACTATCCACAACAGAAGCATGGATACCGGGATCCCATACAACCAAATGTTCTATTACATACCTTCATGCTAAATGATCCTAAATGGATCCTTTGATACCTGGATACCAAAAAATCCTCTGAAAAATCCTTCCCTCATCTGAATCCCAAACAATCCTCCGGCCAATCTTGACCCCAATGGATTCTCCTGGATCCCAATGCCACCTAAGTCCTGGGACTTGTGGGTTATGGTACCATCTCAGCCCTCCATCACTGCTCGTGCCAAAGGGCCCAAGCTGCAATATGCACTTAGTTGTGAGTATCCTCCTATGAATCAACCCATCAATAGAGTACTAAATCATAATCTCTCACCAATACATATCTTGGGAAGGATGAATATTTGAAAATATATTATTTTGATGTTGCTCAATGCTCAATCCATGTTGCTCGAATCAGTCAACAAGATTCATTTGGAGAAATATTCCCTGCTCTTCCCTATTGTACTCCTCTTGCTGCCTTGTGAGGGACTTTATTCATTACTCAACACTAGAAAACATAGTCGTTGATTCATAACATAACCCTATGAGCTCCTCAATATTTATAATCTCCTATAAGACAGTTTCTTAGACTGCCTAGATTTCCTTCTTTAACAGCATAAGGTTTGTCTTGAAATGCATGATCTTTTCCCGAAATTCCTCTTCTAGCAATTCTAGTGCCCTCGTGAATGTCTCTGTATTTTTCTGCACTAGATGCCCCACAACCAAAACTTCAACTTGAATCTTTGACTGAACCTCGAGAAATGGCTCATCCTGCATACTATATTTCTCATGCTCCCCCGCATGGTCATGCCCATCATGTTGATTTATTACTACTGACTCCTTATTTGATTCTCCTTGAATGTCTTCTTCCTAGCCTTCTCCACACGTGAGGATAAGTTGTCCACCCCCTCTGGTTTTCAAACATGAATGTACTGGTGGACTGTTATCTACACCTAATTTCCCATAATATTTATGGGTGTTCTCTTGGATATCTATATACTTAACTACCACATCATCACTAGGAATTACCTCCTTCCTTTCCCATGTACTTTTTCAAGATGACTAATCGGCTTGCCCTGCAAGTTTCTTTAAAAAACGCGGTGTTGTTGCACACCATCTGATCTGAAATTGTGAGAACAAAGTATTTCTCATACAGAGATTGACTGTAGGGGCATTTACCAGGTATTTCACCTTTCAAAGAAAGGATGAATCCGGAGGCTATATGGCCCTTCTACAGACTCTGCCTAAAGAAATAAAATGTAATCACTGAGATCCGATCAATGAAAGTATTTGTTTTATGTGCAAAGTATTCATTGATCCAGCTTTAATGTGTGACTAGGCAAGTATACATATTCTACAAATGAAGTATAGTGGTTTGAAGATGAACTAATAAGTTTTGTTCACTGTTTAAACCTGCTTGGGAAAAGTTTGCTTATAAAAATTACTTTTTTAAAGGAGCAGAATATGAAAATATGCAACAAAATTATACAGTATGACAACAAATAATTGTTTAAGCGGTTCACCCCTCTCTTGGGCTACCTCTGCTGGGTCCAAAAGCCTCTAATTAGGCTTTTTCCTCTTTGATTAAATGCTGAAAATGTGAATACAACTGTATAGAAGCCTCAAATGGAAAAATACACTACAAATTAAGATTCAAAAGGCTCAAATCAATATAAAATGACTAAACAAACACCTCCATTGGATGAAGATAGTCCAAAACAGCTCTTCTTTCCTTAGGCCCTGGTGGCTCCACGACCAAAAACGCTGGTAAATTCTCTGTTAGAGTGATTTGATGGCTCTGCAAACACTCCCAACAGCTCCAGAATGATCAATTACCCTAGAATCTAAAAAAAAATCGTCCAAAAAGGACTTTCCTAGCCAAAGTTATGGCTCTTTTACTCCAACTGCCAGTTTGACCTAAATAAACTCCAGTTAAATCTGGAGGAACTCCAGATAAAAATGGAAATGACCCCAGAATTGGCGGCGCGCTCCAATTTAAACGAGCAGTTAAATTTAATGCGTGGACGTGGTCACATACACCACCATCCAACCCGCGCGATAAATTTTATATAAACATTTTTGTAAACCGTGGCTTGAATAAAAACAGAACCGTTTGGAGTTATTTCCGCTCCACTCCACACACGTGTTTTAAACCATGTTTTCCGCTCCACGTAGCCACCACGTTCCTTTTAACTTTGCACGTTCCAAATTTTTGAACCATACGTTGGGTGCCTTTAATGTGCATTTTAAAACCTTTTCATATTTTGAATTTGATTTAATGTATTGTATGGTTTAATAATTGAATTTTATTAAGGTTTAATTTTTTTTATTTTTTTCATAATTAATTAAAATATATAAATAATAATATAATATATGATTAATAAAAATCATATAAATATTAATAAATATATAATTTAATTAATTAATTAAACCTTAATAAATAAATAAATTTATCCCATCCAATATATTAAAAAAAAATTATTTCCAAATTGAAAGTTATTGGGCAACTTCAAAATACAATATCTCCTCCATACGGCAACGGATTTGAGTACAGTTCACGGCTACAGGATCGTTTTGACGAGCTCTTTCCTGTCGATCTGGTTCAGACGAATTCTGAGCAACTTCATTTTTGAGCATTTTTCTACAAGGGACTTGATCTCCTGATCACACATCCCAAATGGGAAGCTTTTAGACCCCAAAAGCTCTATGATTAGTGAAAATGATGATGTGGAGACTGATTCTCCACTTTTCCACCCTTGAATAGCTGAAATCTGCCCGATTTCATCAAATTAAGCTTTTGAGAAAATGATAATCTGTCTCTGGAATCAACTGATCGACCATTGCTTAGATTGACGAAGTCATGATGCAAATGATTAAAATTTGCAGAACAGCAATTGTAATTTGTAGAAAACAAACTTTTTCTACACTGATCAAACTTCCAGAAAGACTTAAGATGACTTTCACCTTGCAAACTGTTCCCATGGCGAATTCTACCATTCTGAAACCAACTTTTTCCCATGCTGAATTGTGTGTCCTTCTTTCTTGCACTGCTTTGCTTTGACACTTCATTCACTGCATTGGCTGACCCAAAAGGTAATTTGCGCAACATAACATCATCTTCTTTCAAAGACAAACTGTTATCAAACTGAGACAAATCATTAGCAACATCATAAAATGGCGAATGCTCAAAATCTGGTCGTTTCAACATTAACAAAGTTAGACTTTGACTTGGATTAACGAGTCTCTTCAATTGACTTGCATGGAGTATAGAAGATTCCAGCTTCTTCTTGTGAGCTCTCATAATGTACTCTTTACCATATTTGAACAAGTGATACTTGTTTTCATGGCGATAGAAGATCGCTTTCCTGTCAAACAAGTAAGGACTTCCCAAAACAATACCAGATATATCAAGTGGAACCACATCAAGTTCAACTGTGTCAATAAAGTGTGCAGTTATTGCAAAGTGCAATATGCACTTCCTTGAGACTTGCAAGTTGGAATCCTTACATATCCATCCAAGTGGATAAGGCTTCGGATGTGGAAAGGTCTCAAGTTTAAGCTGCTTGACTAAGTCTTCAGATATGAGGTTAGCTTGTGACCCACTGTCAAATAGTGTGTCAATTTTGGTATGTTTTGAAATTACCCTCACATGGAAAAGCTCTATCCTCCTCTTTTCCTCATGAGTATCTTTGTGACAATTCAAAGAGCTATAACTGGGATTTGTGTCTTGCACCACTTCTTTCCCCTTAGTATTCCTTAAAACCATGCCTATGCTTTTTGTCTCATCTCCTGAGTCTGACCCTAAGTCTTGCTCAAATATTGCTACAGTTTTCTCCTATTCTTTGGTCTTGTTTTTGTTCTTGAATTTTTCTGGTTTCAGTTTAGGATGAAGTTTCCAACAATGATCTTCATCATGACTTGTCTTCGAACAGTTCTTGCAAAAGAACTTTCCTTTGTCTTTTCTTGAATTTGCAACTCTTTTCTTTCCTTTGTTTTTGAAATTACTATCCTCATCAAAAATATTCTTTCCTCTAGCTTGTAAATGTGTAGCCTGCACACAGACTTCATCTAAGCTGGTAGGATTGAACAATAGAATAGTATGTTGCAGATAATTGTGCAAACCTCCTATGTATTTCAACAAGGTGTCTTGACTTTGTAAGTCTACTCCAAGTAGAAGTGCTCTCCTTCTAAACTCTTGGGTATAATCTTGCACATTTTGACCTTTAAGTTGCCTAAAATTTTTCCAATTCATGATTTTTTTCTGAATATGAGCAAGAGGATGAAACTATTTCTTAATAGCTGTAATAAACTCATTCCAAGTTAGAGTTATCTTACTGTGCTTTTTAATTTCCTCCCTGGTTTTGGCTTCCCACCAAACCAAAGCTGCTCCATCCATTCTCAAAGAGCCTAATTGGATTTTTGTGTCATCATCATACAAATTCTAAATCCTTAGATAGACTTCTAGCTATCTAATCCAGTTATCCAATTTTTTTGCATTCACATCACCATTAAACATCGGCAACTCAAACTTCACATCAAGCTTTAACAAAGGATTTTTAAGAGATGTTTTTGTTTTGTGTGACTGATTAACAGAAGTAGAAGAGGATGATGTGGAGGATGAGGATGACGATGGAGATGGTGGATCACCATTTCCTCCATTCCATTTCTTAGACTCATCTTTGTCTTTCTTTCCTCCTGAAGAATCTCCTTCTTCTTTTTGGTTTCTAGACCCTTCTCCAGCAATCCTATCATTTCTCTCCTGGTATAGGATCCTAACCATCTCAGTCAAGTCCAAGAAAGCTTTTCTAAAGACTCTTTCTTCTTCCTTGGGATCCGTTTCCTCATGTACTTCTCCTTATCTGGAAGACATGTTTGTGGCTAACTCTAAGGCTAATGAGGATGAAATGGAAGGTGGATGTAATGGCACTTAGCCCTCCTTGGTTGAGGATTAACTTGTTCTCTAACCAATTGACCTTCCCCTCTTTGCAATTTCAGCCTAGTAAGCATCAAATTTTGCAGAATAATACAATTTACTTGCACAAATTTCACAAACTCTTAAGCAAAACCTTGAGCTCCGATACCAACCTGATCTAAAATTGTGAGAACAAAGTATTTCTCATACAGAGATTGACTGTAGGGGAATTCACCAGATATTTCACCTTTCAAAGAAAGGATGAATCCGGAGGCTACCTGGCCCTTCTACAGACTCTGCCTAAAGAAATAAAATGTAATCACAGAGATCCGATCAATGAAAGTATTTGTTTTAAGTGCAAAGTATTCATTGATCCAGCTTTAATGTGTGAATAGACAAGTATACATATTCTACAAATGAAGTGTAGTGGTTTGAAGATGAACTAATAAGTTGTGTTCTCTGTTTAAACCAGCTTGGGAAAAGTTTGCTTATAAAAATTTACTGTTTAAAGGAGCAGAATCTGAAAATATGCAGAAAAATTGCGTTGTGCCAGGATAGCAAATAATTGCTTGTTGTTCACCGCCTTCGCTACTCTCCGCCGGGTCCAAAGCCTACCTCAATTGTGCTTTTTCCTTTTTCCTCTTGATTAAATGCTCAAAATGTGAATACAACTATATAGAAGCCTCAAAATGGAAAAATACACTACAAATTAAGATTCATAAGGCTCAGAAATCAATATAAAAAATGACTAAACAAACACCTCCAGACTTGAAAGATACTTAGTCCAAAAACAAATTTCTCTCTTCTTTCCTTGAAATGTAGCTCCACGACCAAAAACGCTGGTAAATTCTCTATTAGAGCACTCTAATGGCTCTGCAAACACTCCCAATAGCTCCATAATGATCAATTACCCCAGAATCAAAAAAAAATTCGTCCAAAAAGGACTTTCCTAGCCAAAGTTATGGCTCTTTTACTCCAACTGCCAGTTTGACCTAAATAAACTCCAGTTAAATCTGGTGGAACTCCAGATAAAAATGGCAACGACCCCAGAATTGGCAGCGCGCTCCAATTTGAATGGGCAGTTAAATTTAATGCGTGGACGTGGTCACATACACCACCGTCCAACCCGCATGATAAATGTTATATAAACGGTTTTGTAAACCGTGTCTTGAATAAAAACAGAGCCGTTTGGAGTTAATTCCGCTCCACTCCACACACGTGTTTTAAACCACATTTTCCGCTCCACGTAGCCACCACGTGCCTTTTAAATTTGCACGTTCCAAATTTTTGAACCATACGTTGGGTGCCTTTAATGTGCATTTTAAAACCTTTTCATATTTTGAATTTGATTTAATGTATTGTATGGTTTAATAATTGAATTTTATTAAGGTTTAATTTAATTTTTTTTAATAATTAATTAAAATATATAAATAATAATATAATATATGATTAATAAAAATCATATAAATATTATTTAAATATATAATTTAATTAATTAACTAAACCTTAATAAAAAATAAATTTATTCCATCCAATATATTAAAAAAAAATTCTTTCCAAATTGAAAGTTATTGGGCAATTTCAAAATACAATATATCCTCCATACGGCAACAGATCTGAGTGCCGTTTACGGCTACAGGATCGTTTTGACGAGCTCTTTCCTGTCGATCTGGTTCGGACCAATTCTGAGCAACTTCATTTTTTAGCATTTTTCTACAAGGGACTGGATCTCCTGATCACCATCTGTATTGACTGCTTGGATCCTTCATAGGTTCTCTTCTGAAAATTGGTGAACCCAACTACGTATGGATCCCCATGATCTAAAGAAGTATCTAACTCTTCTGCCCTTGTTGCCTCCTTATCACCTATAAATGAATGGTTAAGGTCCAAAGGTCCCTTGCAGATAAAACATAGTCCTCTCCTCCATAGTTCATTCTTTTTGCACAGTATGTTCTTGCTTCCCTTATCAATACTTCTCAACTCCCTCCTGGTCATCACCTTTCTAAGAAATTTTACGTTTTTCCTCACCAACTTCTCGACTAGATCATAGACAGCTGGTGATACCTATGGTTCCCTCCTCCAAATGGCCAACAATTTGGATATTAGTATCTTACAGATGTTATCATCTCCTTCTAAAAATAGGGACACAATATTTTGCATGCTTAGTTTGACACAGTACAAATGAGTTGATGTAATGTTCATGTAAAAGCTTTGTAGTAACTGAAAAATTAAGTTGTTGCATTCCAAATTTAGCATAAAGGTGCCAAAGCTTAACTCTGCCATGATTTTAAAATTGTGCACTGCTTCTGAAAGGTAGGAAGCATGATGTTATTCAATACTTGAAGGGTTTCTACTATCAACTGTAGTATATATGTTATGAGATCATTATTATAGGAAAGTAGTGGCGATGTTAAAGCTATGACCCTACTGAGACAAGAAGCAACTGTGAGCCTGACCTCTTCACAAGGATGTTCCCAAAGTTTGGGTTGTATTAATTCAAGCGTGGATGGTTTGAGAGCCCAACTGAGTTTATTCCATTCTAGTTCCCGCACCTCAGATAGACATGCGTCTAATTCCTCCAACTTACGAAGATATATGATTGGATTCATTCGTTGTATCTCAGATCCAAGTGTGAAGAGATTATCCCCTCTTGCATGTTCTTCCTTCACTTCCCATGAGCCCTTTTGCTGCAGAATGACATGAACTCTTTTCGAAAATGGTTTGTTGCTTTCACCGTCATTTTGGTCTAAGGTGATATCATTGCATAAAGAGCCATATATTCTCAATAGTTCATCAAGAATTTTCTGTGTTTTCCAAGGTCTCGTCAAGATGACCCATCTTCTCATAAAAAAGCAAGAAAATCTACAGGAATATTAAGTCTTCAAGCATGCAAGCAAAAACATTTATATCTCAAAAATTATTCCAGCAAATGAACAATTCACCAATTTCCATTCACCAACCTTATTCCAACCCATACCAATATATATAGATGCATAATACCATCTTTAAGAATGATGGTATATCAATTTCTTATTAGTCCCTGCCTACAACAATGGACTATAGTGATCGATCGGCGATTGATTTTATATTAATTTGAGTGAACTCATTTATTTAACCAAATTTTTTTAAAAATATTCTGTCAACAAAAAGTTTTATCCAAATTTTTGTTTTGGAGGTCTTATTGCCAAGTTTCCTTTTCATTTCCAATTATCACATCTTTTTAACATATCGTAAGTTTCATGAACTTAATGTGAAAGCAATGTTTTGAATTCATAAAATATCCAAGGTTTGTTTTCTTTATGGCTACTCCAAGAATAGCCAAAGTGCCCAAGTTTTGAATGCATGAACTTTTATTGTTCTTTTCATTCTATCTAATGTTAATGAATGCATAGTATTTTTTTTTTCCTGTATTGACGTGTTATTTTGTTGCTGCCACATGTTTCATTTCTTTTTGCCACACACCTCTTGCTTCACCACTTGTTTACTTCAGGTTTTTCATAGCTTCACTGCCTTACTTCAAATTTTACATAAATACCCTATACCATAACTAATGTAGGCTTCTTGATATTCCTTGGATCAGTCCAGTCAACCTTGGATATTGGATTCGTGTCTACAATCACTGTTTATGTTTCAGGTGCAGCTTATTGAATATAATTCATTTGCAACAATGATGAAAATCATAACTTCCATACATCCTTCTAGACATCCTGTAAAAGACGGAAATACATCTGGCTAGACATCCTGCAAAAGACAGAAATACATCCGGCTATCAGAGACAAAAATTAGGAAATGGATTAGAATCAAAACTTCCCAACATCCTGAATACATCCAGCTATCAGAGACAAAAATTAGGAAATGGATTAGAATCAAAACTTCCCAACATCCTGCAAAAGACGAAACACATCCGGCTCTTAGATACATAATTTCGGAAATGGTATCCTACTATAGACATAAATACATATGTCTGTCAGAGACATAAATTAGGAAATGATTTGTCTGTGATTTTATGCGAGGTACACGTATAAATAAAATTCTCATTCAAGTAATATAAATAAAATTCCCATTCATATAACATATTATAAGCGTGATTCTGTTTCAAGTAGCATTATGTTGTGTTTACTTTGAATTTAAATTCTCATCTTTATCTCAAATACTTTTACTAGCTAAACATTATGGTCGGAGCCTTCTGTGCTTCACAAATTTTTCCTCTAATGGTGGCCTAATGCCTGTATTCCAGCCTTTTTGGTTCATTATCTCATCGAAAACCTTTGGAAATTACAGCGGGAGAAAGTTCAAAATCATATTACAAAAAAAATTACAGAAACATCATGATGGGCAACTTATACAATATATATATATATATATATATATATATATACATTAAAATGCAAAATTTTAATCTCATTTAAATTATATCCTATCTGTTTGGCCATCCTGCTGCTCAAACTCCTTCCTCATCCATCGAAGGATAGGGTAGGGGGAATAGCCAACGTGAGTGACCCCACACGATCCCAACATTCACGAGAAATGAGTTGAAATGCTAGGGGTTGGTCAATGTTGGTTGGGTCAACGAACAAGAGGAGAGGAAGACTGCATTTATGAGATTGCCTGCAGTGCCAAGACTACCTTCCGAGTGTTTCACAACACCTTGGGTTTACTTATTTTATTAGGTCCTGACCTCCCTGCCATGATCTCCCCAGTGAGGCACATTTCAATAAGGACTTGTTTGATTTTGTTTTCCGATGAGTCTTAGGTAGGATATGGGCATGGTCCAACAAACATCAAATTTGTAGCGAAAGTACCGAAGATGTATATGATTCGAGAGTTTATTATCAAATTAGTAGTTTGAAATATTTTAATTTGTATTCACTCTTCTTTCTTTTTTTTTCAATATTCCTGAAAAGAAAAGAGACATATTATTAAATTTCAAATAAATCATACTCCTTTTTAAATTATAAGGATACCTTTAAGTGTCAGGGTTATTGGATACCATCAAGTCTGGAATTTGACAGGTTGCAGCACGTATTTGCAAGTACAACTCGTATTTTACAAGTATATAGAAAATTTAAATGTCATAAACTTGTATGAAAATTTTTAAGGTATTAGTTTAAAGTTTTAAGGTACTAGCTTGAAAATTGAGAATTTGAAACATTTGTCATAAATTCTGGTACCTATTCATACTAGAGTATTTACCTTGCTCACTAACTACGGTGTTGTGAATATTTATATGATCTTTCAAGAGATGTAATTAAGGATCTGTCTAACTACGTGATAATTTTAAAAAGCTTTTGGTTTTTGTTTTGAAGAGCTAAGGAGTAGGAAAATGTGCAGAGTCATAGGTTTCGGTTCCATAAGATCGTATACAATGTAGTTCGAGAGATACAACTTGCAAGGGAATTTCAGTATTGCTTATCGTAGAGCTTGAGACTCTCATGTGTGTGAGAGGGCACAAGCAAGTCATTGCAATATTGCTAAGTGAAGCGAGGCAGTGTGGAAGGAAAATTTATGTATTCATCGGGCAGAAATTTTCAATTTCATAAGTTGAGGATGTTAGAATGATTATCGTGTTCACGGAAAAGGCTGGCAATCAACGCTAATTTTATGGGATTGTGGAAACAATACGTTTATGAGGAGAGAGAAAGCAAAAGAAGTCGTTGTTGACTGTTTATCTCCTTTCTTAGATGTAAACATGTACATGAGTCTGATCTGGGATTGACATGACTGTCGTGATCGTTCAATGCCAATTTATAAAGGCTTGTAAAATATGACTTTTATGCTAGGATGCAATCATCAAACGGTTAATTTGATTTCATCAATATGTATATTCGCCTTTGGATATTTCATCTTTTACACCTTTAAAATTTGTAATCATTGGCAAGGAAGGATGAAGAATTCTTGCAAAGGGACATGCAGGCAAGAATGAATGTTGGTAAGAAGAAAATATTTTCTTTTACGATGTTTTTTTTGAAATATTTGTTCTGGTCAGCGTCTTTACTGGTAAGTATTTCAAGCAGAGTTGTAAATTATCCTTGAAATAAATCTAACAGTTATCACCCCCTTGGAAACTGGTGTCCGGAATAGGCTCCAGCTGGCTTACATGCTCCCTCTACCAAGCTGGTGAGGGGATCCTAGCGGAGAACCCTAAATCTAACAACTATCACTCACTTGGAAACTGGTGTCCGAAATAGGCTCCAGCTGACTCACATGCTCCCTCTCCCACACTAGTGAAAACTTCACAGAAAATCGCTGGTGAAAACTTCATAGAAACTTGAAGTTACAACCATCCCCTGCACTTTGATCTCATCCATAAAATCGTGGGTAAGCAATTTGACACTCTTGAAGACACTATGTCATGATGAAACTTTTTTTACTCCTCCAAACCCATGCAATTGTATTTCCTGTTCAGGTAAGGTTTTTAATGTTACTACCAGGTTGTTATTTTTTTTAGCGGTTCTGAGTTTGAATTGTGACCCTTCTATTTCCTCGACCACCCTTTTGTCTATAGGGTTTTCAACCTATTCTTTATCTCTTATGTCAGCAATGGCATGTAGAAACCATCGTCCTTTGAGAACTCCTTCAATAGCAAGGTATATATATATATAGATATGGTTATGTTGCAAAAGTTATTTTTGTGTTTGTTGGTTGCCACCATAGACAGTTAGTGTTTGGTCCAACTGACTCACTAACTAGATAAAAAATTTATGTACGGTTGCTTCTGATGTGAGTCAACTAATGCTTGCCTTATTACTAGATCAAGATTAGCGTGTTTATTATAAGAGAAGCCATAGTTGTCATGGTTCGAGTCATCATGTCCGTGTCTGGAACTCGCAATTCTCAAAACTGATCAAGGAAGCTTATCAATTTTCTTATCAAGTTATCAAAGCTAAGAGGCATAATGTTGAGGAAAGAAAAAATGTTATAGGCTACAAGTACAGGTATTGAAAGCCAGTAAGTCCTATTCCTACTAATTCTACAATGAAAGAGTCTATTCCTTATCATCCCTTGCTGATTCGATTGCTAATATGACATAGACTTTGATTGGGCAGCTAAAGTTGACATTATTTCCAGTTAAACCCCAAGGCCAAGAATGAAACTTGGTGTCGTCTATCTTTCTCCTCTTTAAAGTGCGGCTATGGAAGGGGTTTCTAAGCCAACGCCTTCTGATTCCAGGCAATCTTTATATCTACCCCATGCCTTTGAATCATGTGATCTTATCCATAGGGGTTTGACTTCCTCCCTCGTCCTTTCTCTGTCCTACCTCAATCGAGTCCCTCCGAGTCCTTGGCCATTTGGTTTGCCTTAGTCGCAATCTCTGCAAGTAACCAACCCATAATCCTCCAGGTTTTGTTTCCTTGCTATCAGTCAAACGGGCGAGTTAAAGCTCATACACTGCAAGCCAGTAATAATTACAACAGATCCCTAGGCTTTGCCCACGTGTAAAACAAGGGTTTAGGGAAAGTCGGAATACTCTTCTTTCTGATGTGTTGCGTTGTTTCCAAATTGATGATTCCACCATTTGCAATATTTAAAGGCGGGGAAGAAAGCAGATATCTGCAGACATCCATATTATTCCATTATTTAGCTGCCCATGTGCCATATTCTTCCCTTCGTTTGACGGGTTTTTGTTTATATCCACGCCATATTGGGGTTTGTTCTAAGCAGTTCTTACTTGTATAATTATTTACAACTGTATTGTGCATATGATTATATATTTGGTTATTCACATTTATGATGTCGTCTTATTCACGTTTATGATGCCAGTCTTTATTTCATATGATGTTTTTGTTACATTTTTCTGTGAAGGTGAAAGTTATTTCCTCCATCTGAGCTTTAGTTGTTTGAATCAAACGACCAAATGAAAGGTATAGAACTAAATGATTAGGCTTTGCATCCAGCCACTCGGAACAGTCATATTGCATCCAAAATGTATTGCTCTACTTCCAAAATGCACTCATATACAACTTGTAAATCCGACATCTAAGGTAAATCCGAGAAAATAAATCGCTATGGAACTTAATGCTTAATTTAAGCAAGCAACTAGATGAGTTGGACAAATGAGCTCCTCCTCATGATTCCTACATGAAGCTCAGTCCCTACAACACAATACCTAGCAGCAACGTGGATCTTCAAAGATATTCTCTGGGATTTGTAAAGCCCTTGCGGGCAAAGGCCTATGGTGAGCTGGATCTACTGCTGGATGATCTAATTCTGTATGAACTTAGTGTTGTTACTGGAACAACAGAATAGACAGAAGCAATTGCTGACTTGGTCAACTGGACCTCCGACTAGCGGATCAGGGTAGGTAATTGATGCTGGTGGTGCCGAAATTATACGAGTCAATTATACGGAGTTAACATGTCAAAGCACAACAAATATATATAGTTCTACAGAGTTCTCCTCTGAATATTATTCAATAAAGAATTGTTTTTCCTTTGTTGCCCTCTTAAATACATTCTTAATACATTCTTAAATCAATAAAGTTTAAAACTCAATGAAATGCTTATAATTATATACTCTTCTAGTTTTACTGAAGAATATAAAGTTTAAAACTCAATGAAATGCTTATAATTATATACTCTAAATCCATTCTTAAATCAAGTCAACTCAATGAAATGCTTATAATTATATACTCTAAATCCATTCTTAAATCAAGTCACTTGTTTAATAAAGTTTAAAACTTAATGAAATGCTTATAATTATATATTCTTCTAGTTTTACTGAAGAATATAAAGTTTAAAACTCAATGAAATGCTTATAATTATATACTCTTCTAGTTTTACTGAAGAATTCCAGTGTGTTTTTGGTTCATCTAGATTTTGGGAAAGATAATAGTACCATTGGTTGATTAGCGACTTGGATAACAATCAGGTTTTGTTGATGACATGGTGCGAATTGGTTAAGTTGAGCTCACAATAAGATGCAAGTTTTGGGAAAGATAATGGTACCACTGGTTGATTAGCGACTTGGATAAAAATCAGGTTTTGTTGATGACATAGTGCGAATTGGTTAAGTTGAGCTCACAATAAGATACAAGTCTGCAAGATTGAAAGCTGAAGGGCATATTGCTAAAGGTTTTACAATTCAACAACCTTCTGGGGAAGCAGTTTTCTATCGGTCAGCAATTTAGCTTTAATTAAAAAACAAAACAGCAAAATTGAAAGCTAATAGCTTTAATTAAAAAAAAATTAATAAAGTTATATTGAAGTATTGAAGTATTAATTTAGTGATAACTATTTCACTTTGAAATGAAAACATAAGCTTCATAAATTATATTAAAAATTATACATTATAATTTTTATTATTATTCACGTAAAATTAATATTTATTTTCTTTATAAATTTCAAAACAAAATTATCTTAAAATTATTTAGAGACAGGTACTGCCAACTGCATGCAGTACTTGGTGCATTTGAAAGCGAATACCATCATCAAGTTTTAGCCGCCCACTTTGAAGGCCCGCTCACAACAAATCAGTCCTCCCTTAGTTTCAATGATTATTCGGAATCTTTGGCCAATTTCACTTTGAAAATACAAGCAGTTCCTTCTTATATTCTGAATTCATTAAGGTGAGATGGAAATAATGTTGATCTCGGCCCAAAGTGGTTACAAAAATTTGACCAACATGTTGATGGGTCAACTGACACCGTGAACTTCTAACTATAACCCTGGGTCACTGTCCAACATCGTCGGAGGTAGTGGGCAGAGGCAGTCCAAAAATCACGCGTGGAACCAGGACGTGCTCTGAAGGACTCCTTGTCCGCAAGGGAATATGAGATTTCAAAACCTTTTGGCAGAGTCTTAGTGTCAATAGAAATGCAACGGTACCAGTTTAACCATGTACTCAATCTTGTCAATGTTGTCAGACACTTAGTTTTGAATCGAATAAATAATAAAATCGAGTTGTCTGGATATATTTTTTTTTGGATTTTTTATCAAATTTGGTAGAAACTTATTGAAATTATATGTTTGATGGATAACTTTACACAATCCAAATGTCTGAGGGGTTTTTTAGGGTGCTAAATCCATATATATAACCAAAAAACCAGTTTAAATAACCGAAATCAAAATTTCGCCTCAATTTTTTTTACCAAATTCCAACGCCTCAAATTTTTTTACCAAATTCCAACGCCTCAATTTTTTTTACCAAATTCCAATGCCTCAAATTTTTTTACCAAATTCCAACACCCCAAATTCTAAAAAAATAACACTAAAAACAACTCCTAATAAAATTGTGGGGGGGAACCAGAATTATAGATTGTAGAGCACTCCAAGAACGATGGCTCCACGACTAGGCTGAAGAAACCGCAGGGTTTGCTAGGGTTTTGCGACTCACCGGCTACAACCGACTAGTGCACTGCATGGCTGCATCCTCGGGAGGAGGGCCGCCACCCTCCTACTGAAATGTCACGAGAGGAGATCACACGATGCGTCCACCGAATTCAGGAACTGCTCAGCAGCGGACAGGCCCTGTTTTAGGAGCAGAATGGCAAGCTAAAATGAAGGGACAATGCTTGCCAAGAGCAGTAAAGAAACCAAGATTTGTCATTCCAGCATCAAAGTTGGATGAATACAGAGGATATATGAAGAATCACGCTCTAATCTGTAAGTTTAGAAGTATTTGGCCTTCAGAGAAGGATTTGTTAAAATGGATTCAAATAAAATGGCAGCCCAAGGGTCATATTGATCTAAAACTTGGGGCAAAGGGTTTTTTTACAGTTATTTTTTCTAATCTTCAGGATAAAGAACGTATTTTTGAGGGAGGGCCCTATTTTAATAGCAATGCTGGCCTTTTCCTTCGAAAATGGGAGGAATGTTATAACCCTGAACAAGAGCAATTTCTGGCTACTCCAGTCTGGGTTAGGCTGTTTGGGCTTCCCATGGATTTTTGGGACCCTGAAATTTTGGAAGGAATAGGAAATTCGTTAGGTTCTTTTGTAAAAATATCAGACTCCACTACTCGGGGCCACTATACATCATTTGCTAGAATCTGTGTGTATATGAATGTCTCAGAACCCTTGCCAGAGATGATTGAATTGGAATATGAGGGGAAAATATGGTTGCAGCTATTAGACTACGATCACATCCATTTTCGTTGTCGCCGTTGCCATGAGTATGGGAATTTATACAAATCATGCCCTCTTAATGAACCCCAACAACCACCTCCACGAGTGAATGGTTCAGAGGAGCAACCTCGACAGGACGAAGAAGGTTTGTTCCTGATACTGTAAATAAACGGCCTCCCCGTTCAGGGAATACAGGATCAATTTCGACTACAAAATAGAGTATGAAAATACCACAAAATAGATATGAAGTGCTACATGAGGAAGGTGAACCATCAGTCAATGAAATGGTAGTAGAAGGTGTTGCAGAAGGTGTTCTGGAGGTGCCGCACAAAAACCATTCTTCCAAGAGAAAAGAAGGACAGGAAACGGAGGTGCCAGAAGATAGTCAGTCGCAAGAACTCATTCCCATGGAGGTAGAACAAACAAAGGAAGATCTGAGTGCAGAAGAGAAACTGTTAAAACGCCTTCTATTTGAATGGCGAAACCTTGATGATCGATTTATACCGGCTACTAAGAAGAAATTATACAAAGAAACTTTTGAGCATTATCTTACAGCGCAAGCTCAGAAAGAAACTCAAGAAAGGGAGCAATCTGCCAATAAGAAGGCAACCCCTCTAGCAAAACCAGCCAAAAAGTGAGGATGGCGAACCCTACAAGAATCAATACAGCTGGTGGGAGAAATGTTGATTAATACAGGGAAAATAATACCGTTAACAACGGTATTTCAACAACTACCCAAAAATTACTAATGAAGGTGCTCTCCTGGAATATCAGAGGTCTTAATAGTAAGGGCAAACAGCGATATTTGAAATACATACTGAAGGTCGAGAAACCACAGATTATGTTACTTCAGGAGACGAAAGTATCTAGGAAAAAACTTCAAGCTATACTTCAATCATTCAAAATGAAATATGAAGCTATGGCTATAGATTCTGTGGGTACCTCGGGAGGGATAGTTATACTCTGGAACGCAGCGGAATTCAGTGCAGAGGGATGGATAGGCCTCTAGAGAATATTGACAGCTACTTTTCGCCAGATTGGTGCTGAGGACAAGATCCTCATCTCGTCCGTCTATGGACCTCCAATTCCAGGAGAGAGAGCAGAGTTCTTGCAAAATATACGCATATTAAGTACAATGCATAATGAAAAATATTGGCTCTTAGGTGGGGATTTCAATATGATTTTGAACCTATCTGAAAAAAAGGGAGGACTAAGAAGGGAGGACCCGGATATGGCACTCTTTAGAGAGTTAATACAAGATCTCCGCTTAGTCGATATCCCTACAGTTAATGGTCAATTTACTTGGAACAACAGAAGGGGAGAACGGTTCCAGGTTGCTTCTCGGTTGGACCGGTTTCTAGCCTCAGAAGCATTGGTAAGTCTGGATATCTATTATGAGGCCGCCATCCTGCCAACCATAGGATATGATCATTGGCCCATCAGATTAGAGATTGATATCAAAGCTGGCTGATCCAAACGCCTGTTTAGATTTGAACTATTTTGGCTCCGAGACTCTCAGTTCATGGAAAAGTAAAAAATTGGTGGAACTCAAACCCGGTTAGAGGCCGCAATAAGATGCACTCGTTCCAACTTCGTTTAAAACACTTGAAGGAAGAAATCAAAAAATGGAATCGTCTTGAATTTGGTAACATTCATCAAGAGAAAATTTGGCTGAACGAAAAAATGAAAGAGCTTCAGCAAAAAATTATCCTCCATGGTCGAACAGAGGAACTAGCTCTGGAGGAAGGCCGCACTCTCAGTCAACAGGAAGAGCACCGAAAGCAAGAGGAGATACTATGGAAATAGAAATCCCGAGTGCATTCACTGAAAGAGGGTGACAGAAACACTAGTTTTTTTCACAAAGCAATGGTACAACACCGCCAGCATAACAAGATATTTTCCTTAAAAACAGCAACAGGGGAACAACTGGTCAAACACGAAGACATGGAGAAAGAGCTGACTACCCACTTCAAAGATCTCCTTACTGAACCGCTTCCTAATCGACAAGAAGCTATTGCGAAGATAACTGCAAATATTCCTAGCGTGATTACTTGGGAGCAGAACCTGGCTCTGCTACGCGCAATCACATTGCAGGAGGTGGAAGAGGTGGTCTTGAATCTACCAAAAAATAAAGCCTCGGGGCCAGATGGATTTACGAGTGAATTTTTCAAGGCAGTCTGGCCATTTCTTGGTCCAGATATCTTAGAAGTTGTGGAAGAATCCCGTAGCAATAAGGTTGTTTATCCTGCTTTGAATGCTACCTTCATCACTCTTATCCCAAAACAGCAAAATGCAGACACCCCTGTGGGCTTTCGACCGATTTCCCTCTGCAACGTTATCTATAAAATTCTCTCTACTATTATGGTCAACTGCTTAAAACCTTTGATGGCCACTCTTATCTCCCCGGAACAGACGGGTTTTGTCAAAGGTAGACAAATCCTGGATGGAATTGTGGTAGCCCAGGAAGCCATCCACTCCCTTAATAAGGATAAAAGGAAAGGTTTGTTGATCAAGTTAGACTTGTCTAAAGCCTATGACCGAATTAGTTGGCAATACCTTATCAAGGTAATGCGGGCCTTTAGGTTTGATGACCGCTGGCTTCAATGGTTACGAGCTTTCATTTCCTCCCCGCATTTCTCAATACTCTTGAATGGCAGCCCTTTTGCTCCTTTTAATAGTTCCATAGGCCTAAGACAAGGCGACCCCCTCTCCCCATTTCTTTTTATTATAGCAGCAGAAGGATTAGGAAGACTTATTAAATCCCATCTTGCCGAAGGGAAGCTACAAGGATTAAAATTGTGGGGACCTCATCTCCCGCTGACTCACCAGCAATTTGTAGACGATATCTTATTGTTTTGTATGGCATCCCTGAGAGAATGTAAAGCCATCCTCAAAATTTTGGATATCTTCATGGCTGCTTCAGGAACACAGATCAACAATGACAAATATAATGTCTACTTCTTCAACTACACGATTAGGACGCAAAACTTTCTGGCGAGGATGTTAGGATTCCAAAGGGGCACATTTCCACTGAAATACCTCGAGATGTTTTTAAATACAGGCCCAGTCTGAATATCAGATTGGTAGGATATACTCATATGAGTGGAGAAAAGGATACAGAATTGGGCTTTCAGAGTCTTGAATGCATCGGGCCGTCTTATCATGCTAAAATATGTACTTCAAGCTCTTCCCCTATATCAATTGTCTGGAAGAGCTTGCCCGAAAGGAGTCTGTTCACAATTGGTAAGCATGTTTACAAAATTTTTATGGCAAGGCGCCCAAGCATATAGAAAATGGGCTCTTCTCTCCTGGGATAAGTTAGTAAAATCGAAAGCTGCAGGTGGGTTGGGCCTTCGTGATCCCTGTATTTTGAACAATGTCCTGGGAGCTAAATTATGGTGGTGCTGGCTACAGGGAGGCCCGGACCTTTGGAAGAACATCTGGATGACCAAATATGACATGCCACTCACTATTGCGGGTCGTTTGAAAGTAGATAGGACACCAAAAGGCTCCTCAATTTGGAACTTGGCAGCAATGAACAGGCAATTAATTCGGCTTCACAGCTTTTGGAAAGTTAGGGAAGGAAGTACAGCCCTCTTTTGGGAGGACTCTTGGCAACAAAGAGAGAATTTGCTCAGCCGACTTGACTTGGGAGAGATTTTCCTATATACAAATACTCCCAATCACAGAATCCTTCAACACTATTGGTGCCCAAACTTGGGTGAATTATGGAGGAAATGGAAGGAAAAAAATTATTGGCCAACAGCTCCGAACACACAGCAATGGGATAATTTTGCCAGAGAACTCAAAACCAGAAAACTCAGACAAATTCCTGGTCCTGATATTCTCAGATGGGGTTACTTGACGAAAGGGCAGTATACAATAAAAGAAGGCTATTATATTCATTCACAACAACCCCAGCAAGCCATCCGACCACTATGGAAAAAAATCTATGCTTTGAAACACTGGCCCAAGGTGGAATATTTCTTATGGTTGGTCAGCCAAAAAAGGATTTTGACCTGGGAAAATCTACAAAAAAGAGGGATGATAGGACCCTCGCGATGCGCCTTATGTGAAGCAGCTGCTGAAACGATATAACATCTCCTGAATACTTGCCCACAGGTACAGACACTGTGGAGGAACTTGGAACAATTATTTCGTAAAACAGATAAAAATAATGATAGTATAATGGATACCATCAATAGCTTGAGACAGGGTAAGTTCCACTGCCAGGTGATTAACAGGGCATGGACACTTTCATTCGGTTTCCTCCTCTGGCACACATGGAAAGAGAGAAATCGCAGGGTGTTTGAAGACACTGCACAACCAATGCAACACACTTGGCAATGAACCATTGAAAATATCTGTGAAACTATCCTTGTAGAGAGTTGGATAGATGAGGATTGGAAGACTGTGGGATATAAGTCGCAGATATTAGAATCCTTAAATCTTAGACCACAGATGCTATCCAGAAACCTATGGAATTACAAACCACCAAATGAATCTATTGCAGAAACCTAGACGCCTCCCCAACAAGGCTTCATTAAACTCAATTATGACGGAGCCTCTAAAGGTAATCCGGGGCAAGCTGGGTCAGGAGGCATCTTCCGCAATTCCCAAGGGACAGTTTGCCGGTTTTATGCTT
The DNA here is from genome assembly GCA_034641835.2 of Pinus albicaulis. Lineage (NCBI taxonomy): Eukaryota > Viridiplantae > Streptophyta > Pinopsida > Pinales > Pinaceae > Pinus > Pinus albicaulis. Next base: position 349,737,543 of record CM076570.1, on the reverse strand, counting down.
TAGACCTAGGTCATGCAACTAATAATGAAGCTGAACTTATCGCTGTCAAGCAAGGTCTCATTATCGCGATAAGAGAGAACTATCATAGACTAATAGTAGAAGGAGACTCTGAATTAGTCACGGGAATCCTCCGAAAGTTACAACAAGGAACACCCTAGGAGAAAATCACTCAAAGTTGGAGAACAGCTGCACTCATTCAAGAAGTGATTCAACTGATGAAACAGCTCCAGTATTTGCTTCCAAGCCATATCCGCAGGAAAGGCAATGCAGCGGTAGACTATCTAGCTAATTGGGGCTATCAACATCCTGAACGGTCCATAGATGGCCGCCCCACAGAACCCATCTAGGATGTGGAACTCCACTCTCTTCAGCTGATTGTAAGTAAGGATCTCAAAACCCCCGATCGGGGTGAACACTTGTCATATAGAGCGCATTAAGAGGAGCAAGAAGGTGGTTGCTTGTCCTTCACACACTCCCCTTCCATAATGGTGCATTGGTATTATAGATTATGGCAGTAAGAGAAAGATCGGTTCTTAATTATGTTGCAGGCAGGCCAGGTTGTCCTATCAGGTTGCGGAAGGAATGGTTTCGTTATGGTAAGTGGCTTACCTCCCCCCCTCCATTCGTTCACGCATCGCTTTCTACATGCCAGCGTCTGGAGGCCGCCGAGGAGGAGCCGGAAAACATTCAAACTGTCAATTTCACAACTCAGTGGGGGTATGTATCTGGTTCCATTCTTGAATTCACGATTGCAATGTTAATGGCCTTGTCTAGGTTATTGTATGAGATTGATTCTGTTAATGGATAATTGTCATGCTAACCCGCCCCTGGAGCCTGTTGAACCATGCTTCGGAGACCCTACAAAATCCCAAGCCCTGTCAGTTTATACTGTAGTAATTCAGCTCCACCCCGGGTCAAAAGTGGTTATGCTTATTACTTATGCAAACGCTCTAGTTAGCGCTCTGGTTAGCGCTCATAGGAGGAGTCAAATTTATGCTCATTGCGTCAATAGAAGTTGGGTTTTCATGTCGTCTTCTTTGTTTGTTCTGTGCAAGGGTGTTGACAGTAATAATTCTCAACAGGCCCCTACCTCTCTTATGGACCCTGTGCTCACCCTGAGTCCTGTTAATATTTCTCATGAGAACAACAGTTTAGGTATGAGGCAGGTACTACTATATTTTGGCCAGGTCATGTTAATTCAAGGTTTCAGGACGGGGAATTGGGAGACAAGGTTTTTTTTCCTTCGTTTCTTGCATACTCAAAATGTTTTCCTGCTTAGCCTTAGTCATTTGGGTTAGTGCTCTATCGTGCTTCCCTCGTCCACTTCTCGATTGTCAGGACGATGCTTTGTCGAGCTCTAGAGGATTCGGGCTAGATGGCCTCATGATGTTGCTTACGTTTTCTCTGTGTTTCTCTGCCTGTTTGTATTGCATGACAGGCGTTGTGATATTATGGGGAAGCGCCGGTCAAATGCGCAGTCAGCTAAAGGAAAACAAGTCCAAGCTAAGCAAACCCCGAAGAAACGTGGGCAAAAATCAAATCTAGAGATTCTTGAGAATTTGGCAGCCAACTATGTCACCGAGAATTCAGTTGAAGTTCGTCATGAAATCAGAGGATGGGAAAGGGACATTCACACTGACCCAGAAGACAATGAAGCAGAGGCAGAAATTTTAGACTTCATCACCGATCCTGGTAACACCAGGGGACGCCTCACGCTTTTCCAGTAGACCATTCACACCTATTGGATCCTGAAGAGCCTTCTAGCAAAGGCAATACAGAGTATCAATCCCAGTCATGCTCAGTATGGCCCAACCAAGACTGAACTCTGCCTACTGGACATGCTTCAGCAAATGCAAGATCAGCTGCAACATATTAAGATTACCCAATACCAGGCAACTGATAGAATAAGTAGACTGGATGATTGGGTGGGACGTATGGAGAAGCAACTACAGCAACTCCAGCAAGTGGACATGCCAGGATCTACAGTGAAAGCTCCAGCACCTGTCTCTTCATCTTAAGAGTAGTTGTTTTGTTGTTATCTTTATCATGTTTTATGCTATTATCAGACTTTTATGAACTCTGTTTATGTTCCCAGTATGTAGATATTTCAATAGAAAAACAGATATCTCATGCTAGACATAGACGAATGAAACTTTTCCAGTTTTGGTTAGCTTTTCATGCACTAAGATGGCCAACAGATCTGGTTTCCTGCGGGCAGGTTGAGGCTACAATCTGATGTTTATAATTTTGTAACCTGCTTTACAAATATAAATAGAAAAAGAGAGGCACTACCAAATTCACAAAAAAAAACTCCTAATAAAATTGTACTGGGTTCAGATTTCAGATTTCATATTCTCGAACAAGACATCTGCACCCGTTATAAGAGATGTATGGAGCGACTTCTATCTTGTTTTGACTGTACAATAATTGGCTCAAAATGCACCCAATACATAACACGCCTCTTGTAAAGTTTAATCGACAAGACCTACTGTTGGTGCATGTGATCGTAGTCGTCAGAATAATCCCTCTGCCTTAGACACCAATCGACTCTTCTGCCATGTTCTTGTCACCCATCGACTTCTCCTCAATGGTGGCTTCTCTGTAATTGTAAGATCTCGTCCACTATCTATGGTTGTGTTAGAATATGGCCTTCCTTCAAGACCAGCGGGTGTACTATATTGCGGCCACAGTGGTGCATGCTTACCCGACCTTTGACCTTTAATCTTGTAGGGTTGAATCTCGCACAAAAACTGGTGAAGTTCAACACAGCTTCTGTCATCTCTTCGCAAGTCAATTTCTAATGGGAACTTCATGCGATGACTTAGTACCATATCGCTCAGTTTAACCAAATCGCATGGAACAGACACAAAACGCGCATACTTGATGAGACATGGCAAGACCATCCAAGAGAATCAATCCACTTGGTTGAATAGGATCAATTATGAGAGCAACAGATTCGTCCTACATTGTCTCTGCAGAAAATATGCGGATTCAAATCGACTTATAATGTTGATCTATGTATGCACTAAGTAGTGGTCTGGACCTTCATATAGTTTTCTGAATATCTGAATGGTTCCGCCCAACCAGGTGATTTAGACTCGTCTCTCGTCACAACTTTTTCCGTGATAGAGATTCAACCTTTATTCTGGACCAATGTGATCTGCTTCGGGGATAAACCTCAACCTCCTGAAATAATAAGAAACACGACCATGCAGGGTTGCAGTTTTTCTCCACAATGACTTGGTCAATCTGGGGTTGAACGTAATTCGCCTTTAACCCTTGGTGTGATCTCGTCAGAGTGATATGGCCCATGGCCTCTTTGCGCCCATTGAGAGCACTTACCAACTTACTGCAACTCGATCCCTAGTATGGAACATTGGCAGCGAGAAATCTGTGCTTTTGTGGTGGTAATGGTTATGCATTCCTCCGACCTCCTCTAGTGCAGGCATATCTCAGCCTCTTGAGAAGATCAATATTTTTTAATCTCCAACCAGAAGGGTTAATTCCAGTAAATAAATCTCAGTAGATGAAATTATTTAGCCATTATTCAGCCAATTAGGGTATTTACAGAAAACCATCAAAATTAGACTAGTTACTAGCTAGGGTGATTATGGATATCATCAAAGACTAGTTTTTCTTGTCTCTCAATATGCAATAAAAACATTTTCATGTTAGCACTGTACACAACTCTGATACTACTGTAATATCTGGAACAACGAAATAATCAACAAATCTGGCACATCTAGGTGTTCTAGTTAAAAATAATTGTAATCAAAACATTAAACACAACGAGATCTAGAAATGCAACCTTTATTTATATTAGTAACTAAAGAAATGAGTACATGCCCATACAAAAATATATGAGCCACTGCATTGGCATGCACTACTACTCATTAAAATAGAAGTGGCATACACGAATACTCATTAAAATAGAAAACAAACACTGAAGCACAATGTGGACCCTGGGTGGATCCACCAAATAAAATAACACCCATGAGGTTTTCGTCCCTGGGATCAAATTGGAACTAGCCACCCCAAGTTATGAAGAAAAATACAATAAGATAGATAAACCCAAATAATCCCCAATTCCTAACTTCTATTCCAATGAGCTCTCTAAAAACTTTATTTTATTATTTTCACTAAATAAACATAGTCAAAGACTTTATCATGACATTCAAACAATCAATAATCCATATGAAAAACATGACTAATTCCTTTTCCAAAAAATGTTTTATCAGTGATCTATGAGAAGAGATTAGAATACAAGTCTTAACGACTTGCACAAATACATGGTTAGACTACTCTTAGTGAGCTAGATAACCATAGGTGATAATAACTATACAAAATAAATGAATTAATTTTGTTCCCGACCACATCTCCCTTTTTACATTCAACCATTCCTTAGAATTACTATACCTTGAGGTTGCATAAGTTAACCCCAAGAAAAATACAAGAATATAAACATCTTAAATTGATGCATCAGGATCACAATCAGTAAATTCATTTTGATTGTGATGGTCAAAAAATCATTTACTATAGGAAGTGGGTTTCCTGAATTTGTTTTAGTTTGAAATAATTAGGAGAATTAGTGTTTAGTTAGAATTATTATGTATTTGCATAAAATAAAAATTTGTTGTAGCTAATTCTGAGAGATCTTATAACCATTTAATTATTTGGATATTTTCTAGTTTTAGGAATTGGATCCATAATTAGTGGATCTAAACTGATTGTCATTTTGTATTAAAAGTAGATTTTGTAGCTTGAAGGGAGCTTCAAATATTTTTTTGTGGAAAGTGTGAATTAGTATGGTATTTAGTGTATTCTTAAAGAAAGATATTTAATTTAAAAATTGCAATGATTTGGCCTTTGACTAGATGACTATTCATGCCTTGTTTTTAGTTTAATTTCCTTCCAAGATTTTCTTTCATATTTGATTCAAATATTTGTTAAGTCCTTATTTTAGGCTCGGTGTAACTCTACATCCTAGGAAGAAAGTTAAAGTGGTACCAAGCATTGAAAATTAATCAAGTCGAGCTATTTTATAGTATATTCATCACCGCATTGTGTTTGTTTTGTGACTATATGAAACCAAGTAAAACTTTATAAAATGTGATTTTCTTTTTTTTTCCAAGTGGTGGCACAGAGTCTGAGGTAGTCGGAAGTTAGAGTAGGGACCAATCAAAGTTTGTAAAATGGTTTATGTTACAGATTGTATCGGAGGAGCCGAGCCCAATCTATAGTCAAAACCCTTCAATAGCGCCATACCTTGTTTTACCAACCATGACCTCTGACCTAGCATGAAAGCCCGACCCCTAACTAGCTATGGAAGAGTTTTCCCTGACCCTAGTCAGGAGTTGCAACAAAAAACTTGATCTTTTATAAACATTTTGACCCATCCTTGTAATTTTGTAGAATATGTTGGTTGTTTTTTCACTCAATTAATAAAAAATAGTTTTTTTATTTGATATTGTGTGCTCAACTTAGTGTCCTTAAATTGAGGCCATAAATTGTCAACCAGGGCTAGTAAACTGCTGAAGTGAGGTGCACTATATGTGCCTAGGTATCTGTTTCTCACTACGTTGTGTTTAGTGTTTTTATGATGTTTTTGGTTTTGTGGTTTTATGTTAAGAAGGAAAAGAACTAAATGTTGAAAAATAACAGTTGTTGGTCACACTAAAAACAGAGCAAAACATATTCTAAATTATGTGTGGCACTAAAGAACAGAAAATGCAAAGTTTGATAATGACTCATAGCAAGGAAATAAATCACAACATGAACTCAATAACTCATAACATGAACTCATCCAATTCATTCATTAGAAATATATTGGAATAGCTTGAGAAAAGGACAAGTTTAGTGCAAATGAGGTTCTCCTAAGTAAACAATCATCTTACAATATTACAAAGAATCTCATCCATGGCTAAAAGTTTATTGGAACACAATTGGAAAATATTATTTGTAGCACAATAAGATTTCTACTCTGAATTAACTTGTAATGCTAAGATTAATCCATTCTGCAGCTCAACTTGTCACTACTAAGCCTCATTCGAAAGTTAGAGATTTTCTAGAATAGTTTTTGGGAAAAGGCTTATTTGTGAAATTGCAAAAGATTGCAGAAAAATAAAGGCCTTAAACTAATATCACTAATTCCTGTCCCTATGATGATGCATTAATAGAAAGTCATAACAAGAGTAGTTTGTAAACAATGAAGGTCGTGAAGTCTAATTTTGACAGTTAATACAACTTAAAGAACAATGGATAACACTGAACTAGAATGCAATTGATCAAACTTGAAACACAATGACCACATCTAAATTAAAATGCCACTAATCTAACTTGAAATACATTGAACTGGAACTGAACTAGAATGCCACTAATCTAACTTGAAATACAGTGAACACAGTTGAACTAGAGTGCCATTATCAAACTTGAAATATAGTGACAGAATTAAACTAGAGTGACATCTACCTCCGGAGTATTTCAACTGAACTAAAATGCAACTAATTCTATGAAATAATACAGCCCTATCTCGTTCAATATGAGTGATATTTTGGAATAGTTTGTAAAAACAAGTCTGGCTATATCATTCAATGCAAATGAGCATAAAACATAAAGTTTCGGAAAAAAAATGCAATTAAATCCTAAAATACTACAGTTATATCTCATCCAATGTTAGTGGTATTTTGGAATAGTTTGTAATGATAAGACTGACTGTGGCATCCACTGCAAGTAAGTATAAAAACACAAAGTTCAGAAAATTGATTAAACTAGGAATGAAACAAGACTAAGTTACTTATCTAAACCATAGGAACAAAGCTTCTCAGGTAGCAGGGGCCCTCTACCACCGGATTAGCACGCAAATCTACTCAAGATTGACTCAGCTCTTGAAATAAAGTGATGCTTCTTTCATTAAAGGAGAAATCCTTCAAAAAACAGAGTATTACGGTCTTCTAAGATCTAGCAATAAAACAAAATCTAGCTAGTTGTTTCTCGGTCTCCCGAGCCATACTTATAACAAAAATACATAATTGTCTTTGAGATAAAACAGGAATAAAATTCTTTCCCAACTAAAATCAAACTAGGACTCTGGTGGTGGCCTCGTACTATGATTAAGGACATCTGTACAGTCCTTGTCCTATTAGAAGTCTATCTCCTAGTTTTGGTTTCCCATGTGCATAACCACTTGTAGACTCGAGCTCAGACTTCGTGGAGAGTAAGAAATGATGGTGAAGTGATGTGGAATACGACCATATGCGTTTTTCCTTGAGGTGACACCTGGAACCTGTGTGAACATGAAGATAGTTGCGGAATAGGTGACTGGCTACAGAATGACTGCGTTCTGTAGCCAAGTCTAGTCAAAAATTACTACAACAAAAAAATCATGAAAATAGAGCAAGTTAGTCATTATATACATTCTTAAAGTAATCCTAATCAATCCTATTGATCATTCAAGCCTGTAATTGATGAGGGACAAAGGAAATGAAGTGAAATGTGGTGGAAAAGAAGGACATATTTGGGGCTCAACATACCCCCACTGCAAGGCTTTTGCATGTCCTCATGCAACTAATCCATGTACTCTGAGACCTCTGCTAGGACATCTAGGCACATTCTTCTGCTTTGCCTAACATTCAATGGCCTCCTAGGCTTCCTTATGATCAACTTGAATCTCAAATTTGTAAGTGCCCTGCTTAAATTTTTGTTTTTCTTCTTCAATTTTTCACTGGCCTTGTGCAACTTTTTCATTTGTAGAGACAGAGTTGTATTCATATCACCTTTCAGCTTAACTTGCTCCCTTAAAATTTCATTCTCATTCTTGATATGCCTATTGAGCACTTCTAACTCATATTTGTCTCTTCTTAGTACATCAATTGCATATTTTGGTGGGCTAGGAGTTCTGTTTCTACTTTCTGAGGCTCTCTTCTCTAATGTCTCAACATAATTATAAATTTGTTGTTGTGCTGGGTCTATCTCAGAAGCTCCTTCATCAAGATCCTCCTCGTACTAGTACTCAGGTGATCTAGCAGTAGGTGTTTCTTCATCTTTAATGTTTATGATTCCTATTTGTCTAGCCTCTGTTTTCTTCAATATACCTTTAAGTCTGTGGCTCCGTCTTGGCTGAGATGGTCCTTCACCTCTCTCTTTGGCATATTTTCTTATTATCCTCTCCTTCTTAAGCTGCTTCTTAATTTCAGTCAATTTCTCAGAAATCATCTCTTCACTGTCCTCTTGTATTGATTTACCAATTTTAGTTTCAACAGCTTTGGAAATTTCTCTTCTCCTGCTTCTTCTTGTAGGTTTGCCTTCAGGTGGAGATTCCTTGGGTTCTTCAAAGTGATTCCTTACTAGAAACTCATCCCAATTATCTTCCATTTTTCTCAAATGATGTTCAATTAGGATTTTGACTAAACCATGGTGATACAAAGTGGTTTCTAGAAATTGAACCCTCTTTTGAACATTAGAGGCCATTCTTTTCAGACTATGAAGTAGGAAAAAGGGAAAATTGATTTCTTCATCTAAGAAATGCATCATTAACCGAATATGATAAACATAGAGGGTACCAAATCTTCCTTCACAAGTAATAATTTTTTGCAAAATGAGCAACATATTCCTCCATTTATTCTTCAATGTCGAGCTAGGAATACCTTTCTTAAAAATGGAAACATCCATACCTAGTGTTTTGAGTATTTGCCTCCATGCCTCATTATGAAATTCCCTATTTTTGAACCAGCACTCTCCTTGTCTAGGTAATTCCATTGCTTCTACAATGAAAGCCTCTGTAATAGTGAATTTAATATCTCCTATTTTGACCTCTGATCCATTGAAGGACCGTGAAAATGTTTTAGTTACCTCCTTATGAAAACCATTAAATTTTTCCAAAAATTGTAACCACCCAGCCTGCTGTAGCATTTCTCTGATTTGTGGATAGCCCTCCAAGTACTTGGTTCCAACTGGTTCAGTTCTTACTATGAGACCCATAACTTATCTTTTCAACCTTCAAATTACTACTCCTCTGCTCACGGTGAAAATGGCTGTTAAAGAGATGTTTTTACTCCAAAGATGTTTCCTCTGTTTTACAGACCGGAATGGCTAAGAATTGGCTACGGAAAGAAATGATATGGAGTAGTTATGAAATGAGTATAATGCGGTGAGGATGATTCACACGAATTAATGAGTTGAGAGCTATCACAAAAGAAAAGACCGTGGAAAAATTCTCATCTAATTTCAAAATCATCACTAAATTCTTCAGGCTAGTGACGTGACTGCTTAGGTCACTTCAGTACTTAACCGTTAAGTTTTAAATGATGATTTGGAATGGCGGAGTGAAAGGGATTTTGTCCAAAGTTTTTATGATAGGTTTGATAAGCATGATCAATACGACTAATTAAAATAACTTTTTGAATCATACATGACTTAACTATGCTAAAACTTTCATGATCTGTCACCATAATAATTTCATAACTTTTACCTTTGCCTTTCCTTTGATTTTTTTTTTTTTTTGTGGTTTTGATATGCCTTGTCCTCCTTTGAAAATCATTGATCTTCAGTCCTCATAACTCATTTGATTTTGCTTGTTGTCTTGGATATGCAAGATCAATTTGCTGCTAAATCAAGTGATTACTGGATAGTGCCTTCAGGATCTCTGGCTGCAGAATGTCTGACTGATTGCAAAATGTACCTGTAGAAGTCTTGAAACATGGAATGGAATGGTTTGAAGCATGAATGGAATGTTGTATGAAATGAGTTAAAAATGGATAACAAAATATGGTGTAATGGAGTATGAGTGAAGTGAATAATGGAATGAAATGAATCACAATTATGAAGTGAAGTATGGAAAGTGACCTGCAACTTATGATTTGTATTATTCAATTGCAGAAAAAGATCAAAATTTTTTATTTTTTTTTAAATCTAAGATGGAAGTGAGGTGGACCATGGAATGAAATGAATGAAGTATGGAATGAAGTGGAGTATGGATGAATGGAGTGAAATGAATCATAAGTGAAATATGGGTTTGCACTTATGATTTTGTAATGGCTGCTTGCAGAAAAAGAACAAATTTGAAAAGCTAAAGTGTCAGAAAGATTATGATTTTCACTCTATCTTTTCTGTATAAACATGCTAATCAGTGATTAGTTTTCATGTTTATACTTTATTTTTATTTTTATTTTTTTATTTTTTTATTTATGCTTTTGAATTCAGAAAATTCAACTAAGTTGATGAAGAAGAAAAATTCTTCTTCATTAACTTCACATCAATGTTTTCCTGAAATCTCTTAACAAATTATTCTCTTGAAAGTGGCTTATGATACAGCTTCAATATATAACCATTTACAAGAAAAGTGACCTTTTCTTCATCTATTGCCCTGATTTTGATTGCTCCATTGTCAAAAAAAATTATAATTTCATATGGCCCAAGCCAATGTGTTTGAAATTTACCTTGAAAATCCTTGAACTTTGAATCAAACAAGAGAGCCCAATCACCTTCTTTGAACTTCTTTTCCTTGATATACTTATCATGCCATCTAGTCCTTTCCTGCTGGACTATACTTGCTTTCTGAACTGCATCTTGTCTGATCTCATCCAACTCATTAATCTGCTCCAATCTGTGCTTTTTTGCCTTTGTTAGATCAAGTCCTAGCTGAACTTCCATTTTAAAAGTTTGAATCTGAAACTCTATGGGAAACAAAACTTGTTTTCCATAAACAAGTTCATAGGGAGTATGACCTGTTGTGCTTATCCATGTAGTTCTATAGGCCCACAAAGCTTCAGGAAGCATGTCTGCCCAATCTCTTTTATGTAAATGAACAGTCTTTGTTAGGATCCCTTCAATGACTTTATTAGTAGATTCCACTTGACAATTTGCTTGTGGATGATAGGGAGTAGATTTTTTGTGTCTGATTTTGTACCTCTCCATCATTTGTTCCACTAGATTTGATGTAAATTGAGCTCCTTAATCTGTAACAATTTCCCTTGGGACACCAAAACGAGTAAAAATATCCTCAAAAAGAAAATTAACTACAGATGCTTCAGTAGCAGAAAGTAATGGCTTGGCCTCTACCCATTTAGTAACATAATCAGTGCAAACTAATATATATTTCTTTTGTTTTGATGGAGGACTAATAGGTCCTACAAAATCCAAAGCCCATTTTTCAAAAGGTTCAATATGTACCTGAGGCTGCAATGGCATCTCACCTAAAGGAGAAGGTTTCCCTACCCTTTGGCAACTATCACACCTTTTGACATACTCTTTAGCATCTTTAAAAAGGAATGGCCAATAGTATCCTAAATGAAGGACCTTATAAGTTGTCCTTTTATCAGCAAAGTGTCTGCCACAAGGTTCATCATGACATACCTTGAGGATCTCAGGCATCTCATCTTCCCTAACACATCTCCTAATGATAAAATCTAGAACTGTTTTGTATAACTCATTAGCAACCCATGAATATTTTGCACTGTCATAAATGATCTTTCTTTTGTCTCTTGCATTCATTATTGAAGGAAATTTATAATTAGCAATGTCAGCAAACCAAGGAGTCTAAGTAGAAATTGCAAAAAGATATTCATCAGGGAATTGATCTTCAACTGGAGTATTGTCTTTGATGTTTTGGAGTCTAGATAGGAAATCAGCTACTGTGTTTTGTTTTCCAGGCCTATCTAGAATGGTAATGTTGAATTCCTGTAAAAGCAATAACCATCTTATGACTCTGCCATTAGTAATTGATTTGTTCATTAGATATCTAATTGCAGAGTGATCTGTGTGAACAAAAGTTTCATAGCCTATTATATAGTGTCTAAATTTTTTTATGGCATGAACAACAGCTAAAAACTCTTTTTCAGTTACAGTATAGTTTAACTCTGAAGGAGTCAAATTTTTACTGGTATAGTAGATGGCATAAGGAATCAGGTATTTTTGTCCCAATACTGCTCCTAGAGCTGTATCCGAGGCATCTGTTGAAATATGAAAAGGTAACTTCCAATTAGGTCCCCTTAAAATAGGTGCTTCGGAAATTTTTGTTTTCAGGGTCTCAAAGGCTAACTGGCAATCAGGATTCCACTTGAATTCATAATCTTTGGTAAGTAATTTGAAAAGTGGAGATGCTATCTTGGTGAAGTTTTCTATAAACCTTCGATAATATCCTGTAAATCCTAGAAAACTCCTAACATCTTTTTGACAACTTGGAATAGATAAGTTAGAGATGACTTCAACTTTTGACTCATAAACTCTAATCCCATCCCCTGAAATGTGATGTCCTAAAACAATTCCTTCAGTAAACATCATAAAACACTTCTCATGACTAAGTGAAAGATTTGCTTCTTTACATCTCTTTAAAAAAATTTCCAAGTTTGTTAAGGCTTCTTCAAATGTGTTTCCATAAACTGTGAAATCATCCATATATACCTCTACACAATCATGTATTAGATCTGAAAATATTCCTAGTACTGCCCTTTGAAATGTTGCGGGTGCATTGCATAGTCCAAATGGAAATACTTGGTAAGCATAGGTACCCCAAGGACAGGTAAATGTGGTTTTGTCTTTATCTTCAAGTGCTACTTGAATTTGGTTATAACCACTAAACCCATCTAGAAATGAAAATTACTTTTTTCCAACTATTGTGTCTAACACCTAATCTATGAAAGGTAAGGGAAAATGATCTTTAAGAGTATCTTTGTTTAATTCCCGGTATTCAATACATACCCTCCTTTTACCATTTTTCTTTAGCACAATTACCAAAGGAGAAACCCACTGACTATCTGAAATGGGATAGATGAAGTTAACATTTAACAATTTATGCAATTCTTCCTTAACAATCTCCCTAAGATTTGGATTCATCTGTCTCTGAGGTTGTCTAATTGGTTTACAATTTTCCTCTATGTGGATGTGATGAGTGCAAGTCTCGGGGCTTATCCCTTTCATATCAGTGTACTCCCATGCATATGCAGAAGAATGTCTCTGTAATATCTGGACTAGCTCTTCTTGTTGAGATTTCTCTAAGTTCTTGTTTATGTTTAAGGTTTTGCCTGGAAATATCTCAATTGTAGAGCTGCCAAATTTATCCATGGAATAAAAATACATCTGCCTTGATGATAAAAACTCAATGTTGGATTCTTCTTGAAATTGTTCACGTTTATATTTCGAAGAGGATTCAAAGTTTTCTAAGGTATTCAAAATCTGGCTATCTTCACTAATTTCTAAAACTGTGAAGAGAGGTTGTAAGTCTTCTTCATCCTCTATCCATTGAGTATCATCTAATTCTGTAATTGTTCTTGTTGGAGGATACAAGGTAAATTTCTTAGTTGAACTACCATCAGAGATGTACATATCACCGGATCTACAACTAATGAAAGCATCAGTTGTAGCTAACCAAGGTCTTCCTAATATAATAGGATGCCCTCCTAGATTATTCTTAGGAGTTAGGATCATAAAATCCACAGGATATTCCCAAGAATCTAGGGACACTGGAATGTATTCTATTACCCCATCAAGTTTGATCACAGATCTATCTGCTAATTGTAATAATGTGGGTGTAAAAAGAAGATTAGGAAGTTTCAGTTTATCCATGATTTGTCTACTCATCATATTCATTGCTACTCCTAAATCAATAAATGTGTTTTGGATCTCAATTCCATTGATGTGAATTTTAACAACTGGATTTCCTGGGTCTAGATACTTTGGAATAGCAATCTTACCCATCATGATATCTGCTATTTTTCCTGCCAGTTGAATTTTCTTTATCTCTCTTATTATTTTTCTTGTTTTCTTCATGCTCAAATCCTTTATTGTTTTTGCTAAGATTGGAATTTCCTTGATGGATTGTAATAATGGGATCTTAATACAAACATTTCTCAGCTCATCTAGGAAATCATAATTAGGCACCATAATTTTTTTTTCTACACCCCTATCAATTTGTAATCGTTCTGGAAAGGGAGGTGTAGAAGTAGATGTTGATGGCTGCTCTAATATAAGAGTTGAAATTATTGGTTCTTTTTGTTTTGATTTTTCAATGTTTGGGTCTTGGAAAGATGTGTTCTCTTCAAGACTTTTATTTACCCGTAGAGAATCTTCCTCAGAATTGTCTTGCTCTTGTATGATTACAGAAGGTTTCCTCTTTTCAAGTATTCTTCCAGACCTAAGTTGAACATCACTAAGGTCTAAGGGAGTGATCAAATAAGTTGGAAACTGTTGGACTTCTATCATGTATGTGTTTTGAGGATTTTTATTGTTGGGGTTTGGTATGGGTTGGGCAAGCAACTGATTTTTTTTTTGAGGAAATGGTAATGGAAGTGGTTGATTTTGATGTTGTGGATTTTGAGGATTTTGTTGAGGATTTTGTTGAAAATTTTGTTGAGGGAAATGTGGATATGGTGGATAGGATGGTGGATATTGGTAATACTGAGAGTATCTTCCATAGGGATTTTGTGCTCCTTGCGCCCAAGTTTGTGATTGATTTTGAAATTGGGGCCAAGGTTGCTGCCAAGAATTCCAATTTGGTGGGGGTTGATTATACAACTGATCATGAAATCCTTGTGTTTGAGATCCTTTCCAAGGCCTCCTGGAGGCAAAATTGAGAGATTCTGTGGAACTTGTAGGAGTTTCTTCTTGAAAGACAGCTTTAAGACCAGGAAGTGAAGGAAAACTCTTGGTCTCATGTTTTTCTGAACAAATTACACAAGTCTCTACAACTTTTGCATCCAAAGGGCACTCTCTCAAGGCATGTTTCTTTCTACATTTGGGACAAAATATTGCTAAGGCATCAGATTCATATTTTTGCTTGTTTTGTAACTTAAGGGTGTCTATTTGTTCACTAAGACTCCCTAAGATATCAGATTTGAATTCATCGAGCATATGTCCTATTTCTGCCCTAGTTACTGTCCGAGAAGTAGACTTACTTTGCCCTTGCAAGAGCAAGGTCTCTTGGTCCTTTTACAGTTTTAGATTTCCCTCTTGAAAGGTTGATACATAATTCAACTATTTCAAGTAATGTGAGCTGAGATATATCCCCTTTTCCCATCATGTTAAGGATATCTAACCATTCATCCCTAATTGTCTTCACCAAGAGAGCTTTCAAGGTATCTTGGTCTAGGTTTTCCATTTTTGCTCTTTTGATGTTGTAGTTAAATCTCTCCAACAAATCTTCCAAATTTTCATCCTATTTTTTTAGCATTTCAAAAACTTCCTCCTTATGGTTGACTGGCATACAGTAATCCAAATACCTCTCTAGAAATGCTTGTTTCATGTCTTCCCATGTCCTAATAGAACTGTTGATCAAACTCATAAACCACTTCAATGTTGCTCCTTTCAATGTTGAAGGGAATAGTTTAAGTTTTTGAGCATCTTGTAAGTAGTCATAAGTTCTACACAGGACTTCAAATTCAAATAGGAAGGTTTCAGGATCTTTAGTTTTAAGTCCATAAAAGTTTGGAAGGACAGAGGGTGAAATGTTTTTCATAGTTGCATTGGTTTCTTCATCTACTATAGGAAACCCAAAAGAGCTTCCCATTTCTCTTCTACCTCTTCCTCTGCCTCCTTCTCCTTCTGCGCCTCTACCTCCTTCTCCTCTACCTCTACCTCTACCCCCTCCAAATAGTGTGTGTTCTCCATTAAAGACTTCTTCTCCCCTTTCTTCTGCCATGGTTGATTCTTCTGTGGAAGTGGAAAAGTTTATATCTCTAGCAGGGGTCCTTGAATCTTCTTCTAAGACAGGTTCAGTGGATGAAGTGGAAGGTCTTTCTAATGGAATATCTTATCTTAAGTCCTCTGAGAGTCTAAGACCAGTAAAGGATGGAATGTGGGTTTGAGTTGAAGATGTGCTGGCTCTTGGTCTTGGTGAAACAAGTGGTGTTCTAAGAATCAAGCTTCTGCTTCTTATGAATCTACCCCTTGAGTCTCTTTCTCTACGCATGTCATTGTTTTTGGGAGGTAAGAAACAAGGCTACCTAGTTACACTTCCCCGGCAACGACGCCAAAATGTGTGCTCAACTTGGTGTTCTTAAATTGAGGTCATAAATTGTCAACCAGGGCTAGTAAACTACTGAAGTGAGGTGCACTATATGTGCCTAGGTATCTGTTTCTCACTACGTTTTGTTTAGTGTTTTTATGATTTTTTTGGTTTTGTGGTTTTATGTTAAGAAGGAAAAGAACTAAATGTTGAAAAAGAACAGTTGTTGGTCACACTAAAAACAGAGCAAAACCTATTCTAAATTATGTGTGGCACTAAAGAACAGAAAATGCAAAGTTTGATAATGAATCATAGCAATGAAATAAATCACAAAATGAACTCAATAACTCATAACATGAACTCATCCAATTCATTCATTATAAATATGTTGGAATAGCTTGAGAAAATGACAAGTTTAGTGCAAATGAGGTTATCCTAAGTAAACAATCATCTTAGAATATTACAAAGAATCTCATCCATGGCTAAAAGTTTATTGGAACACAATTGGAAAAGATTATTTGTAGCACAATAAGATTTCTACTCTGAATTAACTTGTAATGCTAAGATTAATCCATTCTGTAGCTCAACTTGTCACTACTAAGCCTCATTCAAAAGTTAGAGATTTTCTAGAATAGTTTTTGGGAAAAGGCTTATTAGTGAAATTGCAAAAGATTGCAGAACAATCAAGGCCTTAAACTGATATCACTAATTCCTGTCCATATGATGATGCATTAATAGAAAGTCAGAACAAGAGTATTTTGTAAACAATGAAGGCCGTGAAGTCTAATTTTGACAGTTAATACAACTTAAAGAACAATGGATAACATTGAACTAGAATGCAATTGATCAAACTTGAAACACAGTGACCACATATAAACTAAAATGCCACTAATCTAACTTGAAATACAGTGAACTGGAACTGAACTAGAATGCCACTAATCTAACTTGAAATACAGTGAACAGAGTTGAACTAGAGTGCCATTATCAAACTTGAAATATAGTGACAGAATTAAACTAGAGTGACATCTACCTCCGGATTATTTCAACTAAACTAAAATGAAACTAATTCTATGAAATACTACAGCCCTATCTCGTTCAATATGAGTGATATTTTGGAATAGTTTGTAAACACAAGTTTGGTTGTATCATTCAATGCAAATGAGCATAAAACATAAAGTTTCGGAAAAAAATGCAATTAACTCCTAAAATACTACAGTTATATCTCATCCAATGTTAGTGGTATTTTGGAATAGTTTGTAAGGATAAGACTGACTGTGGCATCCACTGCAAGTAAGTATAAAAACACAAAGTTCAGAAAATTGATTAAACTAGGAATGAAACAAGACTAAGTTACTTATCTAAACCATATGAACAAAGCTTCTCAAGTAGCAGGGGCTCTCTACACCGGATTAGCACGCAAATCTAATCAAGATTGACTTAGCTCTTGCAATAAAGTGATGCTTCTTTCATTAAAGGAGAAATTCTTCAAAAAACAAAGTATTACGGTCTTCTAAGATCTAGCAATAAAACAAAATCTAGCTAGCTATTTCTCGGTCTCCCGAGCCATACTTATAACAAAATTACATAACTGTCTTTGAGATAAAACAGGAATAAATGTCTTTCCCAACTAAAATCAAACTAGGACTCTGGTGGTGGCCTCGTACTATGATTAAGGACATATGTACAGTCCTTGTCCTATTAGAAGTCTATCTCCTAGTTTTGGTTTCCCACGTGCATAACCACCTGTAGACTCGAGCTCAGACTTTGTGGAGAGCAATAAATGATGGGGAAGTGATGTGGAATATGACCATATGCGTTTTTCCTTGAGGTGACTCCTGGAACCTGCGTGAACATGAAGATAGCTGCGGAATAGGCGACTGGCTACAGAATGACTGCGTTCCATAGCCAAGTCTAGTCAAAAATTACTACAACAACAAAATCATGAAAACATAGCAAGTTAGTCATTATATACATTCTTAAAGTAATCCTAATCAATCCTATTGATCATTCAAGCCTTTAATTGATGAGGGACAAAGAAAATTAAGTGAAATGTGGTGGAAAAGAAGGACATCTTTGGGGCTCAACAGATATTATATTTATAGAAATTGTATATAATTTTGTTGGAGGAATCAATTGTGGTATCAAAGCGTATTCATTTCAATTAAAAATAAGAATGGCGGATCGTCGAAGAGTAGATAAAGTAGTGGGACGAGCGAGGCCTGTAGAAAATGTGGTTTTGCAAGATGAAATGAGAAGACTTCAAGAGAAAGTAGAAGTTATGGTGACTGCACAGAGGAAAGAAACGGACGCAGGAGATGCCAGTGATGTGGGAGAAGATCCTTCTAGTGATGAAGAGACAGAAGAATAATAATATGTAAGGATGATGAAGATGTTTGCTAAGATAATTGTCAGGCCAAAGATGGAAATTACACCATATGAACATAATTTAAATGTCGATGAGTTAATGGATTAGATAAATACTTGATAACTATTTTGATTATGAAGATGTTGAATCCTATAAGCGATTTAAGTACGGAGTAACCAGATTGAAGGTCCATGTTGTACTCTGGTGGGATGAAGTACAAGTTGAGAAGAAGAGGAAAGGAAAAGCTGAGATGAAATACTGGGACATGATGGTGGCAAAACTCAAAGGTAAACTTTTACCCAAAAAATATTATATTAATATTTTTAGAGATATACATAATCTTAAACAGAAGTCCATGTGAGTTAAAGAATATACATAAGAGTTTTATAAATTGAACAATAGACTTGGTCCTATAGAAGATGATGCTAATAAAGTTGTTAGATATATAAATGGTTTGAGATTTGGTATTCAAGATGAAATTGGTTTAATTTTTTTAAAGACTGTTGAAAATGCATATAAGGCTTCCTTGAAGCTAAAGAAAATATTGTTAGAAAGAAAATCCATAGAAGTCGAGGAAGGATTCATGTAAGAGGAAAATAACGACAGATTGGAAGAGGAAGAATTCAATCTAAAAAAAGAGAAGATGAAGAAAGTTTCAGCAGTCAATCAGCAAGAGGAGGTGATTCAAAAGGGAGAAGATCATTCTCCAAAGGTAGAGGTCATGGAAGAGACTATCAGCCTAGATGTTCCAGATGTGGGAAACGCATTCATATGTCATGGGACTATCCTAAAAATTCACCTACGTGTCAGAGAGGTGTGCATGTTGTTGAAGCAGTGAAAGAAAATGAGAATCTTGTTTCTATTGAAGAGGTTCCTGAAGTAGGAGAATTTTCGTTAATGAAAAGAGCGTTGATCCAAGTTGAAAAGGAAGCCAAGGAATCAACTCAAAGAAGAAGTTTACAATGTGTAAGTCAAAGTGTAAGTGATGCAAACTTGTTATTGATAGTAGGAAAAATGATAATTTGGTTTTTGTGGAAATGGTAGAGAAGTTAAATTTAAAAAGAACCACACATCCTCGTCCTTATAAAGTATCTTGGTTAGAGAAAGGACACCAAGTTTTGGTTAATGAGCAATGTAAAGTAGATTTTCAGATTGGAAAATATAAGGATGAAGTTTTTTGCGATATTATGTCGATGGTTGTTTTCCATGTTTTATTGGGGAGACCGTGGCAATATGATAGGAAGGCCATACATAATGGTAGAAGGAATACTTATAGTTTTGAAAAGGATGTCCAAAATAATTTGTTCTTACCATGACCATATGAAGAAATCAAAGAAGAAGGAGGTCCTAGTGTGTTACTTATCAGTGGAAAAGAGTTGTTGCGAGAAGCAAAGAAAGAATAATTTCACTTTCCCTTAGTTGGGAAACCAAAATTAATTCTTACTAGCACGAATTTAAATGATTTGTTAGATGAAATTAGAAACCGTTTAGATCAATTTTTTAATATTATTGTGGATGAGTTACCAAGAAGTTTACCCCATGTTAGAAGTATCATCCATCATATTGATTTAATTCCAAGATCTACTCTATCATATAAAAAGTCGGACACCATAAGAAAATGAAGAGGTAAAAAGACATGTGTAGGAATTGTTGGAAAAACGTTTGATAAAATAAAGCTTGAGTCCTTATGTTATGCTGATGGTATTAAATCCAAAGAAAGATGGAGGTTGGATAATGTGTACAAACTCCAGTTTGATTAATAAAATTAACACCAAATATTGATTTCCACTCCTATGAATTGATGATTTAATTAACTTTTTAAGTGAAGTAAAGTTATTTTCAAAATTTGACTTAAAAACTAGATACCATAAAATTTGTATGAGAAAGGGAGATGAGTGGAAAATTGTATTTAAAAAAAATCATGGGTTGTATGAGTGGCTTGTGATGCCCTTTAGTTTGAAAAATACGCCCAAAAATTTCATGAGGTTAATGAACAAAGTTCTGAAAGAGTTCACATGAAAGTTTGTTACTATTTATCTCGATGATATTTTAGTGTATAGAAAAACCAGGGAAGATCATCTACAACATTTAAAATAAGTTCTAGACACACTACAAAAAGAATTTTTTTTGATAAATTTAAAGAAGTGTATTTCTATGAAAGAAGAGTTAATTTATCTAGGTTTTGTAATTTCCAAATATGGACTTAAGATGGATCCAGATAAAGTGCAGGCACCAATTATTAAGACAATTAAGGAAATTAATCAACCATGTAAGTGTGGAGAAATCCATTAGAGTAGCATTTATTCTTGATTCATCTTATTCGAATTGCATGCATGACTAGGGCTATTTTTAGTAAATTGACTAGTTAACTGAGAGGTCAATGAGTTAACAAAAGTTACAACCACTCAAATGACTTCATACTCCTAGGGACTTTATTCATGACCAGAGCTAATTGATTTTCACCAATTATACCTCTACTAGATTGCTAGATATTAGCAATCAACTCGTGCACAACTCCACTTCTTGCCCACGAACTAGAATTGACTGACTTAACTAAGTGACTTGGCCATGTCACTCCTGATAACTGCAACTCAAGTCATCGTGTTGATGTGGAAATTCGATTTTCTCCATTTTACTAAGGCACAATTCAAATGAAACCTTTCCTTATTACAATTTAAAAATTTTCACATCATTGAAGAAAAAATTGTATCATCAAAAAACTTAAAATTTTGTCATTAGTGAACTTAAAATATCCTCCCACCATAAAACATAAAAATTTGTTATCAACAAACTTAAAAAATTTTAGTTGATCCTTAACAAACTTAAAATTTTGTCATTAGTGAGCTAAAAATATCCTCCCACCATAAAAACATAAAAAATATCCTCCTTCACGTCATTGTTGACTGACCAGATCTGTTGGCGCGAGGCATACACAACTGCCTCTCCGTGGATACCATCGTATGCTTCGTGGACTTCCGCGATATCCTTCCATCATACATTTAACACGATTATGTGGAAATATAACATTTTGTGCTTTGAATATGCCATTGACAATGGCATGGGTCGTAACCTTTGACTTCCTCCACGACATCGTTGACTGGTTGAATGGGCTGACGTGGATTGCAGCAATAATTGTTCCCTTTGACGTGGACCAATATTTGTTTTGATGATAACCATTGCATTTATTTACATAACTTTCAAGTGGCCTTCGTTACAATGGCTTTTATATACGGCATAATAAAAGTCTATAGCATATAGTTCTATATGCCATATTAAAATGCATCGAATACATTTTCCATCAAGGTTTTAATTATTTTTCCATCATTATTACAACATGTAGTTTTGCCACTTTGAACAGGACATTTAAAATGCGACACAACTATTTCAACCTTTGTATTAAGGTTTTGAAGTAATTTCGACTTCACATTTTATGATATGGTTTATAAACATACCATATAACTTTGCCTTAGTTTCACATTTTAATAATGCGCCCACCTTAATAGTATGGTCCTCATAACATCAGCGTAAATGAAACTTAATGTAATATTTGACATCATTGAACATAATGCGACCTTTTTAATTGCCAAATATAAATGTGCCAAAAACATTAATCGAGACCTATGCTTACCATCCACTAGAGATGTGCACTGAATGAGAGTTTGAGTTTGACCTAAAGTGGCCGTGTTGGCTCAGGCCATAGACGGTTTCCCTCTTCGAGGGTTTTAACCACATCAAATACTAGTGTACTGATCTGTGATCTATTTGTGAGCGGTGACCTTTGGTGTTTAATCTAAGGAACTTACCCTGTAAATTCCTACAGCCACGTGTCAAACGATGGAAATATCATGATGAGTGATGGAAACTCCATACACTAGTACATTTGGGGGAAATTCCGACACTTGGTTTCGACACTTTTGACCAAATGTCAGAAATTTCCCCAAATTTTTTCAATCCCGCTCGAAACCGTCGCTATACCGACATTTAGAGAAAAGTGTCGCAATACCGACACTTAGACAAAGTGTCGCAATTGCGACGTTTGGAGGAAGACGTCGCAATTGCGACACTATGCCCCAAAGCGTCGCTATTGCGACGACTGCCTCCAAACGTCACAAGTGCGAAAAAATGTCTAAGTGTCGCAATTGCGACGTTTGGAGGCATCCGTCGCAATAGCGACGCTTTGTCCACCATCGGTATAACGACACTTATATGCGATCTACATAAAAATACGACACTTATATGCATGCTACATAAAAATACGACACTTATATGCGCGCTACATAAAAATGATTTTATTAAAAACTACATTAACGGCTGATATCTCGCGCGCATTCACCCTTCACTCTTGCAAAACAACATTCGTCCTCAGCTCTTGCAGAACAACATTTTCCCTCAATTCTTGCAGAACAGCATTCGCCCTCATCATTCACCCTCAGCTCTTGCAGAACAGCATTCACCCTCAGCATTCGCCCTCAACATTCGCCCTCAGCTCTTGCAAAACAACATTCGCCCTCATCATCCACCCTCAGCTCTTGCAGAACAGCATTTGCCCTGCATTTTCCCTCAGCGTTCGCCCTCAGCTCTTACAGAACATCATTCGCCCTTAGCTCTTGCAGAACAGAATTCGCCCTCAGCTCTTGCAAAATGGTAAGTTCTTACTACAGGCCCTTCCTCCTATAGTAGGGTTGACTCTATTTGGGTTTTTTTGGTCAATTCCATTAGATTGTGTTAGGCTATAGGGTTCTCTCTAGATGTCTTCCAATGTTCTTTTGGATGAGTTTCAAAGAGGATGTGTAAGATGTGTTTGTGCTTGCATGAATTTGACTCCACCAGTTTCATGAAGTTTAAGCTATGGATTTTAGTTCGACAAACTCATCCATCTGAACACCCGGTAACAAATTACCCTTGGTCTGATCTATATTGAAAGTGAAGTGCACAGTGGTAGATAATGGGAGATCAAAAGTCATCAACTTTATCACAAGGGTAGTACTCCAGATTGAAAGTGATGAGCTTTAGTTCTCCAGATTTGGGGATTTTCTGATGACATACCAAAGGTCACATCCATACAACCATATAAAGGTCAATGTTGAGATCATTCTCATATAGATATAGGTCACTGATATATAGGGTTAATATCATCATCACTATCCATGGAAACCGAATGGTTACAAAATCTGTGATTGAGGTTGGCTCATTTATAATTATTACCCATTTACAGTAGAGCACAGAAAAACTAAATATGGCCCGAGCAGAGCCTTTACAACAGGCATTGGAATTGCAGTTGCTTCATCAATAACCAATAGCTCCACTTGAGAAAAAATTTCATAATCTTGAGGCTGGATATACTGCAGAGCAAACAATTGTAGTTATCATTCGTGCTCCAATATATTAATATACGTTTTACATTGAACTGAAGAAAGGGAAACAAGCAAATGATAGCCATCATACAATGCTTTGACATAAGAGTTTTGAGTGACATACTTGAAAAAAAGAACTCATCCACTGATATTTATAATCATTTGACTTATTCAAGTTAAACACAATGTCAAGAATCAAGATTCAATGCCCTCTATTATCTTCATCACCCAATACAAGATTTGAATTTTTCCCAAAGAAACGCTTATTAAATTGGCAGCCATTATTTCTCCCTGCTTTAAAAACCCTACATTTAAATGAAAACAAGCATTGCATTTCAACTACAAAAATATATTTGTGTTCAAATGTATATGTGTGCATCACTTGTGTAGGGTATTCCTTTTCCACTTTCACATTATCCAAGAATGTGTGCAGTATAGTTCATATTTTTTGTGATTTAGATTATCTTGAAAAAAGAAAGGTAAATTATTTCCCATGGAAAAAGAAGGTTTTCCCTTTTTACTACTGGAAATGGTACAACAAAGTTCCATTTCCACCCGAAACTCCTATGAAACAGGAACCAAATAAAGGCCATGTCCTCAATGGACATCATTTGGCTTTGAAAATGGCCATTGCACCGTGTTGTTTCTTATATTACATCACGGTAGTTTCTTAGGTCATTTCTTGTTTCTTGAGATGAAAAACAACCAAAGAAATTGTGAAGATCCTTTCAATAAATAAATGACCATTTCTCAATCATATCTCAACTATTTTTTATTTTATTCAGTGGTTTCTTACTTTGAGAGAAATTTGACAATTTTATAAGGAATATAACATAAAAACACAAAATGGGAAGGAATTGATGAGGTAGATGACCTTTAGTTGTTGTCAATTAAGAATTGATAATACACGATGCATGTTCCGTACTACAAACTAGATTCCTTCCTAGAGTTAGGACACAGAGTATTGAATCAAAGTTGTAGTTTCTAACTTCTTGTATTGGTTCATCAATCTTGAAATTCAGACATTGCATGTCTTCATTGCTTCATGTTTGAATAATTTGTATTATATCGTACAATAGGAAATTAGGAATTATGATTATTATTAATTTATGGATCTGTTAAGTTACTTTTAAGTTTGCATTGTTTAGTGTGAAATTATTCTTGTGTGCCCCTAGGCCCAGGTGAAGGAATGCCAAGGACTGAGAACCATAGTTTTTAAATGGTATTGTTTCTTATACCCAAAAACCCCTCAACATCACTTCTTATTAGTTCTTAACAATAGTGTTGTAAACAATTTGAGAATTGATATAGAAAAATCTCGCACTTCTCAAGATAAAGTCCTAAATCTAAAGTGTGATACCATGTGTAATTCAATAGCCCCATTGTCACCTCACCAACCTCTTTTCACTTCAGGCTAGCTCTCCTCCAACTCAAGGGGGGTTCTCCCTAGTAGATGTTAGGGATCTAATGGCCCAACCAAACCAAGTCAAGAGACCCTAACTCTCTATGTTTACTACTATCAATCAAAATATTGAACGATAGGGTCAGACATGCATCCTGAAGATAAAATTGCCAGTGTATTTTTGGGTAATTTCAAAGGGAAAGTCCCCAAACACATATAATAAAGGAATTATAATGTGATTTCAAACATTAAATATCAACAAAATCATTTAAAGGATATTGAAAGGAAAAAGGTGATGGAAGATAGAAAATGCCTTACTTAAATGCTCTAAGGATTTTTCAATAGTTGCTCCAAAAGCTTCACTTCAAGGCCCTTCAAGATCGTCTCCAACAATGCTATACCATCAGCTTCAACAATGTTGCTCCAAAATGTCCTCAAGGTCTTCACAACAAGTTTACTAGAAGTTGCTCCAACAATATATTCAATAAGGTCTTCATTGTCAAGTCGTCTCTTGTTTGAGTGCCTTAATGTGCAATGACATGTTTCCAGGACTGAATTCAATGCAAGGCATATTTGAAACTCTAACTCTGTCTTCTGGTGTCTTATTAGAAATTATTTTAGTTTTCATTTTGTGTTTTCAAGTTAGATATTGTTTTCAAGTTTTTACATTTATAATTTTATTGCAATGTGGCAGACTGATCAGAGCAGTGCAGGAACAACCCCGAGACGGGATGATCGCGGAAAGAGGCCAGCGGAAGAACATGTAAAGTGCCCGCATTGCTCTATCTTCAGGTATTTTAGTTATTTACATAATTGAAATAATATTAATTTTGTTCAAATATGCAGACACCTAGCCATGGTACGCCCGATGATTCCCTCTTTGAGGAAGAGCTTTCTTCATCCCTATCTCCAGTGCTCTTGTTGCGAAAAAAGGCACGAGATGCAAGGTCAGAATTTAATACTTTGATAGACGCGCCTCAAACACCTGAAACAGAAGAGAGGATAAAACAACTTATGACCCAGCTAGAAACATATCAGGTAATAATAAAAAGTCAAAAGGATATTTTTTTTGTTTTGCATGAGATGAATTGTGATAGTTTGATTTTTAATTTTTACATTGACTAAACTAACAAAAAGTTATTTTGTATGTAGCGTTTTCTGGCACTTGCTGAACCCGGTGTTGGTGGTAGTGGGACACAAGGGCAAGATATTTCCCAACAACCCTCTCGTACACCTTCTACTCCTTTAGGTGCCAGCCAAGAAACACACCTTGCCCAAGCAGACACCCAGCCAACCGCTAAATGTGTTGGCAGTGATGAGGCTGATATGGCCAACTACATTATTGCGTTTCCTAGAGCTACACGTGTCAGCTCCATAGGGACCATTAATGGCACATTGTTGGTGAACGATGAAGGTGTACCTATAAAGCACATACAACTCCCAGGTAAATTGTAATATTTTAACTATTTCATGTACTCTATCTAAAACATATTTATCATGATTTTTATTTTTAAATTAATGATAATATCTTTTTTTCTGTGTAGGAAACAATGAGTTCTACAAGTTTTTGGAGAGCCATGCGTTGGTAATTTTTGGCCCAACCATACGCACAAGGTGGAATTCCCAAAATTCCAACCTGAAAAAAGAACTTCTAGATTATCTAGAAGCCCTTTTTGGGGTCGGCACATTTGACAGAATAGCGATTTCTTGGGTAGCCGGCAAATATTTGAAATATACCAGGGACACTTATAGGACGCAATTGCAATTTAACCCTAGATACAAGCATCCTCTCACAGTTCCAGAGAGTGAGTGGAGAGCACTCATCCATGACGGAAAAGAGAAAAGGGCAAAGAAAGAAGGAAAAATGCCAACTGGACCCGCAAGGCAAATTACAACTTTAATTCAATAGCTTTAATTTTCTCTATGTCTAAAATAAAAGTGTGCTACGTCATATCTGACTTCAATTTTTTTGATGCTAGGTTGCCTGACACCTCAAAGGCAACCAAAGCTAGGATTGAGAAAAAGGGCCATCACAAGCTAGGCCAGGGTGGCTACTTGAAATTAGCTGCAATAATTGTAATTAAGTAGCTAAACATCTTATAATTAATTGTATCGCTTTCCAACGTTTTTGTAATCCTATCAAATATGATTAAAAATACACAATCATATGTAATGTAGGGTGATGACTTCGGAACAAAAACTACAGAGGAAGATAAAAATATCGCTTTCCATTTCAGCTATCAAGCCGTAGTTGAACGTCGCAGAAGCTTGGGGCAGGTCCCAAGATCTAGAATGCCTGATAAGGTAAAACATTAACCTTTCAATATGTTTGCTTTCGTCCATAAATTTAATGTCTAACAACTTTTTTTAAATCAAGGGAGCAACACTACCGATGAGGCAAATAACCCAGTTTTAGAGCCAGATGTAGATGATCCTCACGTGCAACCTAATCATTGTAGTGGGGACCAAGCCGACAATGCTACTATCAGTGAGGGCCGTGACGGTAATTAATTTCCACTTATAATTTTTTCTAATTATACCTTGATGGTTTTCCTTATAACATTTTTTGTTTAAATTACAGAGAATGTTTCCCTTGAGGATCTTACCACCAGAGAGGAAGACAGGGAAACAGTCCCAACGATGACAAATGGTGCACCAGGTAAATAATCTCATTGCAATTTTTTTTATTAATATTACCGAACTAGTTCAATGATATTTAAAAACTGACAATTAAAATTTAATATTATCTATTTTTGTAGGCGATGCCCCGTCACTGGATGAGACCAGACATCATGACTACGCAACTAGGTTAGCAGTGCGGGTCGAAAGGCACGAAACAGGAGCGGAGCGCGATGATATTGATGATGTAATTAGGAGCTTTAGAAAGAGGAAGAAGAAAAAGAAAATTTGATAATGTAAAATATTGTATTATTATAAGACAAACGTTACCATACTTGGAACGTTTTTTGCGTTATATAAAAAACTCATTTATCATACTATTTTTATGTCAAGCATTAATTTCAATGTTTCCTTGCGTACTTTTTGATGAATTGTTTTTTTATTAGTTATCGAATATTTTTTTTATGCTCATGAAAGTAAAAAATGAAATATAGATTGGGTATTGGGGAATTGAGAGTGATGTGAGTGGGGGGGAGGGGCCATAAGAGCTTCCACCTTCATGTGGTTGGCCCTGTTTAGTAGAGAATAGTTTATTGGAGCGATTTAATCTTGGAGCAAACCTCCCTCAATCCAGCGTAGCAACAAAAAAGTCGTTGTTGACTTAGTTGCTACTCTTTCAGATCGTGGGAGGCTTGTTCCAAGTTCATGCGACTCCAATAAATTGTTCTTGAAACGAAGAGGAGCTTATTCAGGTATGTTTTGACATTTTCAACATATGTTCTAACATTATCATAAGAATGCATCTTCGAGTAAAAAATACTACATCAATTACTTGTATTTATTGTATAGATAATGATGGATTTTGATTGACTTGGCAGTGCAGGTACAAATCCTCTTGCATCATGAGCAATACAACTTGTCAACCAGGGTCATGTCCAGGATATTTTTGCTTGTGCGCTTGACCAGGTTCGTAATGTCACATTTTGTAAGTTCCTTTACCGTTCATAATTCAATATTAAGCTTGTTCATGATTATTATCTAGGTTTTTTGTATGTGTTTTTTCATCTATTTGATTGTAAGAAACTCTGCATGTTTCCTGTTGTTCACTATGATTTCTCCCATTACCACTCCCATGATGAATCCGAATTTATTGTTACATAGGTTACTTTATTGTTACTATGATTTCTCCATTTACGATTTCATAGGTTACATCATGTAAAGTTGTCAATCTCAGGTTGGTGATGAGCTTTAGTTCTCCAGATTTGGGGCTTTTCTGATATTTTCTCCCTCATGTCATTCATGCATCACCTCGTTGTTTGAGCATGCCAATTCTTCCCAACTATCTTTATATGTCTGTAATTTTGGAATTTGAAAAAAAAAACTAGTACCCAACTTTGAGTTCAATTGGTGTTCGTGTAAGGTTGTCTGGGCTTTGGGAAATATTGCTGGAGACTCTGCAACATTTAGGGATCTTGCCCTCATTCATGGAGCTCTGAGGCAGGTGCTTGCCCCAGTTGAATGATATTGCCAGAATTTCAATGATAAGAAATGATACATGGGCTCTGTCAAATTTTTTCCGTGACGTAAACCCCAACCACTATTCGAACAGGTAAGCAGAATACATTTTCTGCCTTTTCTTCTTAGTTCGCAGATACTGTGGAATTTTTTTATAGATCTTGGTGCTTGGTAGATTTGGACGTAATATGTACCTAGGCACTTGTTCATTACAATGACTCTGTCATCAGGTTTTAGAAAATTCTTAGAAATTTGGGTTTCACAAGGGGATTACCCTTGCTTGCAATTATCGATTATCAATCACATTCAAAAAAAGTCTTTCGTAGCATTGCTAAGTTATTTGTAGGTGAATTTCCGATGCAATTTCACAATATTTGAACTAAATTTGTCTGTCCTTTTCAATACTCTGCGCTTGTAACAGAACCAGACAAACAATCTAGTGGCCAATGCAACAACAACAACACCTCTTGTTGTAATGCCTGCAATTCACCCTCTTTGCACGCATGAATGACTATGGCACCCTCTTTTGTGAATAGGTACTGGAGCTGAAGGTACTGGTTTCGATTAGGATCGTGGAATTCAACATCCAAAATAGTATCAAATTCCACTGCAATAGTATTCCTCGGCGAGGGCAACAGTTCATTGAGACCTATTGGACTCATCACCCCCAAATAGCCTCCAGGGCTACCTAGAGTGTGATCATCTTTGTTGCTAAGTTTTTCTTTTTTCAGTGAGATTTTAGGGTTTCTCTAACATAGCTTCAAAAATCCGATTCAGTGCCTGCTTGAATATCGTCACATAATACTCATGGTTTGGATTGATGAGCATGCTCTGAATGGTTGGTTTATTCATAAGAACCACCCATATAGTCATCTTGAGATATTTAAAAAGTTTTCTCGGGTTTCCTTTTTCACCGTTTCTAGTGGGTGGGATGGTGTGGGGTGATCCATCAATACTGGTGCTCTTGTAGTAGGGAATTTTTTTTTGGGGATATAAAGGAGCATTGGATGTAGATATCCCATTGGATGCATTCATAGATGGGCACGAGAGGTCAAGAATTTAAATTAAAAATATGCAACCTCTAGCATGGCAACCTGAAGGCCGTGAGAGACACTGGTTAAAGATTGTTTTGTGCTGGCCTTAATATAGTCGTGATTTCTTTCTATTATCTTAATGCAAATATATAGTCCGGTCTCATTAAAATGAGGATTGTGGTTGTATTGCTCTTTGGTTTTTTCTCTCTTAATTCTCCAGAAGTTGCCAAAAGTTGTGATAGTTGTTTAGTTTGCATGTTACAACTTAAAAGTGGTTTTTAGCAATGGGAGTCATGTTTTTTAAGGTTCATACTAATATGAAGATCTTGTAATTCTATATTTAGGATAAGAGAAGATGGCCTCTGCTTTGGGAAGTATGACAACAATTTCCACATCTACCTCATTGGGTAACAATGGAAAAGGGAAGAAGTTGGGTGCAATGTTTGATAATTATGGCAGACAATTGTCTTCTCTTTCAGTTTTTTCACCCATTTCCTTTAATCGCTCAAGCAGAAGAGGGACTCTGAGATTACACGACAGAGAAAAGGTAGTTAATACAAGAGCTATGGAAAAGGAGTTTTACTTCAACAAGGATGGCTCAGTGACAAAAAAATTGCAGGTCAGAGAAAAAATTATGTTTAAAAGAAGGTCATCGGCACGTGAAACTTCACTGCGGTGGATCTTTCCTTGTCCACTTATATTCGATTTTAATGTGTTATTTTAATTTTTCATGGAGGGTTGTTTTGGCATATGGTCTGGCATTCAATTGCACACTTACTGAAAGCATTGTCAATTTGTCTTGCAGGTGGTGTGAACAAACTTGTTGATCTTGTTGGAGTCACCCTTAGGGCGAAGGGAAAAATGTTGTCTTGGAGAGCAAGCATGGTTCTCCGAAAATAGTTAATGATGGTGTGACAGTAGCTAAGGAGGTAATTTGTAGATGTGTGCTCTGGTTTTATTTTTAACGCTGTATTAGTTCCCCCTCTTAAATGTCTTAGATTTGGTAGGCATAATTTGAAAACTCAAAGGTGAAAGGAAACATATTTGTTACCCAGTGGTCTACTTGGCCTATGGACTAGCCACATTAAAGTAATGCATAAAGATTTTCACAACAATAAAAGGAAAGGGTTATGGTTGAGTCAAATTTTATTGTTATTGACAGTGTAATGAAATGTATCTCAATGCTATGGTTTTGGCCTTTTTATTGGTTGAAGTAGAGGACCCAGTTGAAAATATTGGGGCCAAGTTGGTAAGGCAAGCTGCGGCAAAGACAAATGATTTAGCTGGGGATGGAACCACAACATCTGTTGTTCTTGCACATGTCGGAATATTGAAAAATTCCAGAACAATGAATGGAGAATAAATCTCCCTTCCTCTAACACAGAGAAAATAAAAATTTCTTTGATAGGAGATAGAGTTTCAATACTTTGAAAACAAACTTTTATTCCCTTCAATAGCTCAAAAAAAAACTATTACACTTCTTCCTCACTGAGAGGGATTACAAAATTATGACTGCTACAAAACGCATTGCATAAAACCAACTCACTGTCTGTTCAAAACAAACATACTCTGTCTCTAAAACACTCTGCTGTGTTTTTCACTTTCGCACTGCTGTGCATACACACTTAAAAAGTTACACTCAGTCTTTCACTTTTTACACACTGTTGTGTAATAAAAAATTTACGTATTGTCTATAAAAAAAACTACCAAGCTTTTTTTTCCTTTTTATTTTTATATGTCGTAACATATAAAACATATTATAATAAACCCTCTTTTTAAAAAAATAAAATTAAAACTAAATTCTATGGCCCACCTTTCATTTCGCATATGATATATATATAGCATATGTTTAAAACATATGTATATATTAAATCATACATAAAATTGAACTATCAAAACATTAAAGAACCCTTTCCGCCGGACTTCAAAAGTCTGAATAGATTGAATTTCAAACCAAATTCGCGTTCCAAAATGGGATGCTGACGTCTGCCTAATTTGTAACGTGAATTCTCAATCCAATGTGCCTTATAAAAAATTCAGGTCCGGTTTTCAGGTTTTCAGATTCCCTTCAATTTCATGCGATCCAATATTAATGCTCCACGTGTCCTCTTTTGAATTTACAAAACTGGCGGGTAAATTTTTGTTTGTTTAATTTCTGGTTGGTGAATTGCGTTAATGTTGGTTGTTGTGTTTAAATACAATCCTGTACAGAAATATGGCTACAACCGTCTACAAAAAAAACTTGTAGGAATTTTAAATGCTGAATTAAATTTCTGGATAGCGTGCAAGCAACCTCCAAAAAAAATGTTGCTGCTGCATCCGTCCTTCTGCTGCAGCAGTTGAAGTTAAAATTCAACAGCACAGGGTTTAATAAGTGAGGGTGTAAAGGTAACTTTTTGTCGATAGTACTGGATTAATATCATCTATTCATTTTTGTAGGGTCTTATGGTGTTTGGTTTTTTAGTTTTGGGTTGGGTTTATTGAGTCTAAGATAGTTTTTGAGTGAAAAAATTGCTATCAGATATTAAAAAATTTTGGTTCTTTTGTCAAAATTTATGAGCTTGTTAGGAAATACAAAACTGACAATGGTTGTATCTTAAATTTGTGGAAAATAATTTGAAATGAAACCTTTTTTTTTAGGTTGTTGCAGCAGGTGTAAACCCCGTTCAAATTACTAGGGGCATTGACAAGACAATAAAG
Source organism: Pinus albicaulis (assembly GCA_034641835.2). Taxonomy (NCBI): domain Eukaryota; kingdom Viridiplantae; phylum Streptophyta; class Pinopsida; order Pinales; family Pinaceae; genus Pinus; species Pinus albicaulis. Next base: position 349,704,620 of record CM076570.1, on the reverse strand, counting down.
GCCCTTGTTTCGGAACTCAAAATTTTTTCAAAGGAGGTAAACGCTTGCCTTTTGAGTAGGCTGGTTTTCCTTTTTGCTGATGGTTTGGTGTATCTAATTGAATTAGTTTCCTAAGGTATTTTTGGTTGCAAAGGCGGCTAGAGTAGCTGAAAATGCAGATCGTCTAGTTGCAGTAGAGTTCATAATCCCCGATCCATAATATGCATAAGTATAAGCACCAAAGCAAGCAGTTCCTGAACCAAGGACAAGGGAGCAAGCAGCAAAGGCACTCGCAGTCCGTTATCAGCCTATCGAGAGAGTTAAGAGGCAAGTTGCAGGGCCGGGCTAGGAGTTCTGTATGCTTAGATGGGATGGCTTATTAGAGGGGTAGTACTTTAGCTCTTTGATTCTCTTGTATAAGTGATTACGCTCTTTTTAGAAAGAAAAAAAGTAAGCTTCAAAGCTCCGCCAAGAGAAAATGGCGAAATGACTAGGAACATAGTCGCTAGTCCGCATCGGGCTAGGGTGAGCAAGCGAACTCTTGACAAGGGGGCCGCCATCGAAAGATGTTCCTCTCCCCCTTGTCGAGAGTTCGATTCCTCTCCTTTGTCGAGAGTTCGGCAAGCTCACCCTCACCAAAGTGCCGCCGAGGGAAACAGGCGGTTCTACGTGCGGGCTGCTGGGGCCCCTATCAATCCTATTCGTAGAAGGTGACGGAGAAGAAGTCTAAATCAACGGACATGAACATTGATGGACGTTGCACACTTGAATGACACGATCTGGCTTTCAATACATTACGCCTAGCCTACTAATACGTTAGTTATGCCTAGCTTTAAATATACCTATGTTACGCCTAGCTTTAAATATGCTACGCCTTAAGGTTATCCCGCTCGCTTTAGGGAAAGGAATAACCAGGGAATTTTTGACGTCAACATAGATCGTACACGATCTATAGTGCCTACCTACATTCTGTCACTATAGATCGTGTACGATCTATGTTGCCTACTTCTGGGATAACCCAAACTCTGGCCTCCACACTGGTACGGTGGATAACATTATAAAAGAGTTAATGGAATGGCCCAATCCATTCCATCCAATAAAGGTTATCTCGTAGGAGCCAGACGTTCATTTGTACAAATCGCGAACATAGACCGTAATGTCAGCAACTAAGAGCTGGGTACCAGACCATACCATATCAGGTGCCAGATCCGAGAAGAATAAAACTACAGTGGAGATAAGATCGTGGCGCTGCACCAACCACGTAGTAGGCGAAGACCTTAATCCGAATGGTGATTGCGGCCCGCTTATGTCATATGAAGACTCATGGATGGGAACAATCCGGATGGTTTGGATATGTCAAATAAGAATAGGAATAATAAGAAAAAGAATCAAAGTCCAAGTTGGTCGGTGAGCCTAGTGATAGGAGACTATCCAGCTCGATTCAGAGAGCACTGGTTTACTACGATTCAGGGTGAGCAGAGCGGCAAGAGATTGATTCGCTGCTCAATGACTGAAATAAAAGCACTAGAGCTATAACTCATATGGAATGAAAAGAGCATATGGGCTAAGTGTATCCGTAATGTTACAGATATTGTTACGACTATGAAGCATGATTACTCTATTACAGCTCATAAGGATATGGAATACTAGTAATTAGAAAGAAAGCATTTCATTTTTCATACAGTATTGGCCTTGTGGAATACATTTTATTGTGTGGTCTTGTTAGATCTACAACATTTGTAGTTGTTTAGTCTTATGGCCGAGGTGCACTTTTATTATGGAAATAGTTGATGCAATATTGTCATTTAATCCTTACTGCAAGGTAGCATGTTGAGAAGTTTCTTGTGAAACATTTGGTATTCAAAATGACACTTGATCCTATACAGAATCATGCACTTGACTTCAAAATTCATATTCAAAGTGTGCCAGACAATTCTTGGAAAATTTCAAATATTTATGTTGTTTTAAACCATTATCTTTTTCATGTATTGGATGCTGAAAATGAGAAAAAGACTTTGGTATGAAACCAACTGGTGAATAATTTCCAGCAAAACAACCACTTCCAAGACATGATTTAGAGGTAGAACATATGTACTTATGAAGCATAGAAAGATATCCTTGATGCATTGTCAATGTTTGGCTAGGGTTATTTTTGGAGAAAATAACTCCTTATTCCTAGAATAGTGATCTTCAATACAAGTAAATGCCGGAGAAGAGAGATCATCGTGTGACATAAACCTATTAACAAAAGTGAACAGGGAATGATTATTAATTATGGCATACTAAGTTGTCGGTGATTTTGACTATTTGTCTTTAACATGTAAAAATGTTAAATTCCAAACTTACATCATCATGGTTTGGCATCATGAGCTTGACTAATTGTCCACCATGCTCATAATTTCATTGTTGTATTCATATCTATAAACAATGTTTCAAATAATAATAATAAAGTTCTAGAAGAAAAATCCAGACCTCCATGCTACTGCTCCTTGTGAGACAAAGTCAAAATTGCATTACACAATCTGACACATAAGAATATCCTATATCTCGGTGGTATGTATCCAAATTCTTATAATAGTGTCTTCAAGACTTATGTTGACATTGCCAATGAGATATTTAAGAAATGAAAGATGGAGCCTTCTTCATTTTTATCTATGTAACAGTCTTTTATTAATATAAAGAATGATGGTTTTGTCTTTCTGAAAATGAAATGTAAAAATAATTTATTGTGGTCAATTGAAATATATATTTTTTAAAGCTTTTCATTATGGAAGGGCGACATGGATATATGCCCTTCTAATTGAAATTCAGACCTGCCCTTCAAATTTGATCACTGTGTGGGACCTTAACAAACAATAAAACTATTCCGCCACGCGTTATATAAAACATATAACAAAACCTTTGTCAAAACTTCAAACGAACCCTTTAGCTGTGGGTATTTCATCACGAATTGATCATTTTACCATGTACCTTCTTCTAGAGGAATATTCTTCCACTTGATTAGGTACTTCATAATGGTTATATGTCAAAGAGATACATATTGTTTATCTATAACTTTTTCTGGTTCAAGAATCAACTTTCATTCTTCATCTAATTTTGGAAGTTCTATTTACATTGGCATATCTTTTCCCAAAACCTTTTTTAGGCAAGATACATGAAAAACCTTATGAATGCAAGAAGAAGGAAAATATAACTTCTATACCACTTGTGCAATCCTATGAATAATTATTTAGGGCCATAACAGTTATGATTTTCGAGCTAATTCTTTATTCTTATTTTTCTTGAATGAAGATTGCTTATAATGCTATAATCTAAAAAATACCCAATTACCCTCCTCAAATTATCTTTCACTTCAATGTTGTTCCCCTTGTTGTTTTATCATGTTTCATGTCATTTGAAGGTTTTCCATAATAATTTTCAAAGTTTCTTTAGTATTTTCCATATGTGACTCTGTTTCCTATACTTTCGACTTATCTTGCAAAAAGTATGAGATACTAGGAGCTGGATATCCATAAAGGGTCTTAAATGGGGAAATTTTAGTAGATGTGTGATAGGTAGTATCATATTACCATTCTTCCTTGACGAACCCACTTCATCCATTAAGATTGTTTTTCTAAAGAGTAACATTGTAGATAACCTTAAAAACATTTGTTAACTATTTTTGTTTGACCATTTGATTGTGTTTGATATGTAGAACTCATGGCAACTAGTGTTTCTCCACTCATATTAAATAATTATTTCCAAAGTTTCTTGTTACTATTACTTTAGGAAAACCATGAAGACTATGAATTTCTTTCACGGACACTTCTGCCACTTGGCTTGTTGTTTATGTACTTTGAGCTCTACAAAAAAAATCTACAAAATTTTTCTATATAAATGACCACAAAAATGTAATACTTACCTTTATATTTCAGTAACCCTGTAATAAAGTCTATTGATATATCTTCTAGTATTTGAATATGTATGTGGAATGGTTGAAGTAAACCTAGAGATTTTACTATCTCTCTTTTATTTATTATGCAAACCTGACCTTCTCTTACAAAATTTTGAATATCTTTCTTCATTCCTTCCAAAAATATATTTTTTGATCCTTTGAGATGTTTAAGGAACCCTGCGTCCTACCATCAGAGAGACATGGGACTCCCTTAATATTTTTTTATTCAAATATGCTTGCGTGCATAAAAATATTCTACATTTGCACCAAAGTATATCTCTCTTTCACTCCCAATGCTCCATAGAGTTCATCCCATCCTTTATAAATTTTAGTTTTGTTTAGTACTATTGTCATTTTTCCATTATGGCAAGCTTCTTCTAGCCACCTAGGAATAGAAAATGTAATTGGATATAAATTTGAGGCCTCTTCTATTTTAGAAAGAACATCATGTACTAAATTTTCCTTACCCTTTTTGCAGATTATCTCAAAATTAAAACTTTGCATTTTTTCTCCTCATTTTTGTTAATCTTCCAATGAAATCCATAGCTTCAAAAAATACTTTATGTTATCATGGTATATCTTGACTTTAAAGTACCTACCAGTGATATACTATCCCCATTTTTTATTGCATGTAATATTGCTTCCATTTATTTTTCATACGTAGATTTCACCAAATATTTTCTTTGAATTCCTTGCTTTTAAAAGCCAATGATATCCCTTATTGTGTTAATGTTACGTAAATTCCTTGTCCTAGTGCCTCACACTCTATTATGAATGTTTTACCAAAAGTAGGTGCAACCGATGTTGGTGTAGAAGACATGGCATCCATTAAAAGAGAGAATGCCAAAGTAGCCTCATCATTCCATATAAATGATATTTTCTTCAAGAGATATGTGAGTGGACTTGAAATGCATGCATAATTCTTAACAAACTATCAATAATATCATGTAAGTCTAAAAAATCTTCTAAGAACCTTGATTTTCTTAGGAATAGGTCATTTTGTAATAGCTTGCATCTTTTGAGGCTCCAACTTCACTCCTTCTTTTAAAACAATATGAACCAAATACTCGAATTCTTATTTCCCAAAAGCACATTTGGATATTTTTACATAAAAATGATTGTTCTCAATAATTTATATAACTTTTCCACATGTTTAGTGTGGTATTCCCATGATTTATTATGAATATGTGTATTATCAAAGAAAACCAACGCAAATTTTATAAGATGGGATCAAACAAAATTGTTCTTAAGTCGAGCCCGTCGGACTTCAAACGGCGATAAACCATAATTCAAACCAAATTCGCGTTCCAAAATAGCCTGCTAACATCGGCCAATTTTGTGACGCGAAAACCAAATGAATTCCGCCCTAATATTTTTCAGGTCCGAAGTTGGGCTGGCCTACGAAGGGAGAGTTGTGACGCGAATTTCTTATCAAATTCGCCCTAATATTTTTCGGGTCCAGATTTCCACTGCGCGAGAGGCCCAAACAAAGATCCGCTCCAATCAATTTCTGCCACGTGTCCTCAACAAAAGTTTCCCTGTTCCTAGATGCGGGTGCATTCGATGGCGTTTAAGGCGATGGGACATGGATGTGGCGATTTCATATCAATCCAATTAAGTTTTAACGCTGTTCAATTAGCCAATATTTAAGTTCCAAGGTTTTCACATCAAATCGCATTAAGTTTTAACATTGTTCAAGATCGGACCTCCACTCCTGTTAGTGATTCCGCATGCTCCAATATGATCCGGCCTTCGGCTCTCATTAATGAGAGATTAATTATGACGGGCGTTCTTCGATTGCATTGCAGTCGGGTCGATAAAATGGCGTTTCACTATGGTTTTTCAGATGAGCTGGTTGATGGGTTACACTGCCTGCTCACTGTGACGAGAAGGAGAAGTGGCCAGCTGAACTACTGCTTAAACCATGGTGCATATTTGCATTTCTCTCGGTCTGGTGTGTGTCTGTCTTCCTCGGTTTCATGGAATCCTGCTTCTCCGTCTCGTCTTGTGCCCACTGCTGAGACTGCATCCATGCCTCGCCTGCGTCAAAGGATGCGTTGCCGCAGGGGGAGCACTAGAGGTCAACCCCTGCGCGCTCCCTCCAGCCCCTCAACCGAGTTGTCTTCCCAGTCCAGTGATTATTACGCAGGTCGCTATCCAAACACTAGAAGTGGGCGGGGTCGGGTTCTAAGAACTGGCCACCGTATGGGCTCCCCTACTCCTCATTTCCCCACTGCTTCACCTTCTCCCACGACGCGCACTGCCCTTTTTTCCTTTAATTTCTCTCTGAAGCGCCCACAAATCACAGCTTCAATCACCATGGTTTTCCGTGAGGAGGCCCAAATGGATGAACAATGCGCCCATCCGGCGGGTCTAAGCTCAGAAAAATTCGGCCAGCATTCGGGCCTTCAGGAGGGGAGCGGTGGCGCGAATGTGGAGATAGCACCTGGCGATCCTGTAACTTCCGAAGGATGGTGCCGAATCATCAAGGAACCACTGGAGGAGTAGTTTGGTTAATTTGGTTTTCTTGCTTCGCAGGCCCACTTAATTGGGCATGTTTTAGATTATATTACTGTGCTGGACCTTTGTAATATTTTTGAATTCTGTAAACGTTCAAAACTGGTTTCCCCGTATGAGGGCAGTCTTCTTTTTTTATTTTTTGATGACAAATTTGCCATAAGTCTGGGCAATATTTTTGACTAAAGTCATGTTGTAATTTTATTCCCACTATTAATAGATTAACTTTACTTAGAAAAAAAAAAATTGCCCTGTTTCTATTTTAAACCTGTTTTTTGAAATACAGAGCCATGTTTATATGATTTTTTATAGTCGAAGCGTTGCAGGGTGGTTTATTATATTTAATAATTCACGGTCGAATTATGTTCATAACAATTGGAAAAAAAAAATGTTGCCCTGTTTCTATTTTAAACCTGTTTTTTGAAATACAGAGCCATGTTTATATGATTGTTTATAGTCGAAGCACTGCGGGGTGGTTTATTATATTAATATTTCACAATCGAATTATGTTCATAACAATTGGAAAAAAACAATGTTGCCCTGTTTCTATTTTAAACCTATTTTTTGAAATACAAAGCCATGTTTATATGGTCTACGTATTATACTCTTTCTCTGTATATCTACAGGAACCTTTTTGCTATGAACAGGGTGGATGCTGTAGCGGGCTACTAATTGAAACAATCGAGCCAGAACCTTACATCTCGGATGCAACAGATGGTTACCAATTTTGGAATCAAGTGAGCCTGGGTTTCTGCAGATGGTTTTTATTTCCGGGAACAAGCGAGCCAGAACATACAATCGACCCTGGGTTTATACATATTTTTGCTCTATCATGGATGCTTTTTGTGTGAGGCGTATATCAACAGTACATGTCTCTGCACATTTCCTGTATCCGCTTTATGATACTATTTTATGTGTTGACAGGTTATCACTCTGCCTTCAAAACTAGCCATGCTAGTCTATGTTGCTAGTTTATTGATATGGTTTGATGGTCTTTTTATATTTTGGACATATCACACTCCTCACATGATTAGTGTTTTTCTCTGTTCAAGGATTTTGGGTACTTTAATTTGTATTTGGAACAATGGACGTGGTACTCTATCTTTTGCTTTACTATTCTACATACTGCTATTTCACTTTCTTATAGATGCCTCGGGCATATTTGGATGCTTTCTCAGATTGTCGATAATCTCCATGTGGACCGTTACTAGGTTTTATATCATGTCCCTCTATGTGACATGGGGTATTTTTCTATCATTGTCTGGGGTGGGACTTCCACTTTTCTGGATGGATATTTGGGTTCCAATCTTCAGATGTGAAAATGTAATGACTTCATGGACTGTTTTACTTCATATAATATATTCAAAACAACGTTTTTTCTCTTGTGAAAAAAAAATTATTGTTTATTACTTTGCCTTCAAAACTAGCGATGCTAGTCTATGTTGTTGGTTTATTGATATGGTCTGATGGTCTTTTTATATTTTGGACATATCACACTCCTCACATGATTAGTTTTTTTCTTTGTTCAAGGATTTTGGGTACTTTAATTTGTATTTGGAACAATGGATGTCGGTACTCTATCTATTGCTTTACTATTCTACATACTGCTATTTCACTTTCTTATAGATGCCTCGAGCATATTTGGATGCTTTCTCAGATTGTTGATAATCTTCATGTGGACCGTTACTGGGTTTTATATCATGTCCCTGTGTGTGACATGGGGTATTTTTCTATCATTGTCTGGGGTGGGACTTCCACTTTTCTGGATGGATATTTGGGTTCCAATCTTCAGATGTGAAAATGTAATGACTTCATGGACTGTTTTACTTCATATAATATATTCAAAACAACGTTTTTTCTCTTGTGAAAAAAAATGATTGTTTATAGTCGAAGCACTGCGGGGTGGTTTATTATATTAATATTTCACGGTCGAATTATGTTCATAACAATTGGAAGAAAAAAAAATGTTGCCCTGTTTCTATTTTAAACCGTTTTTTGAAATACAGAGCCATGTTTATATGATTGTTTATAGTCGAAGCGTTGCGGGGTGGTTTATTATATTAATATTTCATGGTCATTAGAACGCCCAAAATTCATAACAAATATTGGAGATTTACTGTCTTGTTTTAAAGTTTCATTTTTTTTTTAAATTGAACCCGCCATCGGTATACCGACGCTTTGTAAGCGTCGGAATTGCAACAGCTTAAAAACGTCGGAAGAGCGACAGTATAAAAACGTGGGACGAGTGACGTTCAAAACGTCGGATCACATTTCATCGGAATTGCGACAGTTTACAAACATCAGAAGAGCGACGTTCAAAACGTCGGACCACATTTCGTCAGAATTGCAACAGTTTACAAACGTCAAAAGAGCAACGTCCAAAACGTCGGACCACATTTCGTCAGAATTGCGACAGTTTACAAACGTCGGAAGAGTGACGTTCAAAACGTCGGACCACATTTCGTCGGAATTGTGACAGATTACAAATGTCGGAAGAGCGACGTTCAAAATGTCGGACCACATTTCGTCGGAAGCGCGACAGTTTTGGAAACGTCGGAAGAGCGACGCTTGTTTGGAAGCGACAGAAAAAGTGTGGGTAGTGCGACACTTTGTCAGTGCGTCAGAATTGCGACGTAATGGAAAACCACGTTTTTCCCGTCCTCGAAATGTCGCTCTTGTGATGACTATGTGTCGGAATAGCGACGAATTGGCCGTCGGAAATTGGGCCAAATTTACTAGTGATATGACTAGCCATGCCTGATTTGCACATGTGATTCACAAACTTTGACGGATGCTTTCTCCATCATCTGGTGTCCAAATGAGAAAATGCAAGAAGCCTCAGATTCAGAGAGACAGCCACTTCAACTTTATGTTGTTTTTGGGTTGAATTGGAACTTCCCATTTTCTGCACAAGTCGAAAACAAATTGCTACATGGGAGTATCTTGGTCGTTAAGCAAATTTCGAATTAACATACAAGATCCATTTTGGATTACTCCTGCGAACAGAAAGAACTTTTGGACCTCCAAAAGTTTTTATTTACAAACATGAACTTTATTATCAACACAAGTAAATGTAAAAAACATCTAGACACTTATTTGCAGATTTTGACTAGGTCTAGTGTCAACAAGTTACAAACTCACATTTTATACATATGGCATGTAATCTGCCCAGTTCCAATATAGAGACTTACATTCCTCATCTCCAAGTGTTTTTGTTGTCTCTTTCTCTATTGACGTAGGTGTTGTATCTCGTGGTAGGATTATACATTTGTTCTTTGAATGCCCTTTTAGTTTGCAATGTTGACAAGCTCGTTCTCCGAAATTTGTGCTAGATGCCTTTTTTTTGGACTTTCCTTAATTATGTCTGGTTGTTGTGGATCATTTTATGATTGGGATAAGGTCTTTCTACGACGCTTTTTCACTTGCAGTGCTACACCATCTTTCTGTGGCTGACTTTTGATAACAACTAATTTCTTGCTGAAACTTTTCTATTTCCAACAGTCTTCTACATAATGTGAATTACTACCACAAAATGTACACGAATAAATCCTCTTAATAAATTTTAACATTAATTTTTGACTTGAGGACTCACCTTCTGAATCACTGCTAGATTGCTTCATCATCTTACCTTTTTGTTCCTACAATTTTTTTGGCATTAGGTCTGGGTGTTGGGACCAACAAAGATCTGCAATGTGACCTCTCTTCCCACAGTAGTCGCATTTTATTTTATCATATCCCAAGCCTTCATGTTTCGGCCTTTCTTGCACAAAGATCGGTTGGAGCCTTCCTTGACCATGCTTTCCGAGGCCTTGTCCCTGTTATCCCATTTTGTTCATTAGTGACATTCCCATTCCTCTGGTATATCTTTCAAAAGATCCAATTTCCTTATTGTTGGAAACATCATCTTCCTTTGAATCATGTCTTGGAGATGATGGGATAAAAGGAGTGTCCTCAGAAGATGAGGAAAAGGTTTTGATAGTCTCTTCTACTGATTGTGCCTTAGGAGTCGTTGATAGAAAGGAAATATCTCCATCTTCCTGATAAAGAGACATGGCTTTATTTTTCATTCAGCAGATGAGCTGTGAACCGAAGGACTATTTCTCCTTTGGTTCCTTTGCAAAGTTTCAATCTTTGTCTGCAATATTTTCTTGTCCTTTCCAAATCTTCAACTATTCGTCACAAAGCATCATTCTCATGTTGGAACTGTTGATTGAGCTCTTCAAGTTCTTTCAACCTGAGCTACCTGTAATTATTTCCCATTCTTGCAACTAAAAGAGAGTCAATCTGGCTCTAATACCAAATGATATGAAATGCGGAAAATTAGATCGTACTTTCTCCCTTTGGAAAAAATGATTAAAAGATCTCCATGCAACGTTGTTGATTAATTTTTCATTACGGATGACTTTATCACGTAAGAAATTAGCTATAAAGAACTTTAAACAAAATTTACGCAAGTCAACAAGATAGAGAACACTGATGTTGATGACGGAGTTCACCCCTCCTGGGCTACATCTTTGGGCCCTGCACAAAAGGCTAGGTCGCTCGTTTTTCAGTGAAAAAGAGGGATGTTACATTTGCTGCCACAATTTTGTTTATTTCCTCAGAATGGAAATACTCTTGTGTAGAGAGTTCTCACAAATTGACATGGACATTCTACGAGTGAACTTTTAAATTACAAAAAAAAAAAAAAAAAAAAGAAGAAGAAGAAGAAAAAGAAAGAAAGAAAGAGTCGTAGCATGTTGACTCGGACCTCTACTGAAAACAAGAAAAATTTAATAAAAACAAGAATACAAATCAAACCTCCTCAATTTGATGTAAGAGTCTGATTGACTTTGTACTAAAATCTAGAATTTCAGCTACTTCATTCATAGAAAGGACCCTGCCAGTGTCCTCAAAGCACCTTGAAACCCCTGTCTAGACTTTTAAATCACTCCATTTGGTTTATGTAAGACTCTAAAAAACCCAAAAATAACTTGCTCATGACTTCATGCTTCTCGTTGCCTTGATCTGGCACAAAGCTTCAAGAAGAACTCTCACACTGAATATGTGATCTCCACAAGTGATCCCTTATGCTTTATATATCCGAAGCATTTATAGGATGGATCAATGCCACATTTAGCATAGTTTGTTTTAACTAACATAGGAGGTGCCCAATACAATGGCTCGATATGTGCAATACATTATGCACTTAGTTTTAACAAACTTATCATAAAGCTCAAAATAGCATATGGTGGACTTAAAACTATTTCCTATAGTTTTGCACCATAATCGATTCATATGAATCACGACATAGCGCAATATAGTTTACCATACTGTATTAAAATTTAAATATCTTTGGCGTTATCTTTAAATATTGAAAAATATATGTAATCTCCCTCAAACTTTGGATATCCATCGCATGAACTTAATACACCATCCCTTGGCTCTATGCTAAATGGACGCTTGTGTTGAATTTGACCTGAAGACGTTACCTGAAATCGACACCATTCTGGTGCATCGAATCCGGTGGAATCCTTGTGTATACAATCCTGTTGCATTATATCTGGTGCAGTCACACAAGTTCAGGTGCTTCTAATCTAGAAAAATCTTTTGTCGATGAATTGGTGTGACCAACGCTACAATTACTTCGATATATCCCCACCTTTCGACGGTCATCACAACCTCGTGCCAACTTCATTGGGCTGTCACGTGTCGCATCGACGTGCTCGTTGGAGATCCACTTGGACTGTCCTTTGCACGCATAGCCCATCAACGATCTAGTGTTGACCTGTCGACGCTAGCATGAATCAGATTCACTAACTCCAGTTTGAAACTACCGCACTTCATCCGGACTTTAACAGCTTGCTTCACGACATTGTTGACTGACCAGATCTGCTGGCGCGAGGCATACACAACTGCCTCTTCGTGGATACCATCATATGCTTCGTGGACTTCCGTGATATCCTTTTGTCATACGTTTAACATGATGATGTGGAAATATAACATTTCGTGCTTTGAATATGCCATTGAAAATGGACTCTGTTGTAACCATTGACTGCCTCCATCACATCGTTCATTGGTTGAATGGGCTGACGTGGATTGCAGCAATAATTATTCCCTTTGACGTGGACCAATAGTTGTTCTGATGATAACCGTTGCATTTATTTACATAATTTTCAAGCGGCCTTCGTTACAATGGCTTTCATATGTGACATAATAAAAGTCTATAGCATATAGTTTTATATGCCATATTAAAATGCATTGAATACATTTTCCATCAAGGTTTTAATTATTTTGCCATCATTATTACAACATGTAGTTTTGCCACTTTGAACATGACATGTAAAATGCGACATAACTATTTCAACCTTTGCATTAAGGTTTTGAAGTAATTCCGACTTCACATTTTATGATATGGTTTATAAACATACCATATAACTTTGCCTTAGTTTCACATTTTAATAATGTGCCCACCTTAATACTATGGTCCTCATAGCATCAACGTAAATGAAACTTAATGTAATGTTTGACACCATTGAACATAATGTGACCTTTGTACTTGCCAAATATAAATGTGCCAAAACATTAATCGATGTTTATGCTTACCATCCACTAGAGATGTGCACTGAATGCTAGTTTGGCTTGATGCCACGTGTCAAACGATGGAAATATCATGTCGAGTGAAGGGAACTCCATATGACCAGCCAAGCCTCATTTGCGCATGTGCTTCACAAACTTTGACGGACGTTTTCTCCATCATCTTGTGTCCAAATGAGAATCCGTAAGAGGCGTCGAATTCATAGCAATAGACACTTCAAATTGATGTTTTTGGGTTGAGCTCGAACTGCCCATTTTCTGCACAAGTCGAAAACAAATTGCTACATGGGACCATCTTGGTCGTTAAGAAAATTTCGACTTAACATACAAGATTCATTTTAGATCAAGGTCAGTGAGTTAAAAAAAGTTACAACCACTCAACTGACTTTATACTCCTACTGACTTTATTCATGACTAGAGCTCAGATAATTGAGTTTCACTAATTATAACTCCACTAGATTACTAGATATTAGCAATCAACTCGTGCACAACTCCATTTTTTTCCCAGAAACTCGAATTAGCTGACTTAACTAAGTGACTTGGCCATGTCACTTCTGCTAACTACAACTCAAGTCATCCTACTCATGTGGAAATTCAATTTTCTCCATTTCACTAAGGCACAAGTCAAATGAAACATTTTCTCCATTTCACTAAAGCACAAGTCAAATAAAACATTTTCTTACGGATTTAACAATTTTCTCATCATTGAACAAAAAATTATATCATCAACAAACTTAAAATTTTATCATTAATGAACTTAAACTATCCTCCCACCATAAAACATAAAAATTTGTTTGTTATCAACGAACTTAAGATTTTTTTACTTAATACTTCAAAATTCATGTCTCATTAAAAGTAAAAAATTATTTACCAAACTTAAAATTTTGACATTGACAAACTTCAAAAATCACCTTATTCTAGATTTAAAAAAAAAAAAAAAAAACGCTTTGGGAAAAAAATTCTAACTTATTTAAGATAGAGCAAGGATTATCCACATTATCATCCATATGAAAATTTTCAAAAGTTGAAAATTCCAAAAAAAATTATAATTTTTAAATGTTTATAATTCTTAATTTTCTTTCTTCAATAACCGTGAAATCTCTAGACTTAGCTTCCCCGATTAAATCAAACCCCCTACTAATTCGACATCTACTTTTTGAATTTGATGAATTATAATCTACGATAACAAATTTATCAATTCACATTGTTCTTTAGTACATATAGGTCCAACATTAAAACCTTTATTCTAACCCCAAAAAGTTTGATATTTCTTTAACAAATATTAACTCGTCAATAAAGTAAAGCAACAACTTCATATTTCTTCATAATAAACACAATCCATGATTTACCCAAACTTGTAAAATCCATCTCTCATTATTTTTTTAATATTCCATGTTAATTTTTATCATGTTGTTGTCACTCACATCAAGTTTCTCTTCCATCCAAAAATCATTTTCATACTGACAATAATGCTAAAATCGTTTTTTTAATTAAAGAACTATATGTTTGTGTCTTAAAGATGAATTACATTTGATCATTGACCAAATTTTAATGATGTAATTAATCTGAAAGACAATTATTTAAATTATAAATCACAAAAATATTAAATCTAACAATAAAATTACATATAGTCAAATACACAAATATTTTTGTGTGAAAATTAACCATTCAAATTTTATCAATTTATTACAAAACTTATATATTTATAAAAAAATTATCTCATTCAACTAATAATTTATATATTAAATTCACTGATACACTTTATCTTTTAAACTATTCATTTTTACATTTGTTTAATCCATACACTGACATTTACATAAATAAACCTATAAGGCTTCACTATTAATTTTTATATGTAATAGTATATTCTTAACAACAATGACAAGTCACAAACTTTTATACTTAGAGAGAATAACTCTCACTAACCATCATTATGATCTAGGGGTTATCCATTTTGATATATTGACTTGTCTATAATTATTTACTTTAATAAAGGTATGCAGGCCATTGTGTAAAATATATAACTATTTACTTTAATAAAGGTATGCAGGCCATTGTGTAAAATATAGCACACACTGACAAGTAACCATCATTATGATGGAGATTAATTCATCTTTCTGAGGTATTGATTTGCTTTTAATTGTTTAATGTATGTCATTTTTTAAAATTAGATAACAGATCGATGAAAGATTGTGTGACCATTTTCGAAATGCTTTGTTTAATTTAAATGTGTTTGTTTTGATTTGCTTTTAATTGTTTAATATATGTCAAATTAGATGGAAGATAGGGCACTTTTTTTTAATATTTTGTCTAAATTGAAATGTTTAAATCTGTTTATTTTTTATTTGCTTTTAAATGTTTAATATATGTCATTTTTCTTTAAGACTAGATGGAAGATAGGGGACCATTTTTTAAATATTTTGTCTAAATTGAAATGTTTAAATCCGTTTATATTTTATTTGCTTTTAATGGTTTAATATATGTCATTTTTGAAGACTAGATGGAAAATAGGGGACTATTTTTTAAATATTTTGTCTGAATTGAAATGTATTTTATGAAAATGTATTTTATGATGGCAGTAATTTATTGTAACTTGTATTTTTATAAAAATACCTTATATTTTTTTTTTTGAATTTGTCTACTCTTATATTGATACAAATTTTTTTTACAAAGAGGTTGTGGCCTCGAGAAGTCTAGCCCAGAGATGCAGTATTCACTCATTACATAACTAAAAACTGACCAAAAGAACTTCAAAGACCATGACAGTATCTAGCCCAGAGATGCGGCATTCGTCCATAACAAAACTGTAAACTAACCAGAGGAACTTCAAAGACCAAGATAGTGTGACTGGACCCATACATATAAGTAGGTAGGTGCCGCCCATTACAAAACTGAAATCTGTCCCGTTAAACTTCAATACCCATAACAGAAACCCAAACAAACCAACAGAAGAATGTCGCCCACGCAAGGGAAACCGGCAATTGAACCTTAGAGGAAAAGTTTGAGCATGAGAACTGATGAGCATATGACGACTGTAAACCAAAAGGGAATTGAGCCCATTCAAGCAACTGGGAGTCAAAAACCTTTGAACGCAGACCTGATTAAGATTCATGAGAAGTGGGAGGCGACTCTTCAAAGATGCGGCATGCATATTTGTAGGGGTCTTCTTCCTCAGCAGGATGTCCCTCCTTGCCTGTAAAATCGCCACTAGTGGGGATGCTCGGACCAGGCTGAAAGCTCACGTCCTGGGAGCCATGCCACTAAGATCCTTACTCTGCTTGTTGTCAGTCGGAGGTGTGCCATGCCTATCTTCCGCCCTCGTTTCCAGAGTCACCCCCGGTGTCGCGGCAACCAGACCTGAAGAGTCCTCTTGAAGCACAATGGTAACAATTGCTATAAAAGAGGAGTTACTGAAGGTGCAGGGGAACTGAAATTGAGCTGTATGAGACTTCGTAGAGGAGGAATGGTGAGAGTGAGCCGCAGAAATATGCTGCCCACGACCTCGTCCACGACCACTCCTGGTGTCGGGATAGCGCTCAGTGCAGAAGTCCGAGGAGTCAGAAGTAGAGGAGGTGGACTGGCGGACCACACGCCCACGAGAACTTCCCCTCCTACAGCGCATTCTCTGGCGCAATCTGGGCATGATGTGAAGAACAGGAAGCACAAAATAGTCAGCAAAACTGTGGAGGCAGGGGAGGGCGGTAGGGAGCCAAGCTTCAGCCTGCAAAGGAGCACTAGAGATGACAGAGGACGAGAGGCGATTAAGTTTGCAGAAAGGACTTTGTGAAACATGAAAACCCGGCAGCAAATCGATGCAACAATCCAGAGCGCAGCGTTTCCCAGTGCTGGTCCGAGAGCGAGGCTCTGCGGCAGCAAGGGAACAACTCGAGCGCATGGGAGGAGCATGAATGAAACCTCGAGGAGGCGCCATGGCAGATGAACTTGCGAGCTGGTATGGAGGGTCGAGCTGCATTAACGCAGCATTGAAGATGGAAGCGGATAAATTAATGACAAGTATCACGCGAGGCGAGAAGGCGATGGTAATAAGCCACTCGCCAACCAACCACGCTGCCCACGTACTGATTTCCAAGTTAACCACCCGCATCCGAGAAAAAATACCTTATATTATAAGATTAGTTCAATGTTATTTAGATTATATATGGTAGTTTGACATTTTTATTTTTTATATTAATTATTTTGAAAATTTTAATGTTTTAAATATTTATTATTAAAATTTTAATTATTTAAAAAAAAATATGTATAATTGTTTATTTTTTTTATGATCATGAATTAAAATATAGTGTAAATATTAATTATTATTTATATAATATAAATTATAAGGTTGGTAATTTTTCGAAAAAATAATAATAATGTAAATATTAATTATTATTTATATAATATAAATTATAAGGTTGGTAATTTTTGTTAAAAAAAAACATAAATTGTTTTTTTAAATATATAAATAGGTATTAAATCTATTTATATATTAAAAAAAAATCATAATATCACTCAAAATTGTATCTAGAAATTTTGAAAAAAAAAACTACTATTTAGTAACACAATTTGAAAATATTTAAAACTCTTGAAAATATTTAAAACTCGTGACTTTTATATTTGAAAACTAAAAATAAATGATTTGAAACATTGAGCTAAATCAAATTTAAATATTGAAAAAGTAATCTAAACATTAGCATAATATAATTGATACTCTAAAAAACCTAAATTGATTTATGTATTAAAAAACATTATAAATAATAAAAAATTCTAGTAACATTTTGTAATAATGATAAAAAAAAAATTACGGAAGGATAAAGACCATTACAATAAAGACTGTCCTTCTGAGGAAAAGACAATGAGGTTAAAAACCATTAAAATAAAAAGGTAAAGGGCTTAATTATTGGGAAAAGAAAAGAAAAGAAATTAGGCATTTTGTCCTCACAAGCATTTCGACGCCCATGTCGTCCACGAATCATAATGGCCTTTAGACTTCCGTCACAGATATCACAACGCGTGTTCCTCATGGCCGCGAATCGAACACGCATCAACATAGATGCTTCCCTTCCTGAGTGGGGTGGGGTCAGGGGGGTGAATTAAAGAAAACAAATGGTACAACGGTAGCGTGTCCTCCAACTTCTCCCTGCACGGCCGCCTTTACCGTGGGCCACACGCAGCGGCGGCAGCCGCACCTCTAACACACACTCCCCTTCTTTCTCGGTTATGGCTCACCTAATAAGCCCCGCGGGCCCCACGCACAGCTACTAAAAAGAGAGAGCATATGACGCACGCCCTCGTCCGTGGGGCCCGCTGTCAGCCACATGCAAAGTACGAAGGCGGCGCCGTTCACAGGAACAGGCGCTCTATTATTGACTAGCTACCCCACCCCTGCCGGTCTGCTTTCACGACAACTCACCCACCGACGCGCACCTCCATCATCACTAATGGCCATCACACGTCATGATTTTCGAAATTGATAACGGGCCGTTGCCGGTGGCAGTCGGTAGTACCGTGGAATGGGCTCCATAAAGTGAGCACAAAGTGCGCTTTTCCCGGCCACTGTAGTCGGAATCCAGTTAAAACAAATATTGTCGTGATCGGTATCTTCTAATTTTTTAAAGAAATTGTGAGTTAATTTAAAGATCTAAAATTCACGGGTTCGTTAGTTTAGCGAGCCTTATTTTTGAGTCTATGGGTTCATAAATGCGTTGAGGCAAAAAATGCTCATCGTAGAATGATGTACTGCATTTCCTGTCTAGAGGCATGTATGGACACTAGACTGAGAAATAAAACTCGCCCATTAGTTTAAGAAAACTGTAATCGAAGTGCAAAAAATCCCTCCAAAAGTATAAGCGAATCCGATAAAATGGTCACCCAAATTCCTTGGAAGAAAAAAAGGTGAAAAGAAAAAACGAATCTGCAAAGCAAACCGGTCACGGAATATGACAACTTACTGATTTGTTTCGTAAATTCTGGGAAATTTTAAAATTTGATCGATATTATTTTCAGAATATTTTGGATTTGTAATGTTGTAAGGATAAGAATGATTTGGAGTTTTTTTTATTATTAGGAGCTAATTTTTTTTAGATTTAATGACTCAAGATTTAGAGACATCTCGCTCTTACTTTTTAAAGGCTATTCTTCCATGATGGCCCGTAAATAAAGACAAGTGACATGATTTTTAATAATGATAGATTCAACTTTATTTACTGCATAACTATTTTAATAACTAACTTATAATAAATTTTCCCATTTGTTAAAAAAAATAGATAAAAATAAAAGAATAAAGATAACAGAATAATTTAAATGATTAACATTAATAATATTAATTTCTCCATATCTATTTGAATGATAGTTAATCTGTTTAATTAATTTGTAAATTATTTTGAAAAGCTAAATAATTAAAATGGCGTTGTCTAACGAGCCGGAGGAATTGCCCGGATGGTCAAAATTGGCCGGAATCCGGGTCAAAAAAATTTAAAAAATCTTGCAGAAACAGTGCTTGAATCCTGATGTTGACATTGGAAATGGATTCAACACCATCAAAAACCTGTAGGACACCCAAAATATTAAACTTTGATAGTTATAACATGGATTTAGAAAAATTCCTGCCAGATTTTCTGAAAATCTTACCGGAATTTTCATGATTTTCAAGGCGATTCCTCCGGCTAGTTAGACTATGGCAATTAAAATAACAATAATAATCGGTAATTTCCATATGAATGATAAACCAATTTTTCTTTCCCGGATGCGGGTGCAGATGACATTGTATAAGGTGATGGGATGGGGTGCGGCATGACGGGAAGCCACCTGCCCACCCGCAAGGAAGTTGTCACTCGGCTTTTAAATTGGATTGCTCAACGTTTAATGGCATTAACTCTAGACGCTCGATACAACCACAATTATGATTCTCGATACAATTTCGCGTGTTGCGACATGGCTCGGCCTTCAGTTCATATTTATGGTGGTTTATTGCAGAGGGTTTATTACTGCACGGTCGAATGGTTAGATATTATGGAGCGAAGCTCTGGTTCGAATAGAGTTCCCCCGCCAGTGAATCAGTGGTGCACCCCGGATGCTGGGCTATCCAATGCATGCACAGTTACTGGCAAGAGGAGCAGTCTAAATTGCTGTCTGGATTTTGGAGAAAATCTCCACTTCTCTCATGCTGGATCCTGCAAGCTTGCTTCAGTGTTTCTGTATCCTCATACGCCTCAGTCATTCGTCATTCCTTCGCTTGCTTGGCTTCCTTGCCTTGCTGTCTCAACTGAGAAAATGTCGCGCCTTAGGCAAAGAATGTGTTGCAGGAGAGGCACCACAAGGCGCCAGATGCAGCGTTCTCCCTCCACCTCCAGCACCTCCTCTGCGTCCTCCTCCCATTCGGACAACCTAACAAGAGTTCAAAGAGGCCGCCTTCTCCGCTCTAGTCGTCGCCTTGATTCCCCCACTCCTTCAACTCTTCCTGCACACACCCACACCGCACACTTTTCATTCAATAGCTCTCTCAATCGACCCCAGGTAACAGCCTCAATCACGGTCGTCTTCCATGAAGAGCCTTAGGCAGATGCTCCTAGTTCTTGCCCGGCGGAGCGCAGCGTCTCGGCGGCTCAAACTTCGGGGCCGAATGTGGGGTCGATGCACCCAGACAGTATGGACTTGCGGGGTCTGGAGGGCAAGGCCACGCAGGACCAGGCGAGCAAGGACGTGGTTAGTCTGCCAAGCGAGATGTAGGATGCGGTGCAAAGCGACATTGGGCAAGCGAGCGAGGCGCAGGTGGTTCTTCCACCTCCCAGGAAGGTGGTCACTTCCGGCGCTGACCTGTACAATGATGACGGGGAGCCGGATGAACTTTGGTGCAGAGTTGTCTACGAACCTCCTGATGAGTAGTTCCTCCTCTTCATTTTGGTTTTTTTGCTCCATTTTGGCCCTTACTCACGGGCTTGTTTATGGGTTTCTTGTTGTCTTCGAACATGCATCTGTTTTTGCTAGATATGGTCTCCAACACTTAAATTCTTTGGTTCCCCTGCATGGGAATTTTCTCATTTACTATTTCAGACTGGTTTCCCTCTTGAAGGGCAGTCTTCATCTCAGGTTTTTTTGGTTTAAAATGCCACAACACTGGGCAATGATCCCGCCTCGGCCCGCTGTAATTTACTTCTTTTGTTAATATATTACTTTTACTTAGAAAAAAAAAAAAAAGCCAATTTTTCTTACCCTAACGAATTTCCAGAATATAAACTCATCCTCATATTAACATCAAATTTTTTTATTACTTTGAAAAGTTACAAAAAAATATCATGAATAATTGAGTTTGGAAATAGTTAATGTAAATTTAACTTTTGTAAATTTTGGAAATTTCTGAATTTTCATAGATATAATTTTTTTTTATACCTCAATTTGTAAATTCTCAATTATATGATTTTTTGAAATTTGCAATGGACCTAAGGATTTTCTAAATATTTTGGACTTTGGTTAATTTAATTGTTAATATTGATGATGTTGGTCTGTTTACTTCGATTTGAATAACAGTTCAGGTGTTTAATAAATCTCCAAGCTATTCTATGAGGCCGAGTAATTATAATAACATCAATGCGCTGTAATCTCTATTAACATAAATGATGATGTATTTTAGTTACCAATTCCAAAAGTAAACTCATCTTCACATCAACATTAATATTTTTTTTATCAATTTAAAAAATTATAAAAAAAAAATTTGTGTTCAGAGGCCGCGTTTTAGCTCGGATGGTAGAAAATTGTCAGAATCTAGTCATTTAAAATTTAAAAAATAAGGTAGTTGGAGTGTTTGAATCCATTTTTGATAGTGGAAATGGATTCAGCACTATCAAAAACCCTTAGAGCACTCAAAATACTAAAGTTTAACAACTGTAAACAAAATTTTGAGCAAATCTTTGCCAAATTTTCTGAAAATCATTACCAGATTCTAATTAAAAACGCAACCTTTTTAAACTACGGGTAAAAAAAATATCACGGATGTTTGAGGCGTACACCCATAGTCAACTGTCATACAGTTATGGTAAGATATATTCCAATAATTTTAAGAATGCAACAATACCATAGTTTTCGTCCAGTGTACGGTTGAGACATCATCAAAGTTTGACAAAGTTGAGTCCAGACGGACAGGCAAAGTAGACGGGCAACCTTATGAATTATTGAAAAAATCATGGGAAAAAAACGTTGTTTACAAACGTTACTTTTGTTTGGAAAGTTATTTTTTAGGTTAGAATTTGGTATTTTTTATTTTAAAAAATTTAAATAAAGTAATATTTGAATTGTTTTTTGAAATAAATTGTTAAAACTCTCAAAACCCTGAAACCTTGAAATTTGATAGCTATAATTCAGATTTATTAAAATTTCTACAAAATTTTATCAAAATCTTACTAAAATTTTAACTATTTTTAAAATAAAATTATAACCTTACTAAACTACTATATGAAAAAAAAGTTTATGCAAAATTCATTACCATTGTATTTTTCATTTCCAATTCATATATATTTTTAACCATTTTATGTTTTGACCTTTTTACTAAGCTAAATCATTATTTTGAAATACAAAATATATTTATTATTTTATAAATATTAAAATTGTTTCTATTTAAAAAAAATTAATATGTTATAAAAATTTAAAATATTAATTATTTTTGTTTGCTAAATAATATGAATTTATTATGGGAGTTATATAAAAACGGACACCCAACGCATGGAGGAAAGGGTTTACACTTTCGCACACATTTGTGTGGAAGTGGACCTCAGCAAGGGGCTTCCAAAATGCATCTTGCTAACTCACAAACAGCAAAAATGGACGCAACACCTCTATTATGAGAACACTGTCTTCAGATGCAGAACACTTGTCCAGATGCTAAAAGAGACAACAGAAAAAAGAAAAAGATAGGAAAAGCTACAAAGGGCTGGCAATTTCCCTCTGATGAACCAGAACAGGGGATGGAAGAAGTCGAGACGGAACCTACTCCAGAAGAAAACAAACAGACAACAACGGAAGTTGAGACACAAGAACAAGAGATGCAAGAGCCATCAAACACAGCTTCACCGTCTTTGGACCATGAGGCACCAGGAAGTGGAGGACAAAAAAGACAACACAACACAGACACATCTGATTCGGATAAGGACAACGGAGCAAGTATAAATGAAAATCAGCTTGCACTTATCACAACCATGCCATCACCTGGTCCATGGTGAAAGGTTGAAAAGAAAAAAGGGAAGAAAATTTAATATTTCACTCCCCTGTATTATCTAGCCTCTGGCTGCAACTACTAGCATGGTTTTCTCTGTTCATTACAACAAAGTGTAACATGTAATTTTGTTTCTTATAATAAAATTACGAATTTTTCCTTTGTGAAAAAATATGAATTTATTATATAAACCATTTATGAATTGAGATATATAATATTGAGTACTTACTATATATATTATGACATTTAAACTCTCAAAATTACCTAAATTACATTTAGCTTTGGCCAACCATATAACTAAATTTTTCCCATAATATTCGATAACCTTTACACGACAAAATAAGTTAAAAAACACCACTCCATAATACTAAAATATTGTAAATTTTGCCGAACAAAAAATTTTACCCCCGTTTTGAACCAAATCAACAAATTAAAATTTAAAAAATATACAAAAACTATGGAGTTTACACTACATGCTCAAAAAACATCATTCCAAGTTTCCAACCTCCACTTCGGACACATGATGTCATGTGCTGGGAGAAGACGGCAACCCACGATAACTTTTACTGCTCATAAAAATACTAATAACAGTTTAAAAGTACGCCGCGTCGGTGAAGAAGCGCTATAAATACAGCCCCGCGCCGAGATGTTGGGGATACAGCTGTATGCCTTCTCGCCTGGGCCTGTGCTTAGGGTGCCTGCTCTTCATACTGTCGGCGAGACTCGATCGTGTGATCTCATAAGAAGCGTAAGATCTGTTTGTTTGTGCAGAGAAAGAGAGAGTGAGAGAGTGACATCAGAGAGCCATGGCCGTGGAGACCATGCCGATGGCGAGATTAGGGATGAAGATGGAGATAGGAGAGGACGACTGCGAGAAAACGGCGTCGTATGCTGTGAAGGGAACGCATTTTAGAGGCGTGAGGAAGAGGCCGTGGGGGAGATTCGCCGCAGAAATTAGAGACCCCTGGAAGAAGACCAGACTCTGGTTGGGCACATTCGACACCGCAGAGGAGGCCGCCCGCGCCTACGATAATGCTGCGAGAAATCTCCGCGGCCCCAAGGCTAAAACCAATTTCGCTTTCCAAGACTATAGCACCAGCAGCCCTGTCATGTTCAACAATGGCGGCACGCGCGCCGCCAATATTCAGCAACAAGAATGGCCCATTTTTTATTCCAAACAAGAGCCCTGTGTAACCTCGAACTTGTGCGCCGCCACTACTGCGCTTGCTTCCGGTTGCGTTATCCAGCGGGGCGCCTCGCAATGTCTGGTGGTGGAGAATGAGGCCCTCCTCACTAAAAAGCAAAAGCTTTTGCGTGGCACTCAACTCTATGAACAATCTCATAATTCGCAGCTGCAGGAGGATGCAGTGACCTGTAGATCTTCACAGCGGAAGGCTCCCTTGTTGGATCTCAATTTGCCCCCAGCATCTGACGATGTCGATTAACTCATCCGAGAATTTGTAAATTTCAGAAGGCAGGAAGGAGTAGGAACAACCTTTCTTTACTTCATTTCATGTACAATTTTGCATCCCGTTTATCATAAAGTAATTCAGCAATTTTTACAGCTTGCTTCTCTTCTCTTCTATACGTTTACGTATTTTGGGATTGATTGATCGCTCGTATCATGTATCTTTTGATTGAACGGATAGCGCGAAGTGAAATCAGGAATGGGGGATTTTGGGTTTCAAACTCCAAAAATTGTGTTGATGACCAAAAGTGTACCTTTATACGATTATTTAATGCCCACCACAGTCGAGGTAAAATACTTTCCTGCGCCAAGTTTACCCATCCTATTATACGGCCTTCAATGTTACTGTGCTGCAACTAGTAATACAGGTTATTGGGTGGAAAAGCAATTCAAATCCAACCTTAAATGTGTTGCATGGCCAAGTTAATAAACTCGATCAGTGGTGCATTACTATATTATATAGTCAACAAATTTTCTTGTTGATATACAGGTTGTTGGATGTGAAATCCTTTCAAATTTAACAGCATAGGTAAGGTAATGAATAAGTTGGTGGTATACAGGTCGTTGGATGTGAAACAAGTTCTGTTGGATACTTCAAATTCCACATTAAATACTATAATGGGCAAATTAAAAAAAAAAAAAAAAAAAATTAAGAAGAGAAAATTATTAAATATTTAAAATATCACAATTTAGTTGGTTGAAATTATTAAATTGATGAAATTATGAGGGGTTTTCTCACTGCATTATATTAGATATCATTTTTGGGATTTAACTGAGTTAAGTAAGTTTTTCATGTATGATTATTTACATCCAGTGAGATTGAAACTAGTGAAATGAATCAGTCAATCATCACTTTTGAGGGTTGCACTGGGTAACCAAGATTTCTGGGAAGGTCACCCATTCTAGAACTCCTCTGGCTCAAGCGCGCTTAACTATGGATTTTTTCTCCACAATCAAACCCACTTAGCTTGCTACCCCATTTGCAAAACCTTAGCAAGTATTTTGCCTCATAAATCATTCAAGAAGAGCTCCCTTTACTCTTTGTATTTATGAGAGATATGTTGAAATTAATTATATATATATAATTAATTTAATTAATAATTAAATAAATGTTATATTTGATTTGTGTTAAGGATTTGGGACATCCAAACAAATTTCAAATTCAATAACTACTACACAAATAATTTTAATAAAGATTATCAAATCAAATTTTACTTATAATAAATAAAAAATAAATTTAATAATATACATATATTTAAATATTTTATATTTTTATTTATATTAAAGTATATTTTATGATGAGTTTTATTGAAAATCAAGTTCAATTGTTGAAATAGCATATTTAAATTGTTAAAATCTAATTTTGATTTATATATTTAAAAAGTTTACAAAATTAATTTTACTAAGAAAAAGGAAGACAACATCACAACTCCCCTAAACAAAACTATTATTCAAATTAAAACTTCAAATTTATACACATCAAGTGCCAAGTCTTTAAATAGTTTATGTCATTAAAAACACTTTTCAAAAAACAAAAAATAACTATTTCTAAAAATTATATCATTGAATTTTAATTAAAAACAAAATCTCATATCAATAAAAATTTAAAAACTCAATTAAATTTTCTTTGAACAAAATATTATATAAATTAAATATTAAATACTGTACAAATAATTACTTATAAAAGTGAGATTGAAAAAACTGAAAAATGGTATTGGAGCTATACCATTATTAATGAAATAAGTTAATGATGCAAAGTAAGTTAATTTAAATTTATAAGTTAATGATCCAAAGTAAGTTAATTTAAATTTAAATTTTCAAGTTATATACCAAACACTAAGTTAATACCAATTATCGGTTGAATGAAAATAATGTGAGATTTAAATAAATAAGAAGCTGGAAAAACAATATTACCCACCGGTAAACGGTGGCACTGTCAATGAACGTGTACTGGCGAATTATTTAATAATTGAATGATGCCCCAACCAAGTTAATTTAAATTTTCAAGGTATATATC
Source organism: Pinus albicaulis (assembly GCA_034641835.2). Taxonomy (NCBI): domain Eukaryota; kingdom Viridiplantae; phylum Streptophyta; class Pinopsida; order Pinales; family Pinaceae; genus Pinus; species Pinus albicaulis. The sequence goes on along the minus strand of CM076570.1, from coordinate 349,677,928 downwards.
AAACACTAAGTTAATAATTTGTTTATTGTTTTTCGTCACATTATTGATCGGATGAAAATAATGTGATACTTAAATAAATAACAAATGATTATTTTTAAAATTTTGAGGGTATATATCAAAGACTAAGTTAATAATTAGTTTATTGTTTTTCTACAAATTATTGGTGGCATGAAAATAATGGGATATTTAAATAAATGACAAGCTGGAAATTATTTATGTATGCTATATCCAGGAACAAACGGCCAGCAAATGACGTCATACAAGGAAGAAAACAATGATGAACATGACCGCCGGCAGGCTGACCCTGGCGTGGAATCAGGGGCATTCAAGCCGCCTTGTTAATGGAGATGAAATTTTGATGGCCGTAGTTTAACTATTTTAGGTTGTGGTTTTGAAAGTTTTTTTGGTATATTTTTCTGTTAATTTTATTTTAACATAAAATGGTTTATTAAGCATTTTAACAGTATTTGACAGACAAATGACTTCAAATTCTATTAGGAGGGGATTCCTAAAATTACAACAAAAATCCATACGAACAAATCTAGCTACTAATGTACGTACAGTACACAGCATCAATACGACCAGATATTTCTTATTCCGGTCGGCTACTTCCGTAAAGTATTGATTAAGCAAAAAGAAAAAGTCCTTCAACTACGGCGCCTCTCCTCGTCAGTTGAATTCGGTGTGACGCGTGAGTTGCTTGCGAATCGAATCAAAAGTACGGCGCGTAACATGTCACGTTGTGACGTGAACGGGAGCCACTGGAAGAAAAAGTGCTTCATCTTTTCCCACTACCACGGCCCCCTTTGTGTTATTAGTTAGTGGCGGTATTTATTTCTCCGTAACATCCATACAAAGAGCATTGAATAGACCGCTAACCCTTTAATTAATTCAATTCATTTTATTTATTGAGAGGTGGGCAAGCGCAGTCTGGGGCCCAACAAAATGGGTGCGCGCCGCCCGGCATTCAATTCCTGTAATTGGCGACATCTCCTCTTTCCCTACGTTGAAGCGACATTTATGGGTGCGCGCCGCCCGGCATTCTATCACTGTGATTGGTGGATTTATGGTGGATTTTGCGTATGCCGCGACCACACATTCATGCTGATGGCCATGGCCATCACTATGCAAAAGTTCCGGACTTTACAAGTTGCCGCCTGTCCAGCTGCAGCCGACATTTGGAATGTAAGGACTGTTTATTCTATACATAAATTGGAGTTGTCTACCGAGCCCGCGTTTTGGCCTGGACGGCAGAAATTCGCCGGAATCCAGTCAACTAAATTTGCAAAAATCAAGTAGTTGCAGTGCTTGGAATCCATTTTTGATAGTGGAAATGGATTCAGCACTATCAAAAACTCCTGGGGCACTCAAAATACTAATGTTTAACAACTATAAACAAGTTTCTGGGCAAATCTTTGCCGGATTTTCTGAAAATCGTGGCCGGAATTTGGGTCAAAACGCGGGCTCTTTAGACTACGCTAGATTTTACTCATTTATACAGGAAATAAACACCGACATTTTGGTTTAGGAGTTGTGTTTAATTGAATTTTTTTTTTTTTTTTTTTTTAATATAGATTTAGTATTTTGAAAATTTTCTAGAGCATTTAATTGTGTACTGCCACTTATAAAATTTGTGATTTAATAAATTTCAGTCAAAAAATTTGAAAAACACAACTCATTTTGTTTATAAAAAAAATGTAACTATGGAAAATTACTAGGAGACAAAAATCGAATCCCTGAAAAGACAAGCATGGGAGGTTGGAAATGAAATTAAAAACTCAAGAGACAGGTAAAGCAGGTTGAAAAATGAAATTAAAACCTTTAAGAGATAGGTAGAGCACGTTGGAAAAAGAAACTGCGACCTTGAAAGGACAGGCAAAGCAGATTACACAGGAACCGGAACTTGCTCGTATTGAATCATATTTTTAAAGTCTGAAACACGAGCTTGCTTGTAGCCAATTTTTTTTAAGTACCAAGAAAGCAAGTTCCCAATTTTATTTTAAATATCAAGAAATTATTTAATGGGAGTGTGAAATTGTAGTTGTTTTCAAAAGAAAAAAACAACTTTTTATTAGATAAAAATATGTTGATATAATCATGCATATAGCATATAGTTTAAAGTAAAAATTCTATTGATCAAAATACTAAGAAACAGTCTTACATTGTATAACTCAAATCCTATGGATACATACAGCTGCACAATGACTGAAATAAACCTAATATAAACCAGGCCCGTAGACCCATTAAAAACCCATAGGAGATCAAGACATCAAGCCCAAAAACTGGCAAAACCAAGCAAAGCCGGTAAACAACCACCCCAATAAGAGGGGCAAAGGCACAAAACTAGGAACCCAGATGAATGAAGACATCCACAGCCCCAAAAGCCAGTGCATCTCCAAATACCAGTGCCATTGCAGGGCAAGCATAGCTATGAACCCCAAATCCCAGTGCCAGAGTGCCAGAAAACTGTAAGCATAGCAGCAAACAAAAACCTCAAACCAAAAGCAACAAGCCCGCATCAACAGAACTAGGTAGACCCATCAACGACATCCATAAAAAATCAACCTCTGTAAATAAGAGGGACAACAGCTGCGACCAAACCCACTGCAAAATAGGAGGTGTCGCAACAGCAAGCAAACCCAGCGGCATCACTCCGCACCATCAAAATATTGCCAACAAAACCCAAAAAAGAACGAATCCACCCACGGCCGCATCAAGAAGTAGTCATTCATGTCGCAGCGGCGAGCAAACCCAACCGCAGCACTCCGCACCATCAAAATAATGCCAACGAAACCCAAAAAAGAACCAATCCACCCACGACCGCATCAAGAAGTAGCCCTTCGCACCACATTGTCTTCCACAGAATGGATGAACACAGGGAGTCGATGAAAGAGGCCGCAGAAGATGTAGAGGGGGACGTAGCGGCGAGATCGCTGTCGGACCCCGCGCAGAGAAAACCTTATCGCCCTCAACCCCTTGAAATCGTAGTTGTATATGTTGGATTTAGTTAGAAATCATGAAAAAAGTTTTAAGGGTTAATATTTGGAAGTGAGCTATTTTTTTGTTTTTTAAGTTAATTTGTATTTTTCTAAAAATGATTTATATTTTATTTTTAAAATTGTTATTATTTTATAAAAACTATATAAAATTATTATAAATTTGAATATTTAAAAACAAAACCACTAAACATTGAAATAATTTTTCATTATTATGATTTTTTTAGTAGAAAACAAGGATCAAAATTTGTATAGAAAAACTATAAAAAAATAATAAAGAAAATAATTAATGAATTATATTTATGCAAAAAAAATTTACTAAAGATTATGATTCAAAGCAATATATTTTACATGGATGAACTAATCTAGTTGAATCTATAGATATGTGAAAATGCAACAAAGAAAACTGATACCTAGTCATAGTTAACTAGCCATGCATTGTCACACTCGATGATAGTCAAATGACGAAATATGATACCAAGCTTAGTGAGAAGTTTTGGAGCAAAATTACATGAATGACAATGTTGATTGCACTTATGTATTCGACCTCTATTAATGACAACGCAATCATGTATTGCTTTTTACTTGACTAACAAATGAGGCCAAAACTCAAATTGAGAACATATCTTGAAGTGGATTTGCAATCAATTTTATTGCTAGCCCAATCTAAATCAATTGGCCAATGAGATTAAAAGTACATTTTGTTGCATAATGAAGCTCATAGCTTATCGTTCCCTTAACATATATGTATATGCACTTGATAGCCTTCCAATGCAGTTCATGTGGCTCCTACATGTATCTAGAAATTACGCCTATTACATATGAGAGATCTTAACGAGAGTGAGTGAGATAGAGGAGACTCCCCACAAGATGTTTGTACATGGCATAATCAACCAACTATGCATCCTTTCCATCCTCAAAGTGTATCCCCAATAAGAAAGATGTATCAAGTAAATTCTTATCAAGGTTTGATGATAATTTTATAAAAATGTTTAGAGTTCTAATGATTTTATATTAGAAAAAAATATAATATTGGTGATTTTTAAGGTAAAATAATTTGATATTATAAAATTTGGGTGAATTCATTTTTAGAAAAATGAAAATTGGTTTTTTTTTTTTTTTTTGGGAAAAAACATGGAATATTAGCCCAGCTGCTAATATTAGCCCTAAAAATTTGGTTCAATCTCTGTTACCATGACTATCCAATACAAGCCTCTACTTTTGAGCTGAAGTAGAATATTTGGCTTCCATACAAAACAACTATATGGTTTGAGAATTACAAAAGGTGGAAACTCCATTCTTTCTTATAGTTTCAATATTTAGACCCTCCAAATAGATTGTTTATGTTCGTTTCTCCTAGCTTATGCGGGATTTGATACATTGTGGAATTGTAGTTGAACCTACACATATTGAATCTAGCTAGAAAACAAACTTGCAAGGAAAGAAGAAATAAAATTGATAAATAAAAGAATTAATGAATTATATTCAACGCTCAAAAAGGAAAATTATGAGAGTACAATTTAATGCAATATATTCTACATTGTTGACCTAGTATAGTAGTGAATCTAGAAATATGTGAAAATGCATTGAAGAAAACTAACAAGTCCTAGTTAATTAGCCATGCAGACATCAATTACTTGTCCCATGCAAGTGAATATTAGTAGAACTCATGCATGCACTTGTGGAGTGCCCTTTTGGTGATAATAACTAGTTTTTCATGCACAACTCCACTCACTAGTCTAACTCAAGTACAATTAAGTGTATGCTATCTCCAATAGTGAGCTTCCTTTCACCACACATATTCCCAATGGATTTATATAGTATTGGTTATACAAGAATTATTTATATATAACACGATTATATAAGTAAAACCACATCACTAAATGGTGTTTGATATTGGTATTTGAGAGCCTCTATTAAAAATATACTTAGTAGAGAAATAATGATAAGGTCATACAATGTAATATCCCCAAATGGATATTTTGACTAAATTTGCATAAATTCACTTAAACCCCAAATTTGCTGTAAAATCAACATGCATTTAACAAAATATTTCCATGTAAAATAAACATACAAGTACATGCAAATTCATAACACCATAATGCAGGACATAACCCATCTTTATTATTATATTACGGGGTTACATGCTGAAATGAGAGATAGCTGAGATAACTGAATATAACTGGCCTCAAGAAAATCTTCTTCACTATGCTAGTCTACAAAAATAAACTGTTGCACTCTCCCTCCGGTGACAACTACCACTGAATCCACTTAAGTACCCTGTTGAAGATCTGAATGATCCTCACTCCAATATCTCTGAAGCTCTGCGAAACTTCTGAATGAAGTCTCCTCAAAGAGTGTTGGGTTTCCATCCAACACTCACAAATCACCCGAGGGTTTCCATCCTAGGGCTACCAATAGAGTAGAGAACCAAGTTCTCAAATCTCCCATACAAGAAAGTGATCTAATCCAAGATATCTCCAAATGACCTTTGCTTCTCCTTTTATAGATCTGATGGATAGATCTCAAATCCTCTAGAAGCATCTTATTTTATTATTATTCTAGAAGATCCACGATTGACTCTATCAAAGTGATTTTAATTTAGTTACATTCCACTTAAGTCACTTTTGGCCCCTATTCCTCTAAATATTAATTTGCCTTTAATTAAATGAATAATTAAAGTCATTTTTAATTAAGGAAAATAGTATATCGCCCATGGTACCATCTCTGGCCACTATAAGTCACTTCTTAGCATCCCATTCTGAAGATATCCTCATTCTGATTCTAACGAGCTATTACACTAAGGTGTTCTATCATGTATTCCTCCCAGAATGCCAGCTTGAGCATAATTAATTAAGCCCAAAAATAACTCAGTTTTCTAAAAGTTGTCGAAATGTGCCAAAACGAAAGGAAAATTGTGTGGATGATGGAATATATCAAGTGAATGCCATCAGTCCTCATAGAAACTCCTCAAAACTCCTCCAAAAAGCCCTTGGGCTCGCTAATGAAACCAACCTGTATCTGTGACCTGTCTGGTCCTAACTCTGGAATTCCATCCTAACCCTGTCATAGGTGATACCAAAAAAATGAATATTACAGACCTTCCACCCCAAGATTGCTTTCCCTTAAGAAATCCAAATATGTGGGCCACCCTGTTGGCCCGATGCAACTGAGACCCAATGCCCAGATCCCATACAAACCCCTGGGTGCTACTATGCACCTGTGTCAAGCCACCCGGAATATCCCCTCAATGTCAAGATCCCAAACTAATCTCTCACTGTACCTGTCATCAAATAATCCTCCTGGATCCCAATGCCACCATGGCCAATCATCGCCCAAGTCCCACGACTTGGACTGCGTACTGCCTCTGGCTATAGTTGTTGCTCCATGAAGCGAAGTCTGCCAATGAGCATCAATGCTCCATGGCTCCTGTTGTGCTATACCTCTAACTATATAAGCTGCCCCACCAATTGTGTACCAACTCATCACCTCTCTCTAGTCTAATTCTCGGTCTAGGCCGAGGTCAATCCTGATATGTGGACGTCGAGCTAGTGCTACTGAAATACCGATGGACTGTCAATCCATGTTGGAGCAGGGTCTCCTAAAGCTGCGAATTTTGTCCATTTTTTTATATTTTTTGTATTATTTAGTCTAGCGCAGGGGTTTTTGGGTGGGTCAAAGCCCCGAAGGCATTATAATGGGTCAAGGGTAGACCAAGAGTCCGCAAACCATAGTTTGTGGACCATTAGATGCGTAGGCTAAATCAGTATAAATTGATGAACCTTTTTTAATCTAAGCTAGAAAAGAATTGAGATTGATGTTAAGCACAATTTTTTAGAATTGTTGGTGGGTTGTTTGGGGAAGGACTCCTACTGGCTGTGTGCATGGAGCTCCTCAGTCTTGCTGTGTGCGGACCCTGTTGGCTGTGTGCATAGGTGGCATTTTGGGATATTAAGAAGATTTTGGTATTAATATATATGCAAAGTACTGTTGATATCTAATGTTATCTGGATCTATTTTGTTATGATTTATGCGGACTTGGGTTGTATGATTAAGCTGTGGAAGTATCTTTTTGATAGCTGCAAAAGTATCTTTGTCTATGTTATATGAATCTATGATTTGTTAATCGCTGCGATTATAGTTGTTGTGCTGATAGATTGGTATTATGCACGTGGATGCGAAGGTAATTATTAGATCTGTGCTCTGTTATATAAGCATGTAACTAGCTCTGTTAAATGCGATCTTGATAAGTTGGGAACGTAGATCTGCTTGACTTACCTACCCTCTCTCAGGTTGGAGAAACTTGGTTCCAGCACCTTTCCATACTGCTTCGAGTGAGGCTTTGGCCTACACAAGCAGGTCACTGCCTAAAGGGCCAGTAGTATAGGGGTTTGTTGGCAAACCTTAACCTCTAAACCTGGGTCAGGACCCCTCGAGCCAACAAATGGTTTTTTTTCCGGGACCGGGAGCATTTTGAGAGAGAGATCGGGTAATGCCAAGAACACATTGGAGACCTGAGAAGAAAGAGATCGAAGAGTGGTTCAGAAATAAAATTCAGGAATTCGTAGTAAGAGAGAATTGCAGTGCAAAGCTAACCACAAAGAAGTGGAAGAATAAGTACATTTTCACATAAATCTACGAAATTTTCTTTGTGACATTTGTGATCGAGGTTCAAGAGTGGCTCACAAGGCTCGTAGATTTCCAGAAGTGTTGGAAGGACGAATGGGTCATTCAGTGGACCCTAGAGCTAATTCAGCAGTTAGAAAAGACAGATAACACCATCACTCACATGGTAGATCACTGGGTGGACAGTGTGATAGGAGGGTTTGTGACAGAATTTGCAATTGATCAATTTGTCTCCTAATCTGAGGCGGAACGAAGATTCTTCAAGGGTTTATAGGGTAAGTTTCTAAAATATCTGCCATTATTGATTAAGATCTTATTGTGCGAAAAGAGCATTTTGCATAGTCATACAGAGTGAATGAGCTTTGATCAAAGTGAGGGTACAATGTGCAGTGGTAAATACTATAGAACTAATCAAGAAGGAGATCGATCTATCTACAGTCCAGTAAGAAATTCTGCTGCGCATAGCTCTCTGTCTACACCACCATCGAACCCTCATAGGGGTAAGAACTCACCTCCACCACCACCAGAAGATGATGTGGCCTCGCGCATGAAGCTACCCACCTTCAAGGGCTTAGAGGATGAAGATATGGATCGGTTCTAATTTGTCGGAGGATCAGTATGGACTGCGCAGAATGTGGCCAACGATGTTGTAAAAAGGGCGCAGCTATCCCTTGCCTTTGAGGGAAGAGCCTTGGACTGGTATATGGGATACATTGACTAGCATGCAAATGCGACCATCAAAGAGATTAAGAATGCCTCGAAGCAATAGTTCAAGAAGCCTAAATCCTACTCTCAGATAGTGAAAGATCTGAAAGATTTCAAGCAAGGACCCACCGAGTCTGTATGGGAGGCTGACCAACGGTTAAAAAAGGTAATTAGAGAAGGAGGATTTTTGTTTGATGACAGACAACACACGGAATGGTTCATTTCTATGTTGCTGCTCCACCTGCGCATACCAATGGGTCATTAAGCCATTGAGTCGCAGGAGAAGGCCTCGGAGATTGCTATGAAGCTGGAGTTTGTGCCAAGGGATGATACCCAGTTAGGAGTACAACCAATACAAGGCCATCTAGAATAAATTCACATGGAGATCCAGAATATGTCGAAGGAACAAGGAACATAGGCCAGCCCTGAAAGATGGTGCATATGATGCAGGGTGAATGGCCACACCAAAGATAACTATCCTCTGTTAGCAGACTACGTGCAGGCCGGGGGACCTAGAACGTTGCGTCCTAGGGAAGCTACAGGGCCAAGTGGGCCGGTGCTGTGGTGCAATTATTGTCGTGTGGCGGGGTTGCAAGATACCAACCACCGCTCCCGCCTTGCCGCATATGTCCCAGAAATAAAGCAAGAATGGTGTAGGTTCTGCAGATCTATAGGCCATGATGAGTAGAACTACTAGACGTATGATTTGATGATAGATAGAGGAAACCTATATAGGGTACAATCAGACCCTTCTTCACCAAGATCCCCCTTCGGTTTGGGTGGCTCCCCTGCTAGGGATAGGGGAGGGGGACGAGGTGGATGCGCAGGTAGGGGGAGAGGAGAACTGATTTGCTATAACTGTGGGGAAATTGGGCACTTTGCAAGAGATTGCACGAACCCTGTGAGACAATCCTGCAGATACTGTAGACAGCTAGATCATGTCATTGAAGATTCCCCGATTCTGATAGCCAAGATGCAGGAGAAGCAACAGACACCTACGCAGAATGTACAAAGGGTCAAGGCGGAACCTCGAGATGAAGGACTGAGTGTTAACGTTATAACATGTAGCGGCATGGCCACCGGAGGAGCTGTGGAGAAAGTTGAGGCAGAGCTTCTTATCCAGAAAGTAGCCATTAAACAAGAAGGTTCAGACTTACAGAAGGAAAAATAAACCTTTGTCGCAGCTCGCCAAGAATTTGCTAAGGCTACGACATCTACTCCTCAAGCCCAAACGAACCTCAAAGCAGATGATGAGGTCATACCATTCCTTCAGGCATGTATGAAGTTGTTGCGCAACCAAAGGACCATAAAAAGCCTCCAAGATTTGATAGACAGCTGCGCAGAAAGAACAACCCCAGATATGGAAACTAAGGACGTACACAAACTATATAAGCATAAGAGACGCATTGGTAGGGAGATGCGGTTAACCATGCAGATTGGTGACTATGAGATGGATCAGGTTATTCTAGACCTAGGCTCAGATGCGAACGTACTATCTAAGCAAACTTGGCAGCAAATGGGAGAACCTAAGTTAGAATGGTCCACTATCCAGCGACTCATGGTTAATCAGCAGAAGATCATACCATTGGGGAGATTATCAAAGATCATGGTAGATATCACAGAGGTTAAGGTTTGGGCTGACTTCGAGGTCATTCAGATTGTAGAAGATGCGGACCCCTATCCTACGCTCCTAGGATTGGATTGGGCCATCGATATGGGCAGTATTATCAATTTGAAAAAGAGAAGCATGGTGTTTAAAAGTGAAGGAACACGCGTGGTAGTATCGCTAGATCCCGTAGAAGAAGAAAGGTATACAGAGCCAGTGCATCAGGAAGAAGAAGTGGATCACATCTATAAGTTAATTGCGAGGGACAAAGACTGGATCAATCCTACGGTCGATGGTGTGCTTTGCTGGGAAAGGGATAGCAAATGCTTTTCCAACTCTGACGAAGAAATGGAAAATTGGAAAAACTAGCTGCATGATGTCTCTGCATTGTGCTGCAAATCACACGGGACTTTCGCTACATATCCTTAGAGGTAAGATAACTACCCTACTTTTATGGTTCCGGTAGTATAAAATAATTTTTGTGAAAATTTGAAGCTGAGGTTCCAAGAGAACGCAACACCTGCAAGATGGTGGGACACACATAAGGGGGCATTCTAGGATTGGGAGGAATGTCAGGATATGATGATTCTATGATTTGAGCCTCTGGCCGACGTGCACGTCAAGATATTTCTTGGCCCAGGGGATCCGCACGAACATTTGTTCACCTGGATGGAGAAATGGTGGGATCGCACTATAGAAGAATGGGTTCACTTTTTTATTCATTCCTTGGGACCAATTCCCACTGCATGGTACTTAGATGCGGAGCTACATCAATGCACCCGCCATTGGGAAACCTTAAAGGACGAATTTTTGGGGACATTCGGGTTAACAGGAGGATCAGAGGCGCTTGATGAAGCTCTGCAGGATATCGATACCTTTGTATTTGGTGAATCCAGCCCCTACGCAACATGGGAAATACCCACATGGGAAACACAGATGCATGATATTGTCAACTGCCCAATATCACCATAGAAGAGTGTGATGAAGATCCACACAATGTCTCAATCTCATAATCAAAGGGGGAACATGCAGTTGCAGGACCCCTGTTACACATTGTGGATGTTACGAAACCTCTGAAGGTGCGAGAAGTTAACATTGGTACGGAAGAGCAACCCAAGTTGGCTAAAATTGGGGATTACTGGGATGTTGAGACAGTAGGAAAGATTGTGGAACTGCTCACAGAGTATCAACATTTATTTCCGACAAATTTTTCGGAGCTTAAGGGGATCACGGGGGACTTAGGGGTTATGCGCATCACACTGAAACTAGATGCGTGCCTTGTAAACCAGCACCCTTATCGGCTGAACCCTAAGTATAAGCAAAAGGTTAGGGAAGAAATCGATAAAATGCTCACTGTGGATATCATCGAACTGGTTGAACAGTCGGATTGGGTGAGTCCTATGGTAGTTCAGGAAAAGGAGACGAAGGGGGAAATTCGCATTTGTGTGGATTTGCACAAGTTGAATGATGCATGCATACATGATCCTTTTCCAACACCGTTCTCTGATGGGATCCTGGATAGCGTAGGAGGCCGGGAGGCGTATTCATTCACTGATGGGTTCTCAGGGTACCATCAAATCATAATTGCACCTGAAGATCACAGTAAAACTACATTTGCCACTGAATGGGGATCCTCCCAGTATACGGTCATGTTGGTTGGGCTTAAAAATGCTCCTGCCATCTTCTCATGGGTAGTAGTCGCAGTATTCAAAGAGTTCATTCGTAGATTATTGGAGGTATACTTTGATAACTGGACTGTCTTTGGCTTAGTAAAGACGCACGTTTCGAACCTGCGCATGATGTTGGATGCCTGTCGGAAGCTCCAGATTTCCATGAATATCAAGAAATGTATCTTTTGCGTGCCCTTTGGAATCTTGCTCGGACATATAGTTTTCCGAAAAGGGCTAATGGTGGACCCCGTGAAATTTGCAGTGATCATCAATCTGGCAGTCCCTACGACTGAGAAGCAGCTGCATTCGATCCTCGGACATACAAGCTATTACAGGAAGTTCATTCAGGGTATACGTGCTGATCACAACTCCTTTGGAAAAACTGCTTAAGAAGGATGTTTCATTCTTTTAGGATGGCGAGTGTCAAAAGAGATTTGAGCTACTAAAGGAAAAGATGGTCTCTGCGCCTATCCTTATTTTCCCTGATTGGGCGAAGGTATTTCATGTCCACGATGCTTCCAAAATCGCCCTGGGAGCGGTCCTTACACAGCTTGGCGAGGGAGACATTGATCACCCAATTGCATTCACTAGTTGAAAACTCTCGGGTGTGGAGTGCAACTATGCCACCACGGAGCGGGAGGGATTGGCCATGGTTTATGCATTACAGAAGTATCGACATTACTTGTTAGGGGGACACTTCAAAATGTTTACAGATCATTCGGCTTTGAAGTACCTGGTGAATAAGCCTGTATTGGGGAGGGGAATCTGTTGATGGCTTATGTTGTTCCAGGAGTACGACTTTGAAATCATTGTCAAACCAGGGAGGTTGAATTCTGGGCCAGACCACTTGTCCCGAATTGAGACTGGCGAGGAACCAACTAACCTGGAGGAAGGATTACCTGATGCACAGATGTTTTCTATTAAGGTAGTCGATGCGCACTTCGCTGACATTATTTAGTTCCTGACTATAGGCATGGCACCCATGGAGTATTCGGTGCAACAGAAGAAATATATGGTAACCCGCACTGCGGACTTTACCATCATCGTAGGTCACCTCTATAAAATGGGAGTAGATGAAGTGTTTCGAAGGTATGTTTTGGAACATGAACGACACGCTATCTTGGCAGAAGCCCACGATGGGGTGGTAGGAGGTTACTACGCAGGGAATGCCACAACACAGAAGATCTTAAGAGCTGGATTATGGTGGCCTACCCTGCATAGTGACTCCCACGACTATTGTAAGGCCTCCGATACATGCCAACGCACCAGAAGGTCGTCCCGCAGGGATGAAATGCCCCTCCAACCGCAAGTGGCCCTGAAAGCATTTGACAAGTGGGCCACTAATTTCGTAGGACCTATCAACCCACCCAGAAAGAAGACAGGTGCATGTTACATTATAATTTCTTCTGATTATGTAACTAGGTGGGCCAAGGCACAAGCAGTAAAGGACTGCATTGCAGATACCGCTACACATTTCATCTTTGAGCAGATTCTGACCAGATTCGAATGTCCGAAAATCTTGATGAGCGGTAGAGGTATGCACTTTGTCAATGAAACCATACAGGCCTTGATGGAAGAATTTCGGATCCATCATGCAAAAAGCACTCCGTATCATCCTCAGGAAAACGACGTAGTCGAAGCTTTTAATAAGATCTTGGAGCATGCACTGACCAAGGTCTGTAACGCCGATCACAACCACTGGGACGTGCACATTCCATATGTTCTATGGGCTTATTGAACCACCTGTAAGAATTTGATAGGAAAAACACTGTTTAGGATGGTCTATGGTAAGGAGGCTGTTATACCCATGGAATATATTGTTCCTAGCTTGCGCATTGCAACCTTCACAAATATGGCATAATCTGATATCATGGAGGAGCGGTTAGCATAGCTCGTGGATTTTAAAGAGGAAGACTGCTTCATCGCCAACTTCCATCAACAGGTTTAGAAGGCACGCGATAAGGCCTAGCACGATCGACATATTCATTAAAAAACCTTTGCAGAGGATGACTTAGTCCTGCTATATGATAGTCAGTTTGTGAAACACACAGGGAAGTTCTGACAACACTGGCTTGGGTTGTATACAGTTAAGGAAATCACAAACAGCGGAGCTGTGTGATTAGCTACCTTGCGTGGCGATATGCTACTCGACTATATCAATGGCAGTCGGCTCAAATCATATCAGATCAAATGACTATATTGCCGGAGTAGTTGTATGAAGTGGGATAGCCCCATCAAGGAAGGTAAGCGCAAAAGGTACCATGCTCCACGTAGGAGGAAGCCGCGGGATTGGAAGCCCGAGGTGGGAATAAATTTAGAAGGAATAATCCCAGAACGCAGTAGGTGTGCTGGGAGTGCAGGAGGTATGCTTAAAGCGTAGGGGTGCGCTAGGAGCGTAGGGGTACGCTGAGCGCACCAAGGGTGCGAAAACTAGCCATTAGAACAGTCAAATCAGGTAAAAAGAAAAAATATTGTTGGAAGGAGCAGGCGGCCAAAATTTAATGAGGTGATTTTTGGAGATTTTTTACCGTTTACTTGATGGTAAGTTCCAAGTGAAGTTTACCCTACCATTGGGTGATCGCCAAAGTTATAAAACAGGCAGGCTAGATCAGACAAGGGTTCCGTATCGGTTGAATAACTTGTACTTGGCATGTTTGTCCTTGCCGAATTTGTGCTGTAAGAATTTCGGTGCATATAGCGTCTCTTTAATGTATGAGAAACCTACTCCCTCTGACAGTAGCAATCCTGATTTTGTCTTTCGCGCCAGGATGATGGCTATGAATCATACTGAACCTTTGGAACCAGTGACCTCGGTGGAGCAAGGAACTGAGGAAGTGGTGGAGATTGAGTCCAAGGCTGAAGAAGTTCTCTCCACACTGGTCACAAATAAGGGAAAGGAAAAGGAAGAAGGCTCAGGGAAACCCCCGAAACCCGTGAAATGGGTTGGAGGGAAACCCCGTACTTCCCCGTGAAACTTAAAATCCCTGAAAGCGATGCCCTATGCATGTGCTGCTCAGCAGGAGGCCCAGCCTGCTGGCCCGATCAACTGGTTACCTCCCTTCGTCTGGCCGCACAAAACCTCGACGCACACGCCAAAGAACCTCGACGACCTGATCACTTATCTGCAGATGTCGCCGACCCCGGGAGAGGTCCTTGTCATTGGTGAACCTATTGGAAAGCTTCACGAGATCAAATTTGACGATCACGACTTGGCCAGTTTGGAGGCCTTCCCTGAGCTGGCGCTTGAGTTATACCTTGGCATGATTAAGGAATATGATGGGATCAAAAATTTTCCCCAGCGCTGGGTGCGTGGATTGGCCAGGTCCGGGCTCCTAAACCTGCTAAGGATGCTGCACTTCGGTCACTACAACATCACAGACCAGCTAGCCCTACAGTTGCTCGCCCTAATTCATGATGGATGCCTGTGGATCCAGGACAGGATCCCCATCGATGTTGCACTGGTTCATAGAGTTACTGGTCTTCCCATGAACGGACCAAACTCTCTGGAGTGCGTGGGAAAAAAGTATTAGGGGGGAACTCCTGAGTATGTGCGCAAAACCTACCATGTGGAGCGAAATACTCAGGGTTTTATAATCAAGTCCATCAGCGACCAAGGCACGCAGTTGGGCACCATGTTGTTAGCGTGCAAGATGATGAGAAAATTTCAGGTCACGTCTGTCCCCGCCTATGTAATTCAGCTAGCGGGCCAATGCGGGAAAGGGGTATGTTTTAACTGGGCCCAGTATTTGTGTGATGAGTTTCTGGCTAATGTTCGCGAGTCCCAGGAGCAGGGCCGCAGCTTTTGTTATTCCTGGTTACTGTTCCTCATAGCGTTGGTTGCTTGGGATGCCCCTGTGGAGTCACTCTTCCCTGAGCTTACCTCGGACATGTGTGAAGGGCTCGTTATGCGCACTTATGGGATTCTAAGGATCCGCCACATCTCGAGGACAACCAAGTTTTATGGGTCCTCTTTCAGAGTAGATTGGCCACAGCCATTAACTCCCAACCACGGTTGTCCCTTGCCATGTATGACAGATACAAGGGCATTGCAGCATTCCAGATCACTATGCACAACGTCCAGATCAGAGCACACAAGGATAAAGCCTGGACTTCGCTCCCTTATATGGTGGTGGATGAAGAAATTGACAACGTCATTGCGCTCTGGGCTCCTGACTGGAAGATCAGCTTCAAAACTGGCATGAAGGGAATCAAAGGAACTAGCACATCAAAAGTAATCCCACCTGTCATCCTCAAGGATACTAGAGGCGTGAGAAAGAGCACCGAGAAGGACACAAGCACCGAAGCACAAAAGGATGCGTAGCAGAAATAGACCATTGAGAAGGACGTAGAAGCACAAACTCAACTCGATTCGCCGCCAGACCTGGGTACAGAAGGATTGAATGTGAGAGGACCTACCTCCCCCCGAGGTACGAAGCGAACAAGCGAGCCTGTCAAAGGACTCCGGAAGAAGTAGCACTCGTAGTAGTCGGAACGAGATGAGTTAGTCACGCTGACCGATGGTGACCTCGAACAGATTGCTGACGCAGTCACGTTGGCCATGAAAGATTGATGGTTAGCCTTAGAGGAACAACAGAAAGCTACGATCGAAACTCTTCAGGTCAAGCTCTGTGCCCTCCAGTTGAAAACAGACACGCTACAGATCAGTGTGATTGAGGTACGTACTCCCTCAGCAACCAGCAGTGCGGTGCTAGTTATAGAAGAAAGTCGCCTTTGTCCTGTACCAGGCACAACCCTTGTGATCAGTCCACCAAACTTGGGAATGTAAGTCCAGGCCAATAAAGACGTCCAGTTGAATTTATCAAAGCTACCACACGAGGCATTGCAGGGTCTCCACACCTCCTTATTTTAGGAAATTCACCATCAGGACCAACAAGTGCACCAACAGCTCGGTGTGGCTGAACAAACAATCGATGCAAAGACTACTGAAGTGTGCCTCGCCACCGCGAAGCAAACGAAGCTCGAAAATTTGATTCACTAACTCTACGTAGATGTTCCAGCAGAAATTCCGGCCACAACCACCCCCCAGCCTAAGATTGAAGGGCTAGTCGCAGCATTGAAGGCCTCCAGGATATAATTTTAGTTGGTCAAGACACAAATGGAGCAACAAATTGCGGATCTGCAGGCTAAGTTGAAGCCCGAAACGCCTTCGTAGGTACGGCCCAGCGAGTTGCGTTGGTTACCGCAGCTACGAAATTCATCACATGACAGATCGCACAGAGCGCCTAACTACTGGAAACAACCATATAGATATGGACCAAGGTCCAGTGCGACCCGATCCTGCAGAAAATAAACCAGGACCTACGACAGAAGGAAGAAGAGTTCGAACAGATAGAAGTCACCCTGCCTACTTTGGTTCCTGCTTAGCGCTTGGCACGGTTGTGAACCAGCCACACCCTCCAAAATTGTATGGATGAGCTTCAACATAAGAATAAGGTCCTTGGTGACCGCCTGAAGCCTTGGGCTGACGAAGCCCTCAAACTCTCACAGGATGCTGATGTTGTTGTTAAACAGCTAAATCAAACTATGGAGAGTGTCACAGCCGCGACGGAAGGTCCGATTTCACATAAATTGGTCGATATTGCGCAAAATGCTGCAGCATAGAGTGAAGGTGTGCTGCGTCCATTGGCTAAAGCGATCAGACTACTGCGGGCGCAGGTGGAGACCCCACCATCATAGTGACTCAAGACGAGTCACAAGATTGTGTTGGGGGAATGGTGGAGCAGGGTCTCCTAAAGCTACAAATTTTGTCCATTTTTGTATATTTTTTGTATTATTTAGTCTAGCGTAGCGGTTTTTGAGTGGGTCAAAGCCTCGAAGGCATTGTAATGGGTCAAGGGTAGACCAAGAGTCCGAAAACCACAAATTGCGGACCATTGGATGCGTAGGCTAAATCAATATAAATAGATGAACCTTTTTGAGTCTAAGGTAGAAAAAAATTGAGATTGATGTCAAGCACGAATTGTTAGATCTGTTGTTGGGTTGTTTGGGGAAGGACTCCTACTAGCTGTGTGCGCGGAGCTCCTCAGTCCTACTGTGTGCGGACCCTGCTGGCTATGTGCACAAGTGGTATTTTGGAATTGTAAGAAGATTTTGGTATTAATATGTATGCGAAGTACTGTTGATATCTGATGTTATCTGGATCTGTTTTGTTATGATTTATGCAAACTTGGGTTGTATGATTAAGCTGCGGAAGTATCTGTTTGATAGCTGCGAAAGTATCTTTGTTTCTGTTATATGAATCTATGATATGTTAATTGCTGCGATTATAGTTGCTATGCCGATAGAGTGGTATTATGCATGTGGATGCGAAGGTAATTATTAGATTTGTGCTATGTTATATAAGCATGTAACTAGATCTGTTAAATGCAAGCTTGATAAGCTGGGAACGCAGATCTTCTTGACTTACCTACCCTCTCTCAGGGTGCGGAAACCTAGTTCTAGCACCCTCTCATATTTCTTTAGGTGAGACTTTGGCCTGCACAAGTAGGTCACTGTCGAAAGGGCTAGTAGTATAGGGGTTTGCTAGCAAACCTTAACCTTTGAACCTGGTTCAGGACCCCTCGAGCCAACAATCCACTATCCATGGCCCAATGGAACATGTAACATCTCTCCCATCCAAGTGCTCTTGCCGAAATGTACTCGGGACTAAGAATGATACTCTATAAATAGAATACCAACTCATCACCTCTCTCCAATCCAACTCCGGACTCGATCTGATGCTAACCCTGCTTTCCTGAAGTCAGGATGGAACGTTAAAGAATTGTTGGCCTATGCCCACTACCAATGGGAATCTGTAGCATATGTCATGTCTAAGGGCCCCTACTCTGCTATGCTCCCTATGAAGGAGATCGTACCATCAAGAGGGTGCCAACTCATGATCTCTCGCCAATCTAACCAGGAAGAAGAATCCAATGTAGTGACATATGCATACAGAACACGTCTGGAGTGTTGTCGCCGGCCCATACTCAAATCACGTTGCTCTGTCCCGTCTGCCGACAAGATCTGCCGGTAGAGGAAGGCCGCTCTCTCTATAAAAGGCCAAAGTGGGTGAGATATGATGCAAGCCCCATCGATCTACTCCTGGAGAGTGCTACTCCCTGAAAGCACTGTTGCTTTGTTGACTGCATGTGCATCTATCTACACCTCATCTGTGTATCGACCCGACGATGGATGCTCCACCATCTCCAATAGCTCATCCCTCTCCTAATCAGGAATGTCATGTTCCTGCTGTATACTAGCCTCTTGCAGAACTATCCCATCAACCTCCAACATCTCATGAGGATAAATATCTGCAACTACTACCTCCTTGCTAGATGCCCATACATATGTCTTCTCCTCACCCATGGCTAACCCTAAGTGTAGCTGTACATCCATCACAGACTCAATGTGAGCCTCCATCTAGCTCTCCCCCAAAGGACTATCATGCATTATGTGCATAGCCTCCTCCTCTGCCATCTCATGCTCCATCATATGCTTCTTCGGCTGAATCATCACAAGTGACTCATCACCCAGAGTATCTCCTATAGAGTCCCCAGATTGCTCACCCTGCACACTGGAATACAACTCCAGCCTAGTGTCATCAATTCCGCATGACTGCTCTTGCTCCCCAGAAGCATCCTCATATGATCCCATGGACTCATCTGATGAAGAGTCCTCATCCTTGCATACAGAAGGAATGTCCTTTTGTTCTGCCTCTTCCACATCATCTGCATCACTCAAGCATGAGTGATCAGGTCCACAAGGTTCTTTGTAGATGAAGCAAAGTCCCATCCTCCTCAGCTCATTTGTGCTACCCGATCCACCAAACTAGAGAAACTCCTCCCTTGTCATATGTCTCTTGAGTAGCCAAATATTCTGCTCAACCAGCCCTTGGGCTAGCTCATAAGCAGCAGGCGAGACCAATTGCTCTCTCCTCCAAATGCTCAACACCCTTGTTTGCAACACTCGACAAATGGCCTCACAGTATCTCATACACGACAACAAGATGGACTGCATGTGTGCTATGACTGTGTCAGCATGATGTCTCCTAATGTTGAAGAAGCATTGGAACATCTGTAGAATCAAGCCATTACATTCAATATCAAACATGATGCAATATGTTCTGAATGTAGCTATACGTCATAAAACCTCAAGCTTCTTCCCAAAGGTAGAGCTTACAGTGTTGTCCAAATCTTGAAAGGTCCCTATCATCAGTCTGAAAACTATCCTCATAATGTCATCATTGTAAGGGGTTGTAGGGGTGGTTAGTTTCATGATGTTGCTGAGACAAGCTGCAACTGGAAGTGTGACCCCTCCACAAGTTCCCTCCAAGAACTTGGGTTGTATGAGAGAAAGCATACATGGTTTTAATGCCCAAATTAATTTACTCCCATCGGGTTGTTTTACTTTGGAAAGGAGTTCATCAAGTTCCTCAAGTTTGGAAAGAATTCTCCATGTGATCTTCATGTGTTTCAAATTTGTCCCAAGCGCAAGGATTGTGTTCTCTATTTCTGGTTCTTTCTGTAGGCCCTTGGATTGCCCCTTTTGAAGAATGACATAGACCCCCTTTGAGAAAGGTATATTTTTCTGCTTGGTTTCTTGGTCCATAGAAACATTGTGGTTCAAGGCTTCAATGATTGCACTGCCATGTGGTTTTAGGAGGCATTTTAAGAATTCCATGTTTATGGCAACAATACAAAGTTATGATAACAATGAAAGGTACCACAAAAGCACCCCACATACATTAATACATTGTCCAACCATCAATCAGAAATGAAACTAATGCCAACAACAATGATGCATTATTGTCATGTTGTTACATTTCTCATTTCAATACCCTGCCCCAACTGATAAATCTAGCTCCAACAAATAATTGGGCTCCAGTAAAATCATTTTTGCTCAACAAGATGAATTCATCCTAGCAAAGAAAGATAAAAAAAATGTTACCTCAAATGCAAGGAAATGATCTCTCCTCAGTTCTGCGCTGACTCTGGAAATTCTACCACTATTGAAAATGTTGTTGCTGGTTGACTTCAGACTACCGTTTGGCTGCTTCTACAGCTTTGAAAATTCTAGGAATTTGGGGAGGTGATCCTTGCGCAAAACTCAAAAAAACCCAGAAATGGTTTCCTTGAATTCCAACCTTCAAAATCTAGCCCTTTTTCTCCTAGCTCCTATAGCTACTAGCTGAGTAGGGACTGCGTAAATTAGCTGATCTAATGCTCAGAAAATTTTGGGATTTTAACCACAGACTCTACTCACAAAACCCAGAAATGGTTTTCTCTAATTCCAAATTTCAAAATTTTCCCTTTTTACCTAGCTCCTATAACTGCTGGCTGAGTAGGGACTGCGTAAATGGGATGATATGCTGCTCAAAAAATGCTGGTATTTTAACCATGGAATCTACTCAAAAAACCCATAAAAATATTGGGCAAATTCTAGCTGAATAATTTTGGTCCTCCAATATAAATCTAGCCTAGTAAAATGCTCTCCCGTAGCAATTATGCACTAGTTGCTGCAATGGATTAGCCAAAGAACCTACATCTAGTGCTCAAAAAATTATCAAAAATTACTCCCAAACTCCTCAAGCCAATCCAACCAAAACCCAGAAATGGTTTGGTCAAATCATGATCCTCCAGAATTGACCCCAATAAGCTCTACTCTCTCCATATAGTTGTTGAATACGTTGTCTACAGAATGATCAACGAACTATTCAACAACCCTCCAAATGTGCAGCAATTAACCCCTCCTATACTTCCTCAACAAACATATATCAAAATGGTTGAGACCTTCCTCCACAACTAGGCTCAACTCTTCTCTGCACTGGCCAAGAGACTGCTAAGCTGCTCCAGAAATAGAATATCAATCTCAGCCCTGGAGGTTCGCCTATAGCTGAAATGCTAATGAAACTAGGTTTGCCTATAGCTCTCGTACACTAATAAACCTTGCAACCAACAACAAACACAAGAACTCAACTGTGTCCTCCAATAATGTCTCAAAATAATAAACCATCGATCTTCCTCTAAAATTGAGCTACAATAAAACCCTTGAATTTGGCTTTTTCAGTAATTTGGAAAGTAAACCCTTAGGTTGGAAACATCACCATCTCTGATACCACTGTAATATCCCCAAATGGATATTTTGACTAAATTTGCATAAATTCATTTAAACCCCAACTTTGTCGTAAAATCAACTTGCATTTAACAAAAGATTGCCATGTAGAACAAACATACAAGTACATGCAAATCCATAACACCATAATGCAGGAAATAACTCAGCTTTATTATTATATAACGGGGTTACATTCTGAATGAGAGATAGCTGAGATAACTGAAATATAACTGGCCTCAAGAAAATCTGATGCACTGCGCTGGCCTGCAAAACTGAACTGCTACACTCTCCCTCTAGCAACAACTACCACTGAATCCACTAAAGCACCTATTGAAGATCTGCATGATCCTCACTCCAATATCTCTTAAGCTCTGTTAACTTCTGAATGAAGTCTCCTCAAAGAGAGTTGGGTTTCCCTCCAACACTCACAAATCACCCGAGGGTTTCCGTCCTGGGGCTACCAATAGACTAGAGAACCAAGTTCTCAAACCTCCCATACAAGAAAGTGATCTAATCCAAGATATCTCCAAATGACATTCGCTTCTCCTTTTATAGATATGATGGTAGATCTCCAATCCTCTAGAAGCATCTTATTTTATTATTATTCTAGAAGATCCACCGTTGACACTATCAAAATGACTCTAATTTAATTACATTTCACTTAAGTCACTTTTGGCCCCTTTTCCTCTAAATATTATTTTTCCTTTAATTAAATGACTAATTAAAGTCATTTTTTAATTAAGGAAAATGTTATATCATCCATGGTACTATCTCTGGCCGTTATAAGTCACTTCTCAGCATCCCATTCTGAAGTTATCCTCATTTCGGTTCCAACGAGCTATTACACTAAGGTGTTCTATCATGTATTCCTTCGGAATGCCACCCTGGCCGTAATTAATTGAGTTAAGCCCAAAAATAACTCAGTTTTTTAAAAGTGTCGGAATACGTCGGAAAGAAAGGCAAAATGTGCGGATGATGGAATATATCAAGCGAATGCCATCGGTCCTCATAGAAACTCCTCCAAAAATCCCCTGGCCTCGCTGATGACACCAACCTGTATCTGTGACCTGTCTAGTCCCAACTCTGGAAGTCCATCCTAACCCTGTCATAGGTGATACCAAAAAAAGGAATATTACATACAACATACACGAAAAAAATTGAGAATAGCATACAAAACAAGAAACTTACATGGAAACATCCACGAGGCAAGGTAGCATATTTTATTATCAAACATGAACAATTAAAATGAGGTTTACGAACCACTCTACCCATCTTAATATAACTATCTTGGAATTAGTTATATGAACTTCATCGGTTTCCTAAACCAACACCATTAGACTAACCACCAAATATTTATGTAAGTAAATTTTTACATCTTCTTTTAATTTAATTATCGTCACATTATAAAAATCTCCACCTTGATAACAATTTATTTGATAGATTCCCCAAGATCCTTCGTCACCTCTTTTGTAAGCCAAGAGAAGTTGAACACCACCACAACTTCTCTAAGAACATTGGTTTAGTAAGCATGTCTGCACAATTTTCTTGAGTGTGGACCCTTTCAAAATCTACTTCAGCTCCATTATGACTTGGGTGGGTGCACGTAGATGCTACCCCTTTTGGTGTGACAGGAGCACACAAGCAGTAATTATTTGGAACGCATGCACATTCCTATTTTCCTAGGTTTGGTGCTTGTCTAACCTCCACATCAATTAATTACATAGAAAACTATTGCACACACATTATTTTTTTTTGAAAAACACCCATGAGTTTGTGAAACATGCATGCACCATTTTTAAAAGTGTGTGCACATTCCTATATGTATTAAAAAAAGGGTCACATGTTCGTATCATTCCACACAAATATTGCAAAGCTTGCAACCAATAGGAAAAAAGGACAAGAACATGCATGCGCTCGGCTTGAGCTCCTCACCAAGTAAGTTTGGTCCTCTAATTCCTTTGTTTTGTTGTTTTTTAAATATAATAAAATTGTAAAATTTTAAAGAATGCTTTTTTTTAATACAAATATATTTAAACACAATTACCATGGCTAAAAACCTCTAGCCAAATTAACAAACCAACTGCGCAACTGTTGAAAAATGCAACAAGAAAGTCTCAATTTGAATTTTCCTCGGTCAAATTAAGAAATTTTGAATTTCCACATCAGTAGACAACTTGGATGCAGTTAAATGAGGTGACATGGATCTTGTCACTTAGTTAGCTCAGTAAATTTGAGTTACAGGAGTTGGAGTTTAGTTAAGAATGTGTGATTGCTCATTTGTAGCAATCAAGGTCATTTATTTCAAGTTTTTTTTAGTTAAACTAGTTCTAACTATTGGAGGAACTAGTGGAAGGTCATTTGTGCAATGAAACTTCAGTGTAACTCAGTGATCATCCAGTTAACTGATTAATCAACCCAGAATAAATAGTGCATGTAGAGAATTCAAGTTCCCCAACTATGGTGGAGATTTCAAGGCAATGTAACATCAGTTCTAGACTAGTCTTGAGTGTACATGTGTTTCATGCAATCAAATGATCAATCTTGGGAATTGCACAAGCATTTGGGAGGAAATTCGTAAATAATAGGGGCCTAAGTTACTCAGGAATAGCACAAGAAAATAGGGGCTCAAGCAGACTCTGAAATTGACTAAGTCTTGGTCAGAGCTTCTCAGTGAGCAGAGATATAGATTATTCACTTGCAGATTGTGCACATCCTGAGCAAGAAATTGTAATACATCTCTATTCATCAGATTAAAGCAAGTAGGCAAAGGGTTTTTTAGCAGATTACTTTCCCCTGAAAAATAGTGTGCATGTGTGTTATTTATCTTTGCATGTTTATGAATGATGTTCTAAATTGTGAATTGAATTTTGTAGAGCATTAGAGTAGGATCGTGTCTTGTGATTTAGATTAAAATTTAATTAGAAATTACAATTCTACATCATAATTTATACATGGTATAAGATAATGATTCATATTAGAATAAGAATTTCAAAGTTGTTTCTCAGGAGGTTGGAATTTGTAGTTCAGCGTAGTAGGATCTCTGTAGAGTTAGGAAGATGACCTTCAACGAGTTGAGACTAAGTATCACATGGAGGCGATGTTGGATAACAATGGATTGCTATAATATGTAAAGAAAAATATTGCAAAACCACAAGAATATGATGCACATAACTTATCCCAATGGAAGAAAGATGTAGCCAAAGTGAGGAGAATAATCTTGGAGGGAGTATGATACCACGTTGTCTCAAATATCCATGGGAAAGAAACTCCTTTCACAATGTGGAAGGCGCTGACAGAAATGTTCAAGAATAAGAGCGACCATAGGAAATTGGCCCTCAAGGATAAACTTTGAAATATCAAAATGGAGAAGAATGACATTATCCCATAGTATCTAAGAAGATTTACACAAGTTCACGATGAACTTGGTGGGGTTGGTATTAATGTTGCAGAAGATGAATTGGTAAGCCTAGCTCTTCAAGGCCTTCCCAAAATGTAGAAACTATAAAACATGCATGTATATCTTGGATTCACCCGATCTAACAATGTACTAAAGTTAAATACTGAATCGCTTCTACAAATATTTTGCGGAATTAAAAACAAAATTGCTAATCACATGAACATGAAGAAAGATCAATCACACACATCACTAAAAATTTCCCAAGGAGAGCTTATAGCTAAAAACCCCACTATCTTCTATTGTATATGAAGCATGGACCACGAAACAATTGCATACAAAACTTCTCACAAGAGCCCTCCAACACTCATCTAATTGTCTCACACTGTCATATGCAAAACTGACCAACACATAGCCAATTCTCAGCCTCCAAACAGCCTGCCTTGCTTGTGCAATTCCCGATGGTAAAGATCCCTAAAAGATAGGAATTCTTGCCTGCCTTGACTGCGCAAGTATCAGAGGCACTTCAATGGGTGTTTGCCTGCATTTGTGCAAGGCAATAATCCTACAACTGATAGTCAACTTCCCTTTCACCTAGAACTCAATTGGGTCTCCACTCGATCTGACATGCATGCAGCTAATAATAGTAAATCCTCAATTGCATGTGAAATTACTGATTGTGAATTAATTAATATTTAATTCACTGAATCTCTCACTAGTGTATCTTCAGTTACAACTAGCACAACTGAGTTTAACTCACTTAACTGAGTTAAACTATTTACAACTTGCACCAACTCATGCACCACTGCACTTTGAACTCTGTTACAACTATAATTACTCTGCATGCCTCACCAACAACCTCTAACTCAAAATCCACTAGCTAACTGAATTTATCACTTTCAGTTAACTCATTCAAGTCCACATTGAGAATAGATTATAGTTTAATGTCCATCTTAATTAAAGGATAATCAAAATAGACATGCACCCAAAATTAGCATTGTGGGCCCCACCCTAGTCTGGATGCTTAATGCACTAGGCATGGGTGTTGAATCTTCTTGTTGAATCTCAACACTCCATCTAAAAAAGAAAGGGATTATCCTTCACTGCGATCTTGTCTCTATATAATTCAAATTTGCTCCTGTGAGGGCCTTCATCAGAATATCCACATCCCGATCTTCCGTGGGAATGTACTGAAGCAACATGATCCTTCTCTACACACAATCTTTGAGATGATGGTACTGTATTTCTATATTATTGGACCTATCATGAAACATAGGATTAATCGAGAGTTTAATGCAACTCTGATTATCACGAGGAATCATTGTCAGATCCATCTGAGAACCAAACAAACCAACCAAGATATTTCTCATCCAGATAGCCTCACATGCATCTTGACTTGCTGCCTTGTATTCAACTTCCACTAAACTAAGTGCCACATATCATTGGTTCCTGTTGTACCAGGAAACTGTTGTCGATCCAATGCTAAAGATCCCCCCTAATGTGCTCTTTCTGTCCGATGAAGTGCTAGCCCAATCTTCATCCGTGAAGCCATGCAGCTTCACTCCATCCGTTCATCTATACCATAGACCATACTCTGATGTGCCCCTCAGGTATCTCAAGACATGCTTCCCTGCCTTCCAAAAGAGCTTGGTAGGCTTAACCATAACTTTACTCAGCTGGTTAATTATGTAGCAAATGTCCGGTCTCGTGTTCAGTAGATACATTATAAAACCTATTATCACTCTAGTAAATTTTCTATCAGAAATATTTAAAACTTTGTAACTTACTAAAGGTAACCACAAACCTACTTTGGAAATCTAGGATCTAGCCTTCCTAAATTTCAGAGAGGGCTCTCTCTTTATGATTTAACTTTGTTTTTGTTTAATATTTTAAGCTAGTTATGATAGTTCAATTTGGTTTTGGTTTTGAAATGTTTGGTGGGAAATAAGATTACTTTGAGACAAATTAAAGAGGAATCTACTAGTCCATTGGGCTATGGGGTCAAATATAGCAAGCAAGACTGAAAGGCAAGGCCAAAAGGATGCTAATGTACTCATGGCAAGGTAGATAATCCTCAGAGATTTGAATAGTTTGATTGGATGGGATGGATTGCCTTTAGGATAAAGGGCAGTGAAGGATCCTTTGATCCGGAAATAAGGAAGAGGAGGCAGAGGTCAAACGGGACTCAGGAGCAACTAAGAATTCCTAGGTCTGGGAATTAGCAGAAAACATTGAAATGATTACTTAGTTAAGACAGGGAGTTTTTACACTAATCCTGAAATAATACTCGTAATTAATCATTCAGATTTGAACACATATATGAAATTGAATGGAACTTCAGAAAAAGGAAACAATGACATAAAGAAATCACTTTACTCATTAGTTTATCGCAAGAATCCTGAGTTATGAAGTCTAGATAGTTGTATTCCAGTCTGCTACTATGCAATTAACACATTAGCCTCCAAATCACCAGCAAAAATATCTATAATAATCTCAGAAAATTTTATTCCACACAAAATACTTCAAAGAGTGAAGTATTTATACAAATTCTAAACTTAAATATCTTGAAAAATATCAAGATTGGTTTACAAAATATCTCAAACTATTTTACATAAATATAACTTAATTAAAGGAAACTAAAAACTAATGCATCTATTTGGCACTATTTTTTATGGATAAGTGATGACAAAGAGGAGAATTCTAATTTGATCCAACTCTTAGTTGATGATGAGGAATCCAAGTCACTACTTGTTTCCTTTCTTTGTGCATTCTGCAAACTTGGGGTCCAATGATACCTTTCTATTTCTCAATAAAAAATAGATATGTAAAATGTGAAAGAGGTTATTGTAGATAAATATGTTGGTGAAATAAAGCTCGTTCATTTTCCTAAAATTCCTCTCCAGATGTGCATAATAGGCTCTGCAAAAAGATGTGTAAAACAAAGTTTTACGGAGTCTGAAAAATAGCCTGTAAAGATGTGCATGTATCTCTCATTCTAAAATAACTGTGCAAAACATGAGATAGGCTTTTGTAGATAGGTCTCTTAGGAACAAAAAAATCCTTCAGTTTTGTAAGATGTATTTCTGATTGGCCACAATATTCTCTGCAAAATGATGACTTAACAAGAATTTTCTGCAAAAAGTGCTTTAAAATATTGTTTAATATTTCCCAATCCATAATGACTATTAGAAAAGTGAGAGAGGTTTTCCTAGTTGGACACTTTAAGAACATAAAACTCCTTCAGTTTTGCAAAATTAATCTTGGATTGGTCATGATAGTTTCTGCAAAACAATGACTTATACATGAAATTTCTGCAAAAATGTTCCTTCTTGTTATGTTTTCATCTTTTCATCTTTTTGTTCTTTTAACTGTTTTACTTTCACTTTGGATAAAATTCTTTGTTGGTGAAAGTATTTTCATCTCTTTTTACCATTTACTGCCTCTGTATTTATTTTTACTGTTTACCTTTGACTGCTTTGTAACTTTGTTTTAACTTTCACTCTGAATTTTACTTGATACACTTTAACTGTCTCTTTTTCACTATTATGTTTTCACTGTCATTATGAATTCCGATTTCACTGTTACCATTCACTGTGCAAATTTCATCATTCTGATCTCTCTCTGACTTGATTTTATTCTTTCTTTGTATACAAATTTTTTGTTGAATGAAGCTTTTGATTTAAAATTTCAGAATTTGGAGCAAACAATTTTGTCAACTAGTATTGAAACTATTGGCCTAATTTCTTATTCTGATAATAACCTGCAAAAATAAAACAATTTTTTAACGAAATCTAGGTTTGCAGGGAGGTGTTTGAAGGTTTTTTGGAAGTCCTTTAGAATGATATCTGTCTGTGGAGGTTTAACTCTGCTTTTTAGGCATTTTTAGGTTTACTTCTGCAAGTTTATATTGTTTGAGTTTTCTTTGCTCAAATTAGGTTTCTGAGAGATGAAAACTGGGCTAAGATAGGAAACAGGGTTTCCTGAATGGTACAAATGTGGAAAATAAGTCTTTTAATCAATCTGTAGGCCTTTTAAACTTATTTTGCGTTTGGAATTTGTTTTCAAAAAGAGACTGCAAAATGAGGATTTTGGCTTTAAAGGGGTTTACAGATGAATTCAGGCTTCCTCAATTCGCAAGTATTTTGATGCTTTGATAGGGTTTCTGAAGCTTCTATGGTCGAATTTGGACTTCTGTTGATTTTTTTGAAACAATGTACTTTGTTATGTTAACAAGGTATCTTCAGTTGAAATTGGATCTTTGATGGTGCAGAGGGTTGCTTTAATGGTCTTTTAGATGCAGTCACAGTGGAAGTTTAGCTCCGGGGCTATAAATTGGTCAATAGAGGCTTGAAAATCTTTTAAAATAGTCGGGACGAGAGTTTAACCAGTCGGAAATAGATATAACAATGATATATTAAAGTTTTTACCTTAATAAACATCATCATATTCGGTGTTTATTATAAGTTCATTCAAAGTCGGGAGGTGGATTTGTGAAAAACCACCAGTGGGTTTCGCGTTGCTCTTGGATGGTAAGTTGTATTTCACTTTTGGAATGTGATCGAATAGAAAAATGACACATAGCTTATGGATGGTTTGGGAAAACAACTTTTATCGCATAAAATTTTTCCAACTGCGCCCGTTCACTTTTGGCGTGCGATATGGAATGTGCGTCGTCAGATCACGATGGATGAAGCGAAGGGTCGGGATCTTTCGGAAAGTTGCAGGGAAACAAGGCGGGACCGGGCTTTTTGATATGCGCCATTGATTTGGTAAGTGATGATCAACGGTTTAAAATCAATGCGATGAGAAATGGTGAGGCTGGAGGCTGGTTGATCGTGCTCAATGCGGATTGTTGGATTAGGATTATAAAAATGATCGGAGGGTTTGGAATGAAGCCGAGGGTGCTGGGTGTATGTATTTAATAATAGGTTTATATATAGGGAAATGCACATGGGAAGGGTTAGTATGTGTTAACCAGGGTTTAAGATTAATGTATGTAGCATGAGGCTATTTACATGGTAGAAACATTTATTCGAGAAATGGGATCAGGGAATATATTTTTTGATTTAAACATATATAAAATATGTATAAAGCGTTTTTTGCATGTTATTTTTATTATATAGTAATAGACTATGGAGGTGTCCATTTACTATAGGGGCGGGAATACTTATATGGTTAGTGTTATGCCAAAGGGGTTTTAATGGGGCTTTTATTTAACATGTGGATAATTACCTTGGCATAAAAACTTATAATAGTGGGTTTTGGGGATAATAAAATAAAAGGAGATATTTTAATAGGAGAAGGATTTTTATAAGGAATTAATAGATAAATTAGAGGTTAATATGAAAAAAGGGAAAAATGAATACTCAAAATACACAATTATAACTAAGGAAAGTGAAAATTAAAGCAAAGCTTGATTATCATAATTTTATCACTTTAACTTAGGCTATAATGTCCTTTTGAGGGTTTTTATGCTTTATGAGATGTAGGAAGTTAATCAAATGGAGGTTTTATGTATCATTAAGTAAAAATGGAGTCTTTACTTATGAAATGGCATGGTGATAAATGCATGAATGGTAGATGATGTAAATTTTGGGATTAACATAGAAATTTAACACTTTCAACTAACCAGTCATTGAGCCTTGGGTCCGGTCCCAACAGAGGTCAGAGAAATGCTCTGAGCCTCTTTGATTGAAAGTTTAGAATGTCAAATAGCTATAGGGAATGGGAAATTAGTTAATATATCCTGGTGAAAGATATTTACAATGATTTTCCCACCTTCTTCTACCTACCCAATCTTTAATCTAACATTTTTTCATCCATTTGTGCAGGTGCATTTGAGCTAGCAACTTTTAAAACATTTTATTATTTTGAAAGCAGTAAAAAATAACTAAATCTACCATATTTATTCCAAGGACCCAGATTAAACTGTTGGGTTCCTTTTTACTCTACCTAACTACTGAATTGTCATGATTAAATTGTATGCAATTCTTTATTCTCTATCTAAAACAAGTAAATTGAAACATGATAAGTCAATATTAAATTTTTGAACTCATCATGAATTATGGCATTTACTGACACTCTGCCATAATCAACTGCAAGAAGTAAAAGTAGTGGCATTTAGACTTGCACACTTGCATGTTTTATTCATCTTTTTTCTTTTGGGGTATATTATTTTTTCTATGTCCTTCGATTTTTCTTTTAGGAATTTTACCCTCTTTTTGCTTTTTTATTTTTTATTTTTACAAAATATGCGAAAATAACTTGCAGAAAGAAAAGTTTGTACACATTTACAAGACTATCATTAGTCAATTCAAAATTATGAATCCTATATTTATAGGTTACTAACAGAACCCACTAACTGTCAGTAGACAGTAGCATCCACTACCTCTCCAGAAGTAGCATCCTCTTTCCTCCAATTTCTTGGAAGAGGAGTATCCATGGGTTTGCAGCTCTCCATGTTAAATTACCTAGTATATCCTTTGCATACTTTCCTTGAGACACAAAAAGTTCACCATCCCACTGCCATATTTCCAATCTATGGAAATAATGAAGGAGTCCCATGTCCTTCATTTCGAACTCCCTTCCAAGATCCTCCTTGCATGAGTGTATCAGCTGCTCATCACCAGTAAAAATTATATCATCACCATAAAGAAAAATGATCAATAGCTTACCCTCAACCAAAATCTGGTACAGGTTTGCAACTACTTCACATTTGGTGAAGCCCAGTTTGGTGAAATAGTTGTCTATCCGAGTGTACCAAGCACGGGGTGCTTGCTTCAACCCATAGAGTGCTCTTTTGAGTCTGCACACATGCGAATCACTGTTGAAGATCTCAAAACCTTAAGGCCGCTCTATGTACACCTATTCCTCAGTGATCCCATTGAGAAATGTAGTTTTCACATCCATCTGATGAATGCGCCAGCCCATATGCGCTGAGAGTGCAAGGATGGATCTTATGGAAGGGTACCTTGTGACATGCACAAAAGTCTCATCATAACCTATCCCCTCGATCTATGAGAAGCCCTAGGCCACAAATCTGGCCTTGTATTTCTCCACTCTCCCATCAACAGCTTGCTTTACCTTGTAGATCCATCTCAATCCAACCACTGATTTGTCGATCGGTCTTGGGACTATCTCCCATGCACTGTTCTTGACAATGGAGTCATACTCTCCACCATTGCATCAACCCAAGTAGGTTTTTGCACTTATTCCTAAAAGGAAGATGGTTCAGTACAATACATTTTTCTCATAAGAGCCATGTATCTAGTAAATCGGTCAGGAAACTTTCTTTGTCTACGTTGTGAAGTAGGGGCTCATACATTCTGTGCAGCATCAAGTCTTAGCCTATCAGCTTCTGTGGTGCGCCTTTTTCCATTTCTAATGCATGGCTCTACATGAGTGTTTTCCTCCACTCCATGAACTTCCTCATGTGGTTGATCCACATCTTGAGACTCATCCTTGGGAACCAGCAGTTCCTCCTCTGCATGCAAGTCTAGCTCCCTCTCAAGGGACAACCACATGGATTTCTCCTCATCAAATTTGATATCCCATCGCACAACAATCATTCTGCTATTTGGAAAATACACATGATAATTATGGAGTGTTTAAGTGTAGCCCACAAAAATCCCAACCTCAGCTGTTGGTTCCAGCTTCTTCCTGGCATCCTTAGTCACATGCACATAAACAGATAAGCCAAAAATCTTAAAGTGCGAAACATCAGGTTTCTTACTAGTGAAAGCCTCTTAAGGTGTACTCATGCCAAGTACTCTATGAGGAAAACAGTTTTGCACATGTACCAATGTATTGCATGCTTCCGCCCATAGATGCATCAATAGGCTTTGATCATGCAACATTGCTCGTGCTACACCCACAATAGTTTTGTTCTTCCTTTCTACGACCCCATTCTGTTATGGTTTATGAGGCGCTATGAGTTCTCTTCAAATTACTTATTTTCTATAGAATTTCTTGAATTTTTTAGAGTTGTATTCTCCACCATTATCGCTCCTAAGAGCCTTCACTTGCTTCCCCAACTCTTTCTCTACCAGTGCTTTAAACTCATAGAACTTTGAGAATGTTTGCTCTTTCTTTTGCATGAAGAAGATCCAACACTCATGAGAAAAGTCATCAACAAATATTACATAGTACTTATGTTTTTTTGTTGAAGCAACAGAGAAAGGACCACACACGTCTGTGTGAACTCTCTCAAGGATCCCTGAAGCTCGGTTTTCCTTCTCATGAAAGGTGGCCTTTACATATTTTCCATAGTACATCCATTGCATGTGTTTGACTGCGCAAGTATACCTCTGGGAAGACCAGTAGAAATCTGTTGCATGACTTTCAAGGCTCCATGGTGAAGATGGCACAATCACCTGTGTCATAATTCGCCCTCATCCCGGCTCACCACTTGATATGCCTTGCCCATCATTTTTGTCCAGCCATCTACCTCTAGCTTGTAGAGATTCTTAACTCGAATCCCTATCCTCTTGGATTGACCCGTTGTTTTATGTCGTAGGAAAGCTTTTCCATCACTAAAAACAATGTCATAGCCCCTATCCTCCAACATTGCGACTAAGACCAAAATTTTCTTCAAACCTGGTACATGCATTACATATTTTAATTGAAATGGTTTACCTGAATCCCTCTGAAAGGTAATGGTACCAATCCCAGCAGCAATGTACCATCCATCGTCGCCCATTTCAATATGCATCTGGAGACCTTTCTCCTATAAGTCACTGAAAAGTTCCTTATCTCCTGTCATGTGAAAGGAAGTGCCACTGTCCAAATACCACACATATCCCAATGCACTAGACACCATGCATGTGATCAATGAGAATTCAAGCTCAAATTGTGAGGCAAGGGCCTCACCAACTACAGATCCAAAAACCTTCTTGTTCTTCTTCTTTTGGGGACAATTAGTAGCAAAATGCCAATGCTCATGACAGTGAAAACACTTCACATTGGACATGTCCTGCTTCTTTCCATTCTTGGACTCAGATTTTGAATGGAATTTCTTCCTCTTCCATTTCCTCGCCTTGGCAGCCAAAGCACAATCCTCTTCATCCTCATTCTTAGATAAAGATCCATCTCTGGTGTTCCGTCTGAACTCCTCCTGTACCAAATCCAACCACTGTCGTTCCCAATCTGGAAATTTTTCCCTTCCATTGACAGAGTCTTGATAGCTGTGCCAACTCTTGGAAAGTCCTAGGAGAGCCAAGCTCACCAAATCATCATCAAAAACTGTTATTCCAATGATCCCTAGTTCATCTCGACACTGGAAAAACTTTGTTAGATATTTTGGAATGGTGTCGCCCTTTTCCATCTCGATCTTCCTGAGTTTATCTTTGAGCACCAATTTCCTATGGCCGATTTTGCTTTGGAATAGATCCGTAAAAGCCTTCCACATTGCATATGGTTTGGCTTTCCCATGGATACTTGAGAAAATTTGGTCTTGTACTCCCTCCAACAGGATCCTCCTCGCCTTTGCCACTTTCTTTTGACATGTATCGAGATTTGCAGCATCTGCAGCATCAGGTTTAGGAACATCTTTGTCAATGAATTCCTTCAACCCATTATCCTCGAGTACTGCCTCCATCTTGTCCTTCCAAGAAATGTAGTTCGAGCTACCCTTGAGTGCATACTCCAACCTAAATCCGTTGAAAGGCATTTTGATCCTAAATCAACTATAGCACCAAGAAAGTGTTTCTGCAAATTTGAATTCTATCCAGTCACAAACTCAAATCCTGCTTCACTTCTACAATTTCTTGTGCTTTGATACCATGTAGAAATTATACAACATGCATGTATATTTTGGATTCACATGATCTAACAATGTACTAAAGTTAAATATCGAATCACTTCTAAAAATATTTTACGGATTAAAAACACAATAACATGAAGAAATATCAATCACACACAACACAGATAATTTAATGGGGAAAGTTTACAGCCAAAAACCCCACTATCTTATATTGTACATTAAGCATGGATCATGAAACAATTAGATACAAAAATATTCTCATAAGATCCCTCTAGTACTCAGCTAATTTTCTCATACTGTCATATGCAATACTGACCAACACATAGCCAATTCTCAGCTTCTAGACAACCTACCTTGCTTGCGCAATCCCAGATGGTAAAGATCCCTAAAAGATAGGAATTATTTCTTGCCTTGAATGCGCAAGTATCATGGGAACTCTAATGGGTGTTTGCCTGCATGTGTGCAAGCCAATAATCCTACAACTGATAGTCAACTTCCCTTTCACCTAGAACTCAACTGGGTCTTCGCTGGATTTGACATGCATGCAACTAATAATAGTAAATCCTAAGTTTAATGTGAGATCACTGATTGTGAATTAATTAATATTTAATTCAATAAATCTCTCACTAGTGTATCTTTAGTTACAACTAGAACAACTGAGTTTAACTCACTTAACTGAGTTATACCATTTACAACTTGCACCAACTCATGCACCACTTCACTTCGAACTTTGTTACAACTAGAATTACTCTGCATGCCTCACCAAAAACCTCTAACTCGAAATCCACTAGCTAACTAAATTTATCACTTTCAGTTAACTCATTCAAGTCCACATTGAGAATAGATTACAGTTTAATGTCCATCTTAATTAAGGGATAATCAAAATAGACATGCACCCAAAAATAGCACTGTGGGCCCCACCCTATTCTGGGTGCTTAATGTAACCAGGTGCTTAATGCACTAGGCATGGGTGTTGAATCTTCTTGTTGAATCTCAACACAAAAGTTGATATAGCTAGCAAGTATCGATGAACGTAAGGGAGAAATTACTGAATTGGGAATGCTTATGGTCTGATTTGGTACAAAAGGAGATAAGGTGAAATACCAGAGATGGAACCTCATCCAAGGGTGGGGATGAAGAACACTTTGCATTGGTTGGAAATGGAAATAAGGGAAAAGGGAAAAAATATCAAACCAAACCAGAACCCAACCAAGGAGGCAAGAAGAAAGACTTATCCAAAATAAAATTCTTCAATTGTCGTGAATTCAGGCACTATGCCACGAAGTATCCACACAAAAGGTAGAGTAAGAAGAACTTAGGAGGAGCAGCAGGTGAAGCCTTGACTTCACATTTTGGGCTTGAATTCAACCTTATCGCATGCATGGCCATCACAGTGATGGGGAGCATGCGATACTTGGACTTTGGTGCCTCGTTCTACATGGCAGGGTGTAGAGATTTTTTTAGTGACTTGGAGGAGAAAGATCTCCATATACACAATGAGGTAGGGGATGCCAAAAGGTACATCGTAACCAAGATTGGTACAGTTAAATTTTAGAGGAAGTCGAGATCCCCTCTTTGACACAAGGATGTCATGTTTATTTTATGCCTATAGAAGAATCTCATATCTGCAGTAGTTTTGGAATACTATGGTTATGATGCGATCTTCAACAAAGGGAAAGCATTCTTGAGACACATAGTCATTGGACAGGTGAAGAAAATCGAGGTTCAGGTGAAGAACCTATATAATATGGATGTGGAAGATTATTTTGCATTAAGAAATAAGGAAAAGAAAGTGTAGAGCCATGATGTCGGTGAAATTTGGAACAAAAGACTTAGCCATTTTCATCACGAAGCCTTAAATATTATGCAAAAAAAAAACCACTAGCCTCCCTAAAGGAGAACTTGAGCAGTAGGATGTATGCAAGGGTTGTACCTTGGGGAAGTATGTGAAATCCACAATCCATGATCAAGAAAGAAAATCACATGCAATCTTGGAAAGATTCCACTATGATGTTTGTGGACCTTTCTCAATAGCCTTCACTTCCAAACATAAGTACTATGTTATATTTGTTGATGATTTCTCAAGGAAGTGTTGGATCTTCTTCATGTGGAATAGAGATGAGACATTCTCAAATTTTGTAGAGTTCAAAGCACTATTTGAGAAAGAGACCACCAAGAAGGTGAAGGCTCCCACGTGGGACAATGGAGGCGAGTATGTCTCGAATAATGACTTCAAGTATTTCTATGTGAAAGAAGGAATTCAAAGAGAGATGAAAACACCCCACAACCCGCAGCAGAATGTGGTAGCTGAGAGAAAGAACCACAACATTGTTGGAGCTATGAGAGCTATGCTACATGACCAAGGCCTACCATTCCATTTGTGGGAAGAGTCATGTAACACAACAATATACTTGCAGAACTAGATTCCTCATTGGATTCTTGGTATGATCACACCAGAGGAATTTTCTCGGGGAGAAAGCCAAATTTTTCACACTTGAGGATTTTTGGAGCCTATGTTTACTGTCATGTCTCCAAAGAATCAAGGAAGAATATTGATCTGACAACAAAGTTGGGATTGTTTGTGGGTTACAAAGAAACTCCTGACAACTACCATGTGTATTTTCCATCCCTCAAAATGACAGTTGTGTCAAGGAATGTAAAGTTTGATGAGGAGAGAGCAATTTGGTGCTCTCTTGAGAGGGAGATTGAGATCCCACCAAAACAAGAGGATTTAGCTCCAAAGGAGGATACTCAAGAAGTTGTGGAACAACCAAAAAATGAGGAGCAGAGAGTGGAGACACCCACTCAAGCAGATGTAATGCCACCTCCCAAATTTTCCCACTTTCTCCAGTTTTCCAGAGTAAAAATGAGTGGATAGCTACTATGACATGACTTAACCTCCTAAATCACCTTGCAGAAATGGATTCGACCAACCAAGACATTACTGACTTCCCTTAGGTGCTACAGGACCCCCAAGAGCTAAACCACTCTCCCAGGTGCACAAAACTTGATATAACTTAGGTTTTCACTGACTTAGAGCCTTAATCGCTCCCATGACAAGGAAATCAAATGGTTGTAACCCTCTAGTCACTCCCATGATCCTGATTCCAAATGACTGTAGTCTACTTTACTTAGTTTTGTGTTAGCGACCCTAAGATATAAGCCACTTTTTTAGGGCTAGGATCAAGAACACTGCCCAGAACCTCATGAAACTTTCCATAATGATGAATTAGACACAGATAGAGCCTTTAACATAAAACTTAGAAAATGATTTGACCTAACCCTATACAACCATGACAGTGATCCGGATTTATGCAGGAACGCAACTGAATAAACATATAAACATAAAGACAGAGATGCAGCGGAAATAATACTTCATTTCATTAATATCAAAGAACTGAAATTTGCTTACAGACAGAATGGAAATAAAACTAGCTAGGGCGCTGGTAGCTATCTCTGAGAAGAGATGTGGTGGCTACAGGCCTCTGAACTGAGTTACAATGAGGCTCGAGGGCCTATTTATCATTTAGAAACAATGGGAAATCCTAAACAGCCAAAACCCTAACCCTAGGAGATGAAGCGCCAAAACTATGGGCCCCGTTTGGGTAAATTGGTGTTTCAACTTCCCAGGGGCGTAACTTTGGCATACGATCTCCGTTTGACGCGTACCATACCTCGTTAGAAAGATCTCTCCGAGGACTACAAATTTGGAACGGGCAACATCGGTCCATGGACCCATGTTGCCCTCCGTTTTCCCAAAAAACGTCGTTTAGGGCCTCAAAACGGCTCCGGAAGTTTAGGACCCGAAAAACTGCTAAAAATAGTAAACTGTGCCGAAACTGAAAAATTGAAATAGACAATGGTGGAGCCCCAAGTGGAATAGGCGGGTGACCACCAATATCCACCTGGATCATTCCTCCCCCCTTAGGAAGCAATGGTCCCCATTGGGTTAAGTTCCTCCATGAGATGAGGAAATTTCTGCTGAACTTGGTCCCTGGTGAACCACTTTCCTTGGTGCAGGAGTTGGCCAGCTTTGACAACCCGATATAGTTGGATCTTCTGCTGGCGAGTGTTCTTGATTTGCATGTCCATGATGCAATCTGTGGTGGCCTGTTCCATGCAGTCTGGATTTAACTCGGTTGGTGTGAGTTGTTCTGCAATGTCCGAGGTGTCCAGTAGAGGTGGGAAGTAAGGATGAAGGCGATCCACATTGAAGACTGGGTGCAGACCAAGGAATGGTGGAATACTGAGCTCGAATGCATTGTTCCCTACAGCCTTGGTGATGGTGTACGGCCCGTGTCGGAGCGGGCGAAGCTTGCGGTGGGGTCCAGTGAGGCGCTCCTTCTGCAAATGTAGCCATACTTTGTCACCCACCTGGAAGTTGTGTGGCACCCGGTGTTGATCATGGAGTTGCTTGTACTTGGCATTGGCTCTATCCAATATATCATGAACCTGTTGGCGGATGTGTTGAATGTGCTCGATGAAGCTACTGGCTTTGTCAACTTCAGACTGGACATGAGCTGAATTGGCCTGAGCAGCTGCAAATGGCATGGCTATGTCAATGGGGCATAGTGGCTGGAATCCCAAGCCCACTTGAAAGGGGCTATGGCCGATTGAACTGTGGAGAGCTCGATTATAACTATATTGTACATAAGGGAGGCTCTCGTCCCATGTGCGAGGATGCTTTGAATTGTACATGCGCAGAATGTGTACAATCATTCTGTTGACGACCTCTGTCTGGCCATCTGTTTGGGGATGGAAAGCTGTGGACTTGGTGAGCTTGGTATCCAACATCGACCAGAGGCTGGACCAAAATGTGCTGAGGAACCTGCTATCCCGATCTGATATGATAGACTGTGGGATCCCAAAGTGCAACCACACTCGTTCAAAGAAGAGTTTAGCAGTGGCTTCTGCTGTGATATTCTTCTTGCAGGCCGCCATAATGGCCATCTTCGAGAATCTGTCGACGACCACAAAAACACAGTCATTTCCCTGCTTAGTAGAAAGCAGGCCCGACATGTAATCCATGGAGATGGATTCCCAAGGTCGACTAGGGGTAGGTAGAGGAGTATATAGGCCTTGCTTCTTGATGGTCGGTTTTGCAATGGCACAAGCAGTGCAGGATCTGATGTGCTTCTCGACATCCTTTCGAAGGTTCAGCCAATAGAAATACTTCTGCAGGATTGCTACTGTTTTCTCGACCCCGAAATGCCCAGCGACTCGACTGTAGTGTGCTTCCCATATCATCTTAGCACGCTCGCTTGAAGGAACACAAAGGTGTCCCATGTGACATAAAATTGCATCTTGGAGGTGAAATTTGGAACTTGCGTACCCCCCAAGAGTGCCTTGTAAGTTTGGCCGAATTCTGGGTCACTCTCATAGAGAAGCGGCCAATCAGAAGTCTCGTGCCCATAAGAGTTGAGCACAGTGGTGAGCGCCACGATCGGTGGTCGGCTGAGGCAGTCTGCAACATGATTGGTGCTACCCTTCTTATACTTTATGTTCAAATGAAACTATTGCAGATATGTAGACCACTTCTGATGGCGATCATTCTGCAACTTCCCTTGTGTCTGTATGAACTGAAGGGGCCTGTGGTCTGTGTGGATGATTGTTTCCTTCCCAAAAATGTAATGCTTCCATTGTCGACAAGCTTGCACAATGGAGTACATTTCTTTGTCATATGTGGGGTACTTGCGAACTGTGTCAGACAATGTCTCACTGTGAAATGCCACTGGATGTCCCTGTTGAGTAAGAACTGCCCCAATAGCATAGTCGGAGGCATCTGTCTCGATCTCAAATGGCTGTTGCAAGTCTGGTAAAGTGAGCACTGGGGCAGAACAGAGGCGGTTTTTCAGTTCTGTGAACGCCTTCTGTTGAGGTTCCAACCAAAAAATTTTTGCTCTCGCTCCTCCCTTGGTAACTTGACTCAAGGGCCAAGTGATATGAGAGAATCCCAACACGAACCTCCGATAGA
This sequence comes from Pinus albicaulis, assembly GCA_034641835.2. NCBI lineage: Eukaryota > Viridiplantae > Streptophyta > Pinopsida > Pinales > Pinaceae > Pinus > Pinus albicaulis. The sequence continues at coordinate 349,637,087 of CM076570.1, read as the reverse complement.
AATTAGCAAGACCCAGAAAGCTGCGAAGCTCTGTTATAGTGGTTGGGGCTGGCAAATCCCGAATGACTTGGATCTTGGCTGGATCCACATGCACCCCCCTTTCATCAATAATGTATCCCAGATATTGAACCTGGGTCATGCCAAACGTGCACTTCTCCAAATTGGCACACAACTTGTGTTGCCCCAGTGTTTGGAGGACTTGTCGGATGTGATGAAGGTGCTCTTCCCAAGTCTTGCTGAAGATCAGAATGTCATCCAAGTACACCACTACGAATGAGTTGGTGAATGGCCGCAAGATGTCGTCCATCATCCTCATGAAGGTTGCGGGAGCATTCGTCAACCCGAAGGGCATGACCAGCCATTCAAAAAGGCCTTCCTTAGCTTTGAAGGCAGTCTTCCACACATCAGAGGGTTCAATTGGTACCTGGTGATACCCAGACTTTAGGTCGATCTTACTGAAATATTTTGCACCTTGGAGTTGGTCCAGAAGGTCATCAATCCGTGGGATTGGGTACCTATTCCGGACAGTGATCTTGTTCGGCGCCCGATAGTCAATAGCGAGTCTCCACGTCCCATCCTTCTTCTGTACCAACACGATCGGGCTCCCACAGGGCGATGAACTTGGTCTGATGTGACCTTTCTGCAACAGCTCCTGAATCTGCCTCTTGATTTCATCATTTTCCAGAACAGAGCGTCGATAGATCGGTCCATTGGGTAGTGGCGCACCTGGGGTCAGATCAATCGGGTGCTTGACTTGGCAGTGCAGAGGAACCCCTGTGGGTGAGGTGAAGATGTCCCCATACTCCTCCACGACCTTATCCATTTGTTGTTGTCGTGCAGAGGGGCCCTGTCTGGAGGTCGTGGCCACAGTCTTCTTCTTGCCCTGGGGGCGGATCATCAGGAAAACGAATTTCCTGGTTTGGGAAATGAGCTTACTACATTGTTTTGCGGTAACCAAAGAGATAGTCGTAGGAGGTGGTACCTCTGGTATCCTGTACAACTTATTTCCCAAAGTAATAATAACAGCACGAGGTCGAGACTCATACACAACATGATGCTTCCACAAGTATGGTTGTCCTAATAATACATCAGAAACATCAATAGGAGCAACGTCACATAATACCTCATCCGTGAAGGGCTTGATGCTATAGGGAAGGCGACACTACCGGCTGACGCGGAGATCTCGTCCTTGGTGAAGCCACCAGATGGTGTATGGATGTGGGTGAGCTGTGGTCGGCAAGCCCAACCGCTTCACGGCGTCTGCTGAAATGAGGTTCTTTTGGCTCCCATTGTCGACAATGAACTGTACAAGGGAGCCCTTTACCCACATCTAGGAGTGGAAGAGACGTTCCTCCTCCTCTGGATCTTCCGGTTCCTCCTTCTGGACCTTTGTAGTGGCAACAGTGGCGTTGGGCTCCGCATCAATAATCTGTTTCCCTTTTCCATTCCCCTTTTCAGGTTCTGATTCGGAGTCAGAGCATGCATCTGACTCAGAAGCCCTCATCTCAGCCACTAGCGACTGCTTGGCCCGACACTCACTTGTGTTGTGATTGGAGCTCTTATGGAACTCACACCACTTTCCCGTGTCCTTCTTTGGCTTTGCGGTCTTGTTATTTTCTTGTGGCTTTGACGGGTTGTCTTTAGCCGCCATGCCTTGGCTCTGTCCTTTGTTCTACGGTTTGGAAGCACCTTTCCCTTGCTTTTGATTCGTAGATCCAAATTCTCGCTTCTTCTGTTTGAATTTCTGCTCAATCTTGGCAGCATACTGGTATGCCGTACCAAGCGAGGAGATGTCGAGGAACTCCATTTCCTCCTGAATGTATCTGTGCAGACAGCTGCGATACTTTAGCACCAAATGTTTCTCTGAATCTTTGATACCCAACTTTGTGTGCAGGGTATGGAACAGATTCGTCGGCTCATGCACATCTTGATCCCTTTGTTGTCGCAGCGTGGTCCATTGTATGTACTTGTCCTCATAGCTCCCCACGGGATAGTACTGTTCCTTGACGGCGTCTCGGAAAGAATTCCAAGTTGGTACGGCCGAGAACAGAGAGGGTTTTGTCTGGTCCTTGTTCTCACAGTAGGTTTCCCACCAGTCCTTAACATGCGAGGTAGCTTTGAGGAGTGCAAAAATAATCTTTTCCCGGTCTGAAAAGTCATGAACCGAGAAATATCCTTCTAACAGATTCAACCATCTATCTACGGCATCTGCGTCTATTTGACCCTCAAATATGGGAATGTCAAAATTTACTTGTACCTTAAAAGGAGTCGCGCCTCCAAAGTGGCTGCTGGATGCAGATGCGCCGCCGATGGGTAGCCGTTGAAGGATCTGAGCAAAGTTATCCATCATCACGTTCCTTTGTTTTTCGAGGGCCTCCTCGAGCAATATTTTGATAGGATCTCCTGCTCCCTCATCTTTCTTTTCGTCCCCCATGGGCGTTCGTCGAGGTTTGCGAGGCTGATCTTGCAAAGGTTCCACCAGATCGAGCCCTAGCTCCTTATACCTCGACCTCGTTGGGGACATGCAAAGAAGGATCGAGAAAAAGCAGTCCGCTCTGATACCACTGATCCGGATTTATGCAGGAACGCAACTGAATAAACATATAAACATAAAGACAGAGATGCAGCGGAAATAATACTTCATTTCATTAATATCAAAGAACTGAAATTTGCTTACAGACAGAATGGAAATAAAACTAGCTAGGGCGCTGGTAGCTATCTCTGAGAAGAGATGTGGCGGCTACAGGCCTCTGAACTGAGTTACAATGAGGCTCGAGGGCCTATTTATTATTTAGAAACAATGGGAAATCCTAAACATCCAAAACCCTAACCCTAGGAGATGAAGTGCCAAAACTATGGGCCCCGTTTGGGTAAATTGGTGTTTCAACTTCCCAGGGGCGTAACTTTGGCATACGATCTCCGTTTGATGCGTACCATACCTCGTTAGAAAGATCTATCCGAGGACTACAAATTTGGAACAGGCAACATCGGTCCATGGACCCATGTTGCCCTCCGTTTTCCCAAAAAACATCGTTTAGGGCCTCAAAACGGCTCCGGAAGTTTAGGACCCGAAAAACTGCTAAAAATAGTAAACTAGGCCGAAACTGAAAAACTGAAATAGACAATGGTGGAGCCCCAAGTGGAATAGGCGGGTGACCACCAATATCCACCTGGATCAGATAGTCATTCTATCAAACACATGGTGAATATGAAATCTACAGGTCATGAGTATATATCTGAACATGGGGATCTGAAACTTATATAAGTTTTACCAAGAAGGAATAATACCCTCTCACAATAGCTGCAATAACATATATTAGGTCATGCATTCATTAACCATTCATTTATCAACCAAAACATGATAAGATCAATAACTTGAATCTATCATAAAACCATCCTTATAACCAACATATAACTGGATAACTAGCAAGGGTAGAACAACCATTAAAGTCACATAATATCAAGTACATTTACTCATAAAATACAAGAGGAAATTAGCTCTTATTGACCATATTAAAACCAACCATGCCAGGGACTTCCATGTACCACCCGACCATATATTGGGCTAAATCAAATCTTTCTTTTAGCCAATCATCCCCATGCCATATTCCAAGCATGAATGTTAGATATCATGGGATAAAAAATGCATAAACAACCAAAGGAATCCAGAGGTTAAACCACACCCACCCTCACGCTACCGTTATCTCACCTAAACCAACCCTGAGATAAAAAACCAAACCGAGCTTAGATGCCTTAGAAGTCCTTCACCATCCCTTGAGGATTTTTTCCTGTCTCCACCCACCTGTTGAGGGTTTCCCAAAGAAAACAATCTCCACTCACAACTCTTGGGATTTTCCTAAGACCACCTCACCCGGATCCAAAACCTTCTGGCAATCCAATGCTCACCAAGAAAGAATCCCATCACACCATGGCTATTCAGAAATGGAAAGGCAAGGCCGAAACCACTGTTAAAACCCGAGAAAACCCATGCCAATGAAAACTTAAGAAAAAAATATGCACATGCATATACCATGCATGCAAAAACTAGCCAGGAAATCATACAATCAACCTGTTACCTACAAGTATTCTTGTTGAAGTTGCTTGATCCATTCTTTCCTTGGTTGATATTTTCTTCCTTTGCTTTCCTTGTCCTTAGTTTTCTTGCTTACTTTCCTTCTCCTCTTGTTTCTCTTCTCCTCTCTGAAATAAATTCCAAAACTCTATTGAAAAAAGGCCCCAAACTGATGCTCTGACGTTTTATTATTATTGATGCCTCTAATTTCTTCATTTTCCCTCTATTTTATTTCAATTTCCTCCTCACATGCAACCAATGACATTTCACATTCCTTTTCTCCTATTTTCATTTATTTTCATAAATAATATGCCAATAATTCCTTTTTTTGCTTTGTGATACCTTTGTCATTACCTTTTCCAGTTTCCCCTTAGCCATAATAAACAATGAGTGATGCCCACAAGTATACTTTTCCCAACATTTAGCTTGGAATACATGTCTCGTGACCTTAGTTTTATTTTGCATTTATTAACTTTATTACATGACATTTTAACCCAAGGTTGTTACATACCCCTCTCCCTTAGGGGGACACTGTCCTCAGTGTTCAATGACACCTATAACCAACAAGATCACAGAAAACCAAAACATATATCCCATGGGGCTTTATAACTTATCTCGATGCAGTATTTAAAATGAAAAACCTGCTCAAAAGAAAAACAATCATGATAAACATGACAACATCTCAACCATTAGAGGAATTTTAAGGTCTAAAATGGGCCTCCTAAAAAAATTATAAAATAATATTGGAAATAATAAAATAAGATAATATTACATCATCAAATTTTAGAGGGAAAAAAGAAAAAATTAAATTTTCAACCTATCTCCCTATTGGTTTATTCAAATTTCGAGCAGGAACACTCTCTGGATGCAGAAATTTTTTCATCATCCAAGGAGTACCCATGTTGGATAATTTTGATGGATCATGCTATATGGAGAATGAGAAATACATGAAAAACGTGATTGCGATCACATCTTTTCATGTATTTCTCAATTTTCGTATAGTAGGGTTCATCAAAATTATGCAACATGGGTACTCCTTGGATGATGAATTAAATTTTTCATTCAACTAGTACTCCTGCTCAAAAATTGAGTAAAACCTTAGGGAGATAAGTTGAAAAAGTAGTTTTATTATTTTATTGTTTTTTAATTTTTTAACTTTTTTACTCCAAAAATGGTGAATCATCCCCCATGGTTGACATCATCATCTTGAATCATATTGGTTCTTATAAAGTTTATTTTGGTTGTACATTTTTCTTAGGAGGCCCATTTTAGACCTCAAAATTTCTCTAATGCATACTGCTTATTGGAGCTTTATGACATAGCTCATTGCAATATTTACAATAACAACCATACATAAATATGTACATATACCAAAAAATATTTTCCTCCACCGAAAAATAATGAAGGATACATAGCCTGCATTTGATCAACCATATCCCATGTAGCTTCAGCGAACCCAAAGTGCTTCCACTGTACTTTAACTTGCTCGATTAATCTATTCCGAAACATGAGATATTTCTGCTGCAATGAAACATGGAAAACATCATGGACGTTCACTTTTGGAGGTAGTGCAAGTTTGTAGGCCACTGGTCCAATCCTCTCAAGGATCTAGAAAGGCCCTCATTACCGAGGTGCCAACTTGGCATATGATCTAATCCTTAAGGAGCTATTCTTGGGCTTGATGCGCAAATACACTTGCTCCCCAACTTGTAATTCCTTAAATGGATTGTGTCGATCTACATAAATTTTATGTCTATCATGTGCTGCCTTTAGATTCTTCTATATAACCTGCATTTCTTATTCTAGTCTAATTAGTAACTTGTTACACCAATCCATCTATCGTGAGATGATAATCCACATCCTATTCACTTGGACCTTTCTACTATAACCTGTGCCTAAGCTCCATGTACCTTTCATCATAATGTCCTGCCTGTAAGATCTGATCCTGTAAATTTTTCCCATAAGATCTCAAAACTGCAACATGATTTACCTGCACTCTCCTACTGAGAGCATTCACAACCCTGTTCTCCTTTCCTTTAATGTATCTGATCTCAAATTCAAACTCACTAAGCATTCCCAACCATATAGCTTTCCTAGAATTCAAATTTGGTTGGTCAAACAAGTACCTCAACCCACTATGATCACTCATCAACACAAACCTCCTTCCACGAATATAGTGCCTCCACATCTTCAATGCATGAATGATTACTTCCAAATCAATATCATGTGTCACAAATATCTTCCCATGCTGATTCATTTTCCTTGACTCATAGCATACCACCTATCCCTCCTTCATCAAGACTCCACCAAGTCCTCTCTTGTAAGAATTTGTACACACCACAAACTCTTTGTTTGGATCTACAATCTTTAGAAATGGAGCATTTTTCAAAAACTACTTCAACTACTCAAATCTTGTTTCACATTCCTCTTTCCATTCAAATTTCTTTCCTTTCCTTTACAATGAAGTAATAGGATAAGAGATCCGTGATAAGTTACCGATGAACCTCCTATAGTAACCTGCTAACCCCATGAATGATATAACTTCATCCACATTTCTAAGAGCTACCCGTTCCATGATGACTCTTATATATTTTGGATCCAATGCTATGCCTTCCTTGGAGACAACAAGTCCCAAGTAATGTACCTCTGTCTGAAAGACGATGCATTTACTAAGCTTGACATACAACTGATTCTCTCTTAGAAATATCAACACTGTTGTTAAGTGTTTGACATGCTCTTCCTCATTCTTAGAATATATCAATATATCATCAATGAATACAATCACAAACTTGTCAAGATAAGGATGCAATGCACTATTTATCAAGCACATGAAAGTAGTTGGAGCATTAGCCAAACCAAAAGGAACGAAAAAAAAAACTCTTAATTCCCATACCTGGTCTAAAAATAAGTCTTGTAGATGTCCTCTTCTTTGATGCGTACCTGATAATATTCTAATCTCAAATCAATCTTCGATAACACTACTGCTCCCTTCAACTGATCAAACAAGCCATCGATCCTTGGCAATGGATACCTTTTCTTGATGGTTACCTTGTTCAATTTCCTATAGCCAGTGCACAACCTAATATTACCATCCTTCTTCTTCACAGACAACACAGGTGCACTGCAAGGTGATACACTTTTCCTAATGTATCCTTTGTCAAGCATTTCCTTCAACTGCAACTACAACTCCACCAAATCTTCAGTGCTCATCCTGTAAGTGGCCTTTGATGCTATTGCCGCTCTTGGTACCAATTCAATAGAAAAGTCCACTTCCTTGTGAGGCAGAAACTCTAAAATATATGTTGAGAACACATTCTGAAACTGCTACAATACAGGGTACCTATTGAGGAATTCAACATCTTCAACATCCTTATCCTTGTCACTGGAATATTAAATACAAATAGTACACACCCCTTCATGTGATTGCGCTTAGAATGCATAACTGTGACCATCCTCACCGATGTAGGCTTCTTCTTTCCTTGCAAGATTCTCTTTTCCCCATTATCATCCATGAACTCAATAGCCTTGTCATAAAAATCTACTTTGGTTACGTGGAGGTACAACCACTCCATGCCCAAAAAAATACTATATGATTCTAATGGAAGCATATTAAAATGCGCCAAAGTAGGCATACCATTAAGCTCAAATGCACAAGCTCTTATCCAATGACGAACTCTCTTCTTAGTACATGTATCTAATTGCACCAACCAAGACTCAACATGCACTTCTTTTCTCAAACCACACTTATCCACCAGGTCAGGACTAACATAACTATAATTCGATCCAGGGTCAATCAAAATATAAATAGCTCAACCACAAAGCTTACCTTCCATCTCAATAATGGATGCCTGATGATTTTCCTGCTTGTTGTCCAAATATGCATAAATCTGAGGAATGTTATGACCAACATCCCCAACTGTCTGCGCCTCCTAAGCACTATAAATATGAGGCTTGCCACCCTGGTACAATGGACAATCCTTCTTGCAATGATATTTTCCACAAATCCAGCACTGGAACAGTCCCCTACCATCACCTCTATTCTTCTTCTATATAGGCTGTGACCCATGTCCCTTCTCAACTACATTGAACTTCTCATAAGGGACCAAATTCTCTTTCTCACATGCATCTTAAGGTATTCTCCACTTTAGTAGCCACTTCCCTTTAACTTTCCCATTCCCCTTCAAGTCATGCTTAGTCTAAGATTTACGCTTTGAATGATCATAACAATGCTTCAATTTCCAAATTTCTTCCTCCAACGACCTAGGCTCATCGAATTCAATTTGGTGTCTATATTTTGCTAAAAACACATTGATGAACCATTGAATCATCCTTGAGGTAAGGCACATACCTCAACAACTCCAGGAACCTACTAGTATACTCATCATATGTCATGGAAGCCATATGCATCTCGTAAAAATCCTTAGCTCTATCATCATAATACCTCTCAAACAGTTACTTATTCTTGAAGAGTCTCTCGAACTCATCCCAAATAAAATCTGCTTCTTGAATGCCTCTAACATTGATCAGGAGTTCATAAATTTTGCCCAAAATTAAAATTTACAGGATTGGGTTGAAACCATGATGGTTGCGTAGATCTCATCTTCCTGATTTCGGCGCAGTGAACGGTTCGAAAAATCAATGTCTTATGAGGGAGATATCACGTTCTAATCGAAATTCCAAACAATTAATTTTTGCGATAGTTTGAATAGGGTTGACTGGGATGCACAGTCAGTAGGGTGGAGGTACAATCAGCAAAAAAGAAATATTTCTTTTCACTAGGCCAATCATGGGATGAAAAGTGTCATTGTTTTATTTTTTGAATGAGTTTTGTATGTTTTTGGAGGGCCAATCACAGGGTGCCATGTAGCCAACGCTGAGGCTGCCACGTGGCCCTGTAATGGAGTGATAAAATTTTGGTGAGGTCCGCAGGGCTTGACCTCGTGACCTCCTGCCTAGCACGCATAGTTCATACCACTAGCTCTATGCAATGTTTCTTAACATATCATGTTCACGGGTTGTATTTAAGTTTTATAGCATTGGAGTTTGGGGGTTGGGGGTTGTCGACCGTCCCAACCTGCTAGTGGTCCCTGAAGTTATGGTCACATTGCAAAAAATATATGCCAACCAACCAACAGTTAGCTAACCTCCAACCTGCAATCTCACTAGCATATCCGCGTAGTTGGTCACATGGGGTTCTAAAATGTTATCTCCGCGTGGTCTCCGCTAACCTCAGCATTCAAACCCAGAGTTCCGACCTTATCACGATAGTTTAAGCATGGAGTTATGCCGATGGTTAGAAAATCGCGGGGTTTGGGGTTGGCATGTGCCCAACTGCCCAAACCACTAACACTTATTACAAATGGTCAATTAGGTGGAAGTTTGGCCAGTGTGCCCAAAAATTTTGAATTGCCTAATTTAACTCTAGATAAGTGGAGTCCTCCACTTTTAGTGGAATTTTTCTAGGTGTATATGGGCAAAAGAGTAGGAGACTCAATTTCGCCCATTCTGAGTGAATGTAGAGTCATTTTTGACTAATTGGAGCATTATGGAGCCATTGGTGCAGAGAAAACAACCATTAGAGCACTGTAACTACATGTATTTGCAAAATTTTGAGCATAATGAAAGATGGACATGCTTTTGGGAGCTGGACTAGCAAATGTATCCCAGGAGGGGTGAACTGCTTCATGATGTCTACTGTGTAAGTATCATGTGGTGACTTATTTCTCTATTTTACATTGTTGTTCAGTGCTATTTAAGCTTGTTTTATGCTTCTAATTCACCTAAAATCATATCTAATTCATGGACAAACACCTCAATCCTTAAGCAAACTAATGAGACAAGTATGCACATGTTTATAAACTGAAAAGACACTTAGCACAACAAAAATAATACAGTCATTTCAGATCAGATTAGTATCGAAGCTAGAGTTTATTCTCTGGTGTTGTTTTGTGTAAATAATTTTTCAACTATTTGAGAGTTTTAGATGCTTACTAGGTTCAAGCTCAAAAGAGGAGAATGCAAATTGGTGGAATCAGAAGGGTCTCAAGAAGAGCCAAAGCAAAGGAGAGCAAGATTGCCATAATCTCCACCACCTAGTTCACCTCCTAAGGAAGTAGAAGCTACATTAAGTATGCCTCATGAGGAAGGAGAAATCCATGAAGAAGTTCATCCCAAAGAGGAAGAAAGAGTGTTCAGGAAAGAATTTCTTGACATGACTGAGATGGTTAGAATCCTTTATCAAGAAAGAAATGAGAGACTAGAAGGAGAAGGATCCAAACTTCACAAGGAAGGACTGGGATCTTCAGGAGGTCACAATGATGAAGATAAGTCAAAGAAGGGAAATGGAGGAAATGGAGGCAATGGAGAGCAATCATCCTCATCCTCATCATCATCATACTCTATTTATTCTTTAGTACATCAGCCACACAATTCAAAGAACACTGGTAAAAGTCCCTTTTTAAAACTTGATGTTTAGTTTGAATTGCCAATGTTTAATGGTGAAGTCAATGAAGAAAATATTGATAATTGGATTAGGAAATTGGAGGTCTATTTGAGAATCCAAAACCTTCAAGATGATGATACCAAAATCCAATTAGCTTCATTGAGAATGGAAGGTGCAACACTTGTTTGGTGGGAAGCCAAAGCAAAGGAGGAAATCAAGAAACATGGTAAGATTATCCTTTCATGGTCATATTTCATTAATACTATAAAAAAAACAATTTTATCCATTAGGTCATATGCAGAAAGCCATAATGAATGGAAAAACTTTAGGAAATTGAAGGGACAAAATGTGCAAGAATACACCCAAGAATTTAGGAGAATTTCTCTCTTATTAGGGGTAGATTTGCAGAGCCAAGATACTTTTCTCAAGTACATAGGAGGCTTGCATAGCTACCTAAAACATACCATTCTCATGTTTAACCCCACCAGTCTAGATGAAGTATGTGTTAAGGCCACACATCTAGAAGCTAGAGGGAAGAACATTTCTGAAGAGGGTAGAAAGAAACCATTTAAGGGTAAAGCCAAGGAGAAGAACTTAAAAGGTAAAAAAAAATAATGCAGATGTTAAGAAAGAGGGATAAAATTTTGTTTGAAAACATTTCAAAATAATGCCACGATGAAACTCATTGTTGGAAATTACATTCGGAAATGAGGCCAAAGAAACCCAATAACAAAGGGAAACATAAAACTGCTGCTACAACTCAACATGATTTAGGAGATGATTTAGGTGATGAATCTAAGATTGCAGCCATGGGATTTAAGAACATGAAGCGGAAAGAAATTGAAACTAAACCCAGTACCAGTACATCAAACTGTCACATAAACACTCCAAATGAAGAAGAAATAATAGAATTGTTTCACGTGAGGGTCATATCCAAGCATATCAATATTGACACATTGTGTGACAATGGGTCATGAGAAAAATTAATCTCTGAAGACTTGGAAAAGAAACTTAACCTTGATACCATACCACATCCAAAACCATATCCATTGGGCTAGATTTGTAAGGATGCAAATTTACAGGTTTCAAAGAAATGCATATTGCGGTTTGAAATCACTTCAAATTTTGTTGACACAATTGAATTAGATGTGGTTCCGCTTGACATAATAGGTATTTTGTTGGGGAGTCCCTACTCTTATGATAGGAAAGTGATCTTCTATCTCCATGAGAACAAATATCATTTATTCAAAGATGGCAAGGAGTTCATTGTTAGAGCACATCGCAAGAAGACAAACATTTCTATCGTTAATGCTAGATAGGTAAAAAGGCTGGTAAATTCAAGTAAGAATTTTGTTCTTGTTATTATTAAGCCTAAAGATGATGTTAATCATAAATCATTTAAGGGATGTGATCCTAAGTTGAAATCAGATTTATATGATGTAGTTAATGCACATCATGAGATGTTTGAGGAGCCAACATGATTGCCTCCAAAAAGAGAGATTCAACATGAGATTCAGTTGTAGCAAGATTGTCCTCTTCCAAACATCGGTATATATTGCATGTCGATAATGGAGAATGATGAAATAAAGAGGTAAATCAAAGAGATGTTGGACAAAGGAATCATAAGGCCAAGCACCTCACCATGTGGTTCACCCATAATCTTGATACCAAAGAAAGATGGGACTTGGCGCATGTGTGTAGATTTTCAAGCTTTGAACAAGATTACGGTAAACATTCATTACCCACTCCCAAGAATATATGATTTGCTTGATCAGCTGAAAGAATAAAAGTTTTTCACTAAGTTATATTGACGAAGTGGATATCATCAAGTGAGAATTGCAGAAAGTGATATATGGAAAAATTTTGAAAATGCAACAAGATGATGGAGCTTAGTGAAATGAAGTCGCCTTCACTAAGTGGGCCCGTAGGCTATTTTTGGCACAAAGTCTATTTTTAGACTATGTCTATTTTTAGACATATGGATCATGGTATATGAGTTGCAGGATGCTATTTATGGATGATTGTTCAAGTTAGTAAAAATAGATGGACCTCTATTTTTAGACATTGGGCGGAATCTATTTTTAGACTGCCAGTCTAAAAATAGATCAGTCGAATATTATTAGCCCTTAATAATATTTGGACTATAAACATTATCTTATCCTCTTGGAGCACTTCGGTTTGATGCTTGGATGTGGCACATGCAGCTGACAGAAGGAATTACGCTATTCCTAGGGTTTGGTTGAGCTATTGCATGGTTGACTTCAGTTAGAACTCATGTGGCAGAGTTTGGTGGAGTTGATGAGACAGTTGGTGGAGTTGTGTTCGGTTTAACTTAGTTGAACTAGTTGTATTTAGTCTAGCGAAGGCAAAGCTTCTCATTCCGGTGAAAGGCAAAGCGAGGACATGTCAAGGTGAAGTGTTTTTTCTTTGTCACCAACACGGACATTATGCACCACAAATTATCCGCGAAGAAAGAAAAATCGGCAAATTTGTTGGTAGCCTCGCCGGTTGTTGGATTTTCAACGTCGCATGCTTGGTCTCAAGTGTGATGGGATCAGTATGGTTCTTGGATAGTGGTGCGTCTTTTCACATGACTGGAGATCGAGATCTGTTTTCAGATCTGGATGAGAAAGATATTGGAGTGCACATCGAGATGGGTGATGATGGTAGATACAGTGCGACCGGTATCGGTACCATTTCCTTTGAGAGGGAGTCTGGTAAACCCTTCATATTGAAGGAAGTATTGCATGTTCCAGGATTGATGAAGAATCTGATCTCTGTGGCGATGTTGGAAGACAAGGGGTATGATGTGGTCTTTAGCGAAGGAAAAGCTTTCCTGCGCAGTAAGACAACTGGAGAGACCCGGAAGATAGGGGTTCGAGTCAAGAACCTTTATCAGTTGCAAGTAGATGGCTGCGCAACAATGGCATGCAAGGCGGGAGAAGTGGTGAGCCGGGATGATGAGGGCGAACTGTGGCACAGGAGATTGGGCCACCTTCACCATGGAGCTTTGAAGATACTGCAGCAGATTTCTACTGGGCTTCCTAAGGGCACTCTTGCGCAGTCAGATCAGTGCAAGGGGTGTACCTTGGGAAAATTTGTGAAAACCACCTTTCACGAGAAGGATAGTCGCGCCACGACGATCCTTGAGAGAATTCACACAGACGTGTGTGGACCTTTCTCAGTAGCTTCGACAGCAAAGCACAGGTACTATGTGATCTTTGTTGATGATTTTTCTCGGAAGTGCTGGATCTTCTTCATGCAGAAGAAGAGCGAGACATACTCAAAGTTCTGTGAGTTCAAGGCGCTGGTTGAGAAGGAATCGAGGAAGCATGTGAAGGCTCTTAAGAGCGACAATGGTGGTGAATTCATCTCTGCTGAATTCAAGGACTTTTGCAGCGCAGAAGGGATTCAGAGAGAGCTCATCGCACCCCATAACCCACAGCAGAACGGGGTTGCTGAGCGGAAGAACAGAACGATCGTGGGTGCTGCACGGGCGATGTTGCATGATCAAGGCCTACCCCTTCACTTGTGGGCTGAGGCATGCAATACAACAGTGTATGTGCAGAACCGTTGTCCTCACAAGGTTCTTGGCATGAGTACACCAGAGGAGGCTTATTCTGGCAAGAGGACTGATATTTCCCATTTGCGGATTTTTGGTTCTCCTGTCTACATGCATGTGACGAAGGATGCGAGAAGGAAGCTGGATCCAACTGCTGAGGTTGGAATATTTGTGGGATACACTGATACACCTCACAACTACCGGGTGTATTTGTCAGACAGTCGCAAGACTGTTGTGCGACGGGATATAAAATTTCAGGAGGAGAAAGCCATGAAGTGTTCGCTTGAGAGGGAGCCACACTTGCATGTAGATGAGGAGCTATTAGTTCCTAAGGATGAGCCTCAGGATGTGGATCAGCCACAAGAGGAGGTTCATGGAGTGGAAGAGACCACTCATGCGGCGCCAACCATCAGAGGGCGGAAGCGCACTACAGAAGCTGAGCGACTGGCTCAAGATGCAGAGAAGGTTGTAGGACCACCTACAGCACAGCGCAGACAGAGACAGTCACCGGATCGGTACACTGGATACATGGCTCTTGTGAGAAAATGTGTCGTGACAGAGCCATCCTCTTTCGAGGAAGCTATGGAGGACCCCGCATGGGTAGATGCCATGGTGGAAGAGTATGATTCGATTGTCAGAAACAGTGCATGGGAGATTGTCCCGAGACCGGAAGGGAAATCAGTGGTGGGTTCGAGATGGATCTACAAAGTGAAGCAGGCAGCTAACGGGAGTGTGGAGAAGTACAAGGCAAGATTTGTTGCCCGAGGCTTCTCGCAGATCGAGGGGATCGATTATGAGGAGACCTTTGCACCTGTCGCAAGGTATTCTTCCATACGGACGATCCTAGCTCTCTCAGCGCAGATGGGGTGGCACATTCATCAGATGGATGTGAAGACTGCGTTCCTCAACGGATTCATTGAGGAGGAGGTGTACATAGAGCAGCCTGAAGGTTTCAAGATCTTCAGCAGTGAGTCGCATGTGTGCAGGCTCAAGAGAGCGTTGTATGGGTTGAAACAAGCACCTCGTGCTTGGTACACACAGATAGACAGTTATTTCACCGGACTTGGATTCTCCAAGAGTGAGGTGGATCTGAACCTATACCAGATTGTGGTGGAGGGTAAGTTGCTGATCATTGTACTTTATGTAGATGATTTGATTTTGACAGGTGATGAGCTGTTGATACTCTCATGCAAGGAGGATCTTGCAAAAGAGTTTGAGATGAAGGACTTGGGCCTCCTTCATTATTTTCTGGGATTGGAAATTTGGCAGCGCAGTGATGGACTGTTTGTTTCTCAAGGCAAGTATGCCCGGGAGATACTGGAGAAGTTCAACATGCATGGCTGCAAGCCTGTTGATACTCCTCTTCCTGGAGGTTGGAGGAAGGAGGATGCTACTTCAGCGGAGGTAGTGGATGCCACTGTTTATCGACAGTTGGTGGGGTTGCTTATGTATCTGGTCAATACATGACCCAATATATGCTATGCTATTAACTAGCTTTCGCAAACTATGGTTAAGCCTACCAAGCTCTTCTGGAAGGCAAGCAAGCATGTATTGCGTTATCTTAGAGGCACATCGGGATATGGACTGTGGTACAGACAGGAGGATGAGGTGAAGCTGTGTGGCTTCACGGATGCAGATTGGGCAGGGAGCCCAACGGACAGAAAGAGCACATCTGAAGGGATCTTCAGTATCGGGTCGACAGCAGTTTCGTGGTACAGCAGGAAGCAGAGATCCGTGGCACTCAGTTCAGCAGAGGCTGAGTATATGGCAGCAAGCTTGGCTGCATGCGAGGCCATATGGATGAGAAAGATCCTGGTCGGGTTGTTCGGTTCGCACTTGGAGCCTACTATGATTTATTGTGATAACCAGAGTTGCATTAAACTCTCGGCTAATCCAGTATTTCATGATAGATCCAAACACATCGACATCAGGTACCATCATATCAGAGATTGTGTGCAGCGGAGAATCATGTTACTTTCATACATTCCCACGGAGGATCGGGATGTTGATATCTTGACGAAGGCGCTCACCAGGAGAAAATTCGAATACCAAAGAGGTAGGATAGGGGTTGCAGATAATCCATATCTTGTTGAGAGGGAGTGTTGAAAATGCAACAAGATGATGGAGCTTAGTGAAAAGAAGTCGCCTTCACTAAGTGGGCCCACAGGCTATTTTTGGTGCAAAGTCTATTTTTAGACTATGTCTATTTTAGACATATGGATCATGGTCTATGAGTTGCAGGATGCTATTTATGGATGATTGGTCGAGTTGGTAAAAATAGATGGACCTCTATTTTTAGACATTGGGCGGTTTCTATTTTTAGACTGCAGGGCTAAAAATAGAACAATCAAATATTATTAACCCTTAATAATATTTAGACTATAAACATTATCTTATCCTCTTGGAGCACTTCAGTTTGATGCTTGGATGTGGCACATGCAGCTGACAGAAGGAAATACGATTTTCCTAAGGGTTAGTTGAGCTATTGCATGGTTGAATTCAGTTAGAACTCAAGTGGCAGAGTTTGGTGGAGTTGATGAGATAGTTGGTGGAGTTGTGTTCGGTTTAACTTAGTTGAACTAGTTGTATTTATTCTAATTGATAAATACACTAGTGATGAGTGGTGTCAATTAATTATTAATTAATTCACTAATTATTAACTCATAAATTAACTAAAGAACACATCAGTTAATTGCAATGCATGGACAGTTCAGTGGAGACCAGTGTTAGAGGTGGGTGAAAGGGTGAGTGTGACTGTACCTGTGCATGAGATTTGCACACACATTGATGGAGATTTCCAATGAGGATTGCGCAGTTGCAGCTAGTGGGATTCAAACTTGGATCTCATCATTAATCAACTTGGATTGCGCAGTAGAGGCAGGCAAACTTGTGGAGGAGATGTGAACCCAGGACTTGTTCAAATCTCAGTGAGTTTGTGTGTCACTTTTGGAGATAGTACTGAGTACTTGTGAGGAGTATTGTGCTATGTATTGTTACATGTTCTCTATCATTATAATATATAGATAGTTTGGGGTTTTCGGCTATTGCTTTCCCCATTACATCCTGTGTTGATAATTTGTGCTTGATTATGTTTTAATGAGCGCATGCGACTGCTTTCTATTTCCGCATATTGATGATCAATTGTAGAAGAGGTTATGTATTATGCATGAAGCTTAAATAGTGTGTAATCAGGATAATATTGGTGAATAATTCAGCTATTATTCAAATTTCTACAAAAACTGCATTCAAAACCAAACAAGGACACTTTGAGAGGCTAGTTATGCCTTTTGGTTTGTGTAATGCACCGGAAACTTTCATGCGTCTTATGGATAGTGTTTTGCATCCATTCCTTGATGACTTTGTGATTGTGTACTTAGATGACATATTGATTTTCAGCAAAAGAAGAGAAGATGATGTCTTGCATGTGAATAGAGTGCTTGATATTTTGAAGAAAGAGAAATTGTTTCTTAAGATGTCAAAGTGTGAGTTTGGAAATACTTCTTTGGTCTATTTGGGACATATTGTAGGAGGAGGAGAGTTGAGGATAGATCCTTCTAAATTGGAAGTCATTTGTAATTGACCCACACCCAAAATAGTAACCGAGGTAAGAAGTTTCTTAGGTGTAGCTTAATATTGGAGAAAGTTTATTGCTAACTTTTCTTCCATCGCAGCTCCTATGCATGCAGTGACAAGTGTGAAGAAAGGCTTCCAATGGGGAGGAAAACAACAACAAGATTTTGAAGCTTTAAAATACAATATTAGCTTAGCTCCAGTTCTTGCATTACCAAATTTGAGATAGCCATTCGAGATTCAAACCAATGCTAGTGATTATGCCATGGGCATAGTTCTTTTGCAGCATGATAAGCCTATCGATTTTCATTCTGAAACATTTAATGGTGCTGTGAAAAATTATCCTACATATGAAAAAGAACTATATGCGTTGGTAAAAAGTGTCAAGAAGTGGAAACAATACTTCATGGGTAAAGAGACTATTGTACATAACGATCACCAACCATTATAGTACTTGCAGTCACAAACAGAATTGCAGCAATCAAGACATTTCAGGTGGATGGGATTTATTCAAAATTTTCACTTGGTTATAAGGTACAAGAAAGGTATTTTCAATAAAGTTGTTGATATGATTTCAATACCAATCATTAGTGCACCTACTTTACTAAAAAATGATTCTATTGTACATGAGAGTTACATAGAACAATATGCACATGACATTGATTTTCAAGATGTGTATGCTAGTTTGAGTGAAGGGAATCAAGTTGAAGAAAAATATTATCACATGCATAACAATTTGTTGTTTAATTTGGGCAAGCTATGTATACCATGAGGAGAGAGGCTAAGTGTCATGAGAGAAGCTCATTCATCTCTTATTGCTAGACACTTCAGGGTAAGCAAAACAGCGGCAAATCTACGGAGGTATTTCTATTGGCCTCGCATGATAGATAGTGTGTCGCGTTTTATAAGAGGTTGTTCTATGTGTGCAACAAGTAAGCCTAGTAATAGGAAGCTTGGGTTTTACACGCCACTACCGGTATCATCAAGGCCATGGGATAGTATCTCCATGGACTTTTTTGGAGGTCTACCTATGTCAAGAAGACAACATGATTATCTTTATGTAGTTGTGGATAGATTCAGTAAAATGTGTATACTTATGCCATGTAAGAAAACCATTACTGTTGAAAAAACTGCTAAAATTTATTTTCAACATGTTTGGGTCCATTTTGGATTGCCAACTTCTATCTTTAGTGACAGGGATTCCAGGTTCATTGGGAATTTTTGGTCAAATATATGGAGAATGATGGACACAAAGTTGAAAAAGAGTACCAAACAGATGGAAAAACCGAGGTGGTGGAAAAAACCGTTGTGCATCTATTGAGAGGATATTGCAGCAAACATCCTAAGTTGTGGGATGACAACTGTATTACATTTAGCACACTTACAACAGGGAAAAGCACTCTTCAACACAAACATCACCTTTTGAAGTGTGCTTTGGGTATTTTCCAAAATCACCATTAGACTTCATCTTTGGGAAGGATGTTGCAATTGATGGCCATAGTGACATTGATAAAGCTCGAAAGTTCATTGAGAAAATTCAGATTATACATCAACAGGTTCAACAATAGCTTGAAAAAAGTCAAAGCAAATACAAAGAGAGGCATGAAAAACATC
Organism: Pinus albicaulis; assembly: GCA_034641835.2. Lineage (NCBI taxonomy): Eukaryota > Viridiplantae > Streptophyta > Pinopsida > Pinales > Pinaceae > Pinus > Pinus albicaulis. Next base: position 349,617,827 of record CM076570.1, on the reverse strand, counting down.
GATTTGATCACAAGTTTCAAGAGGGAGATGAGGTATGGTTGCACATTAGCAAAGAAAGGATGCAATGAGAAGGTAAAAATCTCAGACCCATTCGATATGGTACTTTCAAGATCATAAAGCAAGTTGGTAATAATTCATTTCAACTTGACTTGCCTTTTTATATGCAAATGTATTCAGTTGTTAATGTTCAAAATTTACGTTTGTATGAGCCAAATTTGATCGATGATCAAGGAAGTGATGTTCAACTACCTTCTATTGAATATTTCTCACCATAATTTTTGGATGAACTCAAAGAAGATACAATTCTTGACAGGAGGACAAGAGCATCTAGTAGGGGAAGTGTTGACTACCTTCGAGTAGGGCTCAAAGGCACTAAACCAATCAATGAAAAATGGATGGAGGTTGGAAAGGTGAGGGAGATGTACCCTCATCTACTGAACAAGTAATCAAGTCTTTTTGGGTCCAAAAGCTTCCTAATGGGGAGGAGTGATTAGGAGTTCATAAATTTTGCTCAAAATTAAAAGTTATAGGATTGGGTTGAAACCAGGATGGTTGCGTATATCTCATCTTCCCGATTCTGGCTCCGTGAACGGTTTGAAAAACCGATGTCATATGAGGGAGATATTGCATTCTGATCGGAATGCCAAACAGGTAAATTTTGCGATAGTTTGACCAGGGTTGACTAGGATGCACAATCAGCAGGGTGGAGGTACAGTTAGAAAAAAATGAATATTCTCAAAATATTCCTTTTCACCGGGCCAATCTTGGGATGACAAGTGTGATTGTTTTATTTGTTGAATGAGTTTGGTATGTTTTTGGAGGGCCAATCACAGGGTGCAACGTGGCCAACCCTGAGGCCGCCACGTGGCCCTGTAATGGAGTGATAAAATTTTGGTAAGGTCCGCAAGGCTCAATCCCGTGATCTCTTGCCTAGAATGCACAGTTCTTACCACTCACTCTATGTAATGTTTCTTAACATATCATGTTCGCGGGTTGTATTTAAGTTTTATAACATTGGAGTTTGGGGGTTGGGGACCACTAGCAGTCCCAACCCGCCAGTAGTCCTTGGAGTTATGGTCACATTGCAAACAATATATTCCAACCAATCGACAATCAACTAACCTCCAACCCACAATCCCGCCAGCATATCCACGTAGGTCGTCACATGGGGTTCTAAAACGTTATCTCCGCGCGGTCTCCGCTAACCTGAACATTCAAACCCGAATTTATGACCTTATCACCATAGTTTAAGCCCGGAATTCCGCCAACTGTTAGAATACCATGGGGTTTGGGGTTGGCATGTGCACAATCGCACAAACCACTAGCAGTTATTACAAACGGTCAATTTTGTGGAAGTTTGGCTAGTGCGCCCAAAAAGGTGGAATTTCCTAATTTAACTCTAGATAAGTAGAGTCCTCCACTTTTACTAGAGTTTTTCTAGGTGTGACTGGGAAAAAGAGTAGGAGAATCAATTTTCACCCATTCTTAGTGAATGAAGAGTCATTTTTTACTAAGTGGAGCATTCTGGAGCCATTAGTTCATGGAAAACATCCATTAGAGCACAATAACTACATGTATTTGCAAAATTTTGAGCATAATGAAAGATGGACATGCCATTGGGAGCTGGACCAACAGATGTAGCCCAAGAGGGGTGAACTGCTTCATCATGCCTGCTGTGTAAATATCATGTGGTGACTTATTTCTCTATTTTACACTATTTTTCAGTGTTATTTAAGCTTGTCGTATGCTTCTAATTCACCTAAAATCATCTCTAATTCATGGAAAAACACCTCAATCCTTAAAAAAACTAATGAGACAAGTATGCACATATTTATAAACTAAAAAGACACTTAGCACATCAAAACTAATACATTCATTTCAGATCAAACATTATTCACATCTTCCCACCAGATATCTGCTTTCCCTTTAAGACTGGAGGTATCTATTTTGACTTCATGTTCTCTGAGTATTTATGAAATTTGAAGAATTTATTCATCTCGAGAAACCATGCCTCTACATGTTTTGACTTATTCATCTCCCCATCGAATGTAGGAGGCTAAACCTTATTGAAATCCTCAAGAAAGTACTCACTCCTCCTATAAGGATGATGGTGATGATGTCTCCTAGACAAGGAGCTCAAGTGAAACCTATACATACCAGTCCTCTTGTCGGGTGTATCCATTTATATTCCACCTCTGATTGCGTCCCCTCTATCCAACCTATATCCTGGTCGAGACCTACTACCATAGGCTCCATTAGTCTTCTCTTCCTGATCTTGACTAATCCTCAACTTTCCCTATTTCTGCAAGTCTAAAAACTTTGAAGGATGACTGCATTAAAATTTGCCTACCTCTCCTAAGCCTTTGAAAGTCTTTCCTAAGCCTCAATCAACCTGAAAATGTCTGCCTTGCAACTTCTGATCTCTTCCGTCAAACTCCTCAATGTAACTCCTATATCAGGAGAGTACTCATCTCCTTGCTTCCCAATTGATTTGTAGGGAGATTCACGTGAACTGTAGTCTACCTTTTTTTTCATCATATTTGATTCTCTTCTTCCTATAAGCACGCCATGTCATATAAACCAAATAGATGTACCATAACCAAAATCATACCTCAATGATGTTTAGGGGAGGTTGGTCTCATCCTCAAAATTAGTCACCATTAACATGATACATGTATAATAATAATCATATCAATATATCAACATCATGCATGATAATACCAGCTACATAACAAGACCTCATGCATAATAACCATAACCATGATCAAATTATATTTTACCCAAAGAGAGTGCAACTCGCTCTGATACCACTCTATAACGCCACCTCCCACATTTACCCACTTTCACCGGCCTGTGGGGGTAAACATGAGCAGAGGGATATTATGGCATGACTCAACCTCCTAAATCGCCTTAAGAAAATGGATTTGGAAAAGCAAGACCTTGCTGACTTATCTTAGGTGCTATAGGACCCCCAAGAGCTAAAGCACCCTCCTAGGTGCCCAAACCCCGAGTTAACTTATATTTTAACTTACCTAGAGCCTCAATTGCTCCCATGAAAAGGAAAGCCAATGCCTGTAATCCTCAATTCACTCCTATGATCCTACTTCCCAGTGACTACAGTCTCATTTACTTAGTTCTATGCTAGCGGCCTCGAGATCTAAGGCACTTTTTTAGGGCTAGGATCCAGACCCATGTCCATAACTTAATGAAACTTTCCATAATGATCAATGACACATAGAAAAAACCTTTAACACATAACTTAGACAAGGAATTGACCTAACATGGTCTAACCATGACAACCATTTCGTTAAATACATGGTGAATATAAAATCTACAGGTCATGAATGCATATCTGAACATAAAGATCTAAAGTTTATCTGAGGTTTACCAAGAAGGACTAATTACCTCTCATAAAAACTGCAATAAAATCTATTAGGTCATGCATTCATTAACCATTAATTTATCAACAAAAAAAAATAAGAGCCATAACTTGAATCTATCATAAAAACATCCATATAACCAACATATAAGGGTAGAACAACCATTAAATTCACATAATAACAAGTACATTTACTCATAAAATTCAAGAGGAACTTAGATCTTATTAACCATATGAAAACCAACCATGTTAGGGACTTCCTTGTATCACCAGACCATAGATTAGGCTAAACAAAATATTTCTTTCAGCCAATCACTCCCTTGCCATGTTCCAAGCATGAATGTGTGATCTCAGGGGATAAACCAATGTATAAACAACTAAGGGAATATAGAGTTTAAACCACCTCCATCCTCAACCTACCGTGATCTCACCTAAATCGATCCTGAGATCACAAAACAAAACCAACCTTGGATGCCTTTGAATTCCTTCACCATCCCTTGAGGAATTTTTCCTATCTCTGCCTACCTATTGAGGGCTTACTAAAGAAAACCATCTCCACCCCTAACCCTTGGGATTTTCCTAAGACCACCTCACCTGTATCCAAAACCTTCTGGCAATCCAAAACTCAACCAAAAATGAATCCCATCACACCATGGATATCCGAAAAATGGCAAGGCAAGGATGAAACCACTGTCAAAACCCAACAAAACCCATGTCGATGACAACTAATGAACCAAATACACACATGCATATACTATGCATGCCCAAAAAACCTAGAAAATCATACATGCAACCTGTTACATGCTAGTAATCTCACTGAAGCTGCTTGTTCCAACCTATCCTTGCTTGATCCTTGCTTCCTTTTATTTCCTTGTCCTTCCTTTACTTTCTTGGTTTCCTTCTCCTCTTGGTGCTCTTCTCCTCTCTGAAACCAATTCCAAAACTCAAGTGAAAAAAGGCACGAAACTTATGCTCTTATGTATTTTTATTATTGATGCCTTTAATTTATTCAATTTTCCTCAATTTTCTTTCAATTTCCTCCTTACATGCAACCTGTGACTGTTCACCTCCCTTTTCTCCTATTTTCATTTGTTTTCATAAATAATATTCCAATAATGCTTTTTTCCTTTGGAAAACTTTTTCCATTTTATTTTTCATTGGCTTTTCCGATTTCCCCTTAGCCATAATAAACAACAAGTGATGCCCACTAGGATACTTTTCCAATATTCAACTTGGAATACGTGTCCCATGACATTGGTCTTATTTTTCCTTTATTAAATTTATTACATGAAATTTTAACCCAAGGTTGTTACACATAACCAACTAGAGAAAGGAGAAAAAGAACCAGGGAAGATAATAGACTTATGCAAGATGCGAGAGAGAATGTGGGAGATCCTTCAAATTTTCGTAGGAAAAGGAGGTCACCTGAGAGGTACACTGGCTACATGGCTCTAATGACAAAGATTGTAGAGACTAAGCCATCCTCTTTCGAGGAAATAATAGAGAAACCTATTTGGGTTGATGCAATGGTGGAGGAATATGAATTCGTTGTAAAGAACAGTGTTTGGGAACTGGTCCCAATACTAGCAGATAAATTAGTAGTGGGTTCAAGATGGATATTCAAGGTTAAGCAAGCAACAGATGGAAGCATAGAGAATTATATGACCATATTTGTGGCCAACGGATTCTCTCAAGTTGATGGAATTGACTATGAGGAAACCGTTGCTCTTGTAGCAAAGTATTCATCTATCAAATCAATTATTACATTGGTTGTGAATATGGGGTGGAAGATCCACCAGATGGATCTAAAAATAACATTCCTCAATGGGGTTATTGAGGAGGAGTTTTACATCAAGCAACCTAAAGGTTTTGAGACATTTGATCGAGAGTCTCATGCATGAAGACTCAAGTGAGCATTGTACGGTCTCAAGCAAGTACCCTGTGCTTGGTACACCAAGATCAATAGTTATCTCACTAGTTTGGGCTAACAATTCAAGCAACGTGTGAGGTTATATGGATTAGAAAGATATTTGTGAGATTTTTTCTCCAGATGATGGATCTAACTATGATCTATTGTGATAATTAGAGTTGCATCAAGCTATCTGAGAATCTGGTATTTCATGATCGATCCAAGCATATAGATATCTAGTATAACCATTTATGGGATTGTGTGCATAGGAAGATAATGTTGCTACAATAAATTCTGACAAAGGAATAAGATACTAACATTTTGACAAAGGCCTTGTCAAGAGGGAAGTTTGAGTTTCACAGGTTCAGGATAGGGGTGGTTGATAATCCTTTTCTTGTTGAGAGGGAGTGTTGAAAAATGCAATAAGAAAGTCTCAATTTGATTTTTCCTTGGTCAAATTGAGAAAATTTGAATTTCCACATTAGTAGACAACTTGGATGCAGTTAAGTAAGGTGACATGGCCCTTGTCACTCAATTATCTTAGTTAATTCAAGTTAGAGGAGTTGGATTTTTGTTAAGCATGCATGATTGCTAATTTTTAGCAATCAAGGTCAATTATTTCAAGTTGCTTTTAGTTAAAATAGTTCTAACTATTGGAGGAACTAGTGGGAGGTCAATTGTGTAGTGAGAATTCATTCTAACTCATTGATCATCCAATTAGCTGATCAATCAACCCAAAATAGCTAGTGCATGTAGATAATTCAAGTTCCCCAACTATGGTGGAGATTCTAAGGAAGTGTAACATCGGTTGTAGACTAGTCTTGAGTGCATAGGTGTTGCATGCAGTCAGATGAACAACCTTGGGAACTGCGCAAGAATTTTGGAGGAAATTTTAAATAATAGGGGCTTAATTTCCTCAGGAATTGCGTAAGGAAATAGGGGCTAAAGCAAAGGATGAAATTAAATAAGTTTGGGTCAGAACTTCTCAATGAGCAGAGATGTAGGTTATTTACTTGCAGTTGTGCTCATCCTGAGCAAGAAATTTTAATACATCTCTATTAATCATATTAATGCAAGCAAGCAAAGGGGTTTTAATAGATTTCTTTCCCCTGGAAAATATTTTGTGCATGTGTGTTATTTATTTTTGCATGTTTTTTATTTAAGTTATAAATTGTGAATTGAATTATGTAGAGCAGTAGAGTAGGATCGTGTCTTGTGATTTAGATTAAAATTTAATGAGCAGTTACATATACATCATAATTTATACAAAAACATAGCCCCAAGAAAACATAAACTTAGGGGAAAATCAAAAACCTGAAACACATATTACTAATGATGTAAATTAATTAATAAAATGAAATGAAGATCTTAGGCACACAAGGGAACCATCACGACTCTCATTAGTCACATTCCTTAATAGTATTATTTCCTCCATTAATTGTTGTCCATGGTCAATTGACCAATATAGGGCCAAGATGAGAGCATTTTTCTCCATTGGTATTACTAAAGAACATGTGAAAGAATTGAATATCACCCAAAAAATTATTGTGGGGTTATTTATTGACCCAAAAACCAACCAAACGCCTGATCTAAGGAAGAGACATATTTGCATGGATTGGTGCACATTAAATCCATGGAAAGAGAATTGTATGAGTCATTATTTTATGGTTTTTGATCATTTTTTCTATAATAATAAAGGTTCCATTATATTAACTTTAGAAATTATGGGCCGAGTTCATGAGGGGTTTCCATCTTAACTATTTTAACATGAGTGAGTTCTAGGGGGATCTTCTTAGCTCTACCCAATATTGAAAAAATGCTAGGTGTAATTCATTAAGAGGGCCACCTACTCCTAGGTGTATGCCCAAGCCCTCCCCTCCCACCTGCCCCCCCTCCCCACACATACACACACACAATAAGAACCTAAGATTTCATATCATCTTGCTGGCGCTAGCAATGTGATATCACATCTCAAACATAGTCCAGTGTAGCATAGCTCATTTGTGGCACCCTTTAGAAAAGATCCATCAAAGGAATCCCTTGTACCTCAAGATGTAGGGCCTTTAAGACACACTAATTATATACCATCTACTCTATGTAAGCAAGCTATTGTTCTTGGTTCAAGTCAAGTAGCACCACATTTATGCTCTCATTGAGGGCATACATGCCATGGCCTGATAGATGATCCTTTCCATAAGTGATTTATGGATTAGGTTAGTATAGTTTTTAATTGATGTTAAATAATTGGTTATAAATCTAATTTCAGAATTGACAACTTTTCATTAAATTTGACTTTACATTACCTTTTTTTTTACTTTTGTGTTTTGGAATATACAAATTCTACGAGAGAACATGTTACCATTGAGATGGGAAGATGTCAATTCTCCCAATATCAATGCATCCATGGTTGTATCATTCGATATTGAGACACCTCACACACATGTATTTAATCTAATATACTTCAATGATAACTTAGCAAGATTTACAATTTTGTTTATTTGCAAATGTCTAAGTTATCTCGAATAAATTAATCTTAATCTTTTTATGTTTCCACAAAAATTTAGTTGAATTTTATGTTTTTGGACTAATCAAACATATTACAAATGTCTATTCAATTTCCACTCTTCTCGATTCCATCCCCTTTTGTCCCAATTATTCCATATTTCATGCCAAGTATGACCATCGGGTCCCGCTGCCTCCAATACCCCCAACACTTGGCATTTTCCTAAGGTGCTTCCTCCTATTGTATAGTCAGTGGGGGTGTATTTCCTATGACACCCTATACATTTTCACCCTTCCACCATGCCCACATCTATTCACCGTACACCACTCCATTATCAAACCCATCCTCTCATGTCATCCATTATTGCAACAGTATTGCATCTACTGTAGTTACACATGCAATGATTGCATCTATACTTTCTACAAATAAATTCTTTGTAGCCCCCATCATTGCCTTAAATCAAGTTGTTAAACCTAATGCTTAACCTGTTATTAGTACATCCACTATTACAGAAACACGTATTGCATCTATTGTATCTATATCTATAGTGGTTGCATCTATTGTTTATGTAGTTGCATCCTCTCCATCCATCATCGTTGTCTTATAGCAGGTTATCTGGCCAAGTGCTAGACCTCTAATCCAAGAAGGGAAATCATCTCTATTTCCTCAAATCTTCATGATAGTGAGACTAATTATTTGATCAAAATATTATAAAGCATGAGAGAAATTTATTTTGTACTCGTCTTTATTTTTTCTCTCAATTAATTGATTGTTATTATAGGTAGGAATTTCTGAGAGGCTTGGAACATGGAGGAGGAAAACCCCATGACCATTTACATTCATTATACTCTGTGACCAAAGAAGGATCAAGGTTACTCCATGTTGAAGAGGAGGAAGATCGATTTTGGAGATTCACCTTAAAGTGCCAAGGGTAGAACTGGTGATTGAGAATGAAATTATGTATAGTAGCCATGGTGTGTCATTTATATGGATTGGATCACTATATTATTTTTCATCCAAATTGATGCTTTATGAGTAGAAAAGTGGAGGAATCATTTCACATGACCATTTTTACCGGAAGGACCCAATTTGAAATATTTGGTGTTTAAAAACTTCTGAAAGCAGTTTGAGGTATCAAATGGAATTTTATGGGGGGTAAGATTTTTACACTTAAGCATAGAATATTTGGAAATAATCTACACCCAAATATCTTTCCAGCAACACAAGAATCACCTCATTCAGAGTCCATATGCAAAATTTATGCCACCCGAAAGTTAACCTTCCTATTTTAACCACCATAATTCGAGAAGATGCCACGTCAACCCCCATTATTCATGGAAAAGGGCCTAGCCATGTGACCATTGGTGAGCCCTGGTATTGCACCAAGAGTGCTGAAACTCGTAGGGGCTACCCTACTTTACTTTATTAACCTGGGTTGGAGGTGACAGTGATATATACACAACAGGTGCATTCTGCTCATGTCATCCTCTTCTGCTTTACAAAGGGGTGCTATTTATTAAACTATGATAATAACTGTAAAGTAAATTGCTGGAAGGAACTGACAGGAATGAAAATAATCTTAAATTACAGAAAGGAAAGGAAAAAAAGGAAACTAATTTAATCTACAAAAAGGAAATGACTGAAAAGAAACTAAACTAAGTTAAACCTAGCTAGGCCAATCGACTAAACACACCCTACTTATCCTATGATATATTTACCATGCTATCATGCTTCTAACCATGCAACTATTCATGATAAACTAAACTTGACAAAGTGTGGCTTGTAGTTTTGAGGAAAACGGGCTAAAGGTGCTAATGGAGGGCTCACCACATGAAACAAGGCTTAGAGGTGGAAAGAGGGGGTTTAAACCTTATTAAAACTTTATTATAGTGAAAAAATTCTTTGGAGCGGAATGATTTGAAAAGTGAAATGGTGGAGTTGTGATGAAGGGCTGACAGTTTGATATGCGATATGCGATGTCACAATATCATGATATCGCAGGCTAGCAGAGAAGCGAGAATACAGTTCGGGAGTGAGAGAGAAACACGATTGTGATCAGGCCAAAGGTTGTGATATGTGATATGTGATATCGCAATATCGCAATATCACGCAATTGGAGGAGTGGCATAAGTGTTTTTCGGGAATGAGCTGCAATATGCAAGGAGTTGGATGATGTGGCGGTGGGACCGGTGGTGGAGTGCGATACCAATATCGCAATCAACAGACAGGAGCAGTAAGTGTTAACAAGGAGCAAATGGAGAGTACGAAATGTGATTTGCGAAAAGGCCAAAGGTTGCTATTTGCGATATGTGATATCACAATATCGCAATATCACGCGGCTGAAGGAGTGGCAGAAATGTTGTTTGGGAACGATTTGCGATATGTGATGAGTCGGATGACTTGGCAGAGTGCAATACCAATATTGCAATCGGCAGACAGGAGCGCCGGAAAGTTTTAAGAAGGAGCAGATGGTGAGTGAAAAATATGATTTGCGGAAATGTGAGAGGGGGATGCGGTAAGTTAAAAGGTAAGGAAAAGGATTGGGTTTTCCAATGTTTTTGAATTATTTTATTAACAGGCAGCAAAGGTAAGGCATAAAGTAAATATCATAATCAGGACTTAGAATGGGAGAGCATAAACAAAGACCTTGGATGATTTGCGATTTGCAATGAAGCGAAGTACTGTAACGGGAAGTTCGAGGAGCAATGATGGAGGTCGAATTCCAATGGTTTTAAAGTGTTTTTCATTAAAAAGGGTAAGGCAATCGTGGCTAATAAAAACAAAGGAATAAGGCGGGCTGAATGGTTTAAGTGATTTTATGAATAAAAAGGTGGGTGCAGCAGTGAGAATAAGCGGGAAAAAGTAGAAATGGAGGGCATAACAACAGTGCGCAGATTGTGAAGGCAGAGATGGAGAATGAAGCAGGGAGGCACCATAGATCTACTCTGGGGTTTTAAAAATAATTCCTACAATCAACCTTCTAACTTATGCACAAATAAATAGGTAGATGTGTAAGAATATAGTGCAAAGGAAGATTGAAAAATGGTAATGCAACTCTACTTTCAATCTCAGAAACAGTGAACAAAAATAATTTTTTGGGTTTGTGGGAAGGTTCACCCCCCTCGAGCTCTATTGAAAGAGATGAGAAGGGAGTCTTGATCCACAATTTTTTTTTTTCTCCTCTATTCTATTACTCGCAAGCAAATGAAACCTAAAACAACACACTGAAAGCAAAACTAAACAACAACTTGAAACATAAACGAAATTATCATAAGTGGAACTAATGAAATGACAAAAAGCAGAGAACAAATACAATAGAGAGGTTAATGCACATGGATTGGGCCCTAACCCTCAACCCTCAAGCCTAGCTCCCTGAAACTTAAATCAGTAAAATGAAGTCAGTTTGATCATTTCATAAAAGAATAGCCTCATACATTTCTGAAATTTTGATCACTGAGTAAAATAATAAAAAGCTCAATAGCTTGCAACAAATTTCTAACCCTTCCTATCTCTAGCTTTGCTCTATTTATTCTATAGGCCAGCTACCATTAACTCCCTAGAAAATAGTGATTGAGTCCACTTGACTCCAAGAAAACAGAGATTGAGTGCACTCCTCTTTGAGTTGCTTAGCTGCCTTTGGAATTCGAATTGCTGGAGAGAATCCTTGGGGATCCTTTGGCTGCCTTTGGAATTCAGATTTCTGGAGAGAATCTTTGGGATCCTTTGGCTACCTTTGAGAGTTAAGGAGGGTGGAAAATCCTCTTATAATTTCTCCTGGCTGTCTCCTCCAAGTATTTATGAGAAAATCCTTATAAAAATGCTAATAATTCATGATTTTTTTCACTCAACCTCATATTAGGCACTTGGAGTATGTTAGCCTTAATCACCACCTATACTAGCATCATAAAACCAAATAATAAAAATGCAAGAAAAATAGATCTAAGAAGGCAAAAAGGTGACCATTAACCCCTCCAAATATGTCTAATGATGGAGCTCATCATCACCCCCCTACTAAATGGTTGCTCATCCTCTGAGCAACTAATCCTCCTCCTGCATTTCCTTCAAGGCTTTGAAAGCCCTACTGATTTCCTGAGGAAGAAGTGTGGGAGTTTCTCCAAGGGGGTAAAAACCATTATTATTTTTTGCATTCTCCCATTCTCTATCTTGTGCATCTGTGTCCTTTTCATCATTCAACCCCAACAACAAAGGTGGGCTGACCTTTAGTCCCAACCATTGGATCTTTTTGGCCTGCATGGCCCTCTTGTATAATGGTGCCCTTTCCAATGCACCCCTCAGTCTTTCTGGAGTATGGTACTCACTATTCTTGAGGCTATGAGGGAGGTTGTTCTATCTCCTCTGGCTGGACATAATGCACTCATCATCTATTTGCCTAGAAACATCATCAAAGTGGCATATTACCTATGATTGAGTCTGAAGGTAGCTTTCAACTAGTGCATAGTTCCTTTCAATCTCTCGACAGTTAAGGATGACTCCTCTTGGGTTGAAAAATTCTAGTCTGATATATAAGGGTTATCTATTTCTTCTTCCCATGACCCTCCATATCTCTTTTTCTCTAGTGTCCTCATTCGCCATCTAAGATGCTAGAGCCATTAGCTGCACATCCCCCTTTGTGGAATTGGGGTCCCACGTATCCAGATTTGTCAGCACAAGGTTATGCACATAAAACTCTACCATTTTTTCCTGATCAACCATGTTAGCTTGGTTGTATAAATCCATGAATTTCCTACGATCTTGGAAAGGTAGTGATCCATGGGAGGCTAGAGTTTTGATTTGAAATAGGAGCCATTGCTCCTTGAGGTACACAACATATGAGTCAGAAGGGAACTTGTGTTGAAGGGCTTCTATGCATAAGTCTGCCATAGTGGCTACTTTCTGCCCTTTTTGATGCAATTTCTCCTTCAGTGCTACATTCTTTGCCTATGCCTTCTGCAGCTGCTCCTTCAGAACTGTTTCTTCGATTATTTCCTGCTCCCTTGATGATTCTTCAATGATAATCAGGCTCGTGGGAGGAGTTTCTGGCTCTCTTTGACTTATCCTCTAACTCTTGTCAGCTCTGAAATACATAGAGGTCTGCATTTTTCTCTTTGTGCTCAGAGGAACTAAGGTGGAAACTACCTCTTTATCTTGATGGGATGTGGTGTTGTGTTATGAGTCTTCTTCTTGCTCACTTTCTGCTACCTTTATGACTTCTATTGCCATCTCTTCCATTTTTCCTTGGCCCTTTGTCTCTTCCTCTTCTTCTTCTGGTTCTTCTTGTTCCTCTTCTGGTTCTTCTTCTTCTGGTTATTCTTCCTCTACTGGTTCTTCTTCTTCTTCTGGTTCCTCTTCTTCTTCTCTAAGGCTAGAAGTATAATTCTTCCTTACTTGGGTTGGTTTCTATAAAAGCTTCCCTGCTCATATTTACAAAAGAGGACCAGGCCATGGGTAGGGTGACGTTGTTCTGCTGCTGTTGTTGCATGCTGTCCAAAATACGCGGCTGAAGCTCACTGTTGCTGCGTTGTGGGCTTCTGTTGGTCTCTCTCCCTTTAAAAAATTTCAATTTACTAGTTTGGATGAGACGGGCCCTCTTTATTATTAGACTGCAGAGCTAGTTTTTTTTTTTTTGAAGCGCTTATGTAACGTGGCTCAGCTCTAGTTTCTATTGTAGATAGTTGGATCCTCTTCTTGTTAACTGGATGATTTTTGTGTGTCTCCTCCTCTCGTCCTCCTCCACTCCAACTGATTTAATTTTTTTGCTAGCCTAGGTGGTGTATACTTCTAGTTTTTTTAGTCATACTTCACGGTGGTGGCCAAGTTAACTGGCCACCTTTCTGCCTCTTAAACTCTTAGTCTGCAAATTTGATTATTTTTTTCCATTATGAATGCATAGCGAGGGGTGAGGGGCTATACCTGAGCTTACCAGTTTATTTCAAGGCATTTGCAAGAGCTAGAATTTGGCGACAAGCCTCTTATATGCGGCATTCTTCCTTATTTTCTTGTTTTCTGAGTGAGCAACTTATTGAATGAGAAACTCTCTAAGTGAGCTGCTGATATTTCTTGTTGTTTCTTCCTGTTGTAGATGCTGCGTGGGGGTGCTCCATATGCCATGGGTGGCACTCTTGTATTTCCTGGGGTTTGATTTATCAACTCCTCTCTTTATTTTTTCTTGTTGCTTATGAACATATTTTTTCTCTGTAGGAATCCCCTGATGTCTGTAGTAGTATTTGTTTTGCTTTCCTTGCTACATTGTGCTTAGGAATGGAGGAATGTGGTGTATGGAGGTGATGGAGGAAGTTGTGAAAATTAATGGAGTGAATGATGAGATGGATGGTAAAATAGATTAAGGGAAAATAATATGAAAGCTTCCATGTGTTTCCAGAAACCATGAATAACCTGCAAAACAACAAACACAAAAAACACAGATATGCAGATGTATATTTTTGTTTTTGTTTTTGTTTTTTTTGTTTTTTTTGTTTTTTGAAATAAAGGGGGCTGCATCCATGGAGGTTTTCAACCCACAAACTTTCCATGGGCGCCTCAGAGAGGTTTTCACCCATGGATATTTATTCTCTTTTTTTTTTTTTGAGAGCGAGTTACCTCCATCGAGGTTTTCAACCTACAAGCTTGCCTTAAGTGCCTCAGAGAGGTTTTCACCCATGGATCTTTATTATTTTTTCTCTCTTTTTTTTTCCAAGAGGTGTGGGAAACTATGGAGTTTCCCCTCCCGTCACATACACCTCTTTGCTTATTGAATTCATGAACTTTTCCCTTGACAAAGGCTTCTTGTAAATTTTAAGTTTGTGATCATTAACAAGCAAGGGGATTCCTTCCTCATCTATGGTTCTGATTTGAACTATGCCATTATCAAAACATTTTTCCACTGTGTAAGGTCCCACCATCTTTTCATCAGCTTGCCTTTGAAATATTTAAACCTTGAATCATACAATAGTGCCCAATCTTCGTCTTGGAAGGTATTTTCTTTGATTTTCTTGTCATGCCAGACCTTCCTTTGCAGCTGAACTACCTCTATGTGAAGAAGTGCTTGCATTCTGAACTCATCCATCCATTTATTGGCAAAAACCTCTTTTTTTGGGCATTTTATAGATCTAGATTTAATTCAGCTTCCATTCTTAAAGTATTGAATTCAAACTCAACTGAAAGTAGAGCCTTCTTACCATAGACTAGTTCATAAGGAGTGAATCTTGTTGTTGTATTCCAAGTAGTGTTATAGGCCCAAGTAGATTCTACCAATATTTTTGCCCAATATTTTTTGTTGCTACTCACAACCTTGGTGAGGATTCTCTCTAAAGCTCTGTTAATTACTTCTACTTGGCTAATTGCCCGAGGGTGATAAGCAGTAGAAGTTCTATGCTTAATCTTTTTCTTCCTCAAAATATTTTCAATGATGTGAGAGGTGAATTGTGCTCCCTGATCAGTGAATATTTCTCTGGGGTACCAAAACTTGTAGAACACATTCTCCCTCAGAAATTCTTCTACTTTCTCGTCGGTTGCTACCTTCACTGCTTTTGTTTCAGCCCAGTTTGTCAGGTAATCAGTGCAGACTATGATATACTTTTTGTGTGGATGGTGGATCGATAGGTACAATAAATTCCGTGCCCCACTTGTCAAATGGCTCAAGATCCACCCAAGGGTGCAAAGTAATCCCATTCCTTTGCGTGGGTTTCCCCATCCTTTAGCACTGGTCACACCTACTAGTGTATCTTCTGAAATCTTGGTGAAGGGTAGGCCAATAGTATCCTGCGTGTAAAACTTTGTAAGAAGTTCTCTTTGCAACAAAGTGGCCTCCACATGGGTTGTCATGACATGCAGAGAGGATATCAAAAAATTCTTCCTCCCGCACACATCTCCTTAGGATTTTATCAGGGCCTAGCTTGAAAAGGTTTCCCCCAATCCATGTGATAGGGGTGATTTTTCTGATGATTCTGCTCCTCTCACTGAATGAAAAATTAGGAGGGAGTCTCCTAACAACTAATTAGTTGGCTATATCAAAAAACCATGGTGAGAGTGTTGATATAGAAAATAGATGCTAATCTGGTGGTTCGTCATCCACCATTCCTTCTTCACCTGCAAGGAGAGCTAACCTGGACAAAAAATCTGCAATAATATTCTCCTTTCCAGGTTTATCAACAATAGTCAAATCAAGTTGTTGCAAAAGTAACACCCATCTAATTATCCTAGCATTAACATCCAGTTTTTTCATTAAATAATTGATGATTGCATGGTCAGTGTGAACAAAGGTCTGATAGCCAGTTACATAATGCCTGAATTTGTTCAAAGCATGGACAACGACTAACATCTCCTTCTCAGTAACAATTTAATTCAGATTGACCTTGGAAAATTTCTTGTTGATGAAATAAATGGCATAAGGGAGTTTTTCCTCTAATTGTCCTAATGCTACCCCTATAGGTTTGTCGGATGCATCAGTGTGGATGTGGAAAGGTAGAGTCCAATTTGGACCTCGGAGGATGGGGGAAGTAGTCAACCTTACCTTAATGAGCTCAAAAGCCTCTTGACAAGGACCAAAACAAATAAACTCAGAATATTTGGCCAATAACCCAAATAATGGCGAAGTCATCTTGCTGAAATCTTTGATGAACCTTCTATAGTAACCAGCTAAGCCTAAGAAACTCTTGGAATCTTTCTGCTTTTGAGGAGATAGTTATTTTGTTTGGGTCTACTTGTATTCCTTCTTGGGATATTGAGTGTCCTAATAAAACCTCTACTTTCTTTAGGAATTCACACTTTTTAGGGCTAAGGGAGAGATGCATCTCAATGCACCTTCTTAGTTCTTTACCCAAATTGGAGAGAGCTTCCTGGAAGTCATCCACATATGGTGTGAAATCATCCATGTAGATTTCGATAGATTCATGGAATTACTCAGAAAAGATGCTCAGGAAAACTCTTTGGAAGGTAGCTGGGGCATTGCAAAACCCAAAGGGTAGGAATCTATAAGTGAAGGTACCACAAGGGCAGGTGAAAGTAGTCATATCCTAGTCTTCAGGGCTGATTTGAATTTGATTGTACCCACTGAACCCATCCACGAGGAAAAATAACTTCTTCCCCGCAAGGCCATCCATGACTTGGTCTATAAAGGGCAAAGGGAAATGGTCTTTCTTAGAGGTTTTATTAAGTTATAATCAACACAAATTCACTACTTCCCATTCTTCTTTGGGACTAGGAAAAGAGGAGATACCCACTCACTATCAGATATAGGATATATGAACCCTGCATCCAATAGTTTTTGCAACTCTTCTTTGACTATGTCCTTCAGAGCCAGGTTCATTATTCTTTGGGGTTGTCTCACAGGCTTGCAACCTTCTTTGATGTAAATATGATGTTTGCACATTGAAGGATGCACCCCTTTCATGTCCTTGTAATCCCAAGAAAATGCATCTAGATTCTCTTTCAAATGCTGGCATAGCTGCTTCTATTCTTCATTCAAGAGGTTTGGGTTGATTTTTAGAGCTCTAGATGGGCCAAAATCAATAGCCTTGGTGGATTCAAAGTTTGAATTAACTGAGTGCACTTCCATCCAATGTTGGATTTCATAATTTTTGACTAAGGTTTCAAGAGGAATGTTAGTGGAGGACTGGTTTTGAATGGCATGGTCGATGAGTTCATCTTCATCAAGCTGCCCCCCTCTAAGAATAACATCTATGGTAAAAATAGGGGCAGTGTTATATAACTCATCTTCTTCATCCTCCAACCATATAGGGAGATCACGATCAATGGAAGGCTGGGCTGGAGGATATAACACTAGCTGTTTAGATAAAGGCCCATTTTTTATAGTCATGTTTCCGGCCCGACAACTAATATAAGAATCTGCAGTGGCTAACCAAGGTCTCCCTATGATGACGACAACCATTAAACTTGGTTTTTGGTTGCAGGACCAGGAAATATGTAGGATACTCCCAAGAGTCAATGGTAACCATAACATTCTCAACAATTCCTTTCAAAGTTACTGTGGACCAATCTGCAAGTTGCAGAAATGTTTTGGTTTTCCTCAAAGTCCCTTGGAGATTAAGTTTCAACATAATTTCCTTGGTCATGACATTGATGACAACCCCTATATTAATCCGAGTGTTGGGGACTATGACACCATCTATATGCACATCAACAACTAGACTACCAGGGTCTAGGTACTTTAGAAATATCACCCTCCCCAACATTAGGTCAGACAATTGTCCTACCACATTGATGGTGGGGGTATCTCTCTTCCTTCTCCCATGTTTCTTGAAGCACTTTTCTTTGATGAGCCTATTGTAGATAGGGACATCCTTAATGGCCTGGAGAAGTGGTATATTTACACACAAATTTTCCATTTCTCCCAGGAGTTCAGTCTCCTCTGGGGTGTGTTGACTAGGGTGGATCCAACGCTCAGGAACATGAGGTTGTTGGATATGAGTGTTACCTTCTTCCTTTTCATCGTCAACCTCTACAGGTGGATATGGAGGATGGTTTTCTGGGAGTACTCTTCGCGATCTCAGATTAATCTCCTGTATCTCCACAACATAAGCTGGATAGGATGTTTCTCCACTAGGAGCCTGCTGTGCATGTTGTTCGGGTTCGAATTGGGTTTTGCAGGTATTTAAGGTAGCCTAGGTGGTGCAACATGAGTAAGCTGAGGTTGAGGTTGGGGTGGAGGAATTAAAGCAGGTGGTTGATTTTGTTGAGGCCTCCACCCTCTTGATGGATTGTTCCACTGAGGTTGTTGTGGAACATACTACTGGAATGGTTGGTTTATTGGCTAAGGATGATATAAAGGGTTGTAAGGCCAAGTAGGAGGTGTAGACCAGGATGTGGGAGTGGGGGTGTACCAAGGTTGCATGGGTGCGCTCTAATTGTTGTGATAATAAGAGTAAAGTGCACTTGGCATACCTTGTTGATATGGCCTAGGGCCTTGAGGCCTTCTCTGGTTGATGAAACAGAGTTGCTCTGGCATTTCTTCCCCACATTGATATAAAACCTTAAGTCTAGGTAAGGAGGGAAACTTTTCTATGGCATGATTCTCCTCACAGAATAAGTAGACCTCTATGAAATTCAGCGGACATTCATTTCTTGGGTGTTGGGAGTGGAGCTTAATTATCTTGTTTATTTTGTATCACAGCGTCGGACCCCAGTACCTTAATGGGACGGCAATGCCGCCCGTAATTAAACGCTGCCTGGGGGGGGTGGCTACGACTTTATGGAGCCCCCCCCTGGCGGGGGGTTTCAGGGGAAATGCCCCCGAAGCTAAAAACAAATGTAAAATTTCCTTGTAAAAGTATAGTAATTTCTAGTCAATCTAGGCCGTTCATTAGGTAGATGATCTGATGGTAGAAGTTATGTTTAGTTTAGGGTTTTTTGCCCTAGAAGGCAACCCCTCTCTTTGTATGAGGGTATTGTATTATGGCTGGGTATTATATGTGTATTCTCTGAGCGGGAAATTGATAGGGAGACTGTGAAAGAGAACAAATGATATTATAGTGGATCTGCTGTAGGTTTTGTCTCTTCATTTTGCTGGATAATAGAAAGCAAGGACTGGCTGTTCGGGGTGGACGTAGCCCAAACTGGGTGAACCACGTATATCTGTGTCTCTCTGGTTTTATGTGTTTTGTGTGCTTGTATTTTTTCCGCATATTTTATGTGTTTCATTGCTCTGTTATATTTATTTTTCTAACAACTGGTATCAGAGCCGAAGGTATATTTGGCTGATAAACTCGCAGGAAAAAGGGGTTCCTGGTTCGAGTGGGAGCAATGGCGGACGATGGTAAGTTTAGGGTCGAGAAATTTAACGGCCAAAACTTTGCGCTGTGGAAGATGCAGATGGAAGATTTTCTGTATCAGAAAGATCTGTACCTACCATTGAACGGAAAAACAAAGAAGCCAGCGACCATGACAGACGCGGAATGGAACATTCTTGATAGAAAGGCACTCGGAACAGTACGGTTGTGCCTTGCGGCGTCAGTCGCCTTCAATATTTCGAAGGAAACAACAACAGAGGGTTTGATGCAGACGTTGGCGAAATTATATGAAAAACCCTCGGCCTCAAACAAGGTATTTCTTATGAAACGACTATTTAATATGAAGATGTCAGAAGGTGGATCTGTTGCAGACCATTTAAATGATTTTAATACAGTTGTTAAGTTCTGTAGGAGTAAAATTTGATGATGAAGTTAGAGCTCTGTTATTTTTGTGCTCATTGCCAGAAAGCTGGAATGGTTTAGTTATGCCCATTAGTAACTCTATCTCTGGATCTAGTATTTTAAAGTTTGATGATGTTGTCGGTGCTATCCTTAGCAAGATGTTGGCGAGAAGTCAGGTCTCGCGGACAAGACCCAGGTTCAAGAGTTGTGGCCAACAAAGGGGTCCGGTGTAGTCTAGGAACACGCCGGGTATTTTCACCTCAGCTCGGAGAGCAAGCATGCCTCACCCGAGGCGTGCCGCAACCACATGCAGAAGGGGATGAGATCAATGGCAAGGAACAAACCCGCAACTAATGAAGGACAGTGCATCCATTACATATACAGAGTTATATACGCAAGACCACTTAATAAGCATTCAGACGTTTGCAAATAAAAAATTAAACCAGCATAAACACATTACAAGCACAGAGACATCTTATTGAGACAGCAACCTTCCATTATATTAATCTCTTGGTAGAACACATGATTACATGGCTTTCTCACTGATAGCTTACAAATCTGATACAGATGGATTTTAGAACAGAAAGGTAGAATAGAGAAGATAAGAAACCATATGAGGAACATGCATGATTCCTCCGCAGCTGCTCTGTGCGTCTTTCCCTGTCTCGAGCCTCGCAACCTCTTCAGCATCCCTCAACATTCTCCTCTTTTTGGCCGGGTGACTGTTATTTATTCACCCGCTCTTGCGACTATCAGTTCCTCTGTGGCTTTTCTTCGGCTTCTCCTGGCTTCTCTCTTGTTATCTTCGTGTTCCACTTCCTGTCTTCTGCTGTGTTTCCTTCATCTGCACTTGTCCTTGTTCTATCTCTAGCTATCGCATGCTTCCACGCCACCTTGGTAGCTCCGCGACTCCTGGTAGTTGTGGCGCGGTCGCGGTTGCCATGTGTATTCATGCCGCAACTCAAAAAGGGTCAAAGTTCAAAATGTCTTAGCCAATATTTCAAAACTAAACAAAAACAAGGGCCCCAACAGGCCCCGACCACAATTCCTTGACTCGTCCGCGAGTCAATCACAAATAACAGTTTCTACTTCCATTGCCCCGCTGGCTCCCGTGCTCTGTTCTGCTGTGCCTTCACCCTGCGCCCTTCCCTGCTGTGCTCTGCCAAGTGGTTGTTCAAACAAGGGCCCCAACTCCGGGACCCTGCGGAGCACTCCATCTCTAAGCCCGATGAAGTCCGCCACTGCTTGCTGCCATTCTTGCATAAGCAAGTCGGCTTCTTCAGAGATCCAGGTGGTGGCGGCCTCATCTATCGTCGTCGGGGCAGCCCCGAACAACGTGGCAAGCTGGGCTTCGGCCTTGGCATCCAGCTGTTGCATGGAGTCAGCATTGGCACGAATTGGTGGACGAATCTCCCGAATGACTTGTTTGGCTGCTGCCGTGTCGGCTTCAGTCTGTTGCATTTGAATTTCAAGCTCGTCCGCCTGGGTGTAGAGCTGATCTAACTGGGCCGGGTCCGCGGTCGCCTGAATGTCACGGGAAATTTTTTGCAGCTGGGCAGCAATAGGCTGCGTCTTGAAAGTTAGAGCGAGTGAGCACTCCTGCAGACTTCGCAGAAGGACAGAAGCCGCGGCCACAGTGGAATGGATGGTTGCCTGCATATTAACTGCCTGAGTCTGCTTGGCAGTCACCTGTTCTGAATGGACACTCGGTGGATCTGGAAGGGTAGGTCGTGCGGCTAACGCCGTTTGGAGTTCCTGGCTCTCCCTGCAAACATCCGTGAAAACATTCCGGAGGTGGTGAGCCTGGATTGCCATATTATCCTCCGCAATATTGGCAGGGAGTGGGGCATAATGAGCCCTTGAAGTGGGCCATAAGTCAGAGAACACCTGAGCAGCAATGGTGACCTGCTCCTGTAGGTAGGTCTTCTCCCTAGTCAGCTGATTGCGCTATTCAGTAAGCACTGTGATCTGATTAAGCTGCTCGGTACACCACCGCTCCAACTCTGTATGAATCTGCTCGGCCTTGAGGGCCGCCCGCTGAATGAGTAGGTATAGTTGTGCTGTACTCCATGGTTCTGCATTGGTCGTGCTGGGTGCGCCTTGTTCTGGCACCCGCTCCTGCGAAGGTTGGCCACTAGCCACTAATCGGTTTGAGGTCTCATGAGGATGGACCGGCATCTGCTGCTGCACTGAAGTGGCCATATCGGACTCCGGCCGGTCTTGCTGCGTGGTCTGCTCTGGGGGAGGGGCAGCCGAATCAGCCCCACCATTTGTTAGCCTGGTAGATATAGTAGAGGGAGGATCCTGGGCCGTGGCCATGGGGTCAACCGGCGGTACCACGGTGGCAGTACTGGAGGTGACTTCCACCCCTTGGTCACCTCCGAAAAGTTCTCGGATGAGAGAATCTGACACAGTGGCTGATGAATTGGATGGATTGGAGGAGGTGGCAGGTGGTCGGCCGGTGGAGGGAGCGGTGGACGGAGTGAAAGAAGTGTGAGGGAGGTGAAGGTTGAGGAATTCTGATGGATCAATCAGAGGTTCCTCCGGAATCAAAGTCGCTGTGGGTGGAGTGGCTGGTGGATCATCGTCAGTAAGATCCACCACTAGATCTGTGATAGCAATGCGGGCCCTCTTGGATGGGGGGGGGGTCTGATGAATCGGGTTCGGGGCCCGATTCACCCATCGGTGTGATGATAGGGGTGGCAGATATGAACAAGTTAGTGGGGATGGGAGAAATGAGGGGGGCGGTATTGGAGGGAGCACGAGACCGACCGATATGAAATTCAGCAAAGGAGGGAAATATAGGGGCACCACTTGAAGCAACTTGGGTTGCCACGTTAAGTCGTCGTACCTGGTCATTGAGGTGCTGGACGATGGGGACCAGCGATTCAGGTAGGTCCGATGTGGTCTCAGCTGCATCCTGTGAAGGTTCCGCCGCAACCTGTGAGGACCCCACTGCGTCGGTCGCGGTAGGCCGCTGTGCCGGCAGCATCCGCTCAAAGTTATAGCGGGTGATCCCGTCGCGGACGTGCTTGACGACCCCCGGCCACGTAGAAACCTCTCGGTGAAAGGTGTCGTCATTCAGCTGGAACCGGAGGGGCGCCATGTGAAAGGTTGTGTCTGGCACGCAAGTTGGCCGGAGGAAGGTGTGCCTGTGGTTGACCCCAAACCACACCTGCTCACTGTACTCATCCAGCAAGTGCCTGGGCACCCGTTGCTGGTTGGCCACAACATCGGTCATCATCCCGTACCACGCCTGGAATGCTGCCGCGTTCACCTGTTTGGTGCTGGGATCCATGGACACCTGCCAGGGGGTGTATTTCATCGCCAGAGGTTGGCTTATGGTTGTCTCCGCCGGCTCCCGGATGGGAGGGAGGTGCCATTTCCACATGGCGAAGGCTAAGATCAAGTAGCCGTAAATGAAACTAGTGGTATGCCTATAATTTTCTTCACAGGCCGCGAAGAGTTCCTTCAACACGAAAGAGCACCAATTCAACTTGGCGCCCCGGGTGCAGTGCTCTGCAATGGAAATTGTGTCCAGGGTGCATTCTCCCTTCGTATAGTGGCGCATCGTCTTGCTAGCGATCAGGTAGCAAGCGAACCAGATTTCTGGTTTGTTGATCAGGTCAATTTTGGCCCCTTTGCCACCCCGGTGAGTGCCATACTTGGTATACAGGTCGGAGTCACCCGACTTCCGGGCGCGCTTAGAGGATGTCTGGCCAGCAGTGGAGACATCTGCACCGTTTTGGGACAGCCCTGTAAGCTGATGAATGTCTTCGGCATGAATTGGGATTTCTTCATTGAGCCATAGGGACCCGTTCTGTACCCGACTGAGGAGGAACCGGGTGCATTGCAGAGCCGATCCCGTAGTGCCGAAAACGGGAAGAGACCTCAAATGCATCAAGGTCGACTGCTGCAGGCCCCTGAATTTTTGTCGCATCCGACTGTTGGAGCTACTGCCTGGCGTGTAATGGTGCTCCATGTAAGTCTGCCAATGGAGATGAGGAAACTCAGCCGGATCGGACAAGTTGGCGTCCATACATGCTGCGTTGTCATACTTGCCGACCAGCGACTCTACGCGGTGAATTCTGCTGTCTAACGCTGGTTCAGGGACAGATACGATAGCCCTCGGCATCTTGGCTCGATGCTGGTAAACTTGGAGTGTTCGTCTGGAGTTCTCTGCTGAATGCGGTGTGCTTCGATGCTGCAAATGCTTTGGAGACGCTGCAACTTCCAAATTGAACTGGTCCGTCATTCTCGTGCTGCTGATCTTCATGCAAATTATGGCATCTGCTGGCACACGCAGAGTTGATGAGACTCCATAACGGCAATTAATTCTTGCTATCCTTCGGGGCTGCGATAATCGTGCGATAAATCACGTGCCTGTATGTAATCTGACAGTTGCTGACGGCGTCATGGGAAGATGGGCGGACTCGACGGCTGAGGGAACTATGGGTGATGGCAAATGATTATGGTACGATTACTGTCTACTTATAGTAATTTATGATGCAAATCTGAGAGATCCTACGGACTGACAAAAGGACTGACGGAAATGACCCGGACTGACACTGGCATGGGGATGGATCCTACAAGGACGACACGATGGACTGGCGCTGTGACACGCTGGACTGGTCTGCCCCGACCACAGTCGGTTGCGGTGAGGTAACCACAACTGACTGGTTATTTGACAGACTGCCTATGAACAGAAAGGACTCCCTACGCTCATCCCGGTTGCGGGAGAGTTATTCGACTAAGCTATGCTACGGGTTCTCTCGGTTGCGAGAGTTATTGATGAGAAGTGAAAGGTACCTACTCCTGGTAAGGTTTCAGGCGTGCGCCATTCACCCACCCAGGGAGAACTGTACCGTCCAGCTGTGCCAACTGAACGGCTCCTAAGTCGCAGATCTCGATGACAAAGTAGGGTCCCAACCAGTGCATCTGGAGCTTGCCTGGAAACTTCTGGAACTGGATATCATATAAGAGAACTTTGCTGCCGACTTGGAAGGCTTTGGTTTTGATGTGGCGTTCGTGCCACGCTTTCTGCCTGCCCTTCTGAACCTTCTGGTGAAATTTCGCCAGGAATCGGACCTCATCCAACTCCTGTAGCTCCTGGAGGCGTTCTCGAAGTGACTCCTCTTCTGAGAACTGAAGAGACGTAGCAATCAGAAGACTGGGTACTGTGAACTCGGCGGGAATCACAGCTTCCCAGCCATACACCAGCTGGAATGGTGTCTGGTTGGTCAAGCGTTTCACCGTGGTCCGGTAGGCCCACAATGCCGCTGGGAGACGCTCGTCCCAATCGTCGCGCTGAGCATTGCAAATTTTGGTCAAGCCTTTTTCAAGAATCTTGTTGAATTCTTCCACAGTACCATTGGCCTGCGGGTGGTATGGGCTACTTTTATGATGCTGAATCATAAATGTGTCCAGTAGTGACTTGACCGTGGCATTAATGAAATGCGTACCCTGATCACTGGTCAAGCTCTGTGGGCAGCCAAACCGGCTGATGATGTGTTCAAAAATGAACCGGGCAACGGTCTCTGCCGAGCAGTCGCGTACCGCTGCTGCCTCAGCCCACCGGGTGAGGTAATTCGTGGCGGTAATGATGTACCGGGCCTTGGAGTGTCTAGCGACCGGGGTGATGGGACCTACGAAATCAACAGCCCACTTTTTGAATGGCCGCAACACATGTGCTGGGTGTAGCGGAAGCTCGTCTCGGTGCGAAGGCCTTCCCATCTGCTGGAAAACATCGCAGCGCTTCACATAGGCCTTACAGTCAGCATGTACCGTCGGCCACCACAGGCCAGCTTGGAGCACCTTCCTTGTGGTGGGTTTCGCACCGACATGCCCTCCCGCAACACCATTGTGACATTCCCACATCACCGCTTCCCGTTCGTGATCAAGAACGCATCTGCGCAACACCTCATCGAGGCCCAGTTTGTATAGCTGCCCCGCAATCAATTGGTAGTCAGCTGCCCAGACAACCAGGTGGTGTTTCTGGAGCGGGGTGTAATCCTGAGGGCCTTGTCCCGTGGTCAGATAAGTGGCAATGTCAGCCAGGTAATCTGGTACTGCTTCTACTCAGAAGAGGTCGGCATCTGGCAGCTGATCGTCCAACGAGCCTTCATTCTCTCCCGTATCCAGCTTGGATAAATGATCGGGACCGACATTCAACCTACCGAGCTTGACAATCACCTCAAACGTGAATTCCTCGAAAAGTAGAAGCCAGCGACAGATCCATCCTTCCAACATAGGCTTATTCACCAGATACTTCAATGCAGAATGGTCCGTAAAGAATGTAAATTTTCTGCCCAGGAGATAGTGGCGGAACTTATGGAGGGAGTACACCATCGCCAACGCCTCCCGCTTAGTCGTGGTGTAATTCTTCTCCGCATTAGATAACCGACGGCTGGCGAAGTATACGGGGTGGTCAACTGTTGTCTCCCCGGGTTGCGCCGAGACAACCCCAAGTGCAATACCGGACGCATCAATATGCACATGGAACTGCTTATCCCAGTCGAGATGAACAAGTATGGGTGTCATCGCCAACTTCTCCTTCAAGGTATCAAGTGCCTTCCTACACTCTGCCATCCACTGAAACACCTCTGACTTCCGCAACAGTTTCTCCAAAGGGGCCGTAATCTTTGCGTAGTTGCGAATAAACCGCCTGTAGTATCCTGTGTGCCCGAGAAGTGCCCGCAACTGCTTCACGGTCTCAGGGGCTTCCATGTGAACGATGACCGCGACCTTGGCGGGATCGACGCAGACCCCTTGCTTGCACACCACGTGGCCTAAGAGTGTGTCGAATGGAACTGCAAAAATACATTTCTTCAAGTTCAAGTAAATCTGCAGCTGGCGACACCGGTCAAACATAATATGCAACAGGGAGGCGTGTTTCTTCAACAGGTTGTAGACGGTCCAGTCGTCCATGTAGACCTCCAGGAACTTGTGAATGTACTCCCGGAAAGTAGCAATGACAATCCGGGAAAACACAGCCGGTGCGTTCTTCAGACCAAACGGCATAACATGGTATGCGAATGATCTCCACTCAGTGGTGAATGTCATCTTTGCTTTGTCTTCCTCGATGATGCACACCTGATGGTAACCCGAAAACCCATCAGTGAAGGAATAAGCTTTGTTTCCCGCAACATGGTATAGAACTTCATCGCTGAAAGGAGTGGGAAACGGATCGTGGATGCAGGAATTGTTCAGGCTCCGGTAGTCTACACAGACATGGATCTCCGCTTTGTCCTTCTTGTTCTGGATGACAATGGGACTCACCCACTCTGCTTCTTCTACTGGGAAGATAAGACCTTCAGCCATCATCTTGTCGATCTCCATATTGACCTTTTCTTTGATACGTGGGTTCAGCCGGTAGGGTCAGTGCTTCAGCGGCCTGGCCCCCGATTTCAGCGTGATGCGCATTTCGCCCAGGTTCCCCTTGATCCCCTTCAGGTCCAAAACCGAGGACGGGAACAAATCTTCGTATTCCCGGAGGAGGCTAAAAATTTCTTTTGTCGTTTCCTCGTCCCAGTAATCTCCCACCGTTGCGAGCTTGGGTTTCTCGTCCGTTCCAATGTTCAGCTTCTTTGTCTTTAGCGGCTGTAGATGGACTCCTTCAGTTGTCGGCTCTTCACTGATATTCCGCTCGCCTTCCCTTTCATCAAAATAGAGATGCCTAAGGTCATCCAGACTATCGTCATCTGGATCGCCATCAATCTGGTGGCAAACCAACTCGCGCCTGACCTCAGGTCGTGACACAACTGGGCCCCCGTCGGGCTCGGGATAGCGGAAAAACAAGACCTCCTTGATTGCCTGTAGGGCCTAAGACTCCTGCGCCGTCTCCCCTTCGAACGAGAAGCACCGAACGAACTTGCCCATAACTGCCTACCAAGAGCGGGTTCCCCGTTTCTGCTCTTCCTCTAGGTACCAGGCCTGGGGAATTGTACCCAGGGAGTGGATAAACCTGTGGACCCACAGCTCCTCAGGATACCGGGTGCTATGCCACTGTTCCTCGCAGGCCCGCACATGGAGTCGCGGGTCGTAAGTTCCATTATACTTAAGCGTACCGGGAGGGTCCCTTCATCTTACTTGTGCGGCCCGCAGCATCCGCCACGCACCCCACTTGCATCGCAGTGTTGCGGTGATTTTTCCACCACCGTGCCGACGTTGGATCGTAAGGCCACATCCAAAAGTGGCATCCGCTTTCACCGGGACCCGGTCTTCCACCTTGGCAATAAAAGTATTAATCGCTGCATGTTCGACAAGGGATATCCTGATCTCACCCTACCCACCGGACTTGAGCAATGGAGGCACATCTCCGCGTGGTGGTCTCATACCCCTTTGCTGCCGCTCTTCCCAAGCGAGTTCTGCACCAGCTCCGAGCTCGCACACCCGCCAACCGACGGAGCGTCGCGGTCGTTGATATAGTCATCTGCCCCGCGGTCATCTAGTATAGAGGTGGTCCATTATCCGAGCGTCCTCCCGATTGTCAACCGTTTCGTATATTGCGGGCCCCGATGATGCGGTCGAGAGGTCAGCATCTGCACTTCATCCTCAAAGATCATCAGCTCCTTCTTAAGGTCGATGATGGCATAATTCTCAAAAGCCCAATCAATGCCGAGTAAAGCAGTATAGGGATCCTTATCACCCATGATATCAATAACCTCAAAATCGGTGTAGGTCTTCACGCCCCCAATGTCGACCTCGACTCCTTCGAGTCGGCCGATTGGCAAAATGCAGTACTGGTTTTCCATCCTGAGTTGGATTGGCGAGTGGGCTAGCCGTGGCCTTCCAAGAGCCTCCCATGTCTTTCGCGATAGTATATTGACGTCGGACCCCAAGTCCAACATGGTGTCGCTGATTTGGAACCCTGCGACCTGCGTGTTAAGCCGGAATTCTTTGCCTGTTCATTGCTTGTTCCGCTTGACACGTTGCACGTATTGAGGGACGTATTGAGGGCTAGCGTCCGCCGGATCTCTCGGTTCTGCGCGCCCCTGCAGCGCTCCATCCAAAGCATGCTTGAGCTGCTACCGCAACACAGCGTTATCGACAATCCTGAGAAATAGCCGGAGCCAATCCTCGACCATAGTGTCTGCGACGTTCTTCACGCTGGTTTCCGCCCGCCTGGGCTCCTCCAACCCTCCCTCGTTCCGCAACTGGGTGAATGCCTCAACCGCCTCCTGAAAATACTTCTTCTGGACTTCAGGCCAGATCAACTTCTTTGGGGATGCCGGCCAAACCACTCGTGCTGGCTCCTTCTCGTGGGCATCCTCTCTAGTCTTCTTTCCTCCCCTTGTTATTATCGCAACATTCTGCATGTCAGGGGTTGCGGCCCCTCGGGGTTCTGATTTTATCAGATTCGCGCCCCTCTGCCGCACCCGTTCTTCCCACTTCTTGATGAGTTCCGGACATTCCTCTGTAGCGTGGGCGTTGACCCGGCACTGGGAACACCAGGGTCATCGCGGAAGGGGACATTCTCTAGCCACATGACCCTCCTGGTCACAGTTGTAGCATTTGACCGGACCGCGTCCGCCTATTCGGCCTCCCCGCATGCCGCCACCTCTTCCCCTTGGAGCCTCGTTCACCCTGTACGAGGGACGATCCAATCGATCCGCAAGAGCGTCAAGTGCCCTGCACTGCTCAGTGTTGTGGGTCGTGGACACACAGAATTTGCAGTATACATTATTCGGGACCGTGGAGTACTTCTGCAATATCGGGCACATCAGAGGAGGGTGCCCCATCGTCCGGAAAATCTCACAGTACTCTGTGGTGGAGGACCCTGGTTGCGGTTGGAACGCCGCAAAGGTCTGTTGTGGCTGGTAGACTCCCTGCGGGTTCATCCCCACACCACCCCCTGGTGGTGGACCTCCCTGGATAGCTGCGACCGAGGGTCCTGCTCCTGCGCCGCGCAACCGAGGACATTCGGTTGCGACGTGGCCCTCGACCAAACAATGTGTACACCAAACATTCGGTCGCGCTGGCCTCACCAGCTGAAGTTCCTTGAGCTTTTCGGTCAAGCTGGTGATCTGGTGTTGCAACCCTACCAAAGAAGGGTCTTGCGGGGCCGCCCCCGCGGGGCAACCCCGGCAACCCTATCTTTTGTTGTTTCCTTGTCCCAGTAATCTCCCACCGTTGCGAGCTTAGGTTTCTCGTCCGTTCCAATGTTCAGCTTCTTTGTCTTTAGTTGCTATAAATGGACTCCTTCAGTCGTCGGCTCTTCACTGATGCTCCGCTCGCCTTCCCTTTCGTCAAAGTAGAGATGCCTGAGGTCCTCCAGACTATCGTCATCCGGATCACCGTCAATCCGGTGGCAAACCAACTCGCGCCTGACCTCAGGTCGCGACACCACCGGGCCCTCGTCAGGCTCGGGATGGCGGAAAAACAAGACCTCCTTGACTGCCTATAGGGCCTGAGACTCCTGCGCCGTCTCCCCTTCGAATAAGAAGCACCGAACGAACTTGTCCGTAACTGCCTGCCAAGAGCAAGTTCCCCGTTTCCGCTCTTCCTCCAGGTACCAGGCCTGGGGAATTGTACCCAGGGAGTGGATAAACCTGTGTACCCACAGCTCCTCAGGGTACCGGTTGCTATGCCACTGTTCCTCACAGGTCCGCAAATGGTGTCGCGGGTCGGAAGTTCCATGATACTTAAGCGTACTGAAAGGTCCTTCGTCCTCTTTAAAGTGTGCCCGCACAGCATCCGCCACGCACTCCCATCGCAACAGAGTGTTGCGGTGATTTTTCCACCACCGTGCCGACGTTGACTGCAAGGCCACATCCAAAAGTGGCATCCGGCTTTCAGCTGGGACCATGTCTTCCACCTTGGTAATAAAAGTATTGACTGCCCGCATGTTTGACAAGGTGGGATATCCGCGGATCTCAGTCCCTACCCACCGGACTTGGGAAATGGAAGCACATCTCTGCGTGGTGGTCTCATACCCCCCTTGCTGCCAGTCCTCCCAAGCGAGTTCGGACCCGAGCTCCGAGCTCTGCACACTCCGCCAACTGACAGAGCCAGTCGCGGTCGGGTTGATATAGTCATCCCGCTGTCCTGCGGTCATCTGATAAAGGTGGTCCATTATCTGAGCATCCTCCCGATTATCCACTGTTTTCGTATACCGCGGGCCCTGATACGGGTCAAGAGGCTGGGTGACTCGTACCTCCCCATCCTCAAAGATCATCAGCTCTTTCTTAAGGTCGATGATAGCGTAATTCTCAAAAGCCCAATCAATGCCGAGTAAGGCAGGATAGGGATCCTTGTCGCCCATGATATCAATAACCTCAAAATCGGTGTATGTCTTCACCCCCGCAACGTCGACCTCGACTCCCTCGAGCCGGCCGATTGGCAAAATGCAGTACTGGTTCGCCATCCTGAGTTGGATTGGTGAGTAGGCTAGCCGTGGCCTTCCAAGAGCCTCCCATGTCTTTCGGGGCAGTATGTTGACGTCGGACCCCAAGTCCAACATGGTGTCGCTGATTTGGAACCCTGCGACCTGCGTGTTAAGCCGGAATTCTTTGCCTGTTCGTTGCTTGTTCCGCTTGACACGCTGCACGTATTGAGGGCCAGCGTCCGCCGGATCTCTAAGTTCTGTGCGCCCCTGCAGTGCTCCGTCCAAAGCATGCTTGAGCTACTGCCGCAGCGTAGCGTTATCAACAATCCTGAGGAATAGCCGGAGCCAATCCTCGACCACAGTACCTGCGACGTTCTGCGCACCAGATTCCGGCGGCATGGGCTCCTCCAAACCACCCTCGTTCCGCAACTGGGCGAACGCCTCAACTGCCACCTGGAAATACTTCTTCTGGACTTCGGGCCTGATCAACTTCTTCGGGGATGCCGGCTCCTTCCCGTGGGCATCCTCTCCAGTCTTCTTTCCGCCCCTCGTGACTATCGCGACGTTCTGCATGTCGGGGGTTGCGGCCCCTCGCGGCTCTGAGTTTATCAAATTTGCTCCCCTCTGCCTCGCCCGTTCTTCCCACTTCTTGATGAGCTCCGAACAGTCTTCTATAGCGTGGGCGTTGACCCTGCACTGGGAACACCAGGGTCATCGCGGAAGGGGACATTCTCGAGCCACATGACCCTCCTGGTCACAGTTGTAACATTTCACCGGACTGCGTCCGCCTGTGTGGCCTCCCCGCATGCCTCCACCTCGTCCCCTCGGAGCCTCGTTCACCCTGTAGGAGGGACGGTCCAGTCGATCCGCAAGTGCGTCGAGAGCCCTGCACTGCTCAGTGTTGTGAGTCGTGGACACACGAAATTCGCAGTATACATTATTCGGGACCGTGGAGTACTTCTGTAATATCGGGCACATCCGAGGAGGATGCCCTAGCGTCCGGCAAATCTCGCAGTACTCGGTGGTGGAGGAACCCAGTTGCGGTGGGAACCCTGCGTAAGTCTGTTGCGGCTGGTAGACTCCCTGCGGGTTCATCGCCGCGCCCCCCTGGATTGCTGCGACCGAGGGTCCTGCTCCTGCGCCGCGCAACCGAGGACACTCGGTTGCTACGTGGCCCTCGACCAGGCAATGAGTACACCAAACATTCGGTCGAGCTGGTCTCACTGGCTGAAGCTCCTTGAGCTTTTCAGTCAAGCTGGCAATCTGGTGTTGCAACCCTATCAAAGAAGGATCTTGCGGGGCCGGCCCCCCCGATATTCCTGGGGGTAGCCCGCCATGGCTTCAATCTTCATGGCCTGCTCCAAAGCGTCCTGCAGGTTATCAATCTTCTGCTGAGTGAGGGGGGTTCGTGTCAAGGGGAGCAGAGCCTTGATGAACTAGTCCCTCTGGTGGTTTGGATCGATCGGGTAGCTAAGTTTCCCGATCGCGTCCTTGAATCACCGCATCAACTCCCATGCGGTCTCACCTTCCTTCTGCTTAATTTCCCACAGCTCTGACAGGCCCTGCTGGTCTGTCTGGGGAAGCTTGAATTCGCGGACAAAATCCCGCTTCACGTCCGCAATTACAGGGTTAGGATGGGCCTCGGACCACTTGATAAACCATCGCAGAGCCCTCTCTCTGAGCGTGGTTTGGAATTCTATTAACTTCCCTGCATCTGGCGTCTGGCGAGCCCTCCAGATGGCTTCGCATAGATACCAGTGTTGTTCTACATCTTCATTGCCCCGGCCAGAGAACTCTGGATACCGGGTGAAAGATCCAGCCATGTGTACTTGCGGGGAATTGACTAGGACAAAGCCTCCCGGTCCTGGTTGCGTAACGGTCCCACTAGGAAAAGTACTACTACTAGTAACGCTGCTGTTACCGGGCGTTACCGACGCTACTGAACTACTATATGACTGACTCGATGCTTGTAACTGAATAAAAATATTACTTAAAGGTTGATATAGTACTAGGGGAAGGTCGGGATCCTGGCCATGCAGAAGCTGAGAAGTAGGGCTGCCTGGAGGGGTGGGTGCCGTCTGATCTTGAAACATCCGCTGCATCACGCCGTGCCATTCATCATCGGAACTTTCTTCGGGCTGCATCTTTCCGTTATCTTCGCTAGTCACGATCTCTCTTCCTCGCGTCGCTGGGCTCCCATGCACCCACTGCACTTCCACTGCTGTCCCGTTTTCTTCCCGGGTATCCAAACCCATAACTCCCGTCCTCTGAGGCGCCTCCTTCTGATTTTTCCTCTCGATCTCTCTTCTCTTCAAATCTCTCATTACCCTTCTTCGCCACCTATCGACGATCTGTGCCCGCCGATGTGCACGTAGCTCCCGCAACTTGCATGCGGCCTCAACGTCCATCCCCCGCTCCCCACTCTCACAGTCTACATAGCATCGGTCCCCTCAACCCTTCCCCCAGTACGGGTGGTTTACGCTTCCATACTCGTTTTGTGGAATTCAATCAACCCTTCGTCCACCATCAGGGCTTTGATCCACAACGGAATCTCCTTCAACAGCTTCCCTCTCAGCCCTGAGTGGAAAACAGCCTCGGCCTTCGAGAAGGATTGGTAGCACTCAGCAGCAAACTCCACAGCGTATCCTTCCAACGTGGTCCTTACCCAAAAATCCACTGCGCGGGTTAGTTCAGTATCTACCCGATGCAGTGCCACCAGGTCTTCGTGCGTCCACCTGCGGTTTATCTTCCGCAAGCCTTCTTGGGGCAGCGTCGCTCGTAACCTCCGCAACCAATTGTAAAGGTCCGTAGGGAACCTTCAACAGAAAATTTCGTACGTATCACTGGATGCGTTAGAGAAAAGAACAAGCTCCTTGATCGCCGGCTCATTTTTCATGGTCAGCTCTACTTGCTGAGCAATGAACTGGTCAAGATGATCATCCCACCATCGCCGTATCGCTCCTTCAAAAATCCTCGATACCATGATCTAGATCCCCTCAGAACATGCAGGTCCCGGCAACGGAACCATTTGTTGGCGAGGAGTCAGGTCTCGCGGACAAGACCCAGGTTCAAGAGTTGTGGCCAACAAAGGGGTCCGGTGTAGTCTAGGAACACGCCGGCATTTTCAGCCTGCTCTGGAGAGTAGTGCGTCTCACCCGAGGCATGCCGCAACCACATGTAAAAGGGGGATGAGATCAATGGTAAGGAGAAAACCCGCAACTAAAGAAGGACATTGCATCCATTACATATACAAAGCTATATGCAAGATCACTTAATATGCATTCAGACATTCACAAATAAAATTTTAAACCAGCATAAACACATTGTAAGCACATAGACATCTTATTTAGACAGCAATCCCTCATTGTATTCATCTCTTGGCAGAACACATGATTACATGGCATTCCCACAGATAGCTACAAATCTGATACAGATGGGTTTTAGAACAGAAAGGTAGAATGGAAGATAAGAAACCATATGAAGAACATGCATGAATCCCCTGCAGACGCCCTGCGCGTCTTTCCCTGTCTCGAGCCTCGCAACCTCTTCAGCCTGCATTCAACTCTCAGCCTCTTCTTTTCAGCCAGGTGACTGTTATTTATTCACCCGCGCTCGCGACTATCGGTTCCTCTGTGGCCTTACTTCGACTTCTCCTGGCTTCTCTCCTGTTATCTGCGTGTTCCACTTCCTGTCTTCTGCTGTGTTTCCTTCATCTGCACTTGTCCATGTTCTATCTCCAGCTATCGAGTGCTTCCGCGCCACCTTGGTAGCTCCGCAACTCCTAGTAGTTGCGGCGCGGTCGCGGTTGCCATGTGTATTTATTCCGCAACTCAAAAAGGGTCAAAACTCAAAATGTCTTGGCCAAGATTTCAAAACTAAACAAAAACAAGGGCCCCAACACAAGAAAATGCGACGGAAGAGCTCGAGTGATACATCGGGTAATGCTTTGAGTGTGGAGTCTAGGGGAAGAAAAATGGAAAGAGGAAAGAGCTCAGGATATCGCAGTAAATCAAGGAAGGGCAGATCCAAGTCCAAATCGGGGATAGTGTGCTGGAAATGGGGAAAGAAAGGACACCTAAATAAAGACTGTAGATCTTGGAAAGGAAAAGAAGGAGATGCACACCAAGAAAACAATCATGAAGCAAATGTGACAGGTGATGTGTTACAAGATGCTTTGATTCTTTCTTTCGAAAATGTTACTGATTCCTAGGTGGTAGATTCAGGGGCCTCATTCCATGCCACACCTGATAAGAAATATTTTCATGACTATGTTCAAGGAGATTTTGGACAAGTTCGTTTGGGTGATTATAAACACTGTAAAATTGTTGGAATGGGTAAATTTCTTGTAAAACAACAAAATGGAAAAAATGGCTAATAAAGGAGGTAAGGCATGTTCCAGATCTGAAGAAAAATTTGATTTCAACAGGGCAATTAGGCGGTGAAGGTTGCGTGACAACTTTCAAAGATAAAACGTGGAAGGTCACTAAAGGAGCCCTAGTAATAGCAAAAGGCGAAAATGTTGGTACATTGTATTTATGCAATGGTACTTATAACTCTGTTAATGCTTTAACTTCCAAAGGAGCATATGCAGCATTATGGCATCATAGGCTCATACACATGAGTGAGAAGGGGATGAAGATTCTTCACTCAAGAAATTTTTTGCCGGGTTTGAAGAATGTTGATTTGGATTTATGTGAGAATTACATTTATGGAAAACAGAAGAGAGACAAATTTCTCAGAGTTGGGAAAGAAAAGAAGAGAAAAAAATTAGAGCTTGTGCATACAGATGTATGGGGACCTGCTCAGGTATCATCTCTTGGTGTCTCTCTTTATTATGTTACTTTTATTGATGATGCAACTAGAAAAACTTGGATTTATTGTATTTAGAATAAATCTGATGTATTTGATACTTTTAAGAAATGGAAAGCTTTGGTGGAGATTGAGACAGGAAGGAAGTTGAAGTGTCTCAGATCAGAAAATGGACGTGAATATTGCAGCAAAGAGTTTGATAGGTACTGTTCAAAGCATGGAATTCGTAGAGAGAAGACAGTTCCAAGAACACCAAAAGAAAATGGTGTGTCAGAAAGGATGAACAGAACAATCATGGAGCGTGCAAGGTGCATGAGATTGCAAGGGAAAATGTTGTAGATACTGTTGTGTATCTAATAAACAGAGGGCCTTCAAGTTACTTGGATGGTGGTATTCCAGAGGAAGCATGGACAGGTAAAAAGGTAAACTACTCCTTTTTAAAGCCTTTTGGCTATGAGGCCTTTGTCCATATTAATAAAGAAAATAGAACAAAGCTTGAGGAAAAAACAAAGAAATGTACCTTTATTGGATATGGTGTTAATGATTTTGGTTATCGCTTATATGATTATGAAAATTACAAAATCATTCGGAGCAGAGATGTAATATTCAATGAAAATGTATTGTATAAGAATCAGTTGCAGGAAAAAGAAAACAAAGAATACATAGTTCTTGATGAGATCACAGAAAAGGTAAAGGTGCCTGAAAATAATAATAATCAAGAGCCACAACAACAGCAACCACCAGAACAACAACAGGCACCTCAAACACCTGAAAGTGGTTTTAGAAGATCTACAAGGATAAGTAGACCCCCTGAACGATACTCTCCTTCACTATATTATTTATTGTTGACTGATTCTGGTGAACCTGAATGTTATGAAGAAGAAATGCAGGTTGAAAGCAGGAAGAAGTGGGAGCTAGCCCTGGAAGAAGAGATGGACTCCTTAATGCATAACCGGACTTGGGACTTAGTCAGGTTGCCTGCAGGTAAAACTACATTGCAGAATAAATGGGTTTACAGGCTGAAGGAAGAAGATGGAGGAAAACAGAGGTACAAAGTTAGACTTGTGGTGAAGGGGTTTGCACAGAAGAAAGGTATTGATTTTGATGAAATATTTTCTCTTGTTGTTAAGATGAATTCAATCAGAACTATTTTAAGTCTTGTAGCAGCGGAAGATTTACATCTTGAACAGCTAGATGTAAAGACAACATTTCTCCATGGAGATTTGGAGGAAGAGATATACATGCAACAACCAGAAGGATATGAGGTAAAAGGGAAAGAAAAATTGGTGTGTAGGTTAAAGAAGAGCTTGTATGGCTTAAAACAAGCTCCAAGGCAGTGGTATCTAAAATTTGACAAGTTTATGTCTGAACAAGGTTATACTAGATGTCACTCTGATCATTGTGTTTATCTAAAAAGGAAAAATGATGGCAGCTATATTATATTGTTATTGTATGTAGATGACATGCTTGTTGCAGGATCTAACATGCAAGAAATAAATGTGCTCAAAAGAAAATTGGCAAATTCCTTTGCAATGAAGGATTTGGGAGCTGCAAAACAAATCCTTGGTATGAGGATAACTAGAGACAGGAAAAATAGCAAATTAACACTGTCTCAGAATGAGTACATAGAGAAGGTGTTGAAAATATTTAATATGCAGAATGCAAAACTAGTTAGTACACCTTTTGCTAGCCATTTCAAACTTAGTAAGGAGATGTGCTCCAAGACCCAAGAAGAAATGGACTATATGTCTAAAGTTCCATATGCATCAGCAGTTGGAAGCTTAATGTATGCAATGGTTTGCACAAGGCCTGATATTGCACATGCAGTGGGAGTTGTAAGAAGGTACATGAACAATCCAGGAAAAGAACATTGGATGGCAGTGAAATGGATTCTCAGATATTTGAGAGGTACCACAAATCAAGCATTATGCTTTGGTGGTTCAAACATTGATCTACAGGGATATGTTGATGCAGATATGGCAGGTGACAGAGATAACAGGAGGAGCACTACATGATATGTATTTACTGTAGGTGGAACAACTATTAATTGGGTTTCAAAAATCCAAAGTGTTGTTGCACATTCAACAATGGAAGCAGAATATGCTGCTGCTATAGAGGCTAGTTAGGAAATGATTTGGTTACAAAGGTTTATGGATGAATTAGGTAAGAAGCATGATATGGGCACGTTATACAGTGATAGCCAAAGTGTCATTCATCTTGCAAAGAACTCAGCATTTCATTCCAGGACTAAACACATATAGCTCAAGTACCATTTCATATGGTCAGTATTGGAAGATGGACAATTGAAGCTGGAAAAGATACACACTAGCCAAAATCCTGCAGATATGCTAACAAAAGTAGTAACCAGGGAGAAACTGAGAATATGCTCAGTTTCAATTGGTCTTCAAGGATGATGATGAAGATGAGAAACAACCAGGTCTAAAGAGGAATCATTGTCCAGCAAATGAAGCAACGATGGAGTTGATACAATCAATCTCCAAGTGGGAGATTATTGGGTGCGGATCCTGATTATCTTGTTTATTTTGTATCACAACGTTGGACCCCAGTACCTTAATGGGGCAGCAACGCCGCCTGTAATTAAATGTTGCCTGGGGGGTCTAGGGGGGGGGGGCGGTTGCGACTTTATGGAGGCCCCCCCTGGCGGGGTGTTTCGGGGGCAGTGCCCTCGAAGCTAAAAATAGATGTAAAATTTCCTTTTAAAAGTATAGTAATTTCTAGTCAATCTAGGCCGTTCATTAGGCGGATGATCTAATGGTAAACGTTATGTTTAGTTTAGGGTTTTTTGCCCTAGAAGGCAACCACTCGCTTGTATGAGGGTATTGTATTGCGATTGTGTATTTTATGTGTATTCTAGGAGCAAGAAACAGATGGGGATACTGTGAGAGAGAACAGAGGATATTACAACGGATCTGTTGTAGGTTGTGTCTCTTCATTTTGCTGGATAATAGAAAGGACGGACTGGTTGTTCGGGGTGGACGTAGCCCAAACTGGGTGAACCATGTATACCTGTGTCTCTCTGGTTTTATGTGTTTTGTGTGCTTGTGTTTTTCGCATATTTTATGTGTTGCATTGCTATGTTATATTTAATTTTCTAACATTGGGTGCTTCCTGGTACATCTAGGACAAAATACAGCCAAGGGTATTTTTGCTTCCTCCTACTTCCTCTTGACATTTATGGTGTCCATTTGCAAAGCAAGGGTGTGCAACATGTCACTCTTGAATTCCTCCAACATATTCCTAATCCCATGTTTGATGGAGGTGGAAGAGGAAGGGGTATTGGATGTACTTTGGCTAGCTCTGCCCTTCTTCCTAAACGCCCTATAATGGTTTCAGAAGACAATTTTGATTGTCTCATAGGGTTGTTGGTAGATATCTCATATCATATTCAAGGATTCTATCATCTCTTCTCTGATCCCTCAAAGGAGTACAAGTTTAGGTGAGTCAGGATCAAGAGTATAGTTGGCTCTCTTATAGTTCAATTGAAACCTCTCTTCATAGTCCTTTAAGGATTCTTCCGGCCCTAGAGTCATCCTAAAGATCTCATCCTTAGTTTCCTTGGACCTACAGTAGTCTTTGTATTTGTTGCTAAAGGTCTCTTCCATCCGTTCCCAGGTAGTGATTTTATCCCCAGGCAGACCCATGAACCAGCGTAAGGCTGCATCCTTAAGGGTGGATGTGAATAGCTTCAAATTCTGGTCATAAGTCCTACAAACAACAACAAATTCAGACATGAATGTGTCAGTGTCCTCAGCAGTAAGTCCATGAAATTTTGGAAGAGCTGAGGGGCTAATTTTTTTCATCTTAGTTTCCCCATCTGCCTCTCTTATGGGAAAGGCTCTTTGGATCCCATCCATGGTTAAGATAGGTGAAGCAGGTCCCTTAGTTGGACCAAGGTCATCTTCTTCTTCCCCAATGGGTTCCTCAGATTATTCAGAAGGCTCTCTTATAGGAAGTTCAGTCTCACTACCACTGAAGAAGAGTGAAGGGTGGCTAGGAGATGATGTGGGGATTTTAGGTAAGATTTGTATTTGAGTATTCCTACTCCTACGAGGCATGAAAAATAGATATTTTTTTTCAATATTTTTGAAATAACATGAAAAGAAAGGAAAGAAGAAAATAATGCTAAAACAAAATCAGAGCATCTACTAGACACCTCCTCGACAACAACACCAAAAAGTGGTGAGCCCTGGTATTGCACCAAGAGTGTTGCAATTCCTAGGGGCTGCCCTACTTTACTTTATCAACTCGGGGTTAGTAAAAACTTGGAGGTGACAGTGTTATATACACATCAAGTGCATTCTTCTCATTTCATCCTCTTATGCTTTACGAAGGGGTGTTATTTCTTAAACTATGATAAGAACTAGAAATTAAATTGCTAGAAAGAACTGATAGGAATGAAACTAATCTTAAATGGCAGAAAGGAAAGGACAGAAAAGAAACGAATTTAATATATAAAATTCAAATGACTGAAAATGAACTAAACACACCCTGCTTATCCTTTGATCTATTTACCATTCTATCATGCTTCTAACCATGCAACTATTCATGATAAACTAAACTTGACAAAGTTTGGCTTGCAATTTGGAGGAAAATGGGCTAAAGGTGCTAATGGAGGGCTCACCACATGAAAAAAGGCTTAAAGGTGGAAAGAGGGGGTTTAAACCTTATTAAAACTTTATTTTAGCGCAAAAATTATTTGGAGCGGAATTATTTGAAAAGTACGATGGTGGAGTTGTGATGAAGGGCTGACAATGTGATATGTGATATGCGATGTCGCAATATTGCAGTATCGCAGGCTGGCGGAGAAGCGAGAGTACAGTTCGGGAGTGGGAGAAAAATGCGATTGTGATAAGGCCAAAGGTTGTGATCTGCGATATGCGATATCACAATATCGCAATATCGCACAGTTGGAGGAGTGGTAGAAGTGTTGTTCAGGAATGAGCTGCGATATGTGATGAGTCAGATGACATGGCAGTGGGACCGGTGGTGGAGTGCGATACCAATATCGCAATCAGCAGACAGGAGTGGTAAGTGTTAACAAGGAGTGGATGGAGAGTTCGAAATGCAATTTGTGAAAAGGCCAAAGGTTGCGATTTGCGATATGCGATATCGCAATATCACAGTATCGCGCGGTTGGAGGAGTGGCAGAACTTTTTTTTAGGAACGAGATTCGATATGCGATGAGTCGGATGATGTGGCAGTGGGACCGATGGCGGAGCGCGATACCAATATCGCAATCGGAAGACAAGAGCGGTAAGTGCTAGCAAAGAGTGGATGGAGAGTGTGAAATGTGATTTGTGAAAAGGCGAGAGGGAGATGCGGTAAGTTAAAAGGTAAGGAAAAGGATAAGGTTTTCTAATGTTTTTGAATGATTTTATTAACAAGCAGAAAAGCTAAGGCATAAAGGAAATGTCACAATCAGGACTTGGAATGGGAGAGCATAAACTGTTTGGGCCTTTGTTTTGGAAAATAATAGTTTTGAGCTGCGGAGGGTTGGAGGATTGGTGGTGGAACGTAATCAAGGTAGACAGGGAGCTGTCATGGTTGCGGAAAGCTGGAAGATAGGTGATGCGGCATTAGCAGAGAACAGTGCATATGGCAGATATGGGAGACAAGAACAATCAGTAGAACTCCCAGTAATAAATAAGAAGCAGAAAGTAGTGGAGCAGAAAAAGTGGAAGGACTGACAGTCACACTAGCGGAGGAACTAATAGGAAATCATCCAGTAGAGGAGAGCTAGCTAGTTAGTAAGTTAGTCAGGGTGGCGAGAGGCCAATAGGGAAGAGTAGAGCCTTAGGAGAGCTCTGTGAGAACTCTGTTGTACTGAATCAAACTGTAATAGACTTTGCGGAGTAGATTTATGCTATTCTGTTATTGATAATGAAATCTAGGTGTTGCTGTGTGTAATGTTATGAGTTGACTGATAGTTATTTTCTTACGATGAATGTATGCTCAATTTAAATTTTAATTCAGCCTTCTGAACATGCTTTGATGAGTGATAGTTTATCGATAGAGTTGAGATATGTTTGTTGCTTCCAAGTTTCCATAGCTGTTCTCTATGGTTGAATTTGTCTTCTACCTGATCTAGATTCTAATATTACTAAGGTTCCGACACGCCTTGGGTGAGACTCCCTACTCTTTGGAGCAGGGTGAAAATGATGGCGTTGTGCTAGACTACTGCGGAAACCTTGTTCGCCCCAACCCTGAACCTAGGTCTTGCCTAGAGACCTCCTTTTCTTCCAACAAATGGTTCCGTTGCCGAGACCTGAAAATTCATTTAGGAGTTAGATCATTGTATCATGGATTTCCAAGAGGGCTATGAAGCTGGTGGTATAATCATTTAGACAAGTTCACATCGCAACAAGCGGAGCTTCGACAACAGAGGGAAAAGACTGTCAAATATCGGGTCCTCTTTTCCAAATCTACGAGTGACCTGTACGAAATTTTATGGGGAAAGTTTCCTAAAGAGCTTTATAATTGGTTGTGGAGACTAAAAATCAAGC
Source organism: Pinus albicaulis (assembly GCA_034641835.2). Classification (NCBI taxonomy): domain Eukaryota; kingdom Viridiplantae; phylum Streptophyta; class Pinopsida; order Pinales; family Pinaceae; genus Pinus; species Pinus albicaulis. The sequence continues at coordinate 349,575,231 of CM076570.1, read as the reverse complement.
CATTCCCAGGAGGATCGTGTAGAGTCTGTCGCAAGTGGACGGACATGGATCTAGTAGCACTCCATTGGTTAGATATTGATCTGACTCAAGCAATAGATTTTTGGGTACAATCTACCTTGGAAGGATACATTGTGGAATTTGCAGCCAAGTGTTACCAATATTTTACAAAAGTCAAAGATATATTCAGATCTAGATTGCGGGGAAAATTGTTGAAGGAAATCCCATTGTGTATCAAAGCTTTAATTGTGGACGCAGGTTTGATGTCATTTCAAATTTTTGAGATGGAGACTTAAACCTCCATTAATGGGGGAAGGAATTGAGGGAAAGATGCTACAAGTAAGTAAGAAGGGGGAATAGGGATATGGATGCCAAAACCTCCAGGAGATTGAGAGAGCGACGAGCACATCGGAGGGCGCATATTGCTGAGAAGTGGTTGGAAAGGGTGATGAAAGAGTTTGAGAAGTAGGAGAGTAATCAACAGGACAAGGAAAAGATGCCATAGATGACAAAGGAAAGGGAAGGTCAGATGGGATCCCAAGGAATGGGAGGGACCATTAAGGAAGTTAGGCAAGTGTATAGGAGCCCAGCCTGAAGAGAAAAGGAAGAAAATTCCAATGAGGAGGACACGCGCCCCGAGAAGACATCCGATGTGGAACTGCATGTTGCAATGGAGCAACTATTTCGAGAGGTGTTGGCACCCATAAGTCAAGGTAATACTATTCCCCAAAGTTCAAGTAGCTCTAGTCCTGACCTTCCCCTGGTACTCTATCATCCACCTGATAAATTTTTTGTTAAGTTACGGGAGTTTAGCAAGTTGAGTAGTTTTAAGTCTACAGTATAGATATCTACTAGCCACACTACTGGTAGTACAATCTCTCAGCCGGGAAGTAGAGGTTTTATTTTAGTACCACCCATACAAGGAAAGATGGCGGGATCATTCATTTGATATCCAGAATTCTCCGGGAAAGGTAATGATGATGTGGAGCAACACTGGTATCTCTACGAAGCAATTTGGAGAGCTCGACAGACACCAGAGGTAGTCAAGTTGATTGAGTTCTAGACCACTCTAAGAGAAAGAGCTCTTCGTTGGTTCATTAAATGGTCAAAATCTCATCCAAACCTAGCAATAGATGTGAAGAAAGAATTTGTCCAATAATTTAAATTGCCTCAGACAGATCAACAGGGAATGTCTGAGTTGTGGGAAATCAAATAGCGGGAAAGAGAAACGGGTTAGACCTAATGAGAAGATTGAAGGATGCAATTGGGAAGCTAAGTTACTCAATTGATCCAAATCACCAACGATATTGGTTTATTAAGGCACTCCTCCCATTGACAAGGACCCCATTGACGCAACAGAAGATTGATACCCTACAAGATGCCCTTGAGAAATCCATGAAAATAGAAGCTATGGCAGGGTACCCGCAAGAGTTCAGAGGAGGAGCAGAAGTACAAGACCCTTATTAGGGCTACAACATCAGATAGCTTGTTTAACGGAGAAGTTGAAAGACATTCAACCGATACGACCTACAAGGCCCAACGTGTGGTGCACCCATTGCCCGATGGAAGGACACGTGGCCATAGAATGCCCGAGGTTGCAAGGAAAAAATGCATGAACTTCAACAACAAGGACACAGGGGGCTCCACCAGTTGGGGGAGTTGTGCAGATAAATACCCAAGGATTATACCAACCGTAATCCCAATTTCTAGGGTTCCCCACTCAGCAGAATCAAACAACAACCGACTACTATGAAATATGAAAAGGTATTGGTCATCCTCGACAACTATGTCCAATTTTGCAAAAATATTCTAATGTTCCAAACAATATATACTGTGAATTTTTCGCTTCTACAACACATAATACAGAGAAATGTAGAGCCCTCAATGCACTCGCAAAATGATTGGATAGACCATCTTATAGAGTGAATGAAACTTCAAGGGGTTGAGGAGGAGGAATGAGAGGTGGCAAAACTAGAGGAAGAGGACCTGTAAGGTGCTATAATTATGGTCAATAAGGGCACATAGCAAGAGAATGTCTGCTACCTAGAAGACCATGGTGCTCTTAATGCAGAGTTAACACACATGTAATTGACAACTGCCCAGAGTTGATTAAGAGGTGAGAGGAAAGAGCCAGATAAAGAGGAGCTAATCTAGGAAATGTAGAACCGAGAATAGTAGAAGCTCAGCCCATGAAAATCATAACAATAGTAACCCGGGGAGGGAAGAAAACAAGGGAGGATGCACATAGTGTGGACCTAGTAAAGCTGATCAAGCCTGCATCTCCAAATAACGCTTTCAGACTGGATAGACAGAAGTAATATTTTAAGGAGGTGGTGGGAAAATTTTCCCAGATAGGGGGGAGCAGAAGTATTGAACTTCCACATTCGACCTTCGAAAAAGAGAAGGAGAATCATACAAGTACATTGATTGAGGAATGGTTCCGACTGTTCCTGAAAATTGTAACCAATGAACCGATGCTGGAACAACTAAAGAAAAATCTAGAGGTGGTGGTGCAAGAAAATGTAGAACCTAGAGAGTCAAGAAATTCAACACAAAAATACATAAGAATGATAAAAAGAAACAAGAGAAGAACTGGAAATGAATTCCGTGTGAATACTCAAGTCGGGGTATTTCAAATCAAGGATACAATGCTCGACCTAGGATCAGATGTCAACATTCTACCTTGGAAGACGTGGGAAGCACTAGGGAGGCCAAAGTTAACATACTCACTGATAAAGCTCTGAATGGAAAATCAATATTGTATTGTACCCATAGGAAGGCTAGAAGAAGTCGAACTTGATGTCGTGGGAGTAAAAACATATACAGATTTTGAGGTGATAGACATCATGCGGGACAAGGATACCTATCCTGCTTTACTGGGGATAGATTGGGCCTTAGAGAATTATGCAGTGATTGATTTGAAAAAAGAATTAATGATATTCGAATGCGGGGAAGTCAGGGTAATTCAACCACTTGACCCATAACAAGGAACCCAATATACAGAGATTGTCGACAATAGAGAGGACACTCAACTTCTAGATCAACTTTACCAGATGACGGTAGGAAAGAGAGAAGATTATATCAATTCTACAGCGGGAGGGACTGTAAGCTGGAGAAGTGTTCAGAGTTCCGATTTGGGCTCAAAAATAGCTTGGGATGATTGGCAACAGGGAGGATATGAAACCAACACTAGAAGATGCGCTAACATTCGGGGAGTCACCTGGATTGGTACCAAGGTAAGAGGATATCTGACTCTATCAAATATTCATGCTGTAAATAAATTTATTACAAAAGTAGAAGAAAATGTACCAATAGAACATAGAGTCCCTATTATGGATGTAGCACTACAATCCACGTCAGCAAGATAGTGGGTCAACCATCGCAACTCTCTTCCACAATGGGAAGATGTTGCAATAGCACTAAGAACTAGATTCCAAGAAGCTTTAGGACCACAATTCATCGAAAAGTACCAAGGGGATTCTAACCCCATAGAGCATTTAAAGAATTGTGATTATAACTGGAAGAACGCAGGGTATCCATAATCTCTGTGGATGCACAATTTCATACATTCACTAGACACCATTCCACAGGCATGGTATTTGACAGATGAGAAGAAGAGAGGAACTGGCACCTTGGTACACCATTTTTTGGTCATCCAACCTGTTACTATTAGATGGACCTAAGTACACCATGTAAGACCAATTTTACCCTAAGTAAAATTTCTTTCACTATGAAAAATAACTTAGTAAAACACCTTTATTAAGTTTTTTATGGTCTAAACAGGAAACCCCATGAGGAAATATTACATAAATCCACATTTTTTTTATTTTCCTCAAGGAATAATTAGTTAAACAATAGTTTAATTAATATTCCTGGTCATATTTAACCCAAAACAGGAAAATTAATTAGATAAATTATTATTTATCTTATTATTTTCTAGGAATAATTATTTAAACCTTATTTAAATAATATTCCTTGTTAAATTTGAGTAAATCACTCATAAATAGTTAAATAAATCATTATTTATTTAATTATTACTCAACCACATCCTTAAAATGATAAATAAATCATTTATTTATTTATTATTTACAAATAAAGGGATTTGACCCAAGTCAAATTCCTTTTCCCTCCAACAAAAATAATAAAATTTTCCATAAAAGTTGGATCTTGATTTGGTTAATAATATTTTAACTATGCACCAATATCTAGACTAACTCAATATTTTGTTATAAATAGAAGGATTTTTCCTTTCATTCATCACCTTTTGTTGCCTAAGATCACTCTGGATCTATACTTTTGGCCTGACTTTGATCCACCATCATTGTCATATTTTTCCATCCTTTTGCTTGTGAGCTCCCTTTGAGTTCCTTTTTTGTCTGGGTTTTCTACACCATTAAGAGAGAGGAATTTTAGAACTGAAGTGCTGAGGACTTACAAGAACCCATCCCATTGAGGAGAACTGGTAACATCCTTCTATGTTTTCCTCCCAGGTGCCCTTAATATAAAATTCATTCAACATATTCTTGTCTTGTCTATTGGATGCATGGAGTAAATATTGTTTTATTTATTGCTTAATGTATTTTGATGCATAGATCTAAATTTTTGCAACATTTATTTTGATCAACTAACTGCAAATTTGAAGTTAAAGGCAGCCATCTTTTGTTGTTAGGGCTATTTGTTATGCGCAGCTAAAGTGGTCTTTTTTCGCACATTTGCAATTAATATTCATACTAACACACCTGGCGAGTATTTGAGGAAAGGTTCAAGCAATGTTTTTCTTTCAAGGGAGATACAGAACCAATTACATATTCCCACCAAGCCATCAGAAGAGTACTATTTTTTCCAAAGCTTCAAAGAGATGAATAACTACCATTATCAAAACTAGAAAATCAAAGAATCAGTAGCATGTAAATGAATAGATCGCGAGATGGATAATGATGACTCAGAGAATCTCCGACATTTATACTTTGAAGAAAAATAAGGGGAGCGGGAAGTACAGGAGGAACCAAATACAAAAGGACTACACCTGTTACCCTTGAAGACAAATAAGTTGAATATTGGAAGCACGAAGAAACCCAAAATTGCGTCTATCGGAGATTATTGGGATGCAAAAAAAAACAAAGGAAATCTTTGACCTATTACAGGAATATGAAGATTTATTCCCATCTTCAGTAGCAGAGCTCAAGGGGATTAAAGGAGACATGGGAGAAATGCGCATAGTCTTAAAACCAGATGCAAGACCGGTAATACATGTGCCTTATTGCATAAATTCAAGAGTAAAGGAAGAAAATAAAGTAGGGATAGATAAAATGTTGAAGGCAAGCCTAATTTTTCTAGTTGGGGAAGCAGAATGGGTCAGTCCCATTGTAATACAAAGAAAAAGGAGAAATCAAAGATTAGATTATGTGTATATTACAAGAGTCTCAACAACGCATGCATTCATGATCCATTTCCTACCCCATTTTGCGACGAGGGTCTTGAAAATGTAGTAGGAAATGAAGCCTATTCATTCACAGATGGATTCTTCGTGTATCATTAGGTGAGAATAACAGAAGAAGAAAAAAGGAAGACCACTTTCACAATTGAATGGGGATCTTTTTCATACCATGTCATGCCTTTTGGACTAAAGAATGCACCAGCAACATTTTCACGAATAGTGATAGCAGCATTTATGGATTATATCCATAAGTTCCTAGAGGTATACATGGATGACTGGACAATTTATAGTCTACTGAAGAACCATGAAAATCTACTCAAAATAATGTTTGATAGATGCAGACAACTCCAAATTTCTCTCAACCTTAAGAAATGCATCTTTGCAGTACCTTTTGGGACACTTCTGGGACATGTCGTTTGTAAGCAGGGTGTTTGTGTGGATCCAGCAAAAGTAGCGGTCAATGTTAATATTGAAGCACTAGAAACTGTAAAACAATTGAGGTCACTACTAAGGCATATATGGTACTATAGAAGATTCATCCACAACTATGCAAAAATTACAACACCATTAGAAAAACTGTTGTGGAAGTCAGGGAAATTTATGTGGAGCGACGAATGCACTAATGCCCTAAACACATTGAAAGAAAAAATACCAAGTGCACCCATATTGGTTCATCCGAACTGGGAAAAATAGTTGCATGTCCATATTGGTACCTCTATTATTGCATTATGAGTGGTGTTAGCTCAGCCAGGAGAGACTTCTATTAATCATCTAGTGTACTTTGCAAGTAGCAAGTTGTCTACAGCTGAGAGGAATTACACAACAACAGAATGAGAAGATCATGCAATGGTGTAATCTCTTTAGAATTTTTGTCATTACCTATTGGGAGGTACATTCAAGTTCTTCATGGATCACTCAACATTGAAATACCTGGTAAACAAACCTAAGCTTGAAGGAAGAATCTGTAGATGGCTCCTACTATTCCAGGAGTTCACTTTTGAAGTAACAGTAAAACCAGGGAGGTTAAACATGGGTCCTGACCACTTATCAAGGTTGGAGAATGGGGATAATGGGGGATCCCTTGATGTCCAGTTGCCAGATGCTGATCTCTACAGAGTAGAAGCCATGCCATATTATCTAGAGCAGATAACAGTGTATCTGGCCACAGGGCAATGCCCAACAGAATACAAAGCAACTCAAAGAATACATTTGGTAGTGAAAGTAGCTGAATATAAACTGATAGCAAGACAATTATATAAAATGGAATTGGATCACATCTTGAAAATATGTGTCATGGACCATGAAAGAGAGGATATATTGTGGGAGTGTCACAACGGAGTTGTGGGAGGCCATGTCAGCGCAAAACCCATTGCAAGGAAAATACTACAAGCAGGGTTATGGTGGCCCACAGTTCACAAAGATAGTACGGCATATGTGGAAAAAAGTGATATCTACCAAAGAACAGGACGTCCGTCGCACCATGATGAGTTACCACTACAACCTGTAAGAGCACTGCAGCCATTTGAAAAATGGGTCGTTGACTTCATAGGGCCAATTTCACCAATGGAACGAAATTCATAGGTAAGGTATATAATAACCACAACGGATTATGTCACAATATGGGCAGAGGCAGCACAAGTAAGAGATTGCACAACAGACACAACAACCAGGTTTATTTTCGAGAATATCATTAGCAGATTTGGTTGTCCAAAAATCCTAATAAGTGATCAAGGTACACACTTCATTAATACAACAATTAAATCTTTGCTATATAAAGTTATGGTACAACATCACAAAATCAGCCCGTACCACCCTCAATCGAATGGAACCATTGAGGCATTCAACAAGATCTTAGTAAAGGGACTAACCACGATATGCAACGCCAACCGGGATGACTGGGATGAAAGGATACCAGCCACATAATGGGCATACAGGACAACCATAAGGAGGTTGTACAATCAAACTCCAATCCAGTTGGTATACGGAAGAGAGGCAGTAGTACCAGCCAGATTTATCATACCAAATCTCTTAATTAATTCAACAGTGCATATGACAGATGAAGACTCAATAATTGAATGCCTCCATGAGCTACATGAGCTTGAAGAAGACATATTTTTGGTAGATTTCCATCAGTCAGTACAAAAAAAAGACATAAATCCTGGCATGACCATCACATAAAGCACAAGACGTTCACTATCGGAGGAAAAGTCCTGTTGTACGATAGAAAATTTCAGAAGTTCCCGGGAAAACTCAGAATGCACTGGATGGGACCATATCATGTCATATAAATTAAAGACTCAGGTGCAGTTCGACTGGCGCAACTAGATGGAAAAATACTACAAGGATGGGTGAATGTCACACGCCTGAAGCCTTATCATGAGTAAGTTCCACCAATTAATTTTTAAAATAACTTTCACAACCGAGAGAAGTCAGTAGGGTAGAATAGAAATAGATAGAGTCAATAACTCTCTCGCACCCGAGATGAGACATAGAATAGGAATCCCAATAAAAATACCGCACAATGGCGCAGAAAAGTAATTGCACCTGTTGTAATGCGAAGACCACATTGCAGCCAATTGTGGTCGTGGGGGGGGAGGGGTAGAGTTTATCGTGTCAGAAAGCCTCGCGTGTCAAATATCATTCATTCATAATGAACCATCATACTGTTGTCAGTCCGTAGGATCACCCGAATTTGAAAAATAATTGTTATAAGTAGTAAACTCCATATTGTAATAAATTTTCCATATTAAGCCAAATTATTACCCATCACGTCTACCCAAATCCCGAACCCATAGTCAACAATGTTAGAATACACCTCACCGCGGTAACTAATTGCACGATTATAGTTGCGGGAGAGACAACAAAAAAATTAATTAGTTATGGGGTCATATAAACCTCATTCCTGACGGTAGCATTACTTAACCTGCATGAAAAAAGAAAAGCACCAGAATGCTGAAAAATTCCGAGTTAGAAGAAACATAAACAACTACAAAAACAAGCAAGATTTCAGCAGAGGAAGTTCAAAGAAGCAGACCAACAACAAGAATTCACAACAATAGACCAGTAACAACAATTCAGGTATACAACAGAAGAATGAAGATGACGAAGATAACAACATCAGTCATCGAGCCCGAGCTCGATGCAAAAATTCAGAGGATAGAATCGTTGATCGGAAAGTATGACAATTCTTGTGGGGATGCATTGTTAATTGATACAGATTCTACCTTCCACTAGTATGAACGTCCCAGAACCTCAGCTACCGCAAAAGAACCATCCAACATTCCCAAAAGAGCACTTAGAGAGATCAATTTCCAGTGGGCAACCACTCAAAGAAAGACAACCGACCCAGGAGATGTCAGGCATTGAGAACATGCAGAGTTTGGGGGCTAGCCAATTATACAATTTCATCCGGCTGACAGCACAACAAGCAGAAGGACTACACAACGACCTCCAACAGAGGTTTGAGTAGCAACAACAGCAGGTCATCGCGCTTATTGAAGAGCACAATCAGCTTAAAAGTGAAAAGGATACTCTATAAAAGCATCTAGAAAAGGTGATAGAAATATTCAAAGACCTATGGCCGACAATAATTGCCCAAGATATTAAAATGCTAGAGGACATATCGGCCTGCTCAAAAGGTCCATCCGAGTGAAAATTGCATGCACAAATTTGAGCAGAGAAAAACAGGAGCTCAAGGAGGCGCTAGCAGCCAGACCAGCATTACCAAACCCTGCCACAGTATATGATGAGAAAGTCACAGAGAGACGAAAGCAGGTAAACAGCATGAGGGAAACCCTGGGGACAACAGTCAAAGAGGCTTATAGACGTCTACTAAAGCATTTACTTGAATGCTCCAACTCGCTAACAATGGAAGCCCACCCAATCTCAACACAACTTCAACAAATTTCTTGAGAAATCAAAGAAGCCACTGATCCAATCGAGATAACCCAGCATACAACCAGGCATAGGTGCTGGAAACCAAAATCCATAAAATTGAAGAAGACTCAGCGGCCACAAAATAGTTCCTCAGAGAGGTAAGGAAACCGATAAAACAAAAAGTAGAGGAAATATAGCAGATGGAGATTGAAGCCAAGCCGAAGATACAAGAGGTATTCAACAAGCTTCCACCTGTGGCGATTGCGGTCCTCAGAGAGGTAAGGCAACCGATAAAACAAAAAGTAGAGGCAATATAGTAGATGGAGACCGAAGCCAAGCCGAAGATACAAGAGGTATTCAACAATCTTCCACCTGTGGCGATTGAAACTGAGGCCGAAAGAGTCACCACCTAGACAGAGCAATTAATTAAAGAGTGGAAACAAGAAATCACTAAGTTTGCAGAACTCAATTCCTCAGCATTGAGCAAGGTTCCAGAGTTGGGGCCTTTGTTTGGAAAGAGCGAAGAAACATAAAAAAAAAGGTCAGCCTTGGAAGCTGACAGACCACCGGAAGCTGCAACAACAAGAAAATATTGACTTGAGACGAGTCAATAGCATGTGGTCGGGGACTTTTGGGGCCGTTTTTTTGGAAAATAAAATTTTTGTGTTGTGGAGGATTGGAGGACAGGTGGCGGAACACAATCAAGGTAGACAGGGAGTTTTAATGGTTCTAGAAAGCCGGAAGATAGGTGGTGAGGCATTAGCATAGAATAGTGCAGATGGAAAATATGGGAGATAAGAAAAATCATTAGAACTCCCAGTAATAAAGAAGAAGCAGAAAGCAGCGGACCAGAAAAAAAGGAAGGATTGACAGTCACACTGGCGGAGGAACAAATAGGCATTCAGCTAGCGGAGGAGAGCAAGCTAGCTAGTTAGTTAGTCAGGGCGATGAGAGGTTGATAGGGAAGAGCAAAACCTTAGGAGAGCTTGTGAGAACTCTGTTGTACTGAATCAAACTGTAATAGACTCTACGGAGTAGATGTATGATGTTCTATTATTGATAATGAAATCTAGTTATTGTTGTATGTAATGTTATGAGTTGATTGATAGTTATTTTCTTACGACGAATGTATGCTCAATTTAAATTTTAATTTAGCCTTCTGAAAATGCTTTGATGAGTGATATTTTATCTATAGAGTTGAGATATGTTTTTTTCTTCCAAGTTTCCATAGATGTTCTCTATGGTTGCATTTGTCTTCTACCTGATCTAGCTTCTAATCTTACTAAGGTCGCGACACACCTCGGCTGAGACGCCCTACTCTCTGGAGTAGGGTGAAAATGTCAACATTGTGCTAGACTATTGCGGAAACCTTGTTGGCCTCAACCTTGAACCTGGGTCTTGCCCATAGACCTCCTTTTTCACCAACATAAACAAAGACCTTAGACAATTTTCGATTTGCAATGGAGCGAAGTACAAGAGCGGGAAGTTCGTGGAGCAAAGGTGGAGGTCGAATTCCAATGGTTTTCAAGCGTTTTGCGTTAAAAAGGGTAAGGAAACTATGAATAATAAAAACAAAGAAATAAGATGGGCTGAATGGTTTAAGTGATTTTATGAATAAAAAGGTGGGTGTGGCAGTGAGAATAAGCGGGAAAAAGTGGAAATGGAGGGCATAACAATGGTGCGTAGATTGTGAAGGCAGAGATGGAGAATGAAGCGGGGAGGAACCACAGAGCTGCTTTAGGGTTTTAACAATAACTCATGCAATCAACTTGCTAACTTATGCGCAAATAAATAGACAAATTCGTAAGAATACAGTGCAAAGGAATACTGAAAAATGGTAATGCGACTCTAATTTTAATCTTAGAAAAAATGAACATAAATCAGTTTTTGGGTTTGTGGTAAGGTTCACCCCCCTCGAGCTCTATTGACAGAGATAAGAAGGGAGTCTTGATCCACACCTTCTTCTTTTTTTTCTCCTTTAATCTATTACTCACAAGAAAATGAAACCTATAGCAACACATTGAAAGCAAAACTAAACAGCAACTTGAAACATAAACAAAATTATCATAAGAAAAACTAATAAAAAAAAAGAAAGTAGAGAACAAATACAACAGAGAGGCTGAGGCACATGGATTGGGCCCTAACCCATAAGCCTAGCTCTCTGAAACTTAAATCAGTAAAATGAATCAGTCTTCTCATTTCGTAAAAGAATAGCCTCATACATTTCTGAAAGTTTGATCACTGAGTAAAATAATAAAAAACTCAATAGCTTGCAACAAAGTTCCAACCCTTCCTAGCTCTAGCTTTGCTCTATTTATTCTATAGGGAAGCTACCAAAATATCCCTAGAAAATAGTGACTGAGTCCACTTGACTCCAAGTAAACAAAGATTGAGTGCACTCCTCTTTGAGTTGCTTGGATGCCTCTGAATTTCGAATTGTTGGAGAGACTCCTTGGGGATCCTTTGGCTGCCTTTGGAATTCAGATTGCTTGATAGAATCTTTGGGATCCTTTGGTTGCCTTTGAGAGTTAAGGAGGGTGGAAAATCCTCCTATAATTTCTCCTTGTTGTCTCCTCCAATTCTGTATGATAAAATCCTTATAAAAATGCTAAAAATTCATTATTTTATGCACTCAACCTCATATTAGAAAATTAGAGTATGTTAGCCTTAATCACCACCTATACTAGCATCATAAAACTAAATAATAATAAAAATGCAAGAAAAAGAGATCTAAGAAGGAAAAAAGGTGACCATTTACCCCTCCAAATATGTCTAATGATGGAGCTCAACAATCATGATCAATAATACTTTATAAGAGTCCATTTTATAACTATAGTTAAGATTTGGAGTCAAAATTAACCACTAGTAGGTTATCGAGAAATGTTATAATTGGGCCATTAGGAGGAAAAGGGGTTTGATTCTATTAGAGGTTTTTTGTTCCATAGATGAGAAGAGTATCCAGGATTCGATTGGGAGAGAGAAAAAAGAGAGGTTTCATGCACTATAGCATCCCATGGGCCATAGGTCTTACTTATTCTTACTTGATCCCATTTTCCATTTAGAGAATGAGAGCATAGTAGCCTCGTGTTCTAGCTAGATTTTCTCTTGAAAATGTTTTCTAGGTAGCAAGTTTTTTTTTTTTGCATATTTTATTTATTTCATAAATCTAATGAGAAATTAACCCTCATAGAATAGATTTTAGATTTTAAGTATAATTTCATTAGATCTATTGTGACGAATTGTCAGTGGAATATCCATTGCAGTTTATGGATCAATCACCTATGGTATTAATGTTACATGATATTTTGACAATGTGACTCACTTTTAAGAGTATCACTTGTATGTACATTGCTTATGGGCAATCACTTAAAATTATGTCACTTATATCTGTGTTGCTTAAGTGTGTCACTTATGGGGGTCTCTTATGGTGTATTGGGTATAAATTAGTCATAATGGTATAAACAACAAAAATTAATCCATATAATGTTTCATGGCTTCATAACATTGATAAATATAATGAAAAAAGTAACATCCCAAGGAAAGTGCATAAAGAGAAAGTTTATGTTGTTCTCTCAAGACAAAATGAGGTTATCCACACTTCACCTTAGCCATCAACTAGCATTTCCATGCTTAGCCTTAGCCACCATAGGTTAAAACAAGTTGGAACATGTGAGACTCTCCAAAATCTTGATACGAGATCCACCAAAATAAGAAATATTAGCCACCAACTATGCATTTCAAATTCCAAAAAAATTGTGTTATCAAATTTCACATTGCTAAGGTTTTCGAATTCCACAAAAATAGGGTTTTCAAATTCCACAAAATAATTGTTTTCAAATTTCATGCCAATATACATCAGCAAACATTCTAGCTTGCAATTCAAGCTTAATATTTTGTGTTTACTCACATTTTCTAATGATGCACTTAAATTTGAACTCACTATGTTGGTGTTCATTTCCCAACTCTTGGCATCTTGCATTATATTCTCTCCACCTTCTCATATTTATGCCTACACTACATTTTTCAAAAGAGAAGGCATATTTACCTCTTGTCAATATTGGGGATTGTTTAATAGAAGGAATAAGTTCACTGTACATATCTTCTCATATATTGCAGCTACTATGTGCATTGGTCAATTTAGATTTTGTGTGTGTTTCTTATGACATGTCAATTATGTGTGTGATGTAAGAAGATTAATTATGTGACACTTATGGTGCATCACTTATGTGGATTGATGCATATGTCATGATTTTTATCATTCATTTCACTAGTACAAAATGGCTAATTAGTTACTAAAAAACGACTAAAATTTGCATATAAACGACTATTTTTCGGTCGACGACCAATAGTAGCTAATTTACAGTATCTTATAACGCGACCAAATTTTGGTCGTTTTTAGCTTAGTCATTAATTGGTTATCTCAATTGTCTAGTTGTATATTTGGTCATTAATTTAGTCATTAATCTAGTCACTAATTTAGTCATTGATTTGATCATTAATTTAGTTATTGATTTGTTTATTGATTTAACCATTTATTTACTCTATGATTTGGTCATTAATTGTCACAATTAATGACCAAATATACAACAAAATATATTACTATATGATCACCCGAGAAAACCAATTAATGACCAAAATGTTGGTCGTGTTATAAGATACTGTAAATTAGCTACTAATAGTCATATATATTGAAACTTTAGTCATCGTTTGAAACCAATTAATGACTGAAGAAATATTACTAAATTTTAGTCGTGTTATAAGATACTGTAAATTAGCTACTAATAGTTATATATATGCAAAATTTAGTTGTCATTTGTAGTCACAAATTTAATATTTGCAGTAGCCATTTATTCATTATATAAACGACTAATTTAGTTGTTTATATTCATTTCATTTAATTTCATTAATAATCATTATAAATGACTAATTTAGTCATATATTCATTTTATTTGTGTTCATCATTAATCAATATAAACTACTAATTTAGTAGTTTTAAATTGATTTTTTTTTCATTATTAATCAACATAAATTAATTTGTATGATTCAAAAAATGCCATACAATGTGCATGTTCATCTAATAGGAAAACACAAATTCACATATTTTAATTACAATACTAAAAAATATCAAGTGCAGCTATAAATAATTTCAACCACATAAATTATATTATATGAAATGTCGAAGTATTATAATACGATTTTCCAACTTAATATTGGTTCGACTACAATTTACACGTGAAATGGTGTTTCATCAATTCAAAACATTATCGTTGTGTTTTCAAGGAATTGTAGGTGAATTCACCAACTCTGAGGACTTGACCATCAGTCTTTATGTGTGTCTTATGAGGGATAATGGCTCTAAGAGTATCACCAAACTAGTTCTCCTCTCTCCTTTTGCATTTGTTGCTCCAATGTTATTTATCCCCTCTTTTTTCAATTCATGCTTCTTACCATCAATACTGAGTTCATTTTCTGAAAACAAAAGAAGACAATGAAGAGTGTAAAACATGAAAGACAATGAACACTAGAATATAAATTAAATTAGACTATAAATAGTTTATACGAAATATACCTCAACATCAACAATGTCAAAGCCATTTTTCCCCATACAAGTAAGAAACTCAAACAAATTTTCTTCATTGGGGCGATAATTGCCACTATAATGTGGCCATATAACTTGTATAAATAAATAAAATAAAATATCACCATATATAGAAAATAACACTTTAGTAACTTAGCATTCAACTTTCAAGGAAAGTCTAAGAACAATCATGTCAACTAAGTTATATGCTAAAAAGCTCAAGCTGTAGATAACTTGTGAAAACAAATAATCTGAGGTGTGATGTTTAATCCTTGTCGTTTTATTCACAACAACATTTCATTTTCTAACGCATGAACTTATTCAAGTATACAAACAACATGTACTCAAATAACAACATGAAAGTAACTTTTTCTTATAGTCGTGAAAATATTTTAACACAAAATAGCTATAAGGACTCCAATCAATATAGTGTAATACTAATTTCATCTTCAAGCTTTGGTTGTTGTTTAAATGGGCATGGTACTAAGTATTTTCAATTTCATAGTTAAAAGACAAAACAAAATCAAAAGAAACGTCCAAAATAGAATCAAACAATAAAGAGAGGATATCATGGAATGGAAATTGCAATTATAAAAAATTTGTTTACCTGTCCACCGATGTCGTGTCTGGTATTCCCAAGACATTTGCTTGCCCAAAATAACCATGAGGTGAAATAATCATGACATTAAAAACCATAGGAATTCCCACTATAAATATTTCCAAAGTCAATGGCGTAGGTGTCTAAGCGATCTCTAATAGCGAATGAACCATATCCAAGACGTGATATGCATTGTCTCCCTGTCCTTTTTCCAATCACATCCTGTAGCCTGTCCACAACAGAGTCAAGTAACAATCAAACAAAGACATTGAAATTTGTTTTTATCTTTTATATCTATAAAATTTGAATCTGATTTGTTTCATGAACATATTAATTCATATTTAAATCCTTCCTGACATATGAGAAAGTATCATTCAAATAGGACATCAGAAAAATCGTCCTCAATGAGGTCCTCAAACAATTTCTACAATATCAATATTTTTCTTATTGTGATATCTTGGGTAGAAAAAAGAACATATCTACAAAATAAAAATGCATATATTACTTATGGTCAAACTTTGTATATGGTGTATTCTTAAGCAGTTTTTTAAGATGTTCCTTTCCCTTTACCAAAGTGAATTGTAGTTTGGTTAAACTATGTATCCTTTGATTCAACATCAATTTTTGCAAGATAAATGTCACACATTATTATTTCCCAATCCTCAACATGCTACATATGATAAATTGAAAGTCGCATAAAACCAAGAGCAAACCCTTTTCTATCAAAAACAAACAAACAAATAGTGTCTCTAATAAAACTTCATTATAATATTAGAAAATGAAAAGGGAGTGGACCATTTTTGTTGTTTGACTTTTCCTATTTTTGTTATGAAAGTGCTCGAGCTTCAAGAACCAACAAATGTGAGGGAAGTTGTAAATGTGAAAAAAATAATGTTGACCTAAAATGTAGACTTCTTCAAAATGATGTGAATGATGTCATTTTCGGATGTGGTAAATATCATAATAAGAAATGGCATGTATTCTAATAAATTACATTGCAATAACTACCATGGGTCTGAGTTGGAGGTGTACTGGCTCTTGGTCTAGATGAAACAAGTGGTGTTCTAGGGATCAAGCTTCTGCTACTACTTCTTATAAATCTACCCCTTGAATCTCTCTCTCTACGCATATAACTTTTTTTTTTGAAGTTAAGAAACAAAGCTACCTAGTTACACTTCCCCGACAACGACGCCAAAATCTTTGTGCTCAACCTAGTCTCCTAAATTGAGTTCATTAATTGTCAACCAGGGTTGGTAAACTGCTGAAGTGTGGTGCACTATATGTGCCTAGGTAATTGTTTCTCACTACGTTGTGTCTAGTGTTTTATGATGTTTTTGGATTTTTTTATGGTTTTATGTTCACAAGGGAAAGAACTAAATGCTGGTGGAAAGAAGCTACTGGTTAAAAACAGAGTGAAGCCTAAATTATGGATGACAAATGACAAATGAAAATACTGAAACAAAACAAAGCCTAAACTATGGCTAGAAAATTACAAAGCTTGATAATGACTTCAAGAAAATAAATCACAACATGAGCTTAACTTGTCCAATTCATTCATTAAAGATGTTTTGGAAGAGCTTGAGAAATGGGCAACTAAGTGTAAATGAAATTCTCCTAACTAAACAATCAAATAATCAACTTACAATGTTACAACATCTCATCCATGATTAAAGGTCTATTAAAATATATTTGGAAAAGAGCATTTGTAGCACCATAAGATTTCTATTCTAAACTAGCTTCTAACTTTGTTCTGCAACTCAATCCAGCACCACTAGGCCTGATACAAAAGTTATAGATTTCTTTTTAGAATGGTCTTTGAGAGAAGGCTTGTTTGTGAAATGGTAAAAAGGTTGCAAAAATACTCCAGGCCTTAGACTGATACTACCTTCTGTCCAGATAATTATGTGTTAGTATGAGTTTGGAACAAAAGAAGTTTTGTAAATAATGAAGACTGTGGTGTTTAAATTTAACAACTAATACAATTTGAAATGCAATGGATGGAAATTACACTGTAATGTTAACACAGTGAGCTAAGTTAAGGCTAAACTAGGGTACTACTAGTCTACAGTGAACAGTGTTAAATTAAAAGCCATTATCAAACTGAAAATGAAATGACAGAACTGAACCACATGCATTCTACCTCCGGAGTGCTATAACTAAGTTATCATGCAACTAACCTAAGGAATTCTACAGTTCATCCCGTTCAGTATGAATGATGTTTTGTAAGAGTTTGTGAGAACGAGTATGGCTGTATCATTCAAAGAAATTGAACAGAAACACAAGACTGAAAGAAAATACAACTAAAGTCCAAGACACCACAGTTACTTCTTACTCATTGTTATGATATTTTGGAAGAGCTTTGTAAGAGTAATATTGGCTATGCTACTTTGTTTAAACTTAACAACTAAAACCTACAATACCACAATTATGCCTTATCCATCATAATGATATTTTGGAAAAGTTTATTAGAGTAAGTCTTAACTGTGATAACTAATGAAAGTAAATGCAACTAAACCTACACTATCACAGTTGTGCCTTATTCTTCATAATGATATTTTGGAAGAGTTGATTAGAGTAAGTTTGGCTGTGATAGTAAATATAAACAAATATGAACATAAGCTGAAATAAAAGCGAAACTAAAATACATATCTACTATATAAACAAGGCCGCTCAGGAGGCAGGGGCCCTCTACCACCAGAGTAGCACGAAATCTAGCTCAAAATTGACTCAACGCGTTCAAGGAAATGTTGCTTCTTTCATTAAAGAGGAATCACCTCAAAACAAAGTATTCACAGACTTCAAAGCTCTAGCAGTCAACCATAAAATCTAACCAAAATCTAACCTTTGTCTCTCGGTTTCCCGAGCATATTTATAGCAAATATACATAACATAACTTGAGATAATACGGGGATTACTCTCTTTCCTAATAGAAATTAAACTAGGACTCTGATCATGATCACGTAACAGAATCTGGACTGTCCTTATTCTGTTAGGAGTCTACCTCCTAGTTTGGGTTTCCACGTGCTTAACCACGTACAGAATTCCGTTCAATCTCCATGGAGGGCAACAAACGATGAGGACATGACGTGGAATACACCCATGTGTGCTTTTCTCCAAGATGACATCCGGAACCTGTATAAACATGAAGCTGGCTGCAGAATTGGCAACTAGCTATAGAATGTCTGCATTCTGTAGCTAGTTTCAGTTCAAAAAGTACTATAATGACACAACCATAAAAACATAGCAAGTTAGCCACGATATTCATTATTAAAGAAATTTTAACTAATTTCTTTGATCATTTGAGCCTGGGATTAATAATGGATAAAAGAAATGGAGTGGAATGTGGTGGAAGAAAGAACATTTTTGGAGCTCAACATACCCCCACTGCTAGATTCTTGCATGTCCTCATGCAACTATTCCATGAACTCAGAGGCCTCTGCAAGAACATCCAATCCTCTTCTTCTGTTTTGTCTGGTAGTTAAAGGCCTTATGGGCTTCCTGATGACTCACTTGAACCTTAAATTGGTAAGTGCCCTGATTAACTTCTTGTTCCTCTTTCTCAACTTTTCATTAGCCTTTTCCACTTTGTCCATTTGTAGAGACAGGGTTGAGTTCATACTAGTTTTAGTTTAACTTGTTCCTTCAGAATATCATTCTCAGTCCTGATATGTCTATTAAGTACTTCCAGCTCGTACCTATCTCTTCTTAACACATCTATTTCGGACAGTGGAGGACTAGGGGTTCTATCTCTACTCTCTGAAGCTTTCCTCTCTAATGTTTCAACATAGTTGTAAATTTCTTGCTGTGCAGGATCAATTTCTGGAACTTACTTATCAAAATTCTCCTCAGTAGGTGTTTCTTCGTCTTCTATGTTTATAACCCTAGTTTGTTTAACTTTTGTTTTCTTTAGTATGCCCCTCAGTCTGTGGCTCCTCCTCGGTTGAGATGGCCCTTCTCCTTTTTCTCTGGAAACTCTTCTTATGATTCTCTTTTCCTTAAGCTGCTCCTTAATCAGAACTAATTTTTCAGAGATCATTTCTTCACTACTTTCTTGTATTGTTTTATCAGTTTCAGTTTTGGAGGATTTCCATCTTCTGCTTCTTTTTGTAGGTTGATGTTCAGGTGGAGGCTCTTTTGGTTCCTCAAAGTGATTTCTCACCAAGAAGTTATCCCAATTATCCCCTATTTTTCTCAAATGATGCTCAATCAAAATCTTGACTAACCCATGGTGGTATAAAGTTGTCTCTAGAAATTGAATTCTCTTTTGGACACTTGAAGCCATTTTCTTTAAAATTTGAAGCAAGAAATAGGGAAAATTAAGCTCTTCTTCTAGGAAATGCATTATCAACCTAATATGGTAAACATAGAAAGTACCATATCTACCTTCACAAGTGATGAATTTTTGTAGGATAAGAAACATGTTTCTCCATTTGTTCTTTAATGTAGAACTAGGGATACCCTTTTTAAACACAGTGACATCCATATCTGGTGACTTGAGGATCTGCTTCCATGATTCGTTATGGAATTCTCTGTTCTTAAACCACTTTTCTCCTTGTCTAAGCAATCCTGTTGCTTCTGCAATAAAATCCTCTGTGATAGTGAATTTAATATCTCCAACCTCAACCTCGGCTCCTTTGAATGACCTTGCAAAAGTTTTAGTAACCTCTTTGTGGAAGCCACTGAATCTTTTAAGGAATTGCAACCATCCTGCTTGTTGTAAGATTTCTCAGATTTGAGGGTAGCCTTCCAAGTATTTAGAGCCAACTGGTTCTGTTCTCACAATGAGGCCCATAACTCTTCTTCAATCTTCAATTCACTAGCCTTCTTCTCACGGTGAAAATGGCCGTTAACAAGCTGTTTTTGCTCCCCAAATGTTTCCTCTGTTTCATGGTGACAATGGTTGTTACAGAGATAACTTTGTTCTACAGAATGAAATGGTTAAGAGTCGGCTGCGGAAAGGAGTGATAAGGAATGGTTACGGAATGAATTAGTGAGGTGAGGTGAAGAAAACGAATCAATGAGTGAAAAGACCGCAGAGATATTTCAAAAATCATCATTAAATGCTTAGTGACGTGATTAATCCAATCACTTCAGCACTTTAACCGTTTAGAGATTTTTTTAAAATGATGATCGGATATGGGTTTTGGAATGGTGAAATAGAAGGATTTTTATCCAAAGTTTTGCGGAAGGTTTATTCGGCATGATCAATAAAATTAATCAAAACAACTTTTCGAATTATTCATAGCTAAACTATACTAAATTTTTTCATGATGTGGCATTATAATCACTTCATACCTTTGCCTTTGCTTTGATTTTCTTGTGATCTTCATATGCTTGTTTTCCCTGAAAATCATTAAATTTTTTTTTTGAGTCTTCATAACCTTCTTGATCTTGACTTGTTCATGGATGTGCAGGATCATTTTGTTGCAAATCAAATAATTGCTGGTCAGTGTCTTCAGGTTCTGTAGCTGCAGAATATCTGTCTGGCTGCAGAAAGTCTGATTAGCTGCAGAAAGTTTGATTAGCTGCAGAATGTCTGTTTTATTGCAGAATGTACCTGTAGAGAACTTGAATCATGGAATGGAGTGGTTTGGAATGTAAATGGAATGTTGTATGGAATGAACGAAGATAGATGATGAAATATGGTATAATGGGATATGTATGAAGTGAATGATGAAGTGAGATGGATTACAATTTATGAAATGGAGTGGAAAAGTACCCTGCAATTTTCTGCTGTGTATTATTCAATTGCAGAAAAACATCAAATTTTAAATTCTGGAATGGAAATGAGGTGGATGAAGTATGGAATGAGATGAATGAAATATGGAATGAAGTAAAGTATGAATGAATGAATGAGATGGAATATGGATGAATCAGTAAATGAAATGAAATGAAATGAGATGGATCATAAGTGAAATGGATCTGAACTTATGATTTTGTAACAGCTGCTTGCAGAAACAAAATGGAAAAGTTAGAGTGTCAGAAAGATTCTGATTTTCACCCTATCTTTTCTGTATAAACATGACAATCATTGATTGGCTTTCATGTTTATACTTTATTATTATTATTATTATTTTTAATAAAATGACTTCAGAAAATTTAATTAAGTTGATGAAGAAGAAAGATTCTTCTTCATTAACTTCACATCACTGTTTTCCTGGAACTTTGTAATAAATTCTTCCCTTGAGAGTGGTTTGTGATATAGCTTCAATCTATGACCATTCACAAGAAAAGTAACCTCTTCTTCATCTATTGTCCTGATTTTTATTGCTCCATTGTCAAAAAATTTAACAACTTCATATGGCCCAAGCCAATGTGTTTGAAATTTACCTTGAAAATCCTTGAATTTTGAATCAAACAAGAGAGCCCAGTCACCTTCTTTGAACTTCTTCTCTTTGATGTACTTGTCATGCCATCTAGTCCTTTGCTGTTGGACTAGTGTTGTTTTCTGAACTGCATCTTGTCTGATCTCATCGAATTCATTAATCTGCTCCAATCTATGCTTTTGTGCCTTTGATAGATCAAGTCCTAGTTGAACTGCCATTTTGAAAGTTTGAATCTGGAACTCTATGGGAAACAAAACTTGCTTTCCATAAACAAGTTCATAAGGAGTATGGTTTGTTGTGCTTCTCCATGTAGTTCTATAGGCCCACAAGGCTTCAAGAAGCCTATCTACCCAATCTTTTCTATGTAAATGGACAGTCTTTGTTAGGATCCCTTCAATAACCTTATTAGTAGATTCCACTTGACCATTTGCTTGTGGATGATAAGGAGTAGATTTTCTATGCCTAATTTTGTACCTCTCCATCATTTGTTCCACTAGCCTTGATGTAAATTGAGCTCCTTGATCTGTAACAATTTCCCTTGGGACACCAAAACGAGTAAAAATACCCTCAAAAAGAAAAGTAACTACAGATGCTTCATTAGCAAAAAGTAATGGCTTGGCCTCTACCTATTTGGTAACATAATCAGTGCAAACTAATATATATCTCTTTTGTCTTGATGGAGGACTAATAGGTCCTACAAAATCCAAAGACCATTTTTCAAAAGGTTCAATATGTACCCGAGGTTGTAATGGCATCTCACCTGAAGGAGAAGGTTTCCCTACCCTTTGGCAACTGTCACACCTTTTGACATACTCTTTAGCATCTTTAAACAAGGATGGCCAATAATATCCTAAATGAAGGATCTTATAGGTTGTCCTCTTATCAGCAAAGTGTCCGCCACAAGGTTCATCGTGACATGCTTTGAGAATCTCAGGCATCTCATCTTCTCGAACACATCTCCTAATGATCAAATCTGGACCTGTCTTGTACAACTCATTAGCAACCCATGAATATTTTGCACTGTCATAAATGATTTTTCTTTTATCTCTTGCATTCATTATTGAAGGAAAATTTCCTGAAACTAAATAATTAGCAATGTCAGCAAACCAAGGAGTTTGAGTAGAAATTGCAAAAAGATATTCATCAGGAAATTGATCTTCAACTGGAGTGTCATCTTTGATGTTTTGGAGTCTAGATAGGAAATCAGCTACTGTGTTTTGTTTTCCAGGCCTATCTAGAATGGTAATTTTGAATTCTTGTAAAAGAAATAACCATCTTATGACTCTGCCATTAGTAATTGATTTGTTCATTAGATATCTAATTGCAGAGTGATCTGTGTGAACAAAAGTTTCATAGCTTGTTATATAGTGTCTGAATTTGTTTATGGCATGAACAACAGCTAAAAACTCTTTTTCAGTTACAGTATAGTTTAACTCTGCAGGAGTCAAATTTTTACTGGTATAGTAGATGGCATAAGGAATCAGGTCTTTTTGTCCCAATACTGCTCCTAGAGATGTATCTGAGGCATCTGTTGAAATGTGAAAAGGTAACTTCCAGTTAGGTCCCCTTAAAATAGGTGCTTCAGAAATTTTTGTTTTTAGGGTCTCAAAGGCTAACTAGAAATCAGAATTCCATTTGAATTCACAGTCTTTGGTAAGAAATTTAAAGAGTGGAGATGCTATCTTGGTGAAGTTTTCTATAAACCTCCGATAATATCCTGTAAATCCTAGAAAAATCCTAACATATTTTTGACAACTTGGAATAGATAAGTTAGAGATGACTTCAACTTTTGACTCATCAATTCTAATCCCATCCCCTGAAATATGATGCCCCAAAACAATACCTTCAGTAAACATCATGAAACATTTCTCATGACTAAGTGAAAGATTTGCTTCTTGACATCTCTTTAAAACTTTTTCCAAGTTTGCTAAAGCCTCTTCAAATGTGTTTCCATAGACTGTGAAATCATCCATATATACCTCTACACAATCATGTATTAGATCTGAAAAAATTCTTAATACTGCCCTTTGGAATGTTGTAGGTGCATTGCATAATCCAAATGGCAATACTCGGTAAGCATAAGTACCCCAAGGACAGGTAAATGTGGTTTTGTCTTGGTCCTCAAGTGCTACTTGAATTTGATTATAACCACTAAACCCATCTAAAAATGAAAAGTACTTTTTTCCAGCTAATGTATCTAACACTTGATCTATGAAAGGTAAAGGAAAATGATCTTTAAGAGTAGCTTTATTTAATTCTCGATAGCCAATACATACCCTCCATTTACCATTTTTCTTTGGCACAATTACCAAAGGAGAAACCCATTGACTATCTGAAATAGGATAAATGAAATTGACATTCAACAATTTCTGCAATTCTTCTTTAACAATCTCCCTAAGATTTGGATTCATCCTTCTTTGAGGTTGTCTGATTGGTTTACAATTTTCCTCTATATAGATGTGATGAGTGCAAGTCTTAGGACTTATCCCTTTCATATCAGTGTACTCCCATGCATATGCAGAAGAATGTCTCTGTAATATCTTGACTAACTCTTCTTGTTGAGCTTTTTCTAGGTTCTTGTTTATGTTTAAAGATTTGCTTGGAAATATCTCATTTGTAGAGCTGCCAAATTTATCCATGGAATGAAGAGACATCTGTCTTGATGACAAAAACTCAATGTTGGATTCTTCTTGAAATGGTTCATGTTTATATTCCGAAGAGGATTCAAAGTTTTCTAAAGTATTCAGAATTTTACTATCTTCACTAATTTCTGAAATTGTGAAGAGAGGTTGTAAGTCTTCTTCATCCTCTATCCATTGAGTATCATCTAAATCTGTAATTGTCCTTGCTGGAGGATACAGAGTGAATTTCTTAGTTGAACTACCATCAGAGATGTACATATCACTAGATCTACAACTAATGAAAGCATCAGCTGTAGCTAACCAAGGTCTTCCTAATATAATAGGGTGTCCTCCTAGATTATTCTTAGGAGTTAGGATCATGAAATCCACAGGATACTCCCAAGAATCTAGGGATACTGGAATTTATTCTATTACCCCATCAGGTTTAATCACAGATCTGTCTGCTAATTGTAATAATGTAGGTGTAAATAGAAGATTAGGAAGTTTCAGTTTATCCATGATTTGTCTACTCATGATATTGATTGCTACTCCTAAATCAATGAGTGTGTTTTGGATCTCAATTCCATTGATGTGAATTTTGACAACTGGATTTCCTGGGTCTAGATACTTTGGAATAGCCATCTTACCCATCATAATGTCTGCTATTTTTCCTGCCAGTTGAATTTTCTTTGTCTCTCTTATTCTTTTTCTTGTTTTCTTCATGCTCAACTCCTTTATTGCCTTTGCTAAAATTGGGATTTCCTTGATGGCTTGTAATAATGGAATCTTAATGCAAACATTTCTTAGCTCATCTAGGAAATCATAATTAGGCACCATAATTTTTTTTTCTACACCTCTATCAATTTGTAATCTTTCTGGAAAGGGAGGTGTAGGAGTGGATGTTGATGGCTGCTCTAATACAAGAGTTGAAATTATTGGTTCTTTTTGTTTTTATTTTTCAATGTTTGGGTCCTGAAAAGATGTGTCTTCTTCAAGACTTTTATTTTCCCATAGAGAGTCTTCCTTAAAGTTGTCTTGTTCTTGTATAATCACAGAAGGTTTCCTCTTTTCAAGTATTCTTCCAGACCTAAGTTGAACATCACTAAGGTCTAGAGGAGTAATTAAATAAGTTGGAAATTGTTGGCCTTCTATCATATATGTATTCTGAGGATTCCTATTGTTGCGGTTTGGTATGGGTTGAGCAGGAAAATGATTTGATTTTTGAGGAAATGGTAATGGAAGTGGTTGATTTTGATGTTGTAAATTTTGAGGATTTTGTTGTTGAGGAAAATGTGGATAGGGTGGATAGGATGATGGAAACTGATAGTACTGAGAGTATCTTCCATAGGGATTTTGTGCCCCTTGTGCCCAAGCTTGAGATTGATTTTGAAATTGGGGCCAAGGTTGCTGCCAAGAATTCCAATTTGGTGGAGGTTGATTATACATTTGATCATGAAATCCTTATGTTTGGGGTCCTTGCCAAGGTCGTCTAGAGACAAAATTGAGAGATTCTGTGGCACTTGTAGGAATTTATTCTTGAAAGACAGCTTTAAGACCAGGAAGTGAAGGAAAACTCTTGGTCTCATGTTTTTCTGAACAAATGACACAGGTCTCTACAACTTTTGCATCCAAAGGAAATTCTCTCAAGGAATGATTCTTTCTACATCTGGGACAAAAGATTGCTAAAGCATCAGATTCAACTTTTTGCTTGTTTTGTAACTTAAGGGTGTCTATTTGTTCACTAAGACTCCCTAAGATATCATATTTGAATTCATCAAGCATATGTCCTATCTCTGCCCTACTTACTGTCCTAGAAGCAGACTTACTTACCCTTGCAAGAGCAGGGTATCTTGGGCCTTTTATAGTTTTAGATTTCCCTCTTGAAAGGTTGATACATAACTCAGCTATTTCAGGAAATGTGAGCCGAGATATATCCCCTTTTCCCATCATGTTAAGGATATCCAACCATTCATCCCTAATTGTTTTCAACAAGAGAGCTTTTAAGGTGTCTTGATCTAAGTTTTCCATTTTTTCTCTTTTGATGTTGTAATGAAATCTCTCCAACAAATCTTCCAAGTTTTCATCTTCTTTTTGTAACATCTTAAACACTTCCTCCTTATGATTGACCGGCATACAATAATCCAAATACCTCTCTAGAAATGCTTGTTTCATGTCTTCCCATGTCCTAATAGAACTATTGATCAAACTCATAAACCACTTCAATGCTGCTCCTTTCAATGTTGAAGGAAATAGTTTAAGTTTTTGAGCATCTTGTAAGTAGTCATAAGTTCTACACAGGATTTCAAATTCAAATAGGAAGGTTTCAGGATCTTCAGTTTTAAGTCCATAGAAGTTTGGAAGGATAGAGGGTGAAATGTTTTTCATGGTTGTATTAGTTTCTTCATCTACTATAGGAAACCCAAAAGAGCTTCCCATCTCTCTTCTACCTCTTCCTCTACCTCCTTCACCTTCTACACCTCTACCTCTACCTCCTCCAAATAATGTGTGTTCTCCATTAAAGACTCCTCCTCCCCCTTCTTCTGCCATAGTTGATTCTTCTGAGGAAGTGGAAAATTTTGTGTCTCTAACAGAGGTCCTTGAATCCTCTTCTAAGGCAAGTTCAATGGATGAAATGGGAGGTCTTTCTAATGGAATATCTGATCTTAAGTCCTCTGGGAGTCTAGGATCAGTAAAGGATGGATTATGGGTCTGAGTTGGAGGTGTACTGGCTCTTGGTCTAGATGAAACAAGTGGTGTTCTAGGGATCAAGCTTCTGCTGCTACTTCTTATAAATCTACCCCTTGAATCTCTCTCTCTACGCATATAATTTTTTTTTTGAAGTTAAGAAACAAAGCTACCTAGTTAACTTCACCGGCAGCGGCGCCAAAATGTTTGTGCTCAACCTAGTCTCCTAAATTGAGTTCATTAATTGTCAACCAGGGTTGGTAAACTGTTGAAGTGTGGTGCACTATATGTGCCTAGGTAATTGTTTCTCACTACGTTGTGCCTAGTGTTTTATGATGTTTTTGGATTTTTTTTATGGTTTTATGTTCACAAGGGAAAGAACTAAATGCTGGTGGAAAGAAGCTACTGGTTGAAAAACAGATTGAAGCCTAAATTATGGATGACGAATGAAAAATGAAAATACTGAAACAAAACAAAGCCTAAACTATGGCTAGAAAATTACAAAGCTTGATAATGACTTCAAGAAAATAAATCACAACATGAGCTTAACTTGTCCAATTCATTCATTAAAGATGTTTTGGAAGAGCTTGGGAAATGGGCAGCTAAGTGTAAATGAAATTCTCCTAACTAAACAATCAAACAATCAACTTACAATGTTACAACATCTCATCCATGATTAAAGGTCTATTAAAATATATTTGGAAAAGAACATTTGTAGCACCATAAGATTTCTATTCTAAAATAGCTTCTAACTTTGTTTTGCAACTCAATCCAGCACCACTAGGCCTCATACAAAAGTTATAGATTTCTTTTTAGAATGGTCTTTGAGAGAAGGCTTGTTTGTGAAATGGTAAAAAGGTTGCAAAAATACTCCAGGCCTTAGACTGATACTACCTTCTGTCCAGATAATTATGTGTTAGTATGAGTTTGGAACAAAAGAAGGTAGGATGATGACTTTGTGAAGATGGCAGCTTCGGAATTGTGACTTATTACATATGATGACATAAAATTACATAACGAATAATAATAAAGGAAAAATATCATGTTTTCACCTCAAAACATGGTTTTGAGGTGAAAATTACATCAAGATGAATAAAATATCTCTTTGATCTTCTAGGTGTTGTGACTTTGAGTTTATTGAATTCCTCATGACCCTGCTGATATTTATTGACATTTGACTCATCAATTTGGCCATGGTGAGATCCTAGAAACTAATGAGACCCATCCTTATGACCTAATGACATGATTTTTTGAAAGTGAAAGTGACTCATGACCAAAGACCATAGAGAGGAGAATCAGCAAGTACCTCATGAGGGAAAACTGATGAAAAATTACTACCATCAATGAATCCATGACCTAGAGGAATGGTGAAATTTATTCGGTATGAGACTCCTAATATGAAAATGCAAAAGAGTAGTTTTGATCACTGATGGTAGTATGACTAGACTGACACTAACATTGGCTCCAATGGGGATGGTAGCTCTTTGGAGGTGCCAAAAACACCGTAGAACAAGTAGCCTTATCCATTGGGCATGGAGTAAAAAATGCTAAAAAAATGACACAAATGGAAACTGACTCTGACTTAATACTAAGACTGAAAATTGAAATAAAACCAAACCATACACATGTCATCCAAGTTTTATAGCCTTCACCTTGGGCCCCAAACTTAATTGACTATGTATTTGAACTCTGATCAAAATAACATGGTATATATAATGATGATGATATAGATCCCAATCCATTGTCTTCAACAATGATAGTGCTTCAACAACCTACCATTTACTGCTCCTCCAGGACAATCCTTGCCATCCATTTCTGAAAGTAAGAAGGAATTCTGTCCCCTGTATGCTGAAATTCTGTATGGCCCTTTCCAAAGGTTGTCAAACTTACTGTGCTTCCCTTTGTCTTCATTCCTTGCATCCCATTTCAACACTACATCATCTAGTTGAAACTTTTCTTTAGTTTTTCGGTCATATATATTTTTAATCTTCTCCTGTAATTGAATCGCGTTTTGTGACACTTCTTCTCTTGTTTGCTGAAGGTGGATCATCTGGTTGATCCTTCGCTGGTTGTCATCATCTTCGCTACCAACTTCTTGTAACAATTTCATAACTGGGACTGTAAGAGATGTTGTAAAAACAACATCTGTTCCATAAAATAATTCAAAAGGCGACATACCTATTGATTTCTTACTGCTAACTTTGTCTGCCCACAGTGCATTGATGAGCTTTTGGTGCCAATTCCTTTTGTTTGCCTCCAACATTTTCTTAATTATATTCATCAGTGATTTGTTCGATGACTCTGCCAGGCCATTTCCTTGTGGAAAATATGTTGTTGAATGGCCCAGCGCGATATTGTATTTGTCACAGAAATCGACCATCTTCTTGGATTGAAACGCAACTGCGTTATCTGTTACAATTTTACAAGGGCAACCAAATCGAGATAAAATATTTGATTCAAGGAACTGAATAATTACCATGTCAGTTGCTTGCCTTGCTGGGATGGCCTTGATCCATTTTGTAAAATAATCTGTCCCAGTCAATATCCATCGGTGCTATGCTGAGGACGTGGGATGAATTTCTCCTATAAAATCGAGCCCCCACTACTGAAAGGGCGCGTTCACTGAAACTGGTTTCAAAGGGAGCGGAAGCAATTTCTTCTTCCCTTGGAAAATTTGGCATTCATGACAATTCATCACTGTTTTATATAAATCAGAAAATAATGTGGGCCAATAATACCTTGTTAGATGTAATCTTCCAAAACAAGTGACCACCATAGTCACCTTTTTGGAAATCATGCATTACTTTCTGAGCTTTTTCTTCCACCGGACAATTTAGCAGAACACCTCCTAGATCCTTCCAATACAGAGCATTGTTTAAAATGCAGTATTTAGCAGATTTAAGTTTGAGAGATCTACCTTTACTCTTAGACATGCCTATAGGAGGTGACAGATGCTGAAGGACATAGACAATATCAGAATACCATGGGGACTGCAGAAAAATATCTGAAATTGGAACCAGCAAACCTTCATCTTCATCTTCTGCTACTGTTGTTATGAGGTTTATATCCAGGGCACACAGATTTGATTGGGCCATCAATTTCGCCAAGCCTTGGCCTTTGATCAACTTCGTGGGTTTTATCTCCAAGTCGTACTCCAACATAGCTGCTATCCATTTACCTCTTCGACCTTCTGGATCATTTTGCATCAAGACCTCCTTCACTGCTGTGTTAGGGACATATGCTATAGTATGTGAATGTAGAATATAGACCCTAAAATCCTTCAATGCCTTGATAAGTGCCAATGCCTGTTTCTCAATAATATTATACCTTAAAGCAACATCTCTAATAGTCCTACTAAAAAAGGCAATTGGATTTTCTACCTCATCTCTCTTTTGCATTAAAACAATAGCCATAGTATGCTCAGATGCAAATGAAAAGATAACAAAATCTTGAGTATAGTCGGGACTAATCAAAACTGGGGCATTGGAAAAAGAAAACTTTACCAAATTGAATGACTTGATAGCCTCCTCACTCCATTTAACAGTTTTTTCCTTCTTTAGCATATTTGTCATTTCCCTCAAATGTTCAGCCAAGTTAGGTATAAATCTGTGCAAAAAATTCATCTTACCATTGAAGGCCTGAATCTCTTTCTTATTTCGTGGCAGATCTATGAGCTAAATTGCCTCCACTCTAGATGGATCAATGCGGATGCCATATTTAGAGATGATATGCCCGAGTAATTTGCCTTCATCCATGGCAAAGAGACTCTTTTTGGGATTGAGAGAAATCCCAAACTTTCGGCAACACTGAAAAACAAATCTCAAATGGTGCAAATGATCATCATACGATCCTGAAAACACTGTCAAATCATCCAAATAAACAACAAGAAAAACATATTTTTCATTTGCAAAAGAAATTTCCATTGCACGCTGGAAAGTAGCTCCAACATTCTTCAGTCCAAATGGCATTTTAGCATACTGAAAGATTCCCCAGGGTGTTGTGAAGGCATTTTTATCTTGGTCCTTCTCATGCACCAAGATTTGGTTGTAGCCTGAGTAGCCATCAAGTAGTGACATCCTGGATGCTCCAACTACTCTCTGCAGGATATGGTCCATTTTCAGAAGTGGATAATTATCCTTTAACGATGCCTTATTCAAATTCCGAAAATCTATACACAATCTTATCTCTCCAGTCTTTTTACGCACCGGGACCAAATTTGAAATCCAGTCAGAAAATCTGATGGGAACTATGATACCTGATTTGTACAACCTATTTACCTCTTTTTCAATGGATGGAAATAGCTTCGAATTGGTTCTTCTTAGCTTTTGTCTAAATGGCCTTTGATCCGGCTTGATAGGAATAGTATGCTGGATTATGTTCTTATCATATACTTTCAAATTAGAATAATCCCATGCAAACACATCAGAAAATTCAGAAAGCAACTTAACATACTTCTCCTTTACCTCAGGGGATAATCTCTTTGACAGCTTCAAAAACTTGGGCTTGTGAGGTGTTCCAAGATTCACATCTTCAACTCCTTTCTCAGTGGGCACCAAGCTTGGTTTCTTTGCAACATCATCCTGATCAAAAATCTCCTCTAGAGGTATGAGACCTCTAGGAATTACATTATCCTTTAGCTATAATATGTCCATCTGGTTTGCTTCCAACTCCTGATCATCAACCTCATACTCACCTTCTATTGGAGTGTCTTTGAATTTTCCATCACCCTGCAAAAATGCATTAATCTAATTATCATCCCAAAATACTTGCCAATACCTTAAATTGTCCGGAACAGCAGGCCTATTTTTGATATATATCTCAAATTTATTGCTGGAGTTCATCGGAATCTTCAAATTTCTTGCAGTAGTGGCAAGAGAATCAGCAATAAGATTCTACATCCTGGGCATTGTTGTCAAAGTGTACTTTGGGAATGTCTTCAAAATGTCATAGACTGCGTTTCTGTATGCCCTCAATCTCGGGTGTTTAGCTTGGTATTCTCCTTTCACCTGTTTTATTATCAGCTCGGAGTCACCATACACAGAAATCTTCTTTGCTTTCAGCTTCTTCAAGATTTTGAGACCTGCAATCAGAGCCTCATATTCTGCTTCATTGTTAGAGCAGTCAAAAGCCAACTTATAAGCACAAACTCTAACATTGCTGGGAACCTTTTCAAGCTGGAAAATAGGGCTCCTAATCCATATTCCAATACGAGCTCCATCCTTACCAACAACTCCATCAAAATCCATGCTCCACAAGCCTTCTTCTTTTTCATGTAGATGCTGGAATTTTGTTCCTTTCTGCTCTTTACCTTGGCTAATTTCTGGCTGTTCATTGTCTTTTGGCTGCTGGCAGGCAGGAGACTCAGAAGTTCTTGCTGCTTTACCTTTTTCTTGTTTGAGGACTTCTCTGAAATTCTCTGAAATCTCAGGTATTTCATCTACTTGTACCAACTAAACATTTTCATCATTTAAACCACCATCAGAATACAAGACAAAGGATTCTAAATCTGTGTGGACAACATTAATGGGATGGTTTACTGGCTTCTCTTTGCTAGTAATCATATATTTCATTTTCTTTTCGCTATATAACTTTCTCAACTGGCCAGATACAGGGATAGTGGCATAAGAGAAGTCAAGTTGCATAGTTCCTTTGAGTTTCGCACCCCAAGACCTAGATAGAAGCATTCCAAACCTTGGTGGCACATCAGCAACAACTACATCCATCAAGACATTCTTCACTGGAATCTAATCTAAAGACACTACCAAGTCTTTGATAAGACCAATACAATGAACCCTACTTGAGTCAAAATAATACAAATCATGGTATTTTCGAGTAATATCAAGGCCTAGCTTCTCCATGACAGCTTTGGGCATCGAATTATGTGAGGCTCCGGAGTCCAACATAGCATTATGCAAGGTGAACTCATGTACTCTAAGACTTAGGTAAAAGGGAGGGACTTCATTTTCTTCATATTCTTCTGAGGTTGGACCAAAAATAAGTTTAGGGTAGTCATCTTCTACATTAACCATATCAGAAACAGAGTCTATTTGCAAGACTTTAGACACCTAACTTTTATATGCACTAGTATTCTTCACCAACTTTGTGAGGGGCATAGACACTTTCAACTTAGAAATTTCATTTTCTAAATTAAAAGAAGGATATTTTTATACCTCTTTAATGGGAAGGTCTCTCTTCTCTGTTTGCTCCTTTAGTGTACTCTGTTGTTTCTTTTCATTTTCTGTATTAGTAGCTGCAAGTGCTTTGCTGGAAGAAGGATCGTCCGGCTCTTTTCCTTTCTTCTGTGCATCGTTCTTCATTTGGAGCTCTTTTCTTTTCTGAATGGGACTGATTGTAATGTCTCTGTTCCTTAAAGAGTAATGCCTTTGCTGAGCTGACAGGGTGTTCATGTACCCTCCCTGGTAGTCATCAGACTCTTCTTCCAATACAATGTCATTGGCCAAAATGAAATTTTGGTCTTTTTGAATGTCTGGAGTCACCACTGTGTATTCTTTGTCTTTTGTGAGGAAAATTGGTGCACCATCAGCTGTGAAAAAGTGATTGGCTTCAATCAGAGGATCATCGTCATATGAGTCTATCCCTTGCACGTAGTTCTTCTGCAATGGTGTTTTAGTCTGCTGCCGTGGTGGCGCTGCTTGGTCCTGCACTCTTTGCTCTCTCTGTTTGATTCGAAATTGGGGCTGCTGCCCTCTGAAATTTGGATTTCTTATTTGAGGTTCAGGTTTTTCTGAAATGGTCGATCTATCAACCATCCTTTCTACTGTCCTGATTAGAGTGTCCATTTTGTTGTATGAAGGAGAGGCTGCCTCTTTTACTGTGACTCTTTTCTCATCTCTGGTTCGTGCTCTTTTAGCCAGAAAATTAGCTTCAATGCTTACTGCTATATTCTGCATGTCTTCAAGTGAAGACGGATCTCTTTCACACAGTTGATATGCCATATCGACATCAAAACCCTCTGGAAATTTCAGTAATTCTAATCCCACGGAAGGTTTCAAGTTAGCTGGAATAACGTTATATACAACATTGAATCTTAAACAATAGTCTTGCACAGTTTCACCCACATTTATTTTAATATTCTCATATTCAGACAGAATTTGGAGTGGGTTCTTTTTTACCTCCCACCGGTCCAAGAACTGAATGTGCAACTCCTGCAAAGTGTGAATTGAGCCTGCTGGTAAGGCTCTGAACCACTTTCTAACTTCACCTTTGAAGATCTGAACAAACAACCTGGTAGTTACATTCTCTGCTTCCACCTCATGTAGATCAAAAAAGTCATTCATCTTATCAACATGCTGCTGGGCTGTAATGCTCTGAGTGGCATCAAATATTGGAATTTTACTTTGATAATCAGTAGGCATGTCGTTGAGAACTTGAGGTAAAACCAGGGGTGAATATCTGGCAGCCATAACTCTGGGTGGATTTACAACAATGTTTGTATTATTGGGATTTGTTTTAGGAGATGATAACTGGGAATTGAATGAAAGGGAGGCCGATGAATTAAGATGAGGGAGTGTTGTTACAGATGATTGTGAAGGCTCAGGAATATTAGTTACAGTGATGTACTGAGGAGAATTCAAAATGTAATCGTCAATGGAGGAATTTTCTCTTTGGACTTCAATATCTACAAGGAACTTAGTATCTAAGACTGTATCATCAACGTCAGTCTTGGACTTATTTCTAAATAAAGAAAGCTCAAAATTTTCGTCAAAGGAAAGATATTCTACAAAAAACCACTCACTGGGCCAAGTATAGGATCTGAAGACAGGTCTGGGACTTAATGATCCTTCTTGTCTTCTGACAATTCTTGGGATAAGATTTGGATTTTCAAACACAGGGGGAGGATTTGGATCTGGATTAGCCCTGGTGTATCTTCTTGAAGCTAGTGTGTGTAAATTTCTACTGTACAAAATTTAAATCAGCCTATCAAAATCATTTACAAGAAAACATTTACTGGGGTGATCTGACCTTATACTTTGATAGCAGAAATATATTATGACTGAAGAGTATTGGTTGTAGTCATGTTCTTTTCCAACAACACTTTTAATAATGTTTCGCCGTGAAATAATATCCCGACCTTTGAAAAAATCTTTATACTTTAATGTGATATTGGGGAACACATTAAAAATACTGAGCAAACCTTATTACTCCGGTCGAAATATTAAAACTTTATAACAACATCGCGATCCTTTAAAAAAAAAAACACCAACCTTTGAACTTTATATCATATAACACATCTATACTAGCAGCGCGACATTCATTTTATTCAGCAGGGGCCCACAAGTCCACTTTTCTCCCTTTACGAATAAAATAACTTTAAATAATATCAAACTGCCGAATCATACCTTGAGTTATCACTTGTGCACTTTACTGCGCGATTGCCGTCAGATCTAGCACTCTTCAAATCGGACGATCCTCGTTGATATCGCGTTTTTTCAGAGGCCGAAGTTTAATAGCTGAGAGCCGTGCGAAATGGACGGTATTGGAGTGATGACGTGCCTGAATATAACTGGATCACGTTTTTCTGAAGTGGTTTTGCTCTTGGGCAAAAGCAGCACGATATGGGTGGTTTTGGTTTGCAAAACCCACCAGTGGTAAATCAAACCAAGCTTTGACTCCAGGCTTTGATTGTGGTTAAGCGCTTTAACTCCACGTGTTAACTTACTTGGGGTCCCACTATATTGTTCCTCCGTCGGCAAATAAACCAAGCTTTAACTTCAATTACATATATTTCTTTTAAAAGCGTCGTGTTTCAATGTAACCAAGGTTTTAAACCTTAGGCAGGGTTTCTTAAGACTCTTCTTTACATAGAGCCTAACTACGATTTGCTCTTCTACAGGGCTTTGTTCAAAATTTCTTCAAAGCAGAATAAACACATTCAGTGCCGAGAATACAAGTTCACAGACAGTCAGATCGAAACAGTGTCCCCAGTGGAGTCACCAGAGATGTTAGCACCCAAATTGGACCCCAGGCTCAAAAGGGAAAAATGGGGTAACAACTAAACCACACTCAGCCTTGTAGGTAGCACTACAAGGACAGGAGAGGGCTCTCTCCATAAAGATAGATATTCAATAAAACACAATAGTGGACTGATATTAGGCTAGATAAAATGATGGGAAAAGGTTTAATAAATTGAATGAATTTTAGGGATTTGTGGGATAAAATGGGACAGTTTGAAACTGGGGAATTAAATCAGGACATAGGGTATTTCGTGGGGCAAGGTAGGCAATAAATTTTAGCAATTAAAGTTTAATAAAGGTGGGATGGAAAGACTGGTGAGGAGCTGAAAAAGGCACACTAAATGGATCCTTTTCAAATAGAAGAAAAAAACACAGAGCATGAATGATTTCCCAAGGTAGAGCATATAAAATGGATTCTACCTTTCTATCTTGAAAGCATTCAACAGGAAATGTTTATGAATGAGAGGTGAAACATAACAATTTACATATGAAACAAAGGAGAGAAACAAATGCTAAATCTCATACCACATGGATCCCACAAATTAGAGCTGCATCTCTTATTAATTTCCTGTTAAACTGTACAATGGAGTGCAAAAATGTTCTTCCACACTGTTCCCCTACTTCTGAGTTACTGATTCTCAGATCGCTTTACAAATTATTTACACTTACAATACACTGAAATGCGGGAATGTAGATGCAAAGAAAAAGGGGGCTGTTCTAACAGCTGAAGAACTGAAAACTAATCATAGAAAAGAAATCTAACAATCTGCCCTAAAGGAGGAACAATATTACATTTGCTTTACTTGGGAAGATTTACAATTTCATTGTTGAATGATAAATAGGAAATTTTAGGAGCAAATCCCTATCCTTATGATGCAATTGGGCAAGCCCCGATGGAAAATGTGAAAGGGAATGGGGGAAATACTTCGCAACAAACAAATAAAACTAAACTTAGGTTTATACAAAGGAAAATGGTTTTGTATTACGAACAGGGGGGAATGAATGTGGTGGGCCAGAGGGCCAATCGGGATCAGAGATCGGGGAGAGGGCGGAGATAGATGTCATATATGGAATTTCGATTTCCAATGGCCCGATTTGGCTGTGGGCCATCGGATCGGAGGGGGAAAATCAACAGCTAAGGGATAATCGAAGGAGATCAATCGGGAAGGGCCTTATGAAAGCGTTGATCGTGATGGCCTGATCGCATATGAGCCTTCCGATCGGCAGTCAGATCAACGGTCAGGATCGCATCGGGCGGGGCCAATTGGAGGTTTATGATCGGGAGCCATTCGATGTAATCGCATCAGAAGTTCTTGCGATGGGCTAATCGGGGCGCGTTTATAAAGGTTGCGATGTGACAGAATAGGGACTTGAGGTGATGAAATTTTATAATATAAATTTGATACAAAGTTTTATTATAAGGTTTGCAAAGTATGGTGGGGAAGTGGTTTGTAACGGCGAGGTTTATATGATATAACCCTTTGATTTATATTATAATTTTTCAAGCATGATGGGGAAGTGGTTAAGGAAAAAATCGCATATTTGTTTTAAATAATTTTATAATGTGATTTTATAATCAGAGGGAGGAAAAAGGGGTTTTATAAGGAAAATATAAAACTTTAAACATAAAGTTTAAGGGAAAAATGGGAAATAGGGGAAGTTTGAGGATACAGGGGATTTTTACTTCACTTAAGCATAAATTTCAATCCAGAAGTCAGTTCCAAGAGTGTAATATACTGTTGGAAAGCTCTTTCCGGGCTCTTTCTGATGGATCTTCTTGGAAAATTATTTAGCGTTGAACATGCTGTGGAAAAATTCTCTGAAGGAAGTATGATGACTTTGTGAAGATGGCAACTTCGGAATTGTGACTTATTACATATGATGACATAAAATTACATAATGAATAATAATAAAGGCAAAATATCATGTTTTCACCTCAAAACATGATTTTGAGGTGAAAATTACATCAAGCTGAATAAAATATCTCTTTGATCTTCCAAGTGCTGTGACTTTGAGTTTATTGACTTCCTCATGACCCTGCTGACATTTATTGACACTTGACTCATCAATTTGACCATGGTGAGATCCTAGAAACTAATGAGATCCATCCTTATGACCTAATGACATGATTTTTTGAAAGTGAAAGTGACTCATGACCAAAGACCATAGAGAGGAGAATCAACAAGTACCTCATGAGGGAAAATTGATGAAAAATTACTACCATCAATGAATCCATGACCTAGAGGAATGGTGAAATTTATTCGGTATGAGACTCCTAATATGCAAATGCAAAAGAGAAGTTTTGATCACTGATGGTAGTATGACTAGACTGACACTAAAATGGTGTATGAAGGTAACCACCGCCCTGATGAGCAAAGACAAGAACCTTTGATCAAGGTATCTAAGAAGACAAAAATTTAGGCCTATAATTCTTGAAGAGGCAAATGCATCCTAAGTCATTGTGTTCACTAAATTGAAATTTAAAACTTGAATTTAGACATACCTTAAAGTTGCAAGAAAACTTTGTCAACTTTTTATACAAACTAGTCATGTCTTAAAGGGATAAAAACTAGTCACTACTTAATTCAAGTCAATGAATGACTATATAAGTCTAACATTACAGTTAAATTCAAAGAAAAACATGAACCAAGTGACTCAGATTATATCTACACAAAAATATTGTAAGAAACATAGCAATGAAAGAAGTGCTCCTTTGTCTCTACATCACATAAGAAGCATCACTTGCAAATCCATTTTTCCCTTTAAATATGGAAATCACCTCCATCCTCCACTAGTGCAAACATACCGACACTATTGGGAATAAGAGAAGTGTAAAGCTTGTGCATCAAAGGGTCAAACTTGTGTAAGCATAACCAGTGCTATCCAAGAGAAACATTGTGCTTGTGCATACAAAGGAAGTTGGAGGTAGCCAAGATAAATAATGAATACCTTAGAGATCTATAGAACATAACATAGCATAGGAGAATTCCATGACATTAAAATCAAGACTTGAGACCAATTATTTGCGGATTTGTGTCCTTACCAAAATGCAACGAAAACACATTCAACACAGTACCCATATTATTGGTAGATATGTCACCCGTGGAGCTATATGAAAAATTTATAGTCATGCATAGGCACTGTGGTGGGAATTTAACTCAAGGAAAACTACTTATGGATATGCGACCTTAACCAAAATGTCAAACCAAGGCCTTCAACAAGAGACCCACATCATATGTAATATACTCAAAAACACAAAAAAGTTAATAATGTCGTTTCTAGAACATGAGACTACGTTTAAATTAAGAACGCTTGTCTTCAAATTTTTTACTATAAATACATTTCAATGCCACTGTCCTTATTTTAAACCCTGACAGGAGGAAACTTTATATCCACCACTAAAATTGGCAAATGTAAACAACATTCAATCAGATAGGCTGTTGTCAACAGTGACAAAAATAAAATCATTATTATATTTTCATCAACATTCTAGCCTATAAACCTAGATGTGGATATTCAACCTCGGAAACAAGGCTCCTGCACCACTTTTATGTGGAGAAACCATCAGGTCAATGCGTTTGGTCTACAACTTGACAAAGCCCTTTAAGGCTTAAAGTGACTCCACCATGAATATTTGGATGCATTCCATTTGTTGTTTGTGGTCCAATTTGCATAAATTTCCCATGTAAAAGTGTTGTTGGACCTTCAGCGCCTACTAGTACATTTCCAAAACTTACGCCTAGAAAAGAAGGCATGGCTACAAAATGCACATTTTCTCTATGAGTAATTGCAGGATGATAATCTACAAGAGAGGCAGTTTGAGGAACACTTGAAGGTAATGGTTTCCAAACCCAGTGTCCAAGACTAGTGATAATGGATGGAACATGACTATTTTAGGAGGGGGTTTTGGGGACATTATGCATTACGCCACCAATCCTTAGGTGAGGAGGATCATAAGGGTGTTGATTATTATCACTATTCATCCTTACACTCCCTAAATTATTACAGATAGAGGCACCAAAATTTTCTCTTGCACTGAAATGAATATCATTTGTTGGTCTTTGTAAATATACTGACCTCTATCAATATTTATAACTATATTTGGAGCCAAAATTGCACCAATGTGGTTTTCCTCCCTGATTTATGTTGTAGAAGAAACAGAGAAAATTCTGGCAATGGAAGTTAGATGAAGTAATGCACCAATGTACATAGTGGGTATACACAAACTATTTCAGGAAGAGGACATACAGAAGCTTTTGGCATACGGGACCATTTTTTATTACCCTGAGATGAATGGGATTCCTTCCATTATTTGGATAATCATTTGACAAAAAATAGACCAAATTTCCACGAGTTCAAACCTACTTTGATTTCCTTGAAGTCAATAAAGTTGATATCTGGTCTCTAGAAAGATGTTGAAGTAAATGCAAAGGACCTGATGACTAAGGTATAATAAAAATATATAACAGTATATAATAGTATTGACTCAGCTATTATAACAATATTGACTCAGCTATAATAAAAGTATTGTCCAAGGAAGGAAATTGCAGAATTAGAAACCTTAGTGAAAATTGCCCTAGGATATTACATGAGATATCCATAATCAACAACTCCATTGACAGTACCACAGACTTCAGCCCCCACCTACCTGTAAATTGATGAAAATAACAATACTTGTTCAAACTATTGCTAGAACTAGACATAGCAGGAATCAGAAACCACAACAGTCCCATGCTCTGGATGGAGAACATTTCCAAGATTTTGCTTCTCTCCAATTACAGAATTAACAAAATTATTGCTGGAGCTTTGTCTAGCATTATCGCTTGTTGATTTAGATTGTTTATTCTTCACATTTCTAAGTTTTGAATGGATAGACCACGGCCACCGCCAAAAAGTCCCTTTAGGGGTTGTAGAAACTTAAGATAAGGGAAAGGATTGTGTCAAAGCTCTTTTAGCATCCAAGTACAATGAATTCATAATAGTACCAAAGACGATGATCTAACCATCAATTGAAGAAACATTGACATTATTGTCATAGAAACTATACTCCCCTAGTGAACCCAACCAAACCCTGACTTCAGTTTGGGTGGAGAATGTCGAGCAATTAAGCCTAGTCCTAATCACAACCTAGAAGAAAGAAGTAATCGATGTGACTATCATAGCAAGATACTAGAGCTTATGGTGTATGAGGGTAACCACCGCCCTGATGAGCAAAGACAAGAACCTTTGATCAAGGTATCTAAGAAGACAAAAAATTAGGCCTATAATTCTTGAAGAGGCAAATGCATCCTAAGTCATTATGTTCACTAAATTTGAAATTTAAAACTTGAATTTAGACATATCTTAAAGTTGCAAGAAAACTTTGTCAACCGTTTATACAAACTCATCATGTCTTAAAGGGATAAAAAATGGTCGCTACTTAATGCAACCCAATGAATGATTATATAATTCTAACATTATAGTTAAATTCAAAGAAAAACATGAACCAAGTGACTCAGATTCTATCTACACAAAAATATTGTAAGAAACGGAGCAATGAAAGAAGTTCTACTTTGTCTCTACATCACATAAGAAGCATCACCTGCAAATCCATTTTTCCCTTTAAATATGGCAATTCACCTCCATCCTCCACTAATGAAAACATACCCACTATTGGCAATAAGAGAAGTGTAAAGCTTGTGCATCAAAGGGTCAAACTTGTGTAAGCATAACCAGTGCTATCCAAGAGCAACATTGTGCTTGTGCATACAAAGGAAGTTGGAGGTAGCCAAGCTAAATAATGAATACCTTAGAGATCTAGAGAACATAACATAGCATAGGAGAAGCCCATGACATTAAACTCAAGACTTGAGACCAATTTTTTGTGGATTTGTGTCCTTACCAAAATGCAACGAAAACAAATTCAACACAGTACCCATATTATTGGTAGATATCCCACTCGTGGAGCTATATGAAAAAGTCATTGTCATGCATAGGCACTGCGGTGGGAATTGAAATCAAGGAAAACTACTTATGGATATGTGACCTTAACCACAATGTCAAACCAAGGCCTTCAACAAGAGACCCACATTATATGTAATATACTCAAAAACACAAAAAAGTTAATAATGTCGTTGCTAGAACATGAGACTGGGTTTAAATTAAGAACGCTTGTCTTCAACAATTTTACTACAACTACATTTCAATGCCACTGTCCTTATTTTAAACCCTGACAGGAGGAAACTTTATATCCACCACTAAAATTGGCAGACGTAAACTACATTCAATCAGATAGGCTGCTGTCAACAGTGACAACAATAAAATCATTATTATATTTTCATCAACATTCCAGCCTATAAACCTAGATGTGGATATTCAACCTCGAAAACAAGGCTCCTGCACCACTTTTATGTGGAGAAACCATCAGGTCAATACGTTTGGTATACAACTTGACAAGGCCCTTTAAGGCTTAAAGTGACTCCACCATGAATATTTGGATGCATTCCATTTGTTTTTTGTGGTCCAATTTGCACATATTTCCCATGTAAAAGTGTTGCTGGACCTTACACTCCCTAAATTATTATAGATG
Source organism: Pinus albicaulis (assembly GCA_034641835.2). Classification (NCBI taxonomy): domain Eukaryota; kingdom Viridiplantae; phylum Streptophyta; class Pinopsida; order Pinales; family Pinaceae; genus Pinus; species Pinus albicaulis. The sequence goes on along the minus strand of CM076570.1, from coordinate 349,532,570 downwards.
GAGGTACCAGAATTTTCTCTTGCACTGAAATGAATATCATGTGTTGGTATTTGTAAATCTACCGATGGACCTCTATCAGTATTTATAACTATATTTGGAGCCACAATTGCACCAATTTGGTTTTCCTCCCTGCTCTATGTTGTAGAAGAAACAAATAAAATTCTGGCAATGGAAGTTGGATGTAGTAATGCACCCATGTGCATAGTGGGTATACACAAACTATTTCAGGAAGAGGGCATACACAAGCTTTTGGCATACAGGACAATTGTTTATTACCCTAAGATGTATGGGATTGATTCCATTATTTGGATGATGATTTGACAGAAAACAAACCAAATTTCCACGAGTCATCTTAATGCAGACAGGTGAGATAATCATTCATCTTCCATATCTAAAGGTAAATATCATAATATATTATACGTGGTTTCAACAGAGACTAGAGGTATTGTTACCCAAATTTTTTTTAAGACAAAAATGGGATAACCAAGGGAGATATCCCAATTAAATATATGTTGGTAATACATTATGAAACATATCAGCTATACTAGCATGGGACCATACTTCCAAAAGTGTGTTAGGAAATGTATGATTAGAATGGCTCTAGTTTGATGGGTGAATTTGAATGCATGAGAAAGGTAACAACAGATGATATCATATGCTCTGATCTACTGCAAGAATCCTCTACAGAATCCTTATAGTTCACATTCAAGGAGGGTGATAGCACAATAATACAAGGACCAGAGGAGGGATAGTGGATGGGTCAAACTTGTCTGATAGAATAATTGTTCACATGTCAATAGTACTCCTGTAGAGAGCACTGAAGTAAGGATAAGAGACCTTTTTGAGGTTTGTATTGTTATGGAAACCAGTATTCACAATGTTGTCTCGAATGCAGTCATTGCAATCCCATCCTATTTCAATGACACTCAACATCAAGCAAATCAAGCTCCCAAACACATGATCACTGGAGTTCAAATAATTTGGGCAGACAACTAACATGATGGCTATAGGTGAATCTTTTGGAACCCTGTCAGCTACATAAGTAGAGGCTCAGAAGAGACCTTAATCTGGGCATGAAAATGTAAATAAGACACCACAGAAATTTTGCCTGCAATCATAAACCAAGTCCTGAACTAAATTGGAACCTGAAGGGAGGAAAATAATATAGAGAATGGTGCCTAATTTCATAGCAAAAGTTTCCCAAGAGAATTAATTGGTGTAAGGTCTCTATCATGTGTATAATATATATAGGTATGCGCACTGGAATTAAAAAGAAAATTAAAGAAGGGGGTGGGGGGCAACCTAAATTTGGGCCAAAATAAGCTTTTGTTGTTGGAACCAACCTTTATTTAAGGTGATTTGTACACATGTGAAATGAAATTTATGATGGGATGACTGGTGCGTGTAAATTCTTGTGACCATTGCTAGGAGAATTTTTCTCATCCTATGGGGGATTGCCTATTGACGAGCCCATTCCTTTACACAATAGACACATGGCAGAAATGGGTTGCTCAACCCAGCTTATGAGGACACAGAGGATGAGTTTTCCCACCTTTAAAGGAGCCAGATGAGTTCACTTTGAAGCACTCTACAGTTGGAGGAATCTTGGATGTGTAGTTTTCCCTTTGGTCGTTCCTTTTCCTTGCTTTGTGAGCCATGTGCCCACTTCATAACGGTTTTGTGACCCTTATAATAAATAGTTTGAAGGTCTAGACACCCTTTGAAGGGTCATTTATTGGAGGTACATGAGCCTATATTAGAGAAAAAGGGTTTAGTGCCCACTTTGAAAGACATTTGGAGGTGGAACTCCCTTGTTTAGTGGAGGATTTGTTACATTTTTGGGGGAACATGAAGGTCCCCCTCTCCCACTTGGTCATTGGCATTGGGAGCCCTCTGAAGGAAGTCCAAGGAAGAAGAAGAGTTTTATCCTCCATCTTGCCCATGAAACCATTCAGATATTAGCCTTGATCAGAATTCACAGAGTTTTATTCAGGTTTACAGATTTCTGGTTAGAATGCAGCTTTGTCCAATATGAAATTATACTGCAACTGTTTGAAACTATACTAAACTATTAAATCTGGAGAATATAGTGGTACTATGAAATTAATGGTTGAAATATCATATTGTTTACTGTAATGTTGAGATAGCAATGTTATTTACTGAAGACTTCATTTATTTTTATTGGATGAATCTTGGTGTCATTGTTTGGAAAAGAATCTTGGTGTCATTTGTATTGGATGAATCTTGGGTTTCATATTAAAATTAATATTTTTCCTTGAGAAACTTAAATTCTTCCAAGGGCTAGTAGGGTCTCCAAGGGGTAGGAAGCCTTCCCAAAGAAGTGAATTTCTCCCTGAGCTGCCAAATTTCAACATTCCACCTATAATTTCACATGTTGTACCATTGACAGCAAAGCCTATATATATATATATATATAATTCTGTCATTAATATTAGCTTCAAGTATCATGAATACCTACACCATGCTCTACTTAAAGTAGCTATTTTGAATCTGGATTTTACATGGCTACAATGAATTCAGTGGAAGTACCAAAAATGATAAAACAATATATTGCTTGCATGTTTTTTCCCTATAATTTCTTTAGTAGCATACTGCTAAATAATGCATACTTGAAAAAGAAAAATGATGACATTTGTCATCCTTTTTCCTATAGATTACATAAATAGTATAACAGAAACAATCATACCTCCTGTTATCACTCAGATTTTCCTTGAAGTTGTTGGGAAGAGGAAAGGGGTTCGAGGTAACCACAAACCAACTTTTAGGTATAGAATCTAGCCAATCTGTACCCAGAGAGGGCTCTCTCTGTAAAATTTAGCTTTGTTTTGGAAGATATTAGGCTAGTTATAAAGTCCAGAGATTTTGATTGAGTTTGGGTGATGAAATTCAATAGCTAAGGGTAAGACTGAGTAATTTAGACCATTGGGCTAATGGAGTCAAAGAAGATGGCTTAATTGGATTAAGTTTCTTAACAAAAGATGGTTTCACAGGGCAAGGTAATCAAATATGGAACAATTAAAGATCTAAAATGAATGAAATGGACTCAAAATGGGTGAAGGGAAATTAAGAATCCTTCAACATATTCGAAAGAGGGAACTTGAATGATTATTAATAAAGAGCAATTAAGTATTCTTTACTAAATAATGAAAATGCATAAACTAGTAAAACAGGAGCAATTAAGAATTCACTGTTTAAACCAGTTCAGGAGAAAGCATTTAGAATAACAACGATTAAAAGCAGATTTCTGATTTATTCCTTTTCGTTAATTATTGAGATATGAAACACAGATGATATAATAAACAAGTATAAAACTTCAAAACATAAGAGATAGATGACTTTTTGATCCGTTGTCTGACACAAGAATCCTGTAAAAAGTCTTTTGCATCAATTCCTCGTCCATCTAGCCACAAAAAATTTACCCGACAGCACTTTATTCCAAAATAGTCAATGTTACAGCAAAGTCTAAGAATCCACCACCCTTAATACTCTGATTGAGGGAGTATTTATAAAAAAAATTATAAAAAATATCTCATAACAGATTGAGATATAATCTAGGATGACTCATAAGAATTTTACAACAAACTAGAGACAGATGGTCTCGTAGATAAGAGAAATGATAACTGATGTTGTGCTGTTTCCTTCTTTTGAGAATGTGCTGGATGCAGGCACTAAGATTTGGCTCGTTGCTGTCCTCTTTAGCAATTTTGTGCTGGCTGCTCTGTTTTACTGATACTCTTTATCTTCACTGATACTCTTTAACCTCTGTCTACCCTTATATCCTTATTATTATAACTTTACTGTAGTAAATGATCAAAAATTCATGGAAAGGGGAGTCAGGGCTTGACTAGGTTGAAACTGTAACATTTCGTTGATAGACTGAGCAGTTATTGGGAAAAGGACGTTTTGATTCGGGGACAAGACTGCTCGTTGATTGGGATCATAATTTGCATGGAAGTAATGGATTATTTCAGGAAAAATGTGGACTGAGGGGAGAAGATACATGGGAAGATTGGATTCCCATAATCTAAAAATGTCAGAACCTTTCAAGTAATTATCTCTGTAGTAAAAATTCGAAGAGGATTTTCACTGAGAACAAGGTCTTTAATTTGGAAATCTTTGTCTGTTGAAGGAAGATAGCCTAAATCTCTGTGAGGGGCATTTAGGGGTGCAACATTCAGAGCCATGGGAATTTCCATTTCTGGTTCTTGTGGATTCAGAAATGAATTCGGGTTTTAATGAAAAATGGGCACAATCACAGGTTTGGGAATGCAAAATGTAATTTTGGGAATTGAGGAATGAACTAAAGACCAATCTAGAACCCTGTTTCAGTTTTTCGTGTGGAATTTAAAACAAAACCAGGATTTTTACAGAGTTCAGTGGGAATTTAGGTAAATACCTATTTTCCGGGAAATAAACAGTGATGAAAACAGGTGCTGGCAATGGCGGGTGAATTCTGGATGCTCGACTGCAATTTTCTTCAGCAAAGTAGCGGTTGGAAAATTTCGACAGTTGATTTTGAAATTCGTTTGCATGGGACACTGGTCACTGCATGAGATAGTGAAAATGACAGGAGTTCTTTTGTTTTATTTGCAAATTCAAAGGTTGGCGGGTTTTTATTTTTATTTTTTAATAGATGAGGTCAGCAAGTACGGTGGTTTCGTCACAGGAGGCAGGCAGTAAGCGGTTTCCATCGCACAGTTTTTGGGGATGGGTAGTTTTCAGCGGAGGGCGAGCGATTCCATACGATGGAAGACACGTGGCGCGGCACTGTTAAAAAAAATGCTTGTCCATCGCGCGTTATTGTTCGGACGAGGATGCGCAGCGATATGAATGACAACCATAGATCTCAAATTGATTGATCGAACGGTCATCGGGAAAGGAAGATGATGGGGAATTAATATGGCGGGCCCAATGAAATTTATTATGAAATAATCGCATCGGGGGTGTTTTAATTGGTGGATTAGGTTATTAATTAATCTTGAGGGTTAATTAACCCCTTTATACGGCGGAGTGTCGGTTTTATTTATTAATTAGAAATTCACCCAATTAATTAAATTTATATGGTTATTTTTCAACCAACGGGACGGGATATTATTAATTTGGAAATTTTATTTTATTAAAATAATACGGGAAAAGGAGAGATTTTCATAGGGATTTAAATAATAAAAATTAATATGGAAATGAATGAAGCGCTAAGTGTAAACATTAGATTAATGTCTTTAGCTTATGCTTTTATGAAATAGGGTTTTTATGAAATATTGCATGATTTTCCTAAGTAAAATAGGATTTTACTTAGGAAAAGATTTTTTAGAAGTGAATGAATGTCATGATGAATGATTTTAAGTACTTAGGCTTTTCCAATTATTGGGCCGAGGGTCCGGTCCCTCCAAAAGTTAAGGAAATGCCTTGAGCCCTTTTAATTTTCAAATGCCTTAGTACTTAGGGGAAATTAGTGAAATTTTTAGGGAAAAATGAGAAGGGAAGTTAATAATATGACTTTGCTTTGCTTGAAATTCTTCTAGTGTAGTGTCTGCCTTTGCACTTGTGATGAAAGTAAAGATTTAACACATCTAGAGTCATTATCCATCACATGTAATTCTGCAACAACATCTACCTACCCTACCTACTTTACCCTACCATTTTATCTTCTTTATTAGGGTGCACTTAGACTGGCAAACCCTCATCACACTTTTTCTTTTACATTTGAAAATCTATCTAATTCTAACCTTATTACATCCAAGGGCTCAGATTAAACTGTTGAGCTCCTTTTATTTACTCTACCTATCTAATTATCTGCCAAGATTAAACTGTTTGGTTAGATTTTATTCTCTATCTCTAAAACATAAAATTGAAAGATGAACTAGCCAAGCTTAAACTGTTTGACTCTTCATAAATTGTGGCATAAAATACAAGTTGCACACAATTTTATTTATTACATAAGAGCAAAAAATTAGTGGCATTTAGACTTGCACACTTTCCTTGGCCTTTCTATTGGTGGGGTTCATTTTCTTTCATTTTTCTGGCCATTTTTATTTTTCTCACCCTTTGATTTTTCTTTTAGGGTATACCCTCTTTACATTTTTTAAATTTTTTGATTTTTTGACAATATGGAAAACCTTTGCAACAAGAAAAGGTATGAACATATTACATAGCTCATCAAGTCAATCATGATATATGAAATCTATTGGTATAGGATTCTAACACTGGCTCGACTTGGGGATGGCTTTTCTTGTTGAAAAGTCAAGAACAACAGGTCAGTTTCCCTCAAAATGATTTTGACTGAACCATGGAATCTTCTTCTGCTTGTTGCTTTATTATATGTATGACAGTAATACTTCTGAAGCTTAGGGCCTTCTCCTCGGGCTTCAACTCCAGTAAGTTACTATCCACTCAAAACTGATACATTACAAAGGATATAGTATGTACATGTTAAAAATCAGGATATCCTAATAAATAGGATCAAAGTAATGTTTCAACATTCAACCATTAACTGGCCCTTCTTCAGTTTCTGTACCATCCAAGTTTTTCATAAAATATGTATTATTTCCTTGTAAAGCATGAATAATATAAGGTCCTTTCCACAGGAAGTCAAACTTCCCATGTTTTACTTTATCCTCTCTTTTGGAATCCCATCTTAAAACTTTGTTCCCGAGTTGGAAATCTTCTGCCTTGGTCCTTTTATCAAATATCCTCTTTAGTTTCTCTTGCAATACTTGGGATCTTTGATAAACTTCCTCTCTGTTCTGCTACAAATTAATAGTCTGATTTATTCTCCTTTGAATATCATTAGGTTCAACCTGAGCTTCTTGAAGTAATTTCATCACAGGAAGTCCTAAAGATGAAGGAAATACAACCTCAATACCATAAACTAACTCATAAGGACTAGTCCCAATAGATTTTTTGGTGGTGAGTCTCTCTTCCCATAGTGCATTTGTAAGTTTCTTATGCCAATTTTCTTGTTTTCTTCCAATAATTTCTTAATAATATTAATGAGACTATTGTTGGATGATTCATCTAGTCCATTACCTTGAGGGTAATAGGCTGTGGAATGGCTTAAAGTGATATGATATTTATTACAGAAACTTATCATTTTCTTAGATTTGAAGGCAGGAGCATTATCAATTATGATTTTCTCAGGACAACCAAATCTTGATAATATATTAGTTTCTAGGAATCCTATGATCACAGTGTCATTGGCTTGTCTGGAAGGAATTGCTTCTATCCATTTGGTGAAATAGTCTGTGGCAGTGAGGATCCATTTGTGTTGGCCAGAAGAAGGAGGATGGATTTCTCCAATGAAATCCAGGCCCCATTGTTGGAAAGGTTTTTCAGTGGAAATTGGTTTCAAGGGTAAAGGTAATAGTTTTCTCTTGCCTTCAAAAATTTGATATTTATGGCAAGCAGTAACAAATTTCTTTACATCAGAGAACAAGGTTGGCCAATAAAATCCAGCTCTTAGGATCTTGTCTGCAGTTGATTTCCAATAAAGGTGTCCACCACACTCTCCTGCATGGAATTCATTGAGAGCCTTGTCAGCTTCATATTTTAACAAACAATTCAATAGAATACCATCATGATTTTTCCAAACGAGAACATTATCTAAAATACAAAACTTTAAAGATTTCATCTTTAAAAACCTCTTTTTTGTTCTGGATAACCCTGGAGGAGCTTGCAGGTTTAACAATACATAAATTATATCAGCATACCATGGTGATTCTAATAAGGCCTGGCTGATTTCTGGAGTCGCCATTTCCTGTTCGTCATCTAGTTCATTAATATCCAGGGCTTGGCAATTTGTTTCTGTCATGAGTTGAGCCAATCCCTGTCCCTTTATAAGCTTTGTAGGCTTTATCTCAATATCATATTCTAATATGGTAGCAATCCATTTACCTCTTTTTCCCTCAATTCCATATTGAGTTAAGATGTCTTTGACAACAACATTTGGTACATAGGCTATCACATGGGAATACAATATATAGATTCTAAAATCTTTAATAGCTTTTACAAGTGCAAAAGCTTGTTTTTCCATGATTTTGTATTTTAATGATGCATCTCTCAGTGCTTTACTAAAAAAGGCTATAGGTTTTTCACATCCTTGATCATCCTTTTGTAATAAAACAGCCGCTACAGTATGTTCTGATGCAAATGAAAATACTATGAAGTCTCTATCAAATTGTGGACTGGTAAGAACTGGTGTTCTAGTCAAAGCCATTTTTATTTCTTCAAATGCTTGTTTGGCTTCTACTGTGCATTTAATACTTGAATGCTTTCTTAACATGTTAGTAATCAATCTAATTAATTCAACTAAGCTAGATATGAATCTTCTCAAAAATTTGAATTTTCCTATGAAAGCTTGAAGTTATTTAACATTTCTAGGGTGAGGTATCTGCAATATAGCTTCTATTCTAGCAGGATCAATTCTAATACCATCTTTGGAAATGATATGGCCCAAAATTTTACCTTCTTCAAGACCAAACAAGGACTTTTTTGGACTCAAAGAGATACCATACTTTCTGCATTTTATGAATACTTGTCTGAGATGGTCCAAATGCTGCTGATCTGATTTAGAAATAAAGTTAAATCATCTAGATATATAACAAGAAAGTCGTGAATTTCTTTTGCAAATGCAATGTCCATTGCTCTTTGGAAGGTTGCTCCAGCATTTTTAAGTCCAAATGGCATTTTAACGTACTTGAATGTACCCCATGGTGTTGTAAAAACTATTTTTTCCCGATCATCAGGGTGAACCAGAATTTGGTTATATCCTGAGAACCCATCTAAAAGAGAAATCCGTGAAGCACCTACTACCCTTTGTAAAATGTGATCCATTTTGGGCAAAGGGTAATTATCCTTCAAAGAAACCTTATTTACATTTCTTAAATCAACACATAATCTGATCTCTCCAGTTTTCTTCCTAGTAGGGACTAAGTTAGACACCCACTCTGAAAATCTAATAGGAGAAATTATCCCTGCTTCATACATTCGTTTGATTTCTTTTTCAATTAAAGGCAACAGTACAAGGTTGATTCTTCTGAGTTTATGCTTAAATGGTTTCTGATTTTCCTTCAGAGGTATTGTATGTTGAATAATAGAGGTATCATATGCTTTCAAGTCTTCATAACTCCAGGCAAAGACATCCTGGAATTATCTTATTAGTTAAACATATTTTGGTTTTTTATCGGGAGGCAAAGATTTAGATAACTTTATTATTTTAGGATTTTCTTCAGTCCCCAGATTATATTCTTCAATATTAGCTTTCAATGGTTCCATTTTGGGTTTATTTGGAATATCATTAGAGTCGAAAAGATCTTCCAGAGGAGTTAATCCTTTAGGCAAATGATTATCTTTCAAATTAATGATCTCAGATTCATCTTCTATTATCTCATCAACCTGCATTTGTTTAAGGTCCTGCATTTATTTTTTGGTGAACTTTGTTGGATGAAGCATTTGAATTGCACTCTCTTTTGAAATGTCTGTTTATTGTTCATTTATTTGATCAGATTCAATGATTGTATATTCATCTATGTTACTGTTAGAAAATTCATTCTCTAGAGTCAGAAAATTGTTAATCTGATTGTCATTTGCAAACACTTGCCAATTCTTAAGATTGTCTGGTATAGCTGGTCTGTGTCTAATCTCAGCTGTGAACTGATGATTAGGTTCAAATGGTAATTTACAAGTGCTAGCAAACATTGCAAGACTATGAGCATGCAAATTTTGTTTTCTTGGAATTTTAGCAAGTTGAGTCTGTAGAAAAGTATTGAGAATCTCTATAAATGTTCCTTTATATTCTCTCAGTCTGGGATTGTTTGTCAAAGTGACGTTTGATCTGTTGAATTATTAAATCAGAATCTCCTATGACAGATACTCTAATTTCCCCTAATCTTTTGACAAGTTTAAGCCCTAACAAAAGAGCTTCATATTCTGCCATATTATTAGTACATTTAAAGTTCAATATGTAAGCATGGCCTTCAGCGTGATCATTTTCAAGGTTGTGTATCCAAATTCCAGCTCCTGCTCCTAAATTGTTAACTGAACCATCAAATTCTAAGTGCCACAAAATTTCATGTTCATAATTGGTGTTAGGTGGTTCAGGAACTTTCTTAACAGTGAGATCTTGTTTTTTATTTTCTTCTGGTCTTTCTTGGGTATCTGATGTTTCATTTTCCTCAGATATTTCCTGAATTTGAACACTAGACTTATTTGCAATTTCTTTTGGTTTAGTTGATGGAACTTCTAATTCAGTGGGGAGATCAAATTCAGCATTATAAAGAATAAATGAGTCCATATCAGAGTGTATTGAGTAAATGGGGAAATTTTTAGGCTTCTCTTTACTATTGACCACATATTTCATTAAAGTTTCTCTGTATAGTCTCTTAGGTTGGTCTAACACTGAAATAGTAGCATATGGCATGTCTAATTGAAGAGATCCTCCAAGTTTTTCACCCCAAGATCTGGACAATAGTATACCATATTTTGGAGGAATATTTGCTATTACTATATCCATCAAAATTGTTTTTGCAAGGTATTGAGCCAATGCAACACACAAATCTTTGATTACTCCTAAACATCTCACCTGACTTGAATCAAAAGAAAAGAGATCTTTGTATGGTCTGGTGATGTCTAGGTTTAATCTCTCCATTACAGCCTTGGGCATTAGATTGTGAGATGCCCCAGAATCAAGCATGGCATTATGAAGTATTTTATCATGTATATTCAAACTCACATAGAATGGAGGAGTTCCTCCACTTCCTGGTTTTCCATTTACTTCAGGGCCAAATAATAATCTAGGTTGATCATTGAAAACATTTACTGAGTCATCACTTCCAGTAATATTAAGTGATCTATTGATTTGACTTCGGTAGACATCATGTTTAGCTAATTCAGACAATGGAACAACTATTTTTAATTTTCCTACTTCATCTTCCAGATTAAAAGGTTTTTCAGTCCGAGTTCTTGTATTTCAAACAGTTGGATTTTCTTTATCTTATGTGTTTTCGATATTTTTCTCCTTCTGAGGAATATGGTTGTGGGATGAATTTGTTTTCGAATCAACTTATAGAGGTTCCTCTACATTTCCTTTAAGAGGAAGAGTATTGGAAATTTGTCTGTTATTCAGTTGAGTATCGGATACATCTTCAATTATTGGGTTGGCAGGATTAGGATCTGATCTAGAAAGAATATGTACAGTGGTAGTATTGCTTTTACCTTTGAGGGGTTGTTTTGTAGCTTTCTGTTTACTTGTTTCCGGAACATCAATTCTTCTGCTCTTCAAATTATATTTCTTGTGAACTTTGTAAATGGTTGTATCATATCCTTCCTCAAAATCAAATGATTCTCCTGAATGGGTTTGAAATTTCTTAAGAATGTGAGCTTCTTGATCATCTTGGGTCAAGAAAATTTCTGGTTCATCCTTGTGTTCAGTAAAGTTGTTTATTTGAGTATCTTCAGTTGGTTTCTCAGAAGTTGAGGCTTCAATATAATTTTCTTGGAATGGGGGCCTAATATTTTGGTCAGGACCAGTTTTTCCAGTATTTTGATTTTGGTTCCTTCTGAAATTTGGATTTCTCACAGTATTGCTCGGTTGACCATCCCAAGGAGATTTCTTTTCAATTGTTTCTACTCTATCTCCTATTCTTTCCATTCCTTTAATAATAGCATCCAGTTTCTTCTCAAAATCTGTGGGTTCTTCGTTTAAAGGCATTCTCCTTTCAGCTCTGGCTCTAGCTCTTTTCTCTATCAGGTTGGCTTCAACACTAACAACTATACTTTGCATCTCTTATAAAGTTTGAGGAGCTCTTTCCCTAAGCTGATATGCCATATCAGAATCAAATCCATCAGGGAATTTGACTAATACTGAATCTGGAGGAGGTCTAAGATTTTGGGGAATAGCATTGTAAGCCTCATTGAACCTGGTGACGTAATCTTGCACAGTCTCATTTGGTCCTCTCTTTAGTTTTCCAAAGTCTGATAAGATTTGAAGAGGATATTTCTTCCTTTCCCATCTGTTTAAAAATGATCTATAAAGAGCTTGTAAGTCAGTAACATTGTTTGCAGGAAGGGCTCTAAACCAGGTTCTAACTTCTCCAGTAAGACTTTGGACAAATATTATTATTCTTACATCATCAGCATATATTTCATAAATTTCAAAATAATCGGTCATCTTTTTAGTATGATGTTGTGCAGTGTAAGTACCAGAACCATCAAAAGGAGTGATTTTACTTTGGTAATCTTGAGGCATAGCCCCTAGATTAGTTGGTAATACCAAAGGAGCATATATGTTTGCCATTGCAAGAGGTAGCGATGAAATAAAAGGTGAGGTTGGTCTATGAGTGGTGGGTGGAGGAGTAGAAGGAGTAATTTGAGGTTGAGATGTTTGAGGAAATGTTGATGAACTTGGAGAGGCTAAAGTGATCACGGAAATATTTGATGTTCCTTCAGAGGTAAGCTCGGATTGTATGGAATTTCGCAAATGTTTATCAATATGTGAAGTAACAAATTCAAATTGTAAATCTTCAATAAATACTGGGTCTGGAACCAAATTGGACAACTCAGATTCAGAAAAATTTACAAATGGGGATGTTTCAAACTGCTCATCAAAAGGTTCGTCCTCAAGATAAATCCACTTCACAGGACAGGATATTGATCTATAGAGAGGTAGAGAACTACCAGAACTTTCTTGACTATGTTGTCTCCTAAGAATTTTGGGGATCAAATTCGGATTTTCAAACACAAGCGGTGGATTTGGATCAGGATTAGCCCTGGTGTAACGAGTCCTTTTTGAAGCCAGTTTTCTAGGTGATATATATATATATATATATTGGTGTTTGTCTAAATGGAATGAATAATACAACTTCAAAAATCTCTTTAAGAAGTTTCAAATATTGGATTTAAATTTTCCTAAAGATTTATTTAATTTGAGGAACTGATCAAATGTTTGAAACCAAAGTTTAGTTCACAAACTAGACTGGAGATAGATTGAAGCAGCGTTTATTTACTTATGCAATTGCAGAGCAAAAGCAGTTCAAAGGCTACCTGGCTAACTTCAGGCTTCGTCTATAGTTTATAAAGTAAACAATAGTAACAATAAAATTATTCAGATCCCCAGTGGAGTCGCCATTATGTTATCACTCAGATTTTCCTTGAAGTTGTCGGGAAGAGGAAAGGGGTCTGAGGTAACCACAAACCAACTTTTAGGTACATAATCTAGCCAATCTGTACCCAGAGAGGGCTCTCTCTGTAAAATTTAGCTTTGTTTTGGAAGATATTAGGCTAGTTATAAAGTCCAGAGATTTTGATTGAGTTTGGGTGATGAAATTCAATAGCTAAGGGTAAGACTGAGTAATTTAGACCATTGGGCTAATGGATTCAAAGAAGATGGCTTAACTAGATTAAGTTTCTTAACAAAAGATGGTTTCACAGGACAAGGTAATCAAATAGGGAACAATTAAAGATCTAAAATGAATGAAATGGACTCAAAATGGGTGAAGGGAAATTAAGAATACTTCAACATATTCGAAAGAGGGAACTTGAATTATTATTATTAAAGAGCAATTAATTATTCTTTACTAAATAATCAAAATGCATAAACTAGTAAAACAAGAGCAATTAAGAATTCACTGTTTAAACCAGTTCGGAAGAAAACATTTAGAATAAGAACGATTAAAATTAGATTGCACTTAAGCACTTTCTGATTTATTCATTTTCATTAATTATTCAGATATGAAACACAGATGATATAATAAACAAGTATAAAACTTCAAAACATAAGAGATAGATGACTTATTGATCCGTTGTCTGACACAAGAATCATGAAAAAAGTATTTTGCATCAATTCCTCGTCCAGCTAGCCAAAAAAAATTTCTCCAACAACACTTTATTCCAAAATAGTCAATGTTACAGCAAATTCTAAGAATCCACCACCCTTAATACTCCGATTGAGGGAGTATTTATACAAAAAATTATAAAAAATATCTCATAACAAATTGAGATATAATCTAGGATGACTCATAAGTATTTTACAACAAACTAGAGACAGATGGTCTCGTAGATAAGAGAAATGATAACTGATGTTGTGATGTTTCCTTCTTTTGAGAATGTGCTGGATGCAGGCCCTAAGATTTGGCTCTTTGTTGTCATCTTTATTAATTCTGTGTTGGCTGCTCTGTTTTACTGATACTCTTTATCTTCAATGATACTCTTTAACCTCTGTCTACCCTTATATCCTTATTATTATAACTTTACTGTAGTAAATGATCAAAAATTCATGGAAAGGGGAGTCAGGGCTTGACTAGGTTGAAACTGTAACATTTCGTTGATAGACTGACCAGTTATTTGGAAAAAGACGTTTTGATTCCCATAATCCAAAAATGTCAGAACCTTTCAAGTAATTATCTCTGCAGTAAAAAATTCGAAGAGGATTTTCACTGAGAACAAGGTCTTTAATTTGGAAATCTTTGTCTGCTAAAGGAAAATAGTCTAAATCTCTGTGAGGGGCATTTAGGGGTGCGACATTCAGAGCCATGATAATTTCCATTTCTGGTTCTTGTGGATTCATAAATGAATTCGGGTTTTAATGAAAAACGGGCACAATCATAGGTTTGGGAATGAAAAATGTAATTTTGGGAATTGAGGAATGAACTAAATACCAATCTAGAACCCTGTTTCAGTTTTTCGTGTGGAATTTAAAACAAAACCAAGATTTTTACAGAGTTCAGTGGGAATTTAGGTAAATACTTGTTTTCCGGGAAATAAACAGTGATGAAAACAAGTGCTGGCAATGGCGGGTGAATTCTGGATGCTCGACTGCAATTTTATTCAGCGAAGTAGCGGTTGGCAAATTTCGATAGTTGATTTTGAAATTTGTTTGCATGGGATACTGGTCATTGCATGAGATAGTGAAAATGACACGGGTTTTTTTGTTTTATTTGCAAAGTCAAAGGTTGGAGGTTTTTTTTTTAATTTTTTAATAGATGACATCAGCAAGTATGGTGGTTTCGTCACAGGAGGCAGGCGGTAATCGGTTTCCATCGAACAACTTTTGGGGACGGGCGGTTTTCAGCGGAGGGCAAGCGATTCCATACGATGGACGACGTGTGGCGCAGCACTGTTCAGAAAAACGCTTGGCCATCACGCATTATTGTTCAGACAAGGATGCATAGCGATATGAATGACAGCCATAGATCTCAGATTGATTGATCGAACGGTCGTTGGGAAAGGAAGATGACGGGGAATTAATATGGCAGGCCCAATGAAATTTATTATGAAATAATCACATCGGGGGTGTTTTAATTGGTGGATTAGGTTATTAATTAACCTTGAGGGTTAATTAACCCCTTTATACGGCGGAGTGTCGATTTTATTTATTAATTGGAAATTCACCCAACTAATTAAATTTATATGGTTATTTTTCAAACAACGGGGCAGGATATTATTAATTTGGAAATTTTATTTTATTAAAATAATACGAGAAAAGGAGAGATTTTCATAGGGATTTAAATAACAAAAATTAATATGGAAATGAATTAAGCGTTAAGTGTAAACATTAGATTAATGTCTTTAACTTATGCTTTTATGAAATAGGGTTTTTATGAAATATTGCATGATTTTCCTAAGTAAAATAGGATTTTACTTAGGAAAAGATTTTTTAGAAGTGAATGAATGTCATGATGAATGATTTTAAGTACTTAGGCTTTTCCAATTATTGGGTCGAGGGTCCGGTCCCTCCAAAAGTCAAGGAAATGCCTTGAGACCCTTTAATTTTCAAATGCCTTAGTACTTAGGGGAAATTAGTGAAATTTTTAGAGAAAAATGAGAAGGGGAGTTAATAATCTGACTTTGCTTTTCTTGAAATTCTTCCAGTGTAGTGTCTGCCTTTGCACATGTGATGAAAGTAAATATTTAACACATCTAGAGTCATTATCCATCACATGTAATTCTGCAACAACATCTACCTACCCTACCTACTTTACCCTACCATTTTTTCTTCTTTATTAGGGTGCACTTAGACTGGCAAACCCTCATCACACTTTTCTTTTACATCTGAAAATCTATCTAATTCTAACCTTATTACATCCAAGGGCTCAGATTAAACTGTTGAGCTCCTTTTATTTACTCTACCTATCTACTTATCTGCCAAGATTAAACAGTTTGGTCAAATTTTATTCTCTATCTCTAAAACATAAAATTGAAAGATGAACTAGCCAAGCTTAAACTTTTTGACTGTTCATAAATTGTGGCATAAAATACAAGTTGCACACAATTTTATTTATTACATAAGAGAAAAAAAGTAGTGGCATTTATGCTTGCACACTTTCCTTGGCATTTCTTTTGGTGGGGTTCACTTTCTTTCATTTTTCTGGCCATTTTTATTTTTCTCACCCTTTGATTTTTCTTTTAGGGTATACCCTCTTTACATTTTTTAAATTTTTTGATTTTTTGACAATATGGAAAACCTTTGCAACAAGAAAAGGTATGAACATATTACATAGCTCATCAATTCAATCATGATATATGACATCTATTGGTATAGGAGTTTAACACCTCCTTCCCATCAAGGCTCCTCATGACAACACCATTAACAACAAGAGACTTTCTGGCCTCTGCATGAGCATATTCAGGCCCAACTGTATAAACCTATGGTAACCAAGACAACAAAAATTCTGAGATACAAAACTAGACTAAATTCAAAAATAGGTGAGACTACACAAAAGTCAAATTCAAATGCTACATAATAATAGATTGCAAAGAAAAATTTTACATGTGAAAGCTTAGTAGAAAAATACACCATGCTAGAAGCTTTAGTTTGATCACAGTTTATCAATGAACATATCAAATTATGTTTCAATTGTAGGTCTTCATTCCATCTTTAAAATGAATTCTTGAACATCAAATGAAAACAAAAGCTTAAAGCAACAAATAAAAAAATATATATATAAAAGAGTTGTTACAATTCCAATTAGTTTTTTACCAAAGCAGTAGTAAATATGTTCTCTACAATTACCTTGAAATTTGTTCCCCAATGGGCATGAATTATTCAGCTATGTATGACCCTTCTCTTCGTACTTTTCTAACATCTGGATGAATCTCACTCGAACGATTTCCAACCTACAATATTAAATAATTAATAATAGATTAAAATTCAGATAAGGGGAAAATGAAAAAATAACAAAAATAAATGTGATTTGCTAATGCCACATGTAAAACTTTCAACTGTCTTACATACATACTAAATAATGAATATTAAAAATATTAAGGAAATGCATTGAGTCTAAAGGGGAAAACCTTTTGTTCTCTTGCAATCATAAAATAAGGAAAATATGAAATTCAATAAATAAGCCCAATAACCTGATACTCCAATGTTTAATATGATTCCATAGAATATAATATTTATGATTTATGCAAATTCTTTGGATTTACTAAAGATATTAGAATAATATTTATAGAAAATTGTTTCTCATAAACAATTTTACCACACATATCTCAGATGCTTTCAATACATTCACACTAAAAAATCAGTCAAGCAGAGACAAAGATGGTAAATTAATTTTATAATGAGAAAATATTAATGAATGAAATTAACTTGTTATATATGTAATACTATCTCAT
This sequence comes from Pinus albicaulis, assembly GCA_034641835.2. NCBI lineage: Eukaryota > Viridiplantae > Streptophyta > Pinopsida > Pinales > Pinaceae > Pinus > Pinus albicaulis. Next base: position 349,514,942 of record CM076570.1, on the reverse strand, counting down.
ATAATATGTTTTACATGAAATACTATATCACTTGATATCTTATAAAAAAATTGTAATGGTTTCAGCTACAGAAGGCAATAATGCTTAAGTGCATAAATTCTAAATACAATTTTCTTCTGACTTTTGCAACAGACTTAAACAACATGAATCGAGCATAAATCAAGAAATTTGATAAAATGAGCTTGGACCATTTTTTCCAAATCCCAGAAAATAACCTTGGCCATTTTGGAAAACCTAAATGACTTCATCTGCACCACTGTATGGCTTGTTGCTTTCTAAATTTTCCTCTTTTATTTGTATAAATGAAACTTTGGATTCAATCCGTTCTCATTCAATCTCCATCTGATGCTGCTCAATCATACTTGTATCATCTGCCTTGATCCTATCACCAAAAAGTAAAACATAATAAAAAAAGAGTAAATATGTCAAGTTTAGGGCAATTTCTATTTGTATAGTTTTCAAGCTTATAGTTCTTTTCTACTCTGTTATAACTTTGTTGAGACCACCTACTCTACAGTCAAAAATAGCAGAGGAGCCATTAGTCATATCTACCCATGGCCTCTTATAAGCATGATAGAAGAATAGGTTGGCCCTTTTCGAGTAGCTTGGCTTTCATTTCTCACACACACGACATCGGGGATCAAGGTGGCATACCTGTTAGCAAATTTGGGGGTGGACACCGGAGAGGGAAGAACTCTTTGGATCAATAAATTGAATAAAAAGTTAGGGGAAGTCATTGTTGTATATGAAATGAGCCCTTCCCACTCAAATTAAAGTTCATTAGTTGAAAAGTTTAAGCTCCAGAATAGAGTGAATAGAGTAGCTATGTGATACTCTTAAGTAGCTCTATAATAGAGTAGCTATGCGATACTCTTAAGTAGCTCTATAATAGAGTAGCTAGGTAGCACTCTTAAGTCAATATATAGTTTATCTCTCCTTATCTATTTAGAAGTGCATTGGAGATTAACACCATTCCTGGAAAAATAGAATCTATATTAGCCATTTTTTAGCAGCTTGGCTTTCATCTTACACACCACAACGGGGCTCAAAGTGGCAGACTTGTTAGAAAATTTAGGGGTGTACACTGGGGAGGGAAGAAATCTTGGATCAGGAAATTAATAAAAATTTAGGGGAAGTCATTGCTGCTGATGAAATGAGCTCTGAATGCTCAGCAACAGGGGATAGGGAACTGATTGATTCTCCAAAATTGTTCAGTGCATACCAAGCAACCAACCAATAAAAACAAGTGTAGATGGCAGGTGGAGGACTCAGGCTCATATTGACTTAGAGTGAGAAAGATTCAAAAATGACACATTCAATTCCATGAAGTAGATAGAATGGAATGGCAGGGAGGATAGACACAACACTCAGGATGTCTAGTAACAGCAGGTCTGGACACAAATGGAGCAAGCAACAACCACTGCAATCAAATAGGGCATAGTCAAAGGTGGCTATTCATTTATATTTTTGGCATCCTTCCTAGAATCCATGGACTCATTTTATCCATTTAAAGGATTAGGGCACTATAAGGAATCGGAGCTCTCTGTTTCTAAGCCAACCCCGCTGATTTAAGATACAATAATGAGTCAAATAAAAGTGAAACCTGTCTAAAGAAATTAGTAGGACCTGTAGCTTCAACAAATTAAAGATTTTGAACGTGTTTCTTGTTGGAATGCAGCCACTATAGAATTAATTGTTGTAAAACTTAACGAATAAAACTATAGTTGGTAGAACCTAATTTTATGAAAGCTCATATGGAAATCAAAAATATGTTGTAAATGTTCAATAAAAAAAATGCATGCTAAAATCCGATTTAATTATGTCCTGATGGTGGTTGAAATGCATCCAAGAAAATTGTGGCATAGTATTTCTTGCAAGAACTTGGGCCTTATATTTATTTTATTACAAAGGTATTTTCTCAGACATGTCAATTAGTGACTTTGCAAAAGGAAAGGAAACTAAGCACTCATTGCAGCATCTGGTCAGGCTTAAAATCACGAATGAGGTGAAGGCACCCAATTTTTCCACAACAGTCATCTTAATGCAGACCGGTGAGATAATCATTCATCTTACATATCTAAAGGTAAATATCATAATCTATTATACATGGTTTCAATAGAGCCTAGAGGGACTGTTACCCACATTTTTGTTTAAGAAAAAAATGGGATAACCAGGGGAACTATCCCAGCTCAATATATTTTGGTAATACTTTATGAAACATATCAACTATATTGGCATGGGACCATACTTCCCGAAGTGTGAGGAAATGTATTATTATAATGGCTCTAGTTTGATAGGTGAATTTGAATGCATGAGAAAGGTAACAACAGATGACATCATAGGCTCTGATCTACTGGAAGAATCCACTACAGAATCCATATAGTGCACATGCAAGGAGGGTGATAGCACAGTAATACAAGGACCAGAGGAGGGATAGTGGATGGGTCAAACCTGTCTGATAGAATAACTATTCACATGTCAGTAGTACTCCTGTATAGAGCACCGAAGCAAGGATGAGAGACCTTTCTGAGGTTTGTATTGTTATGGAAACCAATATTCACAATGTCAGAATTAAGGATTCATCTTGACAAAGACAAGAGGAGTGTAAATTTGTAAGCCTATCCAGGGAAGTCTATCTTGAATGTAGTCATTACAGTCCCATCCTATTTCAATGACACTCAACATCGAGCAACTCAAGCTTCCAAACACATGATCACTGGAGTTCAAAGAATTTGGGTAGACAACTAACATGATGGCTATAGGTGCATCTTTTGGAACCCTGTCAACTGCATAAGTAGAGGCTCAGAAGAGACCTTGGGCTGGGCATGCAAATGTAAATAGGACACCACAGAAATTTTGCCTGCAATCATAAACCGAGTCCTAAACTAAATTGGAACCTGAAGGGAGGAAAATAATATAGAGAACAATGCCTAATTTCATAGCAGAATTTTCCCAAGAGAATTAATTGGTGTATGGTCTCTCTCCTGTGTATAATATATATAGGTGTGCACAATGGAATTAAAAAGAAAATTAAAGAAGGGGGCGGGGGAAAACCTACATTTGGGCCAAAATCATCTTTTGTTGTTGGAACCAACCTTTATTTAAGGTGATTTGTACATGTGAAATGAAATTTATGATGGGATGACCTATGTGTGTAAATTCTTGTGACCATTGCTAGGAGAAAGTTTCTCATCCTATGGGGGATTGCCTATTGAAGAGCCCATTTCTTTGCATAATAGACACATGGCATAAATGGGGTGCTCAACCCATCTTATGAGCACAAAGAGGATGAGTTTTCCCACCTTTAAATGATCCAGATGAGTTCACTTTGAAGCACTCTACACTTGGATGAATCTTGGAGGTGTATTTTTCCCTTTGGTCGTTCCTTTGCCTTTATTTGTGAGCCATGTGCCCACTTTATAATGGTTTTGTGACCCTTATAATAAGTATTTTGAAGGTTTGTACACCATTTGAAGGGTCATTTATTGGAGGTACATGTGCCTATATTAGATAAAAAGGGTTTAGTGCCCACTTTGAAAGACATTTGGAGGTGTAACTCTCTTATTTAGTGGAGGATTTGTAACAGTTGTGGGGGAACTTGAAGGTCTCCCTCTCCCACTTGGTCAATGGCATTGGGAGCCCTTACACCTACCTTGGAGGAGAATTTTGGGGTTGTTTGCCCACTTTAGAGGCTTTTGGTGGGCAGATTTAAAGACTTCTTAAGGACGATTTTCTGAAGGAAGTCCAAGGAAGAAGAAGAGTTTTATCCTCTGTCTTAACCCCTGAAACAATTTGGATATTAGCCCTGATCAGAATTCAAAAAGTTTTATTCAGGTCTACGGATTTCTGGTTAGAATACAGCTTTGTCCAATACGAAATTATACTACAACTGTTTGAAACTATATTGAACTATTAAATATGGAGAATATAGTGGTACTATGAAATTCTATTGCATGTTTGAACTATCATTTTTTTATTGTAATGTTGAGATAACAATGTTATTTACTGAAGACTTCATTCATTTGTATTGGATGAATCTTGGTGTCATTGTCCGAAAAATAATTTGTTGAAATCCTAGGGTGAAAATTTCCCTAGGATCTCAAAAAAACAAGCAAATAAAATTTACCAAATAAATAATAAAGATCAGGATCTGCAATAGCTATAGTAAATCTTGAACCTACCAATTATTCTTCAATCCTAGAGTACTGAGTATGTGATGCCAACTTCATCCCATAAAATTCCTCCTTCAATTTTCATACATGGATCTCTCACCCACGCACTTGAAAACCTCTCAAATGATTGATGTATATTGTCTCCTCGATTAGACCATTAAGAAACAATGTTTTTACATCCATTTGATATAAATTCCAACCAAAAATTGATGCTAAAGATATGACGAACCTGATGCAATTACACTAGGAACTAGTGTAAATCCTAAAGGTGTCCTCGTAGTCAACTCCTCTCTAGAGAATAGTCTCACTGTGAACTGAACCTTAGTACATTTTTATGGTATCTGCTGCAAGCTTCACCTCAAACACCCCCCTAGAATAAATCACAAACTTCCCCGCTTGTGTTGGCACAATCTCCCAAACAACATTCTTTATTATAGATTTGTGATTGATCTATATTGCCTCCTTGATTAGACCATTAAGAAACAATGCTCTTACATCCATTTGATATCAATGCCAACCAAGAATTGATGCTAAAGACATTAACGAACCTAATGCAAGTACACTAGCAACTAGAGTAAATGTGTCCTTATAGTCAACTCCTCTCTAGAGAATACTCTCACTATGAACAGAACCTTTGTACTTTTTTATCTACTGCAAGCTTCACCTCAAACATCCACCTAGAATAAATCACAAACTGCCCCACTTGTGTTGGCACAATATCCCAAACATCATTATTTAGTATAGAGTTGTCCACGTCCACCACAAAATTCTGTCATACCTGCTAACCAACTACCTCCCCATAAATAAAAGTCTCTACAAAAATGATGGAAGACATCGGTGCAACATAATTCAGAAAATTTTTAGAAAGATAACTTGCTACAAAGGATGGCTTTGGAGAGCCAACATGCTCCTATGCATCCTACTATGTTTAGTACCACCTAGGCTGCCTTGTTGAACCAAAAAATACTAAAGCATCACTTCCACCTCCAAAACCTTGCTAATCATCATTAGGATAGAAAATTTTTTTCCCTCCTAAACCTCTACTAAAAGGCCCCTGAGACCTCGAGGGACCATGCATCATCACAAGGTTCACATCTCAATCCACTATTCTTTTCCATTGTGACAAAATGTAGACTCCATAGGCCTTGTAGGACTCATTATATCCAACAAAAACACCCTTCAAATTGAAGTGTTTCAATTTAGTTCATTTCTCCTCAAAAATATGAATATATATAGGTCAGCAATACAAAAAGTGTGATACCTAGGATTTATCACCGATGAAAGTTTCCTTCGGTGTTTTTTCCTTCAATACCTAGAGAGGAAACATGTTTAGGATGTAGACAATTGTACCACATGCCCCTACCCAAAGGAACATAAGAAAATCTAGGTCATGAACCATAGCCTCATCTGTCTCAGTTTGAATCATTTGTTTTTGGAAAAAAGTAATGTTGGATCACAATGATCCTTTAAAAAAAAAAAGTACTGGTATATCCACTATTTTGACAGGGTTTGAAAGTGAAGACATCAATTAAAACACTTTTGGAAAATTATATTTCCAACTATACCTATTTACCAGCTCGCCTATAGATATGAAGAGCCTTAATAGCATCATGGCATTGCATTTCAAAGAACTGCAGGTAAACAGTTGCAGTCATCAGTAGCTACAGATCAGGGACGATTAAGATGCTAATTGAACATACTAAACCATAACATTCTCTACCTTGTCAACAAGGTTGACGGTGGCATCATTAATTGCAGTATAAAATTTAATGCTCTCCCTTTTGTTAGCACCTAATTTGAACCTTAGGCTGAAAGAAGGCAAACCAGGGTAACCTCAAACCATGCTCAGCCTTGTAGCTAGCCCTACAAAGTCAGGAGAGGGCTCTCTCCGTGAAAAGATATTCAATGAAATATAAAAGTAAACTGATATTAGGCTAGGTATAATGATGGGAAATGTTTTTATAAATTTTCAGGGTGTATGGAACAGATGGGGTAGTTTGAAACTGGGGAATTAAATCAGAAATACAGGGTATTTCATGGGGCAAGGTAGGTAGGAATTTTAACAATTAAGTTTAAATAATGATGGAATGGAAAGACTGGTGAGAAGCTGAAAAGGGCATAGGTTGTTAGCTCCCTGTAATTTTAGCAGATTGGCAAGACCAAAACTGCAGGGAGAACACTTGAACCACTTTGGGATTCTAGGATCTAGCCCTCCTGAATCCAGAGAGGGATATCTCTATAAAGTGAAAATATTGATGTATCTTTAAGGTTTTTAGGTGTGATGTTAGGCTAGTTATGAAAAAAAATGTTTTGTTTATTTTGGTTGGGCTAAGATAAATGAAGGTGAAGGAAGTCTAAATGAAGGGTGAAGGTGTATGAAAGTGAAAGATTGATTCAGCTAACAAGATAGGCAAGAAACAACTTCAATCCATTGGGCTATGGAGTCATAGTAGGATTTAATTGAAACAACAAGGTTCAAGAGTGGTCCATGGGGCAAGTCATCTATGTCAAAGGATCTCTTTAAAGTTGATTTTATGGAATGGAATGAAACGATAAGAAGGGGAAACAAACAAATGAAGAACAAAGAGCAGCCTGAGATCAAGTAAGTACTTTGAAACTATCCTGCTTTCGACATACACTTAAGAAAGAAATAAAATTTATCTAAGATCAGGTAAGTATTTTGAAACTAGCCTGATTTCGATGCACTTTCAATAGAAAACATTTAAAACACAAATAGAATAGCTTAAGATCAAGTAAGGACTTTGAACCTACCCTGCTTTCAACATATTCAAAGGGAAACAAAGCAACTGTTGGAGAAGAAAACTAGAGGATAGGGCTAACCATAGACTTCCCTAGTTCATTCTTTAATTAGTAAACTTATCAAGACAACACTTAGGATAAACAAAGAATAGTCTAAGATCAGGTAAGGACTTTGAACCTAGCCTGCTTTCAACATACCCTTAGGGAAACTTTCAGACAACTTTTGGAGAAGAAACTAGAGGACAAGGCTAACCATAGACTTCCCTAGTTCAACTTTACTTAGCAGACACTGAAAATAACATTCAAGAAACAATGTTTAAAGTTTAGAAAATAAGAGAAAGGAACAACAACATCTTGACTTGTTGGACTGTATTAAATCATTCTTAAAAAACACAATTAAAAGAAAACATGTAGATAAAGCTTATCAGTGAGAGCAAGGTACCTTTGATAGTAAATCCTAACTCTATAATTGTTGTTATTTATCAGAGAATATGGACAGAATGGAAACAAAAGCAAAATGACAAGTTACAATAAGAAAAACATCACCATTGACATAGACCAGGATCCCATAAATCAGCTTGTATTTGATGCTTCAAACCAGTTACAATCTTCAAGTCCAGTGGGTCTCTACAGCTTCAAACTTCTCATCTCAACTTAGGTATCTTCAATTACAAACAGAGCTTACAGCAGCTTCAGAAAACTATTTACATGTATCAGATATTCAGAGACCAACCTTTGCCTAATCTTCTACAGAGGTATTTATAGAAGAAATGAGGAGATGGGATGTAAAATAAGATTTTTAAGTTCAATTAATACAGTTTTAATGCTTCTTGGCCTTTGAGGGGCTTAACAAAGAAGATTTCTGATATTTCCTCTGTAATGATTGATCTTCATTAAGTATTTTAGCCACTTAGCAGAGTTTGTTGACTTTAAAATTCTTCAGGTAGAGTTTGTAATAACTTCGGTTGCTTTAAACAAAATATCCCTGACTGAGGCAATAAATCTGTGTTCTTCTGATTTATTGCAAGAGGTAGGTGGCACTGTGGTGGCTGGAGAGGATTCAATTCGCCTCTAATGTGGCAGTGGAGGCTTCTTGGATTGATAAATGGCTTTGTCTTTCCCTAAAACACCTTTAATTCACTTTAGTTCTGTGTTTTAGAACAGATTACGCTTAATCTATGTCTTCTGGTCTTCATGCTGTCTTTAACTGTGGATTAGGCCTTTGATAGCTGAATTTACGCCTTAATCCCTTAAAACTGTGTTAAAACCTTTAATCATTGATTTCTGCTTTGATTTTATCCCTGGATACTGATACTCTTTGTCTGTTGAGTTTGTTGTGTTTTTATTGCTTTTGCAGGCGAGCAAAGGGTTTTAAAATAGAATCAGTTCTCATGAGGCACGGATGAAACATGATATGAAACCCTGCAGAGTGATCTCCTTCATGAATAAAGGCCTGGGGGATCATCATCCTCGGCCCTTGATTTTCTTTTAAAGCAAAGGAAAAACCAGTAAAACCTGCAAAAACAAAGAAAAATTAAGAAAATCATGTGGGGATAGGTTTAAACTGTTGCGAAGGTTTAGGTTAGAGTGAGGTCGCTGGATGAAAAGAATCAACAGTCAAGATTGCTTCCCGGGGTCAAAAGGAGAAGTGGTTGGATAAATGGTGGTTGGATTAATTCTGGGCCGTTAGATCAGATTGATCAACAGCCAAGATTAATCGGGAGTTTATAATGCAGAGGGGTGATATTGTAATGAAATGGAGGAAAATATAATGAAAAGGGGTGGAAAACCTTTGGCAGAGGCCAAAATGGGTTTAATGAAATTTGGGGTTGCGGAAAGATTCTGGGTCATTGGATTAGCCCAGCCAACACAGATCAACGACGGAGATGTATCGATAAAGTCCTTTGGAGGAATGATGGAGGGCAATGGTTTAATGGTTAGATGCAATCTGGGCCGTTGGATGAAAAGAACGGATGGTGGAGATCAAATCAGTGGATGGTAATGTAGTGGAGAAAAGCAGTTTGGCGGAAAACCTGAATGGTTTTCACGCAGATTTGAGGTGGTTTCCAAATTTTCCCAAAAAAACGTGATACACTTCACCGCTCACCACATGTCGTGAGGAAAACCAATTTTTTTGCATTTTTTCTCGGCGTTAAACCTCTGGCGCAGAGAAAATGTGAAACAGAATGCTAGTCGTCGGATTAAGGGGCGCAGATCCAACGGTGCGGATCGCATGCAATGGTGGGTAAGATGCGTGGACGGAAAGGTATGGCAGGGTCAAAGGCGGATTAGATCTGAACCGTTGGATCAGGGAATGGACGGTCAGGATTTATCGACTGGGAGGTAGGTCCCAAAGGAGTTGGGCCTATCGGGTTCCATCTAGACCATTGAATTTGAACGATGAACGGTCCAGATTAATTCTCGGGGTAAATGGAAGGAGTATGAAACGGGGGTCAGGCGGAGATCAGAGGCAATGTACACCGTTGATCTACAAAGATCAACGGTGGATCTTCACCGAAATATTTTACACAGCGGGATTTATGAAACAACATGTTGGTGTCCCGTGTTTTGATAGTTTGGCAAATCAAAAGACAAGGCAACATCAGAACCAATCTTTAGAGTTCCAGGATCTAGTCCTCCTGTTCTTAGAGAGGGATCTCTCAAATATTTGTTTGCAAAGGTTTATCTTATGTGCTTTGATTATGGATTTTAGACTAGTTATTAAGTGCAGATGTTTGTTTGGTTGGATTGAGTTGATACAACAGAACATGAAAGGTCTAGGAAAGATAGATAGAAAGAAGAAATATCTGGTTGGTTGGGCAATGGAGTCGAAATAAGGTCATGACAAAATCTTGAAGGGATATGGGATATCAAAGGGAAAATCTAACTTGGCCACAGGATCCTTTTGTTTTTGGAATGAATTGAACATTAATGATTTGGAAAGAGAAGTTTAATTCTCAACTAAGGGAAACTTGAAAGACATAACTCAACAATAAAGAAATATTTGATATACAGGGCTAACCATAAATTCTACAAACATTCTTTAAGCAAATAATGGCTTTAAGACAACTTTTAAAATGAAATCTAAGATTCGGGGAACTCCCTATTTCCTCAAAGATTTTATTTTAAAGGATTTAGAAAACATAAAAGATTCACTGATAGTTGCATTCATAGAAGAGGGAACACCTAAATAACATCTATGCTTATAGCTATAAAGACCTTCAAAACAATTGTTCATGCAATGGAAAAGGGTAAGATCAAAACCGACCTCTTCGAGCTATTATAGAAATAAACAAGCATGAAGACTAAAGAGAAAGCTTAAAGCCCCTAAAATACTTCAGCAGAAGAAAACATAAAACAGTGAAGGACGAACAGATCTAAGGTGCTTCCAGGAGTCATTTCTTAGTCTAAAACTTTCAACCTACTGTAATAAGAAATTATGGAACATAATGAAAATAGGAGAAAACATAAAATAGTTCAGAATACTTCACCAACAGCCAAGCTCATGGATCCAATGATAGAGCCTTCTCAGGAACAACATATGACAACATCATCAAGACATCCAAGACTTCAATTTGTTTTTCAACTTCAACAGACTTGTATATTTATTTCAGAGAGTTTCAATATTACAACTTGTAATCAAACAACAACCAACAACCAACGCCTCACTCATCTTCTACTGAAGTATTTATAGAAGGATGAGGAGGCGAGATCTAATAAAAGATCTCAAATATAATTAATACAAAGTTAAATGAATTCTTGGCTTTTTTAGGGGCTCGATGAAGAAGTTTACAGGTGTTTCTCTGTATTAACTGTTTTATAATAAATATCAAAGCTTGATGGGAGCTTTGTTGACTTTGAGGCTCTGCATAATGTGGAGTAATTTTGCAGATATTTGTCGCATTAGTTTCCTGTGGCAGAATTAACTTCTTGGCAGTGCTGGAGGCAGATATTTCTTTAAGCAATAACTTCGGCCTCTGTTTGAAATATTTGAGGCAACAATTGGCTCTGTGGTAGCTGAGGAATCAATTCGCCCCAAAATGCAGCGGTGGAGGTCCTTTCTGCCTGATAGATCTTTTTGATTTTCTATTAATTATGTTCTAATTTGGGGGATTAGGCTTTTGATATTCAATCTTAGCCATAATCCCGCAAATCTGTCTTCTATTTTCAATCTCCTGTGGGCTATCTTCAAAAACCGATACTCTTTAACTGTGTTCTGAATAGAACAGTGTCTTGTCGATGTGCAGGACTGCGCAGGGCTATTTTACGTGTTATCAACGCTTATGAAAAATTTGACAAATTATTGAATTCAACCCTGTGAATGGTTCCTTTAGTAGCTCGAAGGAACATGAAACGTCTTTCCCAGTCCTCGACTTCCCTTCATTATTCAGTGGAAAACCATTAAAATACCTGCAAAACACAAAAACAATTAAGAAATCCTGCGTTTTGGGTTTAAACTGCTTAGAAGGCGAGGAAGGAGTGCCACCATTGGATCTGGACACGTGGACGGTCCAGATTTAATCGGGGAATCGCAATCAGCAGGAGGAGAAAAGGGGTGCGATTGAAAAACTCCGATGCGATTGCGCGATCGGGAGTGTCAAAGCGATTGAGCGAAGACCATCGATCTAAAACGAGATCAACGGTGGAGGATGGATCGGGGGAGTCGCGATCGAGGGGAAAACAAAATGTATGCGATTAAACCTTGTGATGCGATTGAGCGCAGGTCGTCGATCTACAGATTAGATCGACGGTGGAGAACAAATCGGGGGAGAGGCCAATCGATGGAACAAAAAGGTGGATGCAATTGAAACCTTCGATGCAATTGCGCGATTGGGAGGGCAAGAGCGATTAAGCGATGGCCATTGATCTATAAGTTAGATCGACGGTGGGAAGTATAATCGGGGATCGGCAATCGGGTGAAGTAAACAAATGTTGCGATCGAAATTTGCGATGTGATTTTGCGCGGACCGTTGGATCGAAGTACTAGATCAACGGTCGGGATTTGTTTCAACCTACGCACCGGAGGAAAACCTTTAAACATAGGAAAATTCGACCTTTTAACAAAAAATAAAGGTTTTATAATATGGGCGAGATGTATATATGTGATATTTAGGCGCCCGTTTGCGGGGCCTTTGGGTTGTATGAATTGTAATATGCCCGGGGCCTGTTAAAACAAGGGCCAATTGCAATCGGGCCATCGGGCCTGGTCTTTTTAATTTACCCATTTGTTTTCTCCAATTGGGATTGCGCAATCGGTCTTTTTGATCAACCCATTAGATTATTTCAACACGTGACTTAAATCTTTTTAAGTTAAAACTTTGGATAGGCGGGTTTTCATGAAGGGGAGAAAAAGGAGAACATAAAAAAAATAGAGGAAATTTATGAAGAAAGGGGAAACAAAATGAAGGTCAGTTTATGAGTGGAAGAAGGGAGAAATGACGATTTTTGTAGCAGTTTCTCTTTTGTAATCAGCAGAATTTCTGAGTAAAAAAATGGAAATAGTAATGAAGATTTTGGACAGAGGCATGAGGCCTTCAAGAGTCTTCAAGAGCCAACAATTTTTTAATAGGAAAAAATTGTTCCTTGAAAGCTCAGAACATATTTAGCCACCTTTGGTATGATCAAATTTTACAGGTGGCTAATAGTGGCTCCACTTGGGGATGGTGCCTTCTTGAAGGCATCAAGAATTCAGACTTGATTTTTCTGGGAGGCTGACTCGTGCCAGATCCTTTAGATTGCTCTTCTTTTGCTGGATGATCTTGCTTTGCTTTGAAAAATAATATCAGTTATGAAAAAATAAGGGACTTCAACAATACAACTTTCTACCTACCCAATCCTACTGATCCAACATTTTTTCTTCATCAGAGTGCACTTGGATTGGAAAACTCTTTTCACAACATTTTATTCTTTTGAAAGCATAAAAAATAATCTAATTCTACTCCTTATTTCTCCCTGAACTCAGATTAAACAATTGAGCTCAGATGTTTCTCTACCTAATCTACTGTCTGTTGGGATTACACTGTCCAACAGACATCCATTCTCTAAATTCTATAACAGAAATTTAAAAACAGTCAAGTCAAGATTAAGCTATTTGACTTGCTGTGATCTATGGCATAAAAACAAGCTGCACATAGATTATTATTTGCAGAAAATTAAAATCAAAATGGAAGGCTTAAGATCTGAAAATCTCTTATCATGGCCTTCTCTTTTCTTCACAACTCTGTTTTTTGCTTTGCTTTTGAGCTGTCTCTTCCTTGTTCCCTGGTTCAGATTTTGAGCAAATTAGAACCATTTTTTCTCTTTTGTGACTCAAAAAATAAAACAGTTTTGAGTCATCTTCTTTTGGAAACTTTGGTTCAGATTTTGAGTTTGTTTGAACCTTCAATTTCTAACCTAAACTATCTACTGATAAGCCAAGATTAAGAAGTTTGGAAAATCAAGTTCACTATCCTATCAGCAGAAAAATTTAAAGCTAATTAGTCAAGATTTAAACAGTTTGACTAATTAGAAGTGTGTTTTTGAGGAGTGGCATTTGAGCTCGCACACTTTCAGATTTATTTCTCTTTTTTGGCATGGGGCTTTGCCTTTCTTGTTTTCATTTCTGCCCTCTTTTCTTTCTTTTCTTTGTTTTTGTATTTTTGATTTTTCATAACTTTGAATGCAATGGTTAGACTATGATATTTACAATGGTAAAACACAAATGCTTTGAAAACTTAAGATTCTTGGCAAAAGTAATGCTTGAGCATCTTGCCATTGACAAGACCTCCATATAGGTCTTCTCCATTCAATTCTTTCAAGTAAAATGTGTTATGACCCCTTTCAGCATGAATAATATATGGCCCTTTCCACAAATTCTAAAACTTGCCATGTTTCCCCTTCTCTTCTCTTCTTGAATCCCATTTAAGAACAACACTTCCAACCTGGAAATTGTTTGCCTTAGTCCTCTTATCAAATAGTTTCTTCATTTTCTCTTGGACTAACTGTGTTCTTTCATAAATTTCTTCTCTGATCTGCTGTAGATGGATGGTCTGGTTGATCCTCCTCTACATATCATTTTCTTCAACCTGCACTTCTTGAAGGAGTTTCATGACTGGAACTCCCAATGAGGTAGGAAAAACTGCATCCATGCCATAGACTAACTGATAGGGGGACATATTTATTGATTTCTTTGTAGTTAATCTATCAGCCCATAAGGCATGAACCAGCTTACTGTGCCATGATTTTTTATTCTGTTCCAACAACCTTTTAATGATATTGATGAGACTCTTGTTGGAGGATTCAGCTAATCCATTCCCTTGGGGATAGTAAGCTGTGGAATGGCCCAAGGTTATATGGTATTTGTGACATAAATCGACCATCTTCTTAGATTTGAAAGCAGCAGCATTGTCTGTTATGATTTTTCTGGGACAACCAAAACTGGATAGGATATGGGTTTCAAGAAACTTGATAATGACGGAGTCATTAGCATTCCTGGTAGGTATAGCTTCTATCCATTTGGTAAAGAAGTCAATGGCTGTGAGGATCCACTTATGTTGAGCTGAGGAGGATGGATGAATTTCCCCAATGAAGTCCAGCCCCCATTGTTGAAAAGGGGCCTCAACTCTGATATGATGTAAAGGTAAGGGAAGGAGTTTTCTCTTTCCATCAAAGATTTTACACTTATGGCAAGCCATGACCAACTTCTGAGTGTCTGGAAAAAGGGTAGGCCGATAGTAACCTGATCTGAGAATTTTTTTTGCTGTGGCCTTCCGGTAGAGGTGTCCTCCACATTCACCATCGTGCAGCTCATGCATGATTTTCCTGCATCATCTTCAAGTAAACATTTAAGCAAAAATCCAACAGCATTTTTCCAATATAACACCCCATCTAATATACAAAAACTCAAAGCTTTCTGTTTCAAAAATCTAGCTTTAGTTTTAGACAAAGAAGGAGGGGTATTTAGATATAAAAGCACATAAATAATGTCAGCATACCAAGGAGAATTCAGAAATATTTCTTTAATAAAAGGAGCAGTAGCTTCTTCTACTTCTTCCAACACATCAACCATATTCATGTCTAATGCTTGGAAGTTAGACTCAGCCATAAGTTTTGCTAATCCTTGCCCTTTAACTAGTTTGGTGGGCCTAATTTCTAAGTCATATTCAAGAATGGTTGCAATCCATTTTCCCCTTTTTCCATCAGGGTCTTGACTTAGAATGTCTTTGACAACAGTATGTGGAACAAAATCAATTATGTGAGAGTGTAAAATATAGACCCTAAAGTCCTTTAATGCTTTCACTAATGCTAAGGCTTGCTTCTCCATGATACTATATTTGAGAGGAGCATCTCTTAAGGCCCTACTGAAGAAGGATATTGGTTGTTCTTGCCCTAAATCATTCTTCTGAAGCAAAACTGCAGCTATTGTATGTTCAGATGCAAAAGAAAAAATGTAAAATTCTTTGGTAAAATCAGGACTAATCAGGACTGGTGTTTGGGTAAGAGCTTGTTTGACCAGTTCAAATGATTGTTTAGCTGGTAAAATCCATTTTACACCCACGTTTTTCTTCAGCATGTTTGTAATGTTTTTTAATAGCTCGGCAAGGTTGGGGATAAACCTTCTCAAAAAATTTATCTTTCCGATGAAAGATTGCAATTATTTGAGGCTCCTTGGATGGATGATCTGCAATATGCCATCTATTCTTGTAGGGTCTATTTTGATTCCCTCTTCCGAGATTATGTGGCCAAGAAATTTACCTTCTTGGAGACCAAAGAGCATTTTCTTGGGATTCAATGACAAGCCAAATTTCCTACACTTCTCAAAAAAATTTCTTAAGTGAATCAGATGTTCTTCCTCAGTTTTTGAAAAAAACGGTTATGTCGTCAAGGTAAATAATTATGAAATAGCCAATATCTTCAGAAAAGGCTATGTCCATGGCCCTTTGAAAAGTGGCCCCTGCATTCATTAACCCGAAAGGCATTTTGACATACATAAAGGTGCCCCAAGGTGTGGTAAAAGCAGTTTTGATTTGATCACTTGGGAGCACTAACACCTGGTTGTAACCAGAGAACCCATCTAAGAGCGATATCCTTTTAGACCCAACTACCTTCTGAAGTATATGGTCCATCTTAGGCAAAGGGTAGTTGTCTTTTAGGGATGCTTTGTTTAAGTTTCTGAAGTCAATACAAAGCCTGATCTCCCCTGTCTTTTTCCTAGCAGAAACTAAGTTTGACACCCATTCTGAAAACCTAACAGGTACTATAATGCCAACATCGTGCATCTTTTCAATTTCGGCTTTAACTAATCGTAATAAAAGTGGGTTTATTCTCCTTAGTTTTTGTTTGAAGGGCTTTTGATTTTCCTTCAGGGGAATCTTGTGTTGAATGATGCTGGTATCATAAGATCTCAGATCTGTGTATGCCCAGGCAAAAACATCTTTAAACTCCTTAAATAGGTCAATGTATCGAGATTTCATATGATTTGAAAGAGTGCTGGACAATTTAATCATTTTGGGTTCTGTTAGGGAACCTATGTTGTGTTCTTCTACGTTTGTTTCTACACGCTCCATTTTTGGTTCTTTGGCTACATCATTAAAGTCAAAAAGGTGTTCTAAAGGTGAGAGATCTCTTGGAATTGAACCATTCTTACATTCTAAAACTTCCAGGTCTTTTTGGTCCACGTCGTCAATTAACTTTGCTTCAAATGGACTCTCGTAATGATTTATATCAGCAGAGTGTGTTATTTCAGCTTCTGGGATTTCTTCGATATATAAATAGTTTTCCTTATGGCTAGTTTCTGATATTGGTATACTAAAATCATTTTCTGATTTCAAGAAATCATCTATGTGTTTGTCAGAGTCAAACACTTTCCAGTGATCTTCGTTGTCAGGCACAGCAAGTCTGTGTTTTACTTTTATACTGAGCTGTTCATTTATCTCAGGTACTTGGCAATTGCTGGCAGTGAAGGCAAGTTCATTTGCTAGATGATTCAGTGCTCTAGGGATGAAAATGAGTTCATATTTTTCGAAAGTTTTTAATAGGTCAAGGGCAGCATTTCGATATTCCCTAAGCCTTGGATTCTTGGCTGAGTATTCTCCTTTGATTTGTTTGATGATAAGTTCAGAGTCCCCTAAAATAGATATCTTTTGGGCTTCTAATTTTTTAAGTAGTTTTAAGCCTAGGAGAAGTGCTTCATAATCAACAATATTGTTAGTGCATGGGAAGTCTAATTTGTATGAAAAACTCTGATTTGTATTATGGATCCATACACCCGCACCTGCGCTTGTTTTATTACAGGATCCGTCAAAGTTTACTGTCCAAATCATGTTTGACTCATTTTCATTTTCATGTTGCTGTTGATTATCAATGTTTTGAAGTTGATTCGAGGTAAGATTGGATTTTTCTGGTGAACTGATTGGGTCTATGTCTTCTTTACCTTGTTGGGTAATTTCATCTTCGTTACACAAGACAAAGGAGTCTAAACTTGATTGAAAAGAATAGATTGGAGTGTTGTTTGGTTTGTCCATGTTACTCACCATGTACTTCATGTGGGATTCTCTGTATAGTCTTCTGTTTTGGTTAAAAACAGGGATGGTGGCATAAGGCATATCCATTTGAAGGCTTCCCTGAAGTTTAGCTCCCCATGATCTTGATAAGAGCATGCCATACTTAGGGGGAATGTTAGCTACAACTATATCCATTACTAGATTCTTGGCGGGGATCTGAGCTAAGTTAACACATAAATCTTTGATTAAACCCAAACATTTGACTTTGATTGAGTCAAAATAATACAAATCTTTGTATGGTTTAGTAATTTCTAAGCCTAAGCTTTCCATTACTACCTTGGGCATTAGATTGTGTGAAGCTCCAGAATCTAACATGGCATTGTGTAAAATTTTATCGTGTATGTTTAAACTAACATAGAAGGGAGGGACTGGTCCTTCTTGATATTTTCCTTCAACCTCTGGGCCAAACAACAGCTCAGGTTTGTCATCTGTCAAGTTTAAGGTGTCAGTATCACTTCCTAAGTTTAAAGCTTTCAAAACTTGGTTTTTGTACACCTCTTGGGTTACTAGTTCAGCTAGGGGGATGGTAATTTTTATCTTAGCAATCTCTCCCTCAAGGCTGAAAGGAATAATTGACTTGTTAATATTTACATCTATTTTTTCAATTGAATTCCTTTCAGCAGCTTTGATCTGCTGAACTTTATTTGAACTAGTGATAGGAATAGTTTTATTAGAACCACTAGCTGAAGTGCTAGGGGTACTCTGTTCAACATTTGGCTGGGTTGCCTTGTCTTTGTTTAAATCTGGTTTTTTGGCTGAAATGTTGGTCTTTTCTGCTGTCTTTTTGGGCTGGTTTTCTGCGTTTTTCTTGACAGCAGTGCTAGTATTCTTATCTTTTGAATTCTCTATACTTCCCTTGCTCCTAAGATCATACTGTTTGTGTACCTCCATGATTTCATTTTCAAAACCTAATCTATAGTCATCAGAATCTTCATAGGTGTTTTTATTTTGTTCATCAGAGAAGAAACCTTGTTCTTCCTCGGTGAGGAAAAAATCATCCACACTGTCTGATCCAACCAAGTTTACCTGTGATTCTTCCAACCTTTCCAACTCCCTGTCTTCCTCATATTGATCTACATAATTCTGTTGAAAGGGAGGTCTAATCTGTTGGTCACTTTCTTTTTGCTTATCTTGGTTGTTATCTCTTCTATAATTCTGATTTCTATTTCTGTTTTGATTTTTTTGAAGTGCAGTTTGGTTTTGATTTTCTTGTGCTTTCTTAATTAGGTTCATCTCTTTCATCATTTCTTCCAACATCCTCTCCATTTTTGAACTTGAAGTGGAAGGAGTAGATTCCTCTCTGAAAGATACTCTCTTTTCAGTTTTCATTCTTGCCCTCTTTTCTATTAAGTTGATTTCCACAGAAAGAGCACCCCTTTGCATATCTTCGAGAGTTGCAAAATCTCTTTCTCTTAGTGAATAAGTCATGTCAGAGTCAAAACCTTCAGTAAAATTGTTTAAGGCTGAGCCTTGTGGAGGTTTTAGTTCTGGGGAAAGTGCATTATATACACTGTTAAACCTAGTAAAATAGGCTTGTACACTCTCCCCAGGGTTCCTACGGAGGTTGTTGTAATCAGCAAGGACTTGAAGAGGATTCTTCTTTACTTCCCATTTATTTAGGAACGTTTGATGAAAGGCTTGGAGATCATTAACACTGCGGGGGACTAAACCTTTAAACCATTTTCTTACTTATCCCCCAAAGCTCTGAGCAAATAATCTAAGTTTGATAGAATCATCATCAATTTCGTTTCTGTCAAAGTAGTCATTCATCCTATCCACATGTTGTGATGCAGTTACAGCATTGTTAGCATCATACAATGGAATCTTGGACTGATAGTCCTGTGGAAGATTGACTAGTGGTACGGGAAGGACTAAGGGAGCATACCATGCGGCCATGGCAGGAGGTGGAGGTGGATTCACAGGTGGATTGACAAAAGGGAAAGTGGGCTGAGGTGTGGTGGTTTGAACAGTGGATGTAGGATGAGTAGAAGTGGATGGACCAGGAGTAGACTGCTGAGCTGATCTTGGATGAGAGACACCTAGGTTGTGAAGGAAATGTAAATCAGGAGGTGTTGTTTCTCTACTACCAGGATGTTTACTTGTCTCCGGGGATGAAAGCGAAGATTCAGAGTCTAACTGGATTATATCATCAAATGACCTAGTTCTAAACGGGTTTACTAGGTCAACTTGTGATTGTTGTAGAGCTGAAAGATTTTCAGGGACTGAATTAGCTCTCAAGGGTGATCTGAAAACAGTTGATAATTTAATCCTAAGAGACTTCCAACGGATACTTTCTAGGTTATCAATTATCTTAGGTGGATTAGGGTCTAGATGGGCTCTAGTGTGAATCTTTTTAGAAGCCACTATGCTGTGTTTTGAGACCCAACTAATAAGAAAAGTTTAACCAAGTATGACAATTTTTTGAGGGGTTAACTAATATGTTTACACAAATCTTAATCCTACAGTCCTCTAACTGAGTTTGAATGATATTATAATGATAAGGGTTCTTCCCAGTGGAGTATTAAGGTCTGATAAGGATTTTGGAGTCGCCAAGTGGAAGTTTTTAGCTCCTAAGGAGGTAAAAGGTTTTATGGTCCACTACCAATGTTTATTATGAAGCCAAACTTGAGATGTTTTTGGGTTATTCTGAGTTATTCAGTTTTAGTGGTTAAGAGAATGTTCTAAGTCTGATTTTTCACTTAGCTAAGGCGTTCAAACAAACAGAGTTGCTCTTATGGCTTGGTAACTGGTTCCTTCAAGGTTTGGTAAGGCTTTTCAAGAATCCTAAGGGTTTCTTAGTTTGTCACTGATTCAATTTAGTCCTATCATGATTACCATTTGTTGGATAGTGCTTGAAGAAAGTTACTTATGTTATACTGGACCTAAAAAGTTTAAAGAAAGGTTTTTGAAACCTCTAATTCTCAGCAGGTCCCACCGTGATCGCCATTATGTTGGTGGCGATGAGGTGGCTAATAATCACTGGATATTCTTGAAAATAAGGGATTTATGAAGTTCTTAAAGGGTATTTAGATTGTTACTGACTCAGAAGTCCCACCGTGATCGCCATTATGTTGGTGTCCCGTGTTTTGATAGTTTGGAAAATCAGTTGACAAGGCAACAACAGAACCAATCTTTAGAGTTCCAGGATCTAGTCCTCTTGTTCTCAGAGAGGGATCTCTCAAATATTTGTTTGCAAAGGTTTATCTTGTGTGCTTTGATTATGGATTTTAGACTAGTTATTAAGTGCAGATGTTTATTTGGTTGGATTGAGTTGATACAGCAGAACATGAAAGGTCTAGGAAAGATAGATAGAAAGAAGAAATATCTAGTTGGTTGGGAAATGGAGTCGAAATAAGGTCATGACAAACTCTTGAAGGGATATGGGATATCAAAGGGCAAATCTAACTTGGCCACAGGATCCTTTTGTTTTTGGAATGAAGTGAACATTAATGATTTGGAAAGAGAAGAATTTCAACTGCTAAGGGAACTTGAGAAACATTAACTTATCAATAAAGAAATATTTGATAGACAGGGCTAACCATGAATTCTACAAACATTCTTTAAGCAAATAATGATTTCAAGACAACTTTTAAAATGAAATCTAAGATTCGGGGAACACCCTATTTCCTCAAAGATTTTATTTTAAAGGATTTAGAAAACATAAAAGATTCACTGATAGTTGCATTCATAGAAGAGGGAACACCTAAATAACATCTATGCTTACAGCTATAAAGACTTTCAAAACAATTGTTCATGCAATGGCAAAGGGTAAGATCAAAACCGACCTCTTTGATTAACTTAAAACAATGGTATTTCAAAGGGAGACTTCAATAAAATATTTAAAGTGATATCAGACAAGCAGGGAGAACCATAAATCATGTTGAAACCAACCATTCGAGCTATTATAGAAATAAACAAGCATGAAGACTAAAGAGAAAGCTTAAAGCCCCTAAAATACTTCAGCAGAAGAAAACATAAAACAGTGAAGGACGAACAGATCTAAGGTGCTTCCAGGAGTCATTTCTTAGTCTAAAAATTTCAACCTACTGTAATAAGAAATTATGGAACATAATGAAAACAGGAGAAAACATAAAACAGTTCAGAATACTTCACCAACAGCCAAGCTCATGAATCCAATGATAGAGTCTTCTCAGGAACAGCATATGACAACATCATCAAGACATCCAAGACTTCAATTTGTTTTTCAACTTCAACAGACTTGTATATTTATTTCAGAGAGTTTCAATATTACAACTTGTAATCAAACAACAAATCATCAACCAACGCCTACATCATCTTCTACTGAAGTATTTATAGAAGGATGAGGAGGCGAGATCTGATAAAAGATCTCAAATATAATTAATACAGAGTTAAATGACTTCTTGGCTTTTTGAGGGGCTCGATGAAGAAGTTTACAGGTGTTTCTCTGTATTAACTGTTTTATAATAAATATCAAAGCTTGATGGGAGATTTGTTGACTTTGAGGCTCTGCATAATGTGGAGTAATTATGCAGATATTTGTCGCATTAGTTTCCTGTGGCAGAATTAAATTCTTGGCAGTGCTGGAGGCAGATATTTATTTAAGCAATAACTTCGGCCTCTGTTTGAAAGATTTGAGGCAACAGGTGGCTCTGTGGTAGCTGAGGAATCTATTCGCCCCAAAATGCAGTGGTGGAGGTCCTTTCTACCTGATAGATCTTTTTTATTTTCTATTAATTCTGTTCTAATTTGGGGGATTAGGCTTTTGATATTCAATCTTAGCCGTAATCCCGCAAATCTGTCTTCTATTTTCAATCTCCTGTGGGATGTCTTCAAAAAACCGATACTCTTTAACTGTGTTCTGAATAGAACAATGTCTTGTCGATGTGCAGGACTGCGCAGGGCTATTTTACGTGTTATCAACGCGTATGAAACATTTGACAAATTATTGAATTCAACCCTGTGAATGGTTCCTTTAGTAGCTCAAAGGCACAGGAAACGTTTTTCCCAGTCCCCGGCTTCTCTTCATTATTCAGTGGAAAACCATTAAAATACCTGCAAAACACAAAAACAATTAAGAAATCCCATGTTTTGGGTTAAAACTGCTTAGAAGGCGAGGAAGGAGCGCCACCGTTGGATCTGGACACGTGGACGGTCCAGATTTAATCGGGGAATCACAATCAGCGGGAGGAGAAAAGGGGTGCGATTGAAAAACTCCGATGCGATTGAGCGATCGGGAGGGTCAAAGCGATTGAGCGAAGACCGTCGATCTAAAACGAGATCAATGGTGGAGGATTGATCGGGGGAGTCGCGATCGGGGGGCAAAAAAAATGTATGTGATTAAACCTTACGATGCGATTGAGCGCAGGCCGTCGATCTACAGATTAGATCGACAGTGGAGAACAAATCGGGGGAGAGGCCAATCGACGGAACAAAAAGGTGGATGCGATTGAAACCTCCGATGCGATTGCGTGATTGGGAGGGCAAGCGCGATTAAGCGTTGGCCGTTGATCTATAAGTTAGATCGACGGTGGGAAGTATAATTGGGGATCGGCAATCGGGTGAAGTAAACAAATGTTGCCTTCGAAAGCTGTGATGCGATTTTGCGCGGACCGTTGGATTGAAGGACTAGATCAACGGTCGGGATTTGTTTCAACCTACACACCGGCGGAAAACCTTTAAACATAGGAAAATCCGACCTTTTAACAAAAAATAAAGGTTTTATAATATGGGCGAGATGTATATATGTGATAGTTAGGCGCTCGTTTGCGGGGCCTTTGGGCTGTATGAACTGTAATATGCCCGGGGCCTGTTAAAACAAGGGCCAATCGCAATCGGGCCATCGGGCCTGGTCTTTTTAATTTACCCATTTGTTTTCTCCAATTGCGATTGCGCAATCGGTCTTTTTTCTCAACCCATTAGATTATTTCAACACGTGACTTAAAGCTTTTTAAGTTAAAACTTTGGATAGGCGGGTTTTCATGAAGGGGAGAAAAAGGAGAACATAAAAAAAATAGAGGAAATTTATGAAGAAAGGGGAAACAAAATGAAGGTCAGTTTATGAGTGGAAGAAGGGAGAAATGACGATTTTTACAGCAGTTTCTCTTTTGTAATCAGCAGAATTTCTGAGTAAAAAAATGGAAATAGTAATGAAGATTTTGGACAGAGGCATGAGGCCTTCAAGAGTCTTCAAGAGCCAACAGTTTTTTAATAGGAAAAATTTGTTCCTTGAAGGCTCAGAACATATTTTGCCACCTTTGGTATGATCAAATTTTACAGGTGGCTGACACAACAAAGGGAAGTCAGGTTAGATCTGGACCATCGGATGTATGAAATGGACGACCCAAATATAATCACAAGGTCGCAAATCAAGGGGAAACACAAAGGGAACGCGCCGATGCAATTAAGCGTGGGACGTTAGATCTTAGAGAGATCAACGGTCGGGAAAGAATTTGTGGGATAAAATCAGAGGAGAATGGGCAGAGTTTTGATTAATCTAGGCCGTCGGTTCTTGTGGATTCAACGGTCCAGATTGAATCAAAAGTTTTGCAATCGGAGGAGGAGAGAGGAATGACACAATGGTTTTTTGCGATGTGATTGAATCAGAGCCGTCGATCTCAAAACCAGATCGACTGTCAGGAATTAACTGCGAAGGTCAAAGGCAGAGGGGCAGGATTTGGAACGGAGCAATGTGAGCCGTCGGATCTGGGTATGGTGGAACAGATCAACGGTTGACAATTCACCAAACAATGAACTGTCGGGTCTTATTAAAACATAGGAAAATTGGGTTTTTAATAAAATACAAAGGAAATTTATGTTTCGGGAAGGGTTTTTTATGGTGTTTAGCGCCCGATTGCGGGGCTCGGGGTTATATGAAAAGACGAAGGGATCGGGAGCTTTCAAAGAGGAAAGGGCCTAATCGCATCGGAAAAAATTGGAAGGAACCAACAAGGGATTGATTGTTCATTTGCGACGCGATTAGCTGAGAACCGTTGATTCGGTTTTGGATCAATGGCCAATATTCATTTAAACTCCGAACTATTCGATTCATGAAATATCAAAGGGAAAGTTGGGTTTTATGAATTTCAAAGGAGGAAAATGTTTCAGACTGGGGTTTAAGGAATTTTAGCACCCAGTTTCGGGCTTATCATCCTATGAGAGGTGGGGTTTATAGAAGTTAAGCCCTCGAGGGCTAAAACTCTGTATAATAAAAAAGACTTTTTTTTGGGTTAAAAAACAAATTTTTGAGGGAAAATGATGCTTCCGGTAGAGGAAAAAGGCCCCTTTTAAAACCAATGGAAGGAGACCAAATGATTCAAAAAGGTGTTTGGAATGATTTTGAGGTTATATAAAGGGTTTTTGAGGGGTTTTATGGAGGAAAAAGAGGATGAAAATGCGGGTTTTTTATGAATGAAATGAGGGGGGGAAATGGGTTTTTTAAGGCTTCAAAGGGAATTTTCAAAGGTTTAAAGGGAATTTCGAAGGAATGAAAGGTAAATGAAGAGTTTTAAGGATGTAAAGGAGAAGGAAAATGGAGAAGGGAAAATGAGGGAAAATGGGAATTTTCAGTAGTCTTTTCCTTTGGTAATCAACGGATTTTTTCAGTGTTATGAGGGAAACAACAGTGAATGTTTTCTGAAGGAAAAAGAGACATCACTAAGACTTCAAGAACTCACATTTGAAAATAAAATTGTTTCTTGAAGGCTAAAAATATCTAGCCACCATTTGGTATGACAAATTTTTATAGGTGGCTAACAGTGGCTCCACATGTGGATGGTGCCTTCTTGAAGGTATCAAGAAATTCAAACCTGTTTTCTCTAGAAGCTGATTAATGCCTCATCCATTGGGCTGCAAATTTCTTTACTTTGTTGATCTTCTTTTTCTCTGATTATGTTAGCAGCCATGGAAAACAATGGAATTTTATCAAAACAAGCTTTCTACCTACCCAATCCTAATGATCTAACATTTTTTCTTCTTTCACAGTGCATTTGGATTGGAAAAATATTTTTACAAACATTTTGTTCTTTTGAAAAAACATAAACCTATTCTATTTTTACCCTTATTTCTCCATGAACTCAGATTAATCTGTTGAGTTCATAAGCTTCTCTACCTAATCTACAATCTGTTAAGATTAGACTATCTAACATATTTTTATTCTCTAAATTCTAAAACAGAAAATTTAAAAGCAGACAAGTTAGGATTGAACAGTCTAAATTGCTGCTGATATATGGCATAAAAAACAAGCTACACATAGATTATTATTTTGCAAAAAATTAAATCAAAATGGTGAAGGCTTAAGATCTGAAAACTAAAGAACATCCTTCACTTTCCTTCAGCTCTGTTTTTAGGTTTGTTTGAGTTGTTTTTCTCTTTGTTCACTGGTTCAAGTTTGGGGCATATTAGAACCAGTTATTTTATTCTTGGCTCAAGATTTGATTAAGTTAGAGTCATTCTTCCTTTTTGTAATTCACAGGTTCAGATTTTGAGCTTGTTTCAACCCTTTTTCTTCTATCCTAATCTTCCTAACTGATAAGCCAAGATTAAGCTATTTGGAAAATATATTTCATTAACCTATCAGCAGTAAATTGAAAACTAATTAGTCATGATTAGGCTGTATGAATAACTAGGAGTGTGTTTTTTAGGAGTGGCATTTGAGATTGCACACTTTCAGATTTTGTTTCTCTTTTTTGGTATGGGGCTATACCTTTCTTGTTTTTTACAATCTGCCTTCTTTTCCTTTGTATTGTTTTTGTATTTTTTTTCATATTCTAAATTTGAATGCAATGAGGGGTATGATATTTACAATGAGAAAAAAAATAAAAAGGCTTCCAAACTGATATGGTCAAGAGAAATAATGTTTGAGCATCCTACCATTGACAGGACCCCCAAACAGTTCAGCTCCACTCAATTCTTGTAAAAAATAGGCATTGTTACTAGTAGCAGAATGAATGAGATAAGGGATAAACCATAAGTTATCAAATTTCCCATGCTTACCCTTATCTTCTCTCCTTGAATCCCACTTTAACACTTTGTCCCCAATGTTGAAATTTTTGGCCTTTGTCCTTCTATCAAAAATCTTCTTGATGGTTTCTTGCTTTTGCAATGCTCTGTTGTAGACCTCCTCTCTAGTTTGCTGAAGATGTATGGTCTGATTTATTCTTCTGATCAAATCATTGTCTTCATACTACACTTCTTGTATTAGCTTCATAACTGGCACTCCAAGGTTGGTTGGAAAAATTGCATCCACTCCATATACAAGCTGGTAGGATGAAATTCCAATTGATTTTTTCGGTGTTAATTTGTCAGCCCAAAGTGCATGTACCATTTTTGTGTGACATGACTTCTTATTGTCCTCCAACAACTTCTTGATTATGTTCACCAAGATTTTGTTTAAGGATTCTGCCAGCCCATTACCTTGATGGTAATAAGCAGTGGAATGACCCAATGTAATCTGATATTTGTGACAGAATTCAACCATCTTTTTGGATCCAAATAAGTGATAATCTTCCTAGGACAACCAAATCTAGAGAGGATATGGTTTTCAAGGAATTTTATGATAACAGAGTCATTGGCTTGCTTATAAGGGATGGCTTCTATCCATTTGGTAAAGTAGTCTGTTCCTGTGAGAATTCATTTATGTTGGGCAGATGAGGGTGGATGGATTTCTCCTATGAAGTCTAAACCCCACTGTTGAAAAGGAGCTTCAAAAGTGATTGGATGCAAAGGTAAGGGAAGAAATTTTCTTTTGCCTTCAAAGAGTTGGCATTTATGACAGACAATAATCATCTTGTGTACATCCTGAAAGAGGGTGGGCCAATAGTAACCAGCTCTAAGGATTTTGTTGGCTGTCATTTTCCAGTAGAGGTGGCCTCCACATTCTCCTTCATGGAACTCATGTTTGACCTTATCTACATCATTCTCAGGAAAACATTTAAGCAATAAACCACTAACATTTTTCCAATAAAGACATTTATCTAAAATGCAGTAGTTTACAGCTTTTAAATTAAAAAACATTGCCTTTGTTTTTGATAGACCAGGAGGTGTATTCAAATTGAGCAAAACATACACAATATCAACATACCAAGAGGAATTCATGAAATGATCTTCAATAACAGGAGTTGTTGGCGAGAAGTCAGGTCTCGCGGAAAAGACCCAGGTTCAAGAGTTGTGGCCAACAAAGGGGTCCAGTCTAGTCTAGGAACACGCCTGCATTTTCACCCTGCTCTGGGGAGCAGTGCGTCTCACCCGAGGCGTGCCGCAACCACATGCAGAAGGGGATGAGATCAATGGCAAGGAACAAACCCGCAACCCATGAAGGACATTGCATCGATTACATATACAGAGCTATATACGCAAGATCACTTAATAAGCATTCAGACGTTTGCAAATAAAATTTTAAACCAGCATAAACACATTGCAAGCACATAAACATCTTATTGAGATAGAAACCTTCCATTGTATTAATCTCTTGGCCAAACACATGATTACATGGCATTCTCACTGATAGCTTACAAATCTGATACAGATGGATTTCGAAACAGAAAGGCAGAATGGAGAAGATGAGGAACCATAGGAAGGACATGCATGATTCTTCCACAATCGCTCTGTGAGTCTTTCCCTGTCTCGAGCCTCGCAACCTCTTCAGCATTCTTTTTCGTTTCAGCCAGGTGACTGTTATTTATTCACCCACTCTTGCGACTATCAGTTCCTCTGTGTCTTTACATCAGCTTCTCCCGGCTTCTCTCCTGTTATCTGTGTGTTCCACTTTCTGTCTTCTGATGTGTGTTTCCTTCATCTGCACTTGTCCCTGTTCTATCTACAGCTATCGCATGCTTCCGCGCCACCTTGATAGCTCCGCGACTCCTGGTAGTTGCAGCGCGGTCGCGGTTGCCATGTGTATTCATACCACAACTCAAAAAAAGGTCAAAATTCAAAATGTCTTAGCCAAGATTTCATAACTAAACAAAAAAAAGGGCCCCAACAGGCCCCGACCACAATTCCTTGACTCGTCCCCGAGTCAATCACAAATAACAGTCTCCACTTCCATTTCCCCGCTGGCTCCCGTGCTCTTTTCTGCTGTGCCTTCACCCCGCGCCCTTTCCTGCTGTGCTCCGCCAAGCGGTTGTTCAAACAAGGGCCCCAACTCCGGGACCCTGCGGAGCGCTGTATCTCTAAGCCTGGTGAAGTCCGCCACCACTTGCTTCCATTCCTGCATAAGCAAGTCAGCTTCTTCAAAGATCCGGGTGGCGGCGGCCTCGTCTATAGTCGTCGGGATAGCCCCGAACAGCGTGGCAAGCTGGGCTTCGGCCTTGGCATCCAGCTGTTGTATGGATTCGGCACGGGCTCGGATGGGCGGATGAATTTCCCGAATGACTTGTTTGGCCGCTGCCGAGTCGGCCTCAGTCTGTTGCATTTGAATTTCAAGCTCGTCCGCCTGGGCATAGAGCTGATCTAACCGTGCTGGGTCTGCGGTCTCCTGAATTTCATGGGAAATTTGTTGCAGCTGGGCAGAGATAGGCTGCGTCTTGACAGTGAGAGCGAGTGAGCACTCCTGCAGACTTCGCAGAAGGGCGTAAGCCTCACCCGCAGTGGAATGGAGAATCGCCTGCATACTAACTGCCTGAGTCTGCTTGGCAGTCACCTGTTCTGAGTGGACAATCTGTGGATCCGGAAGGGTAGGCCGTGCGGCTAACGCCACTTGGAGTTCCTGGTTCTCCCTGCATAGATCAGTGAAAACAGTCCTGAGGTGGTGAGCCTGAATTGCTACACTGTCCTCCGCTATATTGGTAGGAAGTGGGGCATAATGAGCCCTTGCAGCGGGCCATAAGTCGGAGAATGCCTGAGCAGCAATGGTGACCTGCTCCTATAGGTAGGTCTTCTCCCTAGTCAGCTGATTGTGCTGTTCAGTAAGCGCCGTGATCTGGTTGTGCTGCTCGGTACACCGCTGCTCCAACTCTGAGTGAATCTGTTCGGCCTTTAGGGCCGCCCGCTGAATGAGTAGGTACAGCTGTGCTGTACCCCATGGTTCTGCATTGGTCGTGCTGGGTGCGCCCTGCTCCGGCACCCACTCCTGCGAAGGTTGGCCATTGGCCACTGATCGGTTTGAGGACTTAGGAGGATGGACCGGCGTCTACTGCTGCATTGAGGTGGCCATATCGGACTCCGGCTCCGAGCTCCGAGCTCCGAGCTTCGAGCTCTGCACACTCCGCCAACTGACGCGACGGCTGAGGGAACTGCGGGTGATGTCAAATGATTACGGTACGATTACTGTCTACTTATGGTACTTTATGAAGCAAATCTGAGCGATCCTAAGGACTGACAAAAGGACTGACGGAAATGACCTGGACTGACACTGGCACGGGGATGGATCCTACGCGAACGACACGCTGGACTGGCGCTGTGACACACTGGACTGGTCCGCCCCGACCACAGTCGGTTGCGGTGAGGTACCCGCAACTGACTAGTTATTTGAAAGACTGCTTATGAACGGAAAAGACTCCCTACGCTCATCCCCGTTGCGGGAGAGTTATTCGACTAAGCTACTCTACGGGTTCTCTCGGTTGCGAGAGTTATTGATGAAAAGTGAAAGGGACCTACTCCTGGTAGGGTTTCAGGCGTGCGCCATTCACCCACCCAGGGAGAACTGTACCGTCCAGCTGTGCCAACCGAACGGCTCCTGAGTCGCGGATCTCGATGACAAAGTAGGGTCCCAACCAGTGCATCTGGAACTTTCCTGGAAACTTTTGGAACCGGCTATCATATAAGAGAACTTTGCCGCCAACTTGGAAGGCTTTGGTTTTGATGTGGCGATCGTGCCACGCTTTTTGCCTGGCCTTCTGAACCTTCTGGTGGAATTCCGCCAGGAATCGGGCCTCGTCCAGCTCCTGCATCTCCTGGAGGCCTTCCCGAAGTGACTCCTCTTCTGAGAAGTGAAGAGACGTTGCGATCAGAAGACTGGGTACCGTGAACTTGGCGGGAATCACAGCTTCCTGGCCATACACCAACTGGAATGGTGTCTGGTTGGTTAAACGTTTCACCGTGGTCCGCTAGGCCCACAATGCCGCCGGGAGACGCTCGTCCCAATCGTCGCGTTGAGCATTGCAAATTTTAGTCAAGCCCTTTTCGAGAATCTTGTTGAATTCTTCCACAGTACCATTGGCCTGTGGGTGGTATGGGCTGCTTTTATGATGTTGAATCATAAATGTGTCCAGTAGTGACTTGACCGTGGCATTAATGAAATGCGTACCCTAATCGCTGGTCAAGCTCCGTGGGCAGCCAAAGCGGCTGATGATGTGTTCAAAGATGAACCGGGCAGCGGTCTCTGCCGAGCAGTCGCGTACCGCTGCTGCCTCAGCCCACCGTGTGAGGTAATCCGTGGCGGTAATGATGTACCGGGCCTTGGAGTGTCTGGCGACCGGGGCGATGGGACCTACGAAATCAACAGCCCACTTTTCAAACGGCCGCAACACATGCACTGGGTGTAGCGGAAGCTCGTCCCGGTGCGAAGGCCTTCCCGTCCGCTGGCAAACATCGCAACGCTTCACATAGGCCTTACAGTCAGCATGTACCGTCGGCCACCACAGGCCAGCTTGGAGCACCTTCCTTGCGGTGGGTTTCGCACCCACATGCCCTCCCGCAACACCACTGTGACATTCCCACATCACCGCTTCCCGTTCGTGGTCAAGAACGCATCTGCGCAACACCTCATCAAGGCCCAGTTTGTATAGCTGCCCCGCGATCAATTGGTAGTCGGCCGCCCGGACAACCAGGTGGCGTTTCTGGAGCGGGGTGTAATCCTGGGGGCATTGTCCCGTGGTCAGATAAGTGGCAATGTCAGCCAGGTAATCTGGTACTGCTTCGACTCAGAAGAGGTCGGCATCCGGCAGCTAATCGTCCAACGAGCCTTCATTCTCTCCCGTCTCCAACCTGGATAAATGATCAGGACCAACATTCAACCTGCTAGGCTTGAAAATCACCTCAAACGTGAATTCCTGGAAAAGTAGTAGCCAGCGACAGATCCTTCCTTCCAACACAGGATTATTCACCAGATACTTCAATGCAGAATGGTCCGTGAAGAATGTGAATTTTCCACCCAGAAGATAGTGGCGGAACTTCTGGAGGGAGTACACCATCGCCAACGCCTCCCGCTCGGTCGTGGTTTAATTCTTCTCCGCATCCGATAACCGACGGCTGGCGAAGTATACGGGGTGGTCAACTGTCGTCTCCCTGGGTTGCGCCAATACTGCCCCCGAGTGCAATACTGGACGCATCAATATGCACATGGAACTGCTTTTCCCAGTCAGGATGCACAAGTATGGGTGCCGTTGCCAAATTCTCCTTCAATGTGTCAAGTGCCTTCCTGCACTCCGTCGTCCACTGAAACACTTCTGACTTCCACAACAGTTTCTCCAAACAGGCCGTAACTTTTGCATAGTTGCGAATAAACCGTCTGTAGTATCCTGTGTGCCCAAGAAGTGCCCGCAACTGCTTCACGGTCTCGGGGGCCTCCATGTGGACGATGACCGCGACCTTGGCGGGATCAACGCAGACCCTTTGCTTGCACACCACATGGCCCAAGAGTGTGCCGAATGGAACTGCAAAAATACATTTCTTCAAGTTCAAGGAAATCTGCAGCTGACGACACCGGTCAAACATAACACGCAACAGGGAGGCGTGATTCTTCAACAGGCTGTAGACGGTCCAGTCATCCATGTAGACCTCCAAGAACTTGTGAATGTACTCTCGGAAAGCAGCAATGACAATCTGGGAAAACACAGCTGGTGCATTCTTCAGACCAAACGGCATAACGTGGTATGCGAATGATCCCCACTCAGTGGTGAATGACGTCTTTGCTTTGTCTTCCTCGGCAATGCGCCCCTGATGGTAACCCGAAAACCCATCAGTGAATGAATAAGCTTCGTTTCCTGCAACGTGATCTAGGACTTCATCGCTGAAAGGAGTGGGAAACGGGTCGTGGATGCAGGCATTGTTCAGGCTCCGGTAATCTACATAGACATGGATCTCCGCTTTGTCCTTCTTGTTCTAGATGACAATGGGACTCACCCACTCTGCTTCTTCTACTGGAAAGATGAGACCTGCAGCCAACATCTTGTCAATCTCCATCTTGACCTTCTCTTTGATACATGGGTTCAACCGGTAGGGTCGGTGCTTCACCGGCCTGGCCCCCGGTTTCAACGCGATGCGCATTTTGCCCAGATCCCCCTTGATCCCCTTCAGGTCCACAACCGAAGACGGGAACAAATCTTCGTATTCCCGGAGGAGGCTGAAAATTTCTTTTGTTGTCTCCTTGTCCCAGTAATCTCCCACCATTGCGAGCTTGGGTCTCTCGTCTGTTCCAATGTTCAGCTTCTTTGTCTTTAGGGGCTGTAAATGGACTCCTTCAGTCGTCGGCTCTTCAATGATGCTCCGCTCGCCTTCCCTTTCGTCGAAATAGAGATGCCTGAGGTCCTCCAGACTATCGTCATCCGGATCGCCGTCAATCCGGTGGCAAACCAACTCGCGCCTGACCTCAGGTCGTGACACCACCGGGCCCCCATCAGGCTCGGGATGGCGGAAAAACAAGACCTCCTTGACTGCCTGTAGGGCCTGAGACTCCTGCACCGTCTCCCCTTCGAACAAGAATCACCGCACGAACTTGTCCACGATGGCCTGCCAAGAGCAAGTGCCCCGTTTCCGCTCTTCCTCCAGGTACCAGGCCTGGGGAATTGTACCCAGGGAGTGGATAAACCTGTGGACCCACAGCTCCTCAAGGTACCGGGTGCTACGCCACTGTTCCTCGCAGGCCCGCAAATGGTGTCGCGAGTCGGAAGTTCCATGATACTTAAGCGTACTGCAGGGTCCTTCGTCCTCTTTAAAGCGTGCCCGCAGAGCATCCGCCACGCGCTCCCATCGCAACAGAGCGTTGCGGTGATTTTTCCACCACCGTGCCGACTTTGACTACAAGGCCACATCAAAAAGTGGCATCCGGCTTTTAGCTGGGATCATGTCTTCCACCTTGGTAATAAAAGTATTGACTGCCCGCATGTTTGACAAGGTGGGATATCCGCGGATCTCAGTCCCTACCCATCGGACTTGGGCAATGGAGGCACATCTCTGTGTGGTGGTCTCATACCCCCCTTGCTGCCAGTCTTCCCAAGCGAGTTCGGATCCGAGCTCCAAGCTCTGCACACTCCGACAACTAACGGAGCCAGTCGCAGTCGGGTTAATATAATCGTCCCGCTTTCCTGCGGTCATCTGATAAAGGTGGTCCATCATCTGAGCATCCTCCCGATTGTCCACCGTTTCTGTATATCGCGGGCCCTGATACGGGTCGAGAGGCTGGGTGACCCATACCTCCCCATCCTCAAAGATCATCAGCTCCTTCTTAAGGTCGATGATGGCGTAATTCTCAAAAGCCCAATCAATTCCAAGTAAGGCAGGATAGGGATCCTTATCACCCATGATATCAATAACCTCAAAATCGGTGTATGTCTTCACCCCTACAACGTCGACCTCGACACCCTCGAGCCAGCCGATTGGCAAAATGCAATACTGGTTCGCCATCCTGAGTTGGATTTGTGAGTAGGCTAGCCGTGGCCTTCCAAGAGCCTCCCATGTCTTTCGTGGCAGAATTTTGACGTCGGACCCCAAGTCCAACATGGTGTCGCTGATTTGGAACCCTGTGACCTGCGTGTTAAGCCGGAATTCTTTGCCTGTTCGTTGCTTGTTCCGCTTGACGCGTTGCACGTATTGAGGGCCAGCGTCCGCTGGATCTCTAATTTCTGTGCGCCCCTGCAGTGCTCCGTCCAAAGCATGCTTGAGCTACTGTCGTAGCGCAGCGTTGTCAACAATCCTGAGGAATAGCCGGAGCCAATCCTCGACCACAGTACCTGCGACGTTCTGCGCACCAGATTCTGGAAGCATGGGCTCTTCCAAACCCCCCTCGTTCCACAACTGGGCGAACGCCTCAACTGCCTCCTGGAAATACTTCTTCTGGACTTCGGGCCTGATCAACTTCTTCGGGGATGCCGGCCAAACCACTCGTGTTGGCTCCTTCCCGTGGGCATCCTCTCCAGTCTTCTTTCTGCCCCTCGTCACGATTGCGACGTTCTGCAAGTCTGGGGCGGCGGTCCCTCGCGGCTCTGAGTTTATCAGATTCGCTCCCCTCTGCCTCGCCCGTTCTTCCCACTTCTTGATGAGCTCCGGACAGTCTTCTGTAGCGTGGGCATTGACCCAGCACTGGGAACACCAGGGTCGTCGTGGAAGGGGACATTCTCGAGCCACATGACCCTCCTGGTCACAGTTGTAACATTTTACCGGACCAAGTCCGCCCATGCGGCCTCCTCGCATGCCTCTGCCTCTTCCCCTCGGAGCCTCGTTCACCCTGTAGGAGGGACGATCCAATCGATCTGCAAGTGCGTCGAGCGCCCTGCACTGCTCAGTGTTGTGATTCATGGACACGCAAAATTTGCAGTACACATTATTCGGGACCGTGGAGTACTTCTGTAATATCGGGCACATCCGAGGAGGATGCCCCAGCGTCCGAAAAATCTCGCAGTACTGTGTGGTGGAGGAACCCGGTTGCGGTGGGAACCCCGCGTAAGTCTGTTGCGGCTGGTATACTCCCTGCGGGTTTATTGCCGCGCTGCCACCAGGCGGTGGACCCCCCTGAATAGTTGCGACCGAGGGTCCTGCCCCTGCGCCGCGCAACCGAGGACACTCGGTTGCGACGTGGCCCGACCAGGCAATGAGTACACCAAACATTCGGTCACACTGGTCTCAATGGCTGAAGCTCCTTGAGCTTTTTAATCAAGCTGGCAATCTGGTGTTGCAACCCTATCAAAGAAGGATCTTGCGGGGCCGCCCCTCCCCCCCCCCCGATATTCCTGGGGGTAGCCCGCCATGGCTTCAATCTTCATGGCCTACTCCAAAGCGTCCTGCAGATTATCAATCTTCTGCTGAGTGAGAGGGGTTCGTGTCAAGGGGAGCAGAGCCTTGATGAACCAGTCCCTCTGGTGGTTTGGATTGATCGGGTAGCTAAGTTTCCCGATCGCATCCTTGAATCGCCGCATCAACTCCCACGCGGTCTCACCTTCCTTCTGCTTAATTTCCCACAGCTCTGACAGGCCCTGCTGGTCTGTTTAGGGAAGCTTGAATTCGCGGACAAAATCCCGCTTCACGTCCGCGATTACGGGGTTAGGATGAGCCTCGGACCACTTGATAAACCATCGCAGAGCCCTCTCTCTGAGCATGGTTTGAAATTCTATTAACTTCCCTGCATCTGGCGTCTGGCGAGCCCTCCAGATGGCTTCGCACAGGTACCAGTGTTGCTCTACATCATCATTGCTCCGTCCAGAGAACTCTGGATACCGGGTGAAAGATCCAGCCATGTGTACTTGCGGAGAATTGACCAGGATAAAGCCTCCAGGTCCTGGTTGCGTAACAGTCCCACTAGGAAAAATACCACTACCAGTAACGCTGCTGTTACCAAACGTTACTGACACTGATGAACTATTGTATGACCGACTCAATGCTTGTAAATGAATAAAAATATTACTTAAAGGTTGATACAGTACCAGGGGAATGTCGGGATCCTGGCCATGCAGAAGGTGAGAAGTAGGGCTGCCTGGAGGGGTGGGTGTCGTCTGATCTTGAAACATCCGCTGCATCACGCCGTGCCATTCATCATCGGAACTCTCTTCGGGCTGCATCTTTCCATTATCTTCGCTAGTCACAATCTCTCTTTCTCGCGTCGTTGGGCTCCCATGCACCCACTGCACTTCCACTGCTGTCCCATTTTCTTCCCGGGTATCCAAACCCATAATTCCTGTCCTCTGAGGCGCCTCCTTCTGATTTTTCCTCTCGATCTCTCTTCTCTTCAAATCTCGCATTACCCTTCTTCGCCACCTATCGGCGATCTGTGCCCGCCGATGCGCACGTCGCTCCCGCAACTTGCATGCGGCCTCAACATCCATTCCCCACTCCCCACTTTCACATTCTACACAGCATCGGTTCCCTCAACCCTTCCCCCAGCACGGGAGGTTTACGCTTCCATACTCGGTTTGTGGAATTCAATCAACCCTTCGTCCACCATCAGGGCTTTGATCCACAGCGGAACCTCCTTCAACAGCTTCCCTCTTAGCCCTAAGTGGAAAACAACCTCGGCTTCCGAGAAGGATTGATAGCACTTAGCAGCAAACTCCACCGTGTATCCTTCCAACGTGGTCCTTACCCAGAAATCCACCGCGCGTGTTAGTTCAGTGTCTACCCGATGCAGTGCCACCAGATCTTCGTGCACCCACCTGCGGTTTATCTTCCGCAAGCCTTCTTGGGGAACCGTCGCGCGTAACCTCTGCAACCAATTGTAAAGGTCCGTAGGGAACCTTCCCCAGAAAATTTTGTACATATCACTGGCTGAGTCAGAGAAAAGAACAAGCTCCTTGATCGCCGCCTCCTTTTTCTTGGTCAGCTTTGCTTGCTGAGCAATGAACTGGTCAAGATGATCATCCCACCATCGCCGTATCGCTCCTTCAAAAATCCTCGATACCATGATCTAGATCCCCTCAGAACATGCAGGTCCCGGCAACGGAACCATTTGTTGGCAAGAAGTCAGGTCTCGCGGACAAGACCCAGGTTCAAGAGTTGTGGCCAACAAAGGGGTCCGGTGTAGTCTAGGAACACGCCGGCATTTTCACCCTGCTCTGGGAAGCAGTGCATCTCACCTGAGGCGTGCCGCAACCACATGCAGAAGGGGATGAGATCAATGGCAAGGAACAAACCCGCAACCCATGAAGGACAGTGCATCGATTACATATCCAGAGTTATATACGCGAGATCACTTAATAAGCATTCAGACATTTGCAAATAAAATTTTAAACCAGCATAAACACATTACAAGCACATAAACATCTTATTGAGACAACAACCTTCCATTGTATTAATCTCTTGGCCAAACACATGATTACATGGCATTCTCACTGATAGCTTACAAATCTGATACAGATGGATTTCGGAACAGAAAGGCAGAATGGAGAAGATGAGGAACCATAGGAAGGACATGCATGATTCTTCCACAATCGCTCTGTGCATCTTTCCCTGTCTCGAGCCTCGCAACCTCTTCAACATTCTTTTTCGTTTCAGCCAGGTGACTGTTATTTATTCACCCACTCTTGCGACTATCAGTTCCTCTGTGTCTTTACTTCAGCTTCTCCTGGCTTCTCTCCGGTTATCTGTGTGTTTCACTTTCTGTCTTCTGCTGTGTGTTTCCTTCATCTGCACTTGTCCCTGTTCTATCTCCAGCTATCGCATGCTTCCGCGCCACCTTGATATCTCCACGACTCCTGGTAGTTGCGGCGCGGTCGTGGTTGCCATGTGTATTCATACCGCAACTCAAAAAAAGGTCAAAATTCAAAATGTCTTAGCCAAGATTTCAAAACTAAACAAAAACAAGGGCCCCAACAGGAGTTGAAAGTTCCTCTTGTTCATCTAATGCATTTATCATGTTTATATCAAGAGCTTCAAAATTTGATTTAGCCATTAATCTAGCTAGACCTTGACCTTTAATGAGTTTAGTTGGCTTGATTTCTAAATCATATTCAAGTATCACAGCTATCCACTTACCTCTCTTGCCATCTGGGTCCTGTGTTAGAATGTCTTTCACAACTGAATTTGGGACAAAGGCAATGATGTGGGAGTGTAAAATGTATACTCTGAAGTCTTTTAAGGCTTTGAATAAAGCAAAAGCTTGATTTTCCATGATGTTGTACTTCAGAGGAGCATCTCTCAATGCCTTGCTAAAGAATGCAATTGGTTGTTCCTGTCCCTTTGAATTTTTTTGCAATAGGACAACAACCACTGTATGTTCTGATGCAAATGAAAAAATGAAAAAATCTTTTGAAAAGTCAGGACTTATAAGAACTGGTGTTTTGGTTAATGCTTGTTTTACCAACTCAAAATATTTCTTTGCTTCCAAGGTCCATTTAACTCCTTGTTCCTTTTTCAGCATGTTTGTAATGTTTCTAAAGAGTTCAGCCAAGTTGGGTATGAACCTTCTCAAGAAATTAATCTTTCCAATGAAAGATTGGAGTTCCTTGATGTTTCTAGGATGAGTGATTTGCAATATAGCCTCAATATTTTTTGGGTCTATCTTTATTCCCTCTTCTAATATGATGTTTCCAAGCAGCTTACCTTCTTGGAGACCAAACATGGTTTTCTTGGGATTTAAAGACAACCCATACTTTCTGCATTTCTGGAAGACTATTTGTTGTGTAACCAGCTCCAAAAAGAGAAGAAAAGAGATATGAACGCCTTAGAAATAAGCCACTTCGAGGGGGCAACCTCCAATACATTACATAAATGAACAATTCTTGGATGATACAAATGAACAAAACCTCCTTTCTATATATAGGAGTCCATGGGGCCATAATGTAATCCTAGTGGGCCAAAATGTAATCCTAGCCGACCTAACAATAATAATTTAAGGGCACAATAATAACAAAATGGGGGTTACAAGGGTACAATAATAACAATAAGGGGTTTACACTAACAATAATAAGGGACTATACTAGTGATATAGGGACCTAACATGCCCCTCTCCTTCAAACAAGTGTTGTCCTCAACACTTGATTATTTCTTGATGCTTCTGTATAAAATTCTCATCCTCCCATGTGAAATATTTTACAGGAAAGTTCTTCCACTTGCTGAGATACTCTGAAATTGATCGTACTTGTCGAGTTCTTGTTTCTATGACTGCTTCATAACTTCTTTCAATATGATGTTGATATTCCTGTTGTTTCATTAGATTATGCACCAAAGTTGGGTTATCCTTTGAGAGTTGGAGAACTTGTTGTTGATGCTCGATGTGATCTTCCATTAATTTATCATCCATATTTGCTATTATTTGATCCTTCAAACCATCCAACTTAGCCTCCATTTCCGCTTTTAAACCATCTATTTCATCTTCAATTGCTCTTCGTAAGATTGAAACTTGTTGCACTTGGTACCGTAATTTTGATATCTCATACTGCAACTCTTCCTCTTCATGCGTCATAGTATAGCTTTTTGAGGGATTAATGGGTGTGGAATTATTTTTTGGAGGCATTATAGAACCCAATACTGATAAAAATTCTAAAATATGCCCTTGGAATCAATTCAAATTGATTCTTCAAACAAGACTTATGCAATTCGGAAAAATACACACCTTTTTCTTGCTTTGAGGAGCTCGATATTGAAATTGTATTATCTCTGTGATTGCAGATCTTCAATATCTAAAATTTAGCACTGAAGTAGACCTCTGAATTCCCTTTTGAATACCACAGGTCTGAACTGATTTGGATTCTCCAAGACAAAGTTGTGTCCAATCTCCCACAATGACCTAATTTTGGACTGGTTCAGTAGAGCAAATTTGTAGGACTTGCCACGTGTCAATGTTTCGTCCTTTGTCTCTGAAATTGATAGCCAAGAAAC
Source organism: Pinus albicaulis (assembly GCA_034641835.2). Lineage (NCBI taxonomy): Eukaryota > Viridiplantae > Streptophyta > Pinopsida > Pinales > Pinaceae > Pinus > Pinus albicaulis. The sequence continues at coordinate 349,475,026 of CM076570.1, read as the reverse complement.
TACAGTTTGTGTACTTGTGACCAATTTTTATGGCACTCAAATCCACTGCCCAGAGAGAGAGTTATTGAACTTGTCCCACGATCACCTCTTTGAGATGAAATTCAAGAGCCTGAAAAAGCACTACCTTCCACAGATCATATCTCCAAAAATATTGCGCACCAAGCTCTGATTTTTTTTTTCTTATTTAATCAGGATTTCATCTTCGCACCATATGAATTTCAGATTCTGAACCTTCGTAGAAAAAAATTTATAGCGCAAATTCCACGATGACCTTTTTAGGAGCTTGAAAAAAGACCTAACTTCCATAGATGATATCTCCGCAAATATTGCGAACCAAGCTTTGAACTTTTTAGACAATATTTCTTAGGATTTCAGCTTCGCACCCTAACAATTTCAGAATTTGAAACTTCGTAGAAAAAAATTTATTGCGAAAATGCCACGATGACCTGTTTGGAGTAGCGAAACCCTAGAATCCAAAGCCTCTGATACCAAATGTTGTGTAACCAGCTCCAAAAAGAGAAGAAAAGAGATATGAACGCCTTAGAAATAAGCCACTTCGAGGGGGCAACCTCAAATACATTACATAAATGAACAATTCGTGGATGATAAAAATGAACAAAACCTCCTTCTATATATAGGAGTCCATGGGGCCATAATGTAATCCTAGTGGGCCACAATGTAATCCTAGCCGACCTAACAATAATAATGTAAGGGCACAATAATAACAATATGGGGGCTACAGGGGTACAATAATAACAATAAGGGGGGATACACTAACATAATAAGGGGCTACAATATTAATATAGGGACTTAACACTATTTTCAAGTGTTCTAGCTGCTCTTCATCTGTTTTAGAAAAAAAAGTGATATCATCAAGGTAGATAATGATGAAGTAGCCTATTTCTTCCGAGAATGCTATGTCCATGGCTCTCTGAAATGTAGCACCGGCATTCATTAAACCAAAAGGCATTTTCACGTACATGAAATTACCCCAAGGTGTAGTAAAAGCTGTCTTTAGTTGATCATTAGGATGTACTAATATCTGATTGTATCCTGAGAAGCCATCTAGCAAAGAAATTCTTTTATAACCAACTACCCTTTGTAAAATATGATCCATATTGGGTAAAGGGTAGTTATCCTTCAAAGAGGCTTTGTTTAAGTTTCTAAAGTCGATACAAAGCCTAATATCTCCTATTTTCTTCCTAACTAACACTAAATTAGACACCCATTTTGAATATCTAATAGGAACAATAATACCAGCTTTATATATTTTCTTGATTTCCTTCTCAACCAAAGGTAACTGAACAGGGTTTATTCTGCGCAGTTTTTGTTTAAATGGCTTTTGGTTTTCCTTGAGAGGTATCTTATGCTGAATTATTTCAGTGTCATAGGATTTCAGATCCTCATAACTCCACGCAAAAACATCAGAAAATTCTTTATACAACTCTATGTATTTCAGTTTTATGTGAGCTGGTAAGTCTTAGACAATTTGATCATCTTTGGGTTTAGTTCACTACCTATATTGCACTCTTCTACCTTCATTTCCACAGGCTCCAGTTTTGGTTTCTTGGCTACATCATTGAAATCAAACAGCTCTTCCAAAGGGACCAGTCCTTTTGGCAAATCTTCAGTGTCAGATTGCAGTGTTTCTAACTCTTATTTTTCTAGATCTGCACTAATCTCTGTGTTATGTTCAAGTTTACTAGCTAATAGATTTATAACAGCAACCTCTGGAGAGTTTTCTTCTTTATCAAGTAGATTTTCTTCATTATAATAGTCTGTTTCATAATTTGAATCTGAACTTGGTAGCTCAAATCCATTTTTGGAATGTAAGAAGTCTTTTATTTGTTTGTCTCCGTCAAACACTTGCCAATATTTCTCATTGTCAGGGAAAGCTGGTCGAAACTTGATTTGGGTAGTGCATAGTTTGGTTTCATAAGGTGTCAAGCATGTTCTAGCAGCAAATGCCAAACCATTAGCAACAATATTCCGATTTCTTGGTACAAAGAGAAGCTGAAACTCATCAAATGTTTTCAATAAATCAAGGGTATCATTCCTATAGGCTCTAAGTCTGGGATGTTTGGCGCAATATTCCCTATTCACTTGCCTAATTATCAGTTTGGAATCACCATGAACTTTTATCCTTTTGGCCCCTAATTTCTTCAACAAGTGTAGGCCTAAAAGGAGGGCTTCATACTCCGCTATGTTGTTGGTGCATTGAAAAGTTAATTTGCAGGAATGTCCTTCAGCATGATTTTTCACTGTATTGTGAAGCCACACTCCCACACCCGCATCACTCTTGGTACAAGATCCATCAAAGTGCATACTCTAAAGAGGACAAGTTTTAGATTCACTAATTTGATTACTATCCCCTTCATCTAGTGTGTTTTTGGATTATTCTTGAATATCAACACTATGTTGAATCTGTTTTAGTTCCTCATGTTTTTCATTGTGTTGAGGACTCTCTTCTTGAATCTCAAGGTTGCAAAGCAATGGATGACTGATTCGCAGCTCTAGACCTGTGATTTTTTTGCTATGATTTTCTAATTTAGCAAACTGTCTTGACAGTTGTGTCTTGTCTTCCTCTCTTTCTGTATCTGCCTCTAATTTAGTTAAAGTCTCTTGTTTGCTGAATATTTCATCATTGAAAAGGATAAACGAATCAAGGCCTGTGTGAACAGAATAAAGAGGAGATTTTTGTGGTCTATCTTGGCTGGTAACCATGTATTGCATATGGGATTCCCTATAAAGTCTTCTTGTTTGATTAAAAACAGGGATGGTTGCATAGGTCATATCCATCTACACAGTTCCTTGTAACTTAGCTCCCCAATATCTTGATAACAACATACCATACTTGGGGGGTACATCAGCCACTACAATATCCATTACTAAAAATTTGGCTGGAATTTGTGCTAAGTTCACACAAAGGTCTTTGATCAAACCTAAACATTTCACTCTTCTTGAGTCGAAGGAGTAAAGATCTTTGTATGGCCTAGTGATTTCAAGGCCTAGGCTCTCCATTACATCTTTGGGCATTAAATTTCGGGAGGCCCCCGAGTCATGCATGGCATTGTGCAAAAATTTGTCATGAATCTGTAAACTAACATAGAATGGAGGAACTAGCCCTTCTTGATATCTACCTTCAATATTTGGACCAAATAAAAGCTATGGTTGGTCATCATTAAGATTTACAGTGTAATTATTATCTTCTATGTTAAAAGCCTTTAAAATTTGAGATCTATACACATCTTGGGTAGCTAATTCAGTAAGAGGAACATAGATTTTGATTTTGGCAATTTCCTGTTCCAAACTAAAAGGCATCTGATTTTTTAACATGTTTGTTTCAGCCTTATTGACTACCACTCTATCAACAAAATCAGTTTGATGATTTTTTCTATTTACATTGGTCAAAATTGTTTTAATAGGAACACTAGCTAAAGTACTAGTGCTGCTAAGATCTGCACTTTGTTTTTCATTAATTAGAGTGTCTTTTTCCTTGTTTTTATTAGAATTTACAGCCACTATTTTGTCTTTCTATTTTGGAGTTTTGGGTTTGTTTACAGGGCTATTTTTTGTAGATTTATCAGAGGTTTGGGTTTTGGGAGTTTCCTGATTGCTTTTACTCCTAAGGTCATACTCTTTTGGAGTCTCTATGATGACATTTTCCATTTCTTGATAATAACTTTCATCCTCAGCTCTTTTATCATCATAGGGTGTGTATAGACCTTGTTTCCTATTGTAACGAACTTCAAAATCATCATTGTCTACTCCCAACATGTTTATTTCATCTTCCTCTGTTTGTTCAGTTATTTCTTCAACTTCACTAACGTATTTTTGGTGAAAAGGAGGTGTAATCTGTTGATCATCCACCCTTGGTCTATTTTGAGGTTGGTTTCTCCTAAAATTCTCATTTTGATTTTGATTTCGGTTTTGAAGAGCTGTTTGGTTTTGACTAGCTTGTGCTCTCTCAAGTATGCTCATCTTTTTCATCATCTCCTCCATCATTCTTTCCATATTTGAGCTAGATGAGGAAGGTGTAGATTCCTCTCTAAAAGACACTCTATTCTCATTCTTCATTCTTGCTCTTTTCTCCATTAAATTAACTTCCACAGCTAAGGCTCCTTTTTGCATATCTTCAAGAGTTAAAGGATCTCTTTCTCTAAGTTGATAAGCCATTTCAAGATCAAATCCTTCAGGAAAATTGTTTAAAGTTGAGCCTTGTGAAGGTTTTAGATCTGGGGGAAGTGCATTATACACACTTTTAAACCTAGTACAATAGGCTTGAACACTTTCCCCAGTGTTCCTTTGGAGATTCTTGTAGTCCGAAAGTATTTGGAGAGGGTTTTTCTTAACTTCCCATTTGTTTAAAAATAACTGATGGAAGGCTTAGAGGTCATTAATACTATGAGGGGTTAAGCCCTTGAACCATTTTATTACTTCTCCCCTAAACTTTGAGCAAATAATCTCAGTTTGATAGTTTCATCATCAATCTCATTTCTGTCAAAGTAGTCACTCATCTCATCCACATGTTGTGAAGCAGTAGTAGCACCACTGGCATCATACAAAAGTATCTTGGACTGATAGTCTTGTGGAAGATTGACTAAGGGTAAAGGAAGGAGTAGAGGGGAATACCATGTTGCCATGATAGGAAGTTGTGGAAAAAGTGGGGGGTTTACAAGTGGAGGAGGTTGAATGAGAGGGGTTTGATGGAATGGTGTGGTTTGGATAGTGGATGCATGGATAACAGATGTGGATGTACCAACAAGAGATTGTTGAGTAGATCTAGGATGAGAGGAACCAAAATTATGAAGGAAATGTAAATCAGGTGGTGTAGTTTCTCTGCTACTAGGATGCTCACTTCTGTCTTGGGATGAAGGTGGAGATTCAGAGTATATCTGAATTATATCATCAAGTGACTTGGTTCTAAATGGGTTTCTTAAGTCAACTTGTGATTGTTGTAGAGCTGTAAGATTATTTGGGACAGAATTAGCTCTATGGAGTGATCTGAAAATAGTTGAAGATGTGGTCTTAGGAGACTTCCTAAGTATTCTTTCAGGGTTGTCAACTATCTCAGGGGGGTTTGGAATAGGATGGGCTCTAGTATGAATCCTTCTAGGAGCCACTATGCTATGTTTTTTCAGACCCAACTAAACAAGAAAATTTTAACCAAATATGACAATCTTTAGGAGGCTAACTGATCTTTAAAACAATAAAAACTTAATCTTTAAAGTGTTATTGACTAAGTTTGTATGATGTTATCAGAGTAATGGGTTTCCTAGTGGAGTCTTAAGGTCCGTTTTGGGTTGTGGAGTCACCAGGTGGAAATTTTTATCTTTTTTGGAGGTAAAATGTTTTATGGTCCACCACCATGCTTATTTGGATACCAATCTGAAATTTTTTTGGGTTTCCTGAGTTTTTTCAGTCCTATGGGTTCTAAGAGTGTCCTAAATTTGTTTCAACACTTAGCTACGGTGGTGAGACAAAGAAATTTTACTCTTATGGCTAAGCTAGTTGACTCCTTCAAGGTTTGATAAGCTCTTATGAGAATCCTAAGGGTTCCTTAGTTTGCCACAGATTCAGATAAATTTTATCATGATTACCATTTTCTTTGGTAGTGCTTGAAGAGAGCTACTTGTACTCAAGGGGTTTTCTAAGGTCTTAAATGTGTCTAAGATGAAATTAGACTCAGTCCCCAGAGGAGTCGCTAGAAATGTTAGTTCTGGTGGCTCAACTAGCTAACAGAACAAATTTCATTGAATCAAGAGGTTTCCTGAGGTCCTAAAAGTATCTAGGATGAATTTTGCTCAGAAATCCCCAGTGGAGTCACCAGAAATGTTAGCTCCCTGTAATTTCAGCAAATTGGCAAGACCAAAACCGCAGGGAGAACACTTGAACCACTTTGGGATTATAGGATCTAGCCCTCTTGAATCCAAAGAGGGATCTCTCTATAAAGTGCAAAGATTGATGTATCTTTAAGGTTTTTAGGTGTGATGTTAGGCTAGTTATGAAAAACAATGTTTTTCTTGTTTTGGTTGGGCTAAGATAAATGAAGGTGAAGGAAGTCTAAATGAAGGGTGAAAGTGTATGAAAGTGAAATAATGATTCAGCTAACAAGATAGGCAAGAAACAACTTCAATCCATTGGGCTATGGAGTCATAGTAGGATTTAATTGAAACAGCAAGGTTCAAGAGTGGTCCATGGGGCAAGTCATCTATGTCAAAGGATCTCTTTAAAGTTGATTTTATGGAATGGAATGAAATGATAAGAAGGGGAAACAAAAAAATGAAGAATAAAGAGCAGCCTAAGATCAAGTAAGTACTTTGAAACTATCCTGCTTTCAGAATACACTTAAGAAAGACATAAAAGTTATCTAAGATCAGGTAAGTACTTTGAAACTAGCCTGCTTTCGATGCACTTTCAATAGAAAAAATTTAAAACATAAATAGAATAGCTTAAGATCAAGTAAGGACTTTGAACCTATCCTGCTTTCAGCATATTCAAAGGGAAACTTTTCAAAGCAACTGTTGGAGAAGAAAACTCGAGGACAGGGCTAACCATAGACTTCCCTAGTTCATTCTTTAATTAGTAAACTTATCAAGACAACACTTAGGATAAACAAAGAATAGTCTAAGATTAGGTAAGGACTTTGAACCTATCCTACTTTCAACATACCCTTAGGGAAACTTTCAGACAACTTTTGGAGAAGAAACTAGAGGACAGGGATAACCATAGACTTCCCTAGTTCAACTTTACCTAGCAGACACTGAAAATAACATTCAAGAAACAATGTTTAAAGTTTAGACAGTAAGAGAAGGGAACACCAACATCTTTACTGGTTGGACTGTATTAAATCATTCTTAAACAACACAATTAGAAGAAAACATGTAGATAAAGCTTATCAGTGAGAGCAGGGTACCTTTGACAGTAAATCCTAAGTCTATAATTTATGTTCTTTATCAGAGAAGATGGACATAATGGAAACAAAAACAAAATGACAAGTTACAATAAGAAAAACATCACCATTGACATAGACCAGGATCCCGTAAATCAACTTGTATTTGAGGCTTCAAACCAGTTACAATCTTCAAGTCCAGTGGGTCTCTACAGCTTCAAACTTCTCATCTCAACTTAGGTATCTTCAATTAGAAACAAAGCTTAGAACAACTTTAGAAAACTATTTACATGCATCAGAAATTTAGAGACCAACCTTTGCCTCATCTTCTACAGAGGTATTTATAGAAGAAATGAGGAGGTGGGATGTAAAATAAGATTTTTAAGTTCAATTAATACAATTTTAATGCTTCTCGGCCTTTGAGGGGCTTAACAGAGAAGATTTCTGATATTTCCTCTATATTGATTGATCTTCATTAAGTATTTTAGCCACTTAGCAGAGTTTGTTGACTTTAAAATTCTTCAGGCAGAGTTTGTAATAACTTCGGTTGCTTTAAAAAAAATATCCCTGACTGAGGCAATAACTCTGTGTTCTTCTGATTTATTGCAAGAGGTAGGTAGCACTGTGGTGGCTGGAGAGGATTCAATTCACCTCTGATGTGGCAGTGGAGGCTTCTCGGATTGATAAATGGCTTTGTCTTTCCCTAAAACACCTTTAATTCACTTTAGTTCTGTGTTTTAGGAAAGATTAGGCTTAATCTGTGTCTTCCGGTCTTCATGATGTCTTTAACTCTGGATTAGGCCTTTGATAGCTGAATTTATGCCTTAATCCCTTAAAACTGTGTTAAAACCTTTAATCATTGATTTCTGCTTTGATTTTATCCCTGGATACTGATACTCTTTGTCTGTGGAGTTGCCTGTGTTTTTATTGCTTTTGCAAGTGCGCAGAGTGTTTTAAAATAGCATCAGTGCTCATGAGGCACGAATGAAACATGATATGGAACCCTGCATAGTGATCTCCTTCATGAATAAATGCCTTGGGGATCGTCATCCCCGACCCTTGATTTTCTTTTAAAACAATGGAAAAACCAGTAAAACCTGCACAAATAAAGAAAAATTAAGAAAATCTTGTGGGGATAGGTTTAAACTGCTACGGAGGTTTAGGTTAGAGAGAGGTCGTTGGATGAAAAGAATCAATGGTCAAGATTGCTTGTCGGGGTCAAAAGGAGAAGCGGTTGGATAAATGGTGGTTGGATTAAGTCCGGGCCGTTAGATCAGATTGATCAACGTTCGAGATTAATCGGGAGTTTATAATGCGGAAGGGGTAATATTGTAATGAAATGGAGGAAAATATAATGAAAAGGGGTGGAAAACCTTTGGCGGAGGAGAAAATGGGTTTAATGAAATTTGGGGTTTCAGAAAGATTCTGGGCCATTGGATTAGCCCAGCCAATAGAGATCTACGACGGAGATGTATCGATAAATTCCTTTGGAAGAATGGTGGAGGGCGATGGTTTAATGGTTAGATGCAGTTTGAGTCGTTGGATGAAAAGAACGGATGGCGGATATCAAATCGGAGGATGGCAATGTAGTGGAGAAAAGTGGTTTGGAAGAAAACCTGAATGGTTTTCACGCATATTTGAGGTGATTTCCAAATTTTCCCAAAAAAATGCGATACACTTCGCCGCTCACCACGTGTCCTGAGGAAAACCACTTTTTTCATGTGTTTTCTCGGCATTAAACCTCTGGCACAGAAAAAATGTGAAACAAAATGCCAGCCGTCGGATGGAGGGGCACAGATCCAACGGTGCGGATCGCAAGCGATGGTGGGTAAGATACACGGAAGGAAAGGTATGGTAGGGTCAAAGGTGGATTACATCTGGACCGTTGGATCAGGGAGTGGACGGTCAGGATTTATCGACAGGGAGGTAGGTCCCAAAGGAGTTGAGCCTATCGGGTTCCATCTAGACCGTTGGATTTGAACGATGAACGGTCTAGATTACTTCTCTGGGTAAATGGAAGGAATATGAAATGGGGGTCGGGCGAAGATCAGAGGCAATGTGGACCATTGATCTATAGAGATCAATGGTGGATCTTCACTAAAAGATTTTACACAACAGGATTTATGAAACAACAAAGGGAAGTCAGGTTAGATCTGGACCGTCGGATGTATGAAATGGACGGCCCAGATCTAATCGCAAGGTCGCAAATCAAGGGGAAACACAAAGGGAACGCGCCGATGCAATTAAGCGTAGGCCGTTAGATCTTAGAGAGATCAACGGTCAGGAAATAATCTGTGGGATAAAAACGGAGGAGAATGGGCGGAGTTTTGATTAATCTGGGTTGTCAATTCTTGTGGATTCGACGATCCAGATTGAATCGCAAGTTTTGCAATCGGAGGAGGAGAGAGGAATGGCACAATGATTTTTTGCGATTGATCTCAAAACTAGATCGATGGTCAGGAAGTAACTGCGAAGGTCAAAGGCGGAGGGGTGGGCTTTGGAACAGAGCAATGTGAGCCGTCGGATCTGGGTATGGTGGAACAGATCAACAGTTGACAATTCACCAAACAATGAACTATCGGGTCTTATTAAAACATAGGAAAATTGGGTTTTTAATAAAATACAAAGGAAATTTATGTTTCAGGAAGAGTTTTTTATGGTTTTTAGCGCCCGATTGCGGGGCTCGGGGTTATATGAAAAGACGAAGGGATCGGGAGCTTTCAAAGAGGAAAGGGCCTAATTACATCAGAAAAAATTGGAAGGAACCAACAAGGGATTGTTTGTTCATTTGCGATGTGATCAGCTGAGAACCGTTGATGCGGTTTTGGATCAATGGCCAATATTCATTTAAACTCCGAACTATTTGATTCATGAAATATCAAAGGGAAAGTTGGGTTTTATGAATTTCAAAGGAGGAAAAGGTTTCAGACTGGGGTTTAAGGACTTTTAGTTCCCGGTTGCGGGCTTATCGTCCTATGAGAGGCAGGGTTTATAGAATTTAAGCCCTCGGGGGCTAAAACTCTGTATAATAAAAAAGACTGTTTTTTGGGTTAAAAAACATAGTTTTAAGGGAAAATGATGGTTTCGGTAGAGGAAAAAGGCCCCTTTTAAAACCAATGGAAGGAGACCAAATGATTCAAAAAGGTGTTTGGAATGATTTTGAGGTTAGATAAAGGGTTTTTGAGGGGTTTTATGAAGGAAAAAGAGGATGAAAATGGGGGTTTTTTATGAATGAAATGAGGGGTAAAATGAAGGGGAAAATGGGTTTTTTAAGCCTTCAAAGGGAATTTTCAAAGGGTTAAATGGAATTTCGAAGGAATGAAAGGTAAATGAAGATTTTTAAGGATGTAAAGGAGAAGGAAAGTGGAGAAGGGAAAATGTGGGAAAATGGGAATTTTCAGCAGTGTTTTCCTTTGGTAATCAGCAAATTTTTTCAGTGTTATGAGGGAAACAGCAGTGAAGGTTTTCTGAAGGAAAAGAGACATCACTAAAACTTCAAGAACTCACAATTTGAAAATAAAATTGTTTCTTGAAGGATAAAAATATCTAGCCACCATTTGGTATGACAAATTTTTATAGGTGGCTAACATAGGTGATGGATCCTTTTCAAACAGAAGAAAACATAGAGTATTGGATGATTTCCCAAGGCAGAGCATTAAAAATGGATTCTACCTATCTATCTTGAAAGCATTCAACCAGAGATATGAATGAATGAAATGGTAAACATAACAAATTTACACATGAACACAGAAGAAAGAACAAATGCTAAAATTCATACCACAGGGATCCCACAAATCAGAGTTGCATTTCTTATTAATTCCCTGTCAAACTGTTACAATGGAGCGTAGAGCGTCCTCAAATATTTCCAACTAATTCCAGACTTTATTCCCCTTACCTCTTACAAATGATTGAAAATTACATTAAATAGACCAAAATTGAGGGGAGAAAGTCCACAGAAAAAGGGAGTTGTTTCACTGGAATCCAAACATAGAAAAAAGACCAACGATTTGCCCCTGAAAAGAAGGAACAGTAATACATTTTTGACCATCTTGAAGATTTACTGTTACACCCAATGAATGAAAAGAATAAACTGGTAGAACAAATCCCTTATAAATTGTAGCTAAAGAAACCGTGATGATTCTATGTCTGTATTTGGCTCTCGGCCTTTACTGTTTTCTCTGTTTTTATCCTTTGAAGAATAACCAACTTCTGAAGAAAATTCCTTTCGAAACCAATAAAACTGAAATATGCCTTTAATGAAGAAAGGTCTCCCTTTGAATGAAAAAGAGCGAAAGGAAAGGGAAGTGGGCTCATATGTGATCTCAAATCGCAATCATAAGAGGGGGGAGGTGTAATGGAATAATGCGATTAGATATCGGCAATGTGATAGTGTATAAGGGAAATGGGGGAATCGCAATCACAATTGGCGGAAAGGGGAACGGGATTGAAATGACGTGACAAAACTTGCAATGTGATTAAAAAAATGCGATGGGGTGAAGTCCTTATAAAACACAATAAAATGATTTTTGGCTTTACAAAGGGAAAAGGCCCTTTTATTTTGAATGGGCGGAAAAGTTCAATCACAATCGCAAATCATAGTGGGAGCGGGACATCATATAATGGAGCAATCAAAAACTGCGATGCGATAGTCTAATAGGGAAAACGCAATCGCAATCAGAGCGGAAAGGGAAGTAGGTGAAACAAAGTAATGCAATGCGATGCAAAACTTAACAAATATTTTAAAATTTGATTTCTCGCATTTACAATGGGAAAACCCGCATTTGTTTGGGAAAAGGGCGGAAGGCCTTATGGTGGGACCCGGGGGTCAATCGCAATTGGAAATTCAGCGGGGAAGGGGAGCAGAGCAAAGTGCTATGGGAAAATGCCGATTGTGATTGGTGCGACGGCGTTTTCATCGCATCAGCGGGGGAGTGCGGAGGTTAAATATTGATGTTTTTTTTTTTTTTTTTAATAAATCAAAGGAAATCGTGCTTTTGTTTGGGAGCAGGTCAAGAGTCAATCGCATCGGAATTTTTATGGGCATGGAGAGACTGCGAAGGTGCGATGCAATCGGGTGACGCGATTTCATATGGGTCGTCGGATCGTTAAGGAGATCTACGGTCAGGATGTAATCAAGCGGGGTTAATCGCAATCACGAGTTTCAATCGGAGGTAGACCAATCGGAGTTGCGATTTAAATGTTGCGATTGGATCAAAGATGCGATCGAAACGGAAGAGAAGGGGTTTTATAATTAAAAAATTTAAAATTATGTTATAAATTTTAAGGGAAAAAATGAGGGAAAGAGGTAAGATTAGGCTTATAGGGGACCTTTATTCACTTAGGCATAATTTTCAATCCAGGAGTCACTTTTGAGAGTATAATAAACCGTTGGAAAGCTCTTTCCGGGCTCTTTCTGATGGACATACTTAGAACATGATTTTACACTGAAAATGTTATGTAAAACACCTTTGAAGGGTTGGGAGGTGGCTTTGTGGAGATAGCAGCTTATGAAGTGCAGCTTATTACATATGAAGACATAAAATTACATAAAAGATTATAATAAAAGAAAAGTACCATGTTTTCACCTCAAAACATGGTTTTGAGGTGAAAATTACATCAAGTTGAATAAAAAATTTCTTTGATTTGTGCTTCTAAGTTTATTTTACCTCCTCCTGACTTTGCTGATATTCATTGACACTTGACTCATTAATTTGACCATGATGAGACCCTAATACCTAATGAGACCAACCCTATGTCCTACTAATATGGATTACAAAGTGAAATTGAATCATGACTGAAGACCATAGAGAGGAGAATCAGCAAGTTACACATGAGGGGAAACTGATAAAAGACCACTACCATCAATGAATTCATGACCTAATGGAATGATGAAAATTGGTATGGGACTCCTAATATGCAAATGCAAAAGAGTAAATTTTGATCATTGATGGCATTATGACAAGACTGACACTAACACCTTGAAACCTGCATCATTGTACAAAATACAAATAAGTATCCCCATCATAAATTACAACATCAACTTTAGCAACTGAAACATCTTTCTTCATGCAAGACAACAAAGGAATTTTAACCAAAGAGTGAAGATTCTACAAACCGCTATGAGTGCATACTCTATCACATGATATAGCTGCCTTTTCTGGCTGCACATAATTAGATAATTACATGAGCTCACCCATACACAACATTATGTAGTGCTTTCAATCCAAAACACACTGAAATGACATATAACTCAAAAGGCCTAAAGAACATATAATAAGTAGGAAACCTACCAAATCAGAGTTACTGTTCATTTAGCAATGGTGGCTCCTATGTAATACCTGACACCCCATTAGACGATAAATATATTGTTGCAAAGGTGGAAATTTTTCTAGCAATTTAGGAGTGTCAAGTTCCCTAGTTCTCTGCAACAAAAATATGTTTATCGATTGGAATTTTCCATTTTTCGTCCATCACATGTTGAGCATAAGGTTTAATATAAGTACAAGAAATAACTAAAGCTATCGGGTGCCCAAAAAGAAAATGCAAACAATGTATGTACCAAAGAATATAAACTAGTTGATCTAAGAAAACAATTCGCCCAAATTTACACATACAAAACAAAGGTACACTATAATCATAATGACTTATCCGTGTAATACTAGTAAGAAAGCATCAATTTGAAGCCTTTGCACCATTTTTATAGGCTATTAGGAAACATTTTTAGTGCACTCCAAGCAAAATGAGAAGGAAATAGATCAATGCACTTAATAGGCAAGTTTGGCCCACTAAGTCCTCTGTCCACAAAAACCATATCAAACATAGAAACTTTTCAATTGTCTTCAAAATAGATTGATCCTTTTGTTAGAAATAATGGTCATATTTAGAACTTAGGCTCATTAGAACTTAGACATACAATAAAGTCTCACTAATAAAGGAATGTAATAATGAGGCATTTAATTACGTCGAAGGCGTTCTATTGTGGGGTTTTACTTCGTGACATTGTTTGAAGATTCGTCATCCGCCACCTATTTTATTTTAATAATATATTTTTTTTCGATTTGTAGACCTGCTTACCTGGAGGCTTTCTTTGAAGTTATGTGCTCAGATGCTTATTAGGTCTCCCAAAGCATGGCATGGATCATTATGAAGGCACGTTGGGTCAGGGAAAACATACACTCGCTTCCGGACTTCTGGAGTAGGTCTCTTTAACAACTTCCACGGAACCTTGTGCCAGCGCCATGGCTAAAATCAAAGGTGAGTCCTAAGTCCTACTACTATAACAAGGGTTCCTACTGGACGAATTTTGCGTTTGTTGTTGTTGTTGTTGGACGAGACCACAAACGACAATTATGATTGAAGTGACGAAGAATGAAACCCTGGGACGGCTTGAATGTGCAGAGAGCAGCCATGGAGGGAGGCAAAAGCAGAAATTCTCAACACAATCCTTCAGTGCTGCTCTTTCTCTGGCTTCAAGGCTAGCGGCCCAGACCGAAATGTTGTAGGCATTAATGAGGCTCACCATCAAGGCTGCCTTCACTAGATCGCTCTGCTTGGCCTTCAAAGGCCCCACATAGGAAGAGAGCGATGAAACGCAGAGCTTCCGATACAAAGTCACATTGCATGAAGTTTTGATAAATTCCGCCATGTATGTTTGGTTGTAGTAGAAGTCATTCGCGTCCACCGTTGTTGCTGAAGCTAGTACCACACAAAACACGATAACATGAAGCATATGAGCTCTCGATAGATCCATGGGAATTCGAACTCGAGACATATTCAAAACGGGATAATGAATAAGCTTTGTGATGAAGCAAAGAGAATTGTAGGCGCTATGTGTTATGGATAGTTCTTGCTTAAGGAATTTTCTAATTCCCCACTGCATGTGATTGTGGCTGTTGATTTACACTTTTCCATGTATTTTATTATAATTATTGGCTCACATTCAATTGTGGCTGCCTAAAGTCGGTGGCTCTCTATATTTGATTTTAACAATCACACCAGAGTAGCCATGGAGGGAGGCAGAAGCATAAATTTGAGAACCAGAGGTCATATTCGATAACAAAGAAGAAGAAGAAGAAGTCGTCTTGTTTGATCTAGGGTTTACAAACAAACTCAACTTATCAACTATTGCAGTCATGCATGTGCCGGGAGAGACTGTGTCAAGCACTCTAATGGCAACAAATACAGTGATCCCCCCAAACTCTATATACATATGGGCAGTACCTAAATTGTTTGAATAATGATAGGGGGCTGAGGGTGAACAAGTCCAGCCAGAAACAACACCATTGAGCCTACCAACTGTATAACCAGTGGTCACCGGTAGTGGCCCTAGTCACATTCTGCAGGCTTTGCGACTGCTATCATAATTAGGCCCACAGGGAGAGTGGGGATGTCGTACTAAAAATTCTCCCTCTTGGATTAATTTTTTCCCCAGAGGAGAAGATATAACGAACCAGCAGCAGCAGTATATTATTTGAGGTTGGACAAATTTTTCGTTCGCATTTCCACCCTCTATTTGAATGGTGGAATTGGGATTGGAGGCGATGTTGGTTCTTTCATGTACAGTTTATGTGAGATACTAGGCCCGGGTCGGCGGGCCCTTAGAAAAGTTGTTGGCCGAAGAAAAAATTTATCATAACAGAGGATTCGGTGAGGCTTTCTTCGGCATTTTTTTGCACCAAAAAAGGTGCAAATGCTATTATATTAATTAATGTAGTGATTATTACTTGGGTATTTGGGAATTATAGTGTACTCCTTTGCTACTACGTAGTGACACATTGCATCTAATGAAGGAATGAGCCCACCTTTTCTCATTTAAAATGTCAATTCCTATCCACACATGTGTGTGTAAAAATAACATGGTATAAAAGAATTATTGGGGAGAAGAAATGAAGTTGGTGAAGGAGCCAAGGGAATGCTATGCCTAGTGAAGGAACTAAGGGTCAAATATAACAACTCAAATTGGACAAAAGATAACAAAGGCAAGCCATCCCGGAGTGAGTCAAAGGGATTGTGTATATGTATGCAATCAAACTATGAGAACCGTGAGAATTCACAACACAAGGAAAAACACACAAAAATATTGCAGAAGGCAGGCCAAAGAATCATAGAATTGATGATATCAAATCAATTTCTTGACTCATGGAGTGACACTAAGTGTAGGCACTTTGTAGGTTTTTCTTTTGTGAAGCTTGTCATCACATGGGTAGATATTATCTACTGAATAACCAAAGAATCGAGTCAGAGATGTCGTGAGTGAGTGGGTAGCTGCCAACAGAGATGTCAAAAGGTATAGCTTATGTTCATGGTAGAGCCTCTGAATCAAAGTGATTAAGCCACCAAAAGAGAAGCCAACCTGTAGCAGAGGATAACAAAGAGCATTGATAGTTTTAATACAAATTTTAACTAGTCACCACCTAGAAAATTTGAGAAATTGAGTTGCCAAAGCTGCCAAATAGAAGATGCATTTATTAGGAATTTAATATAGTATTAAATGTGGTTGTTATTAGTTAGGTATTTGGGAGATATGCAGTGTGCTCCTCTTCTCCTACTCTGTAATGACTCAATGAGACATCGCACTCAATGAGACATTGCATCATCTAATGAATTAATGAATCCACTCTTTCTCATTCTATTGTGTATTCATGTCCCACGTACATGTGTGCAAAAAAAATACATTTTAGAAATGCAAGTGTGGATTTGTGCAGACTGTTTCTAGGGAAATGATGGATACCCATTTATGTTGAGTGAAGTGATTCTTATAATATTTTAATACTCATTTATGTTGAGTACGGTGATTCTTATAATATTTTAATATTTTCACTCACACCAGAAGACTTCATTGCTTTAATTAGTGAAGAAGATGTTCATCAGTAGACTCATGCTATACCAAATCCTGCAGTTGGAGTATATAATGTGCCATCTACCCCATTGTATGGACATGGTCCTTGCATTCCACATGGTGATAAGTTGAGGCAAGTATATATTGGGGCTGGTATGTGTGCTATAATTACAGATGGTGGTCGAGTGCATACTTGGCAGACTACGATGGAGGGTGGTATTATAGGAATGGTAGTTGCAGAGAAGGAAGCTTTGACACCACTTGGCCATGACCTTCTCTGACACCACTTAGCCATGAGGAAAGCCACAAGGATACTGTGATTGTTAATCTAGGTTTGTATTTTGGTTTCTGCAAAGCACAATCTCTGTATTAGATTTATTGGTTTATATTTTTAATGTATGTATACTTGTTGTTATACTCTCTGAAGGAAGTGTAAATGCTAAGAGGTTTTTACTTACCATTATCTCTGTGGGGTAGCTGACACGGAAGATGTTGGCTTCACTACAACTATATTTTCTATGTACTAGGGGTTTAAATAACAATAATATTCATTCTGTTGCAGGTCTCAAGTCTACCACGAAATTAATATGTGTAGCAGCAATATCCTTGATAATAGTTGTCAAGAAGAAAACCAGAGGTTGAATGGGACTAAGGAAAAAACCAGTGATGCATCATCCTGGGGTTCTGATTTTTTCTTGTACTCCAGAGATAAAACCTTTGGAGCAGACTCAGTCTTCTATTCGAGAAACACGAACATATTAATGAATATTTCTTTAAAAAGGAATAATTCTTAGAAAATTTCACTAGGGCTTTGGAAATAACAAACAAAATGCAACTTAGATGTCTTGAATAAATTGTATAGGCTCGTAAGGTAGATGTTCATACCGACTACCTACGCTGATGACTGATGATGCTCTTGGGACATCTCTAACATACTCAATTTTCAAAAAGAATGATGCAGGTGGATGTTCATTCAGTAATTTGATTCAAACCCTCTACCAGAAGCCTGGCCAAACCCTTCAAACCCTGTTGCACCAGAGCTTCGTGAAGCCATAGGGACAGATCCGTTCTACTGCAGAACTCTAGACAAAACCCTCAAAACCTTAGCAAATTGAATCCCATTTTAGTTCAAAAACCAAGACGGAGATAAAATGGCTCCAAAGCCCAGGAAACGCATGGATTTTTTATGTCGTATATTTACATTTACATGTATAATGTGCTCTGCTCTCCCTGTTTAGTTTCTTTCCGACTTGCCGCGGTGAGAGCAAAAGGAATTTGGAAAAATTGTATTGCAATATACCAATTATCTTTATTTTTTTAATTTTTCCCTCCATAATTTTGATTTTTCCCTCCACCATTTTCATTTTGATTTGGGTTTAGAAAAGTATTTAATTTTTTAAATATTTATGAAGTTGTCAATTTGAAGGGAATTTTTTATTTTTCTTGAAAAATAAGAAAACAAATATGTTTTTTTTAATTAAAAAAAAAAGAAAAAAGAAAAAATAGATTAATTCATCTTTTAAGTTATTTTTAAGATATATAATGTTTGTATACATTTTATAGAAGATTTTCACCTTTTTTTTAAGTGAAAAATATTATGATTATATTTTTAAACATTTGTTTCATTGAATTTTTTTTTAAACATACACTTTTATATCAAAGCATAAGAACATATAGCAATATATTTATAATTATTTTGTGATTAAGTTGGTTATAATTCATTTTAACATGTACTCACAAATGTGGAAAAACATCTCTCGGGTATTTTTTGCATGGAAAATAAAGGTTAGCTAAACAATTTGTTATTAGTGTTGATGGGTATTTGGCTAGTTTTACACTATCAAATGCCTAGATCAAATCTCTTGAGTAAGGTGCGCAAGTCCACACTAACAAGTTTATTGTGGATGTCATCCATGAATGTGGGGAAAAACCCCTTTGTCTCTAAATTTTAACACTGCAGATGGATTCAGAGACCCCCTTTATCTCTGAATCCATCCGCAACGTCAAAATTTAGTGAAATGTAACACTTTAATATCAAAATTGCAATGTTCCATCTCTGTAGTGACACAATTAAAAATGACTAGCATAAGTGACTAAATCATATACTTCTTGTACTTGCTAGTTGGTCATATTTTTATTCTTGGACTACAGTGTTCATTTACGTTAATCCTTTTTAATTTTGTCACTTATTATCTAGTCATATATTGTAGTCATGGACTAAATTAGCCATTTAATTTAGTCATTTTTAGTTGGGTCACTTATTATCTAGTTGTTTATTTTATCCCTAGACTAAATTAGCTGTTTAAGTTAGTCGTTTTTAGTTGGGTCACTTATTATCTAGTTGTTTATTTTATCCCTAGACTAAATTAGTCATTTAAGTTAGTCGTTTTCAGTTAGGTCACTTAAAATTGTTCAAATTTAGTAGTAAGTCACTTGAAATAGTTGTGGTGACTAACTTTTTTAGTCACCTAGTCACTAATTTCATCATTTTCTACTAGTGTTTCTTATGTGAACCACTTGTGTGTTGTTAGGTAAGGTGCATCATATGCGATACCTCAGATATGGTGTACTATGGCTCAAGTGTATATTGATTTAGTGCATTGAAGCTTAAGTATGCCACTCATAGTAGATAACTTACAAGGAATGTCAAATATGTGTCTCACTTTGAAGAGTATCACTTATATGTACATTTATTATGGGGCATAACTTAAAATATTGTCATTTATATGTATGTTTCTTCAAAGTGTGTCACCTATGGGATGGTGTGTTAGGTATAAATTAGTCACAATGGTCTAAACAAAAAATCCATCCATGTAGTGTTTCACGGCTTCATAAAATTCATAAATATAATGAAAAAAGATAACATCCCAAGGAAATTGCACAAATAGCAAGTTTATGTTGACCTTTCAATAAAAAATGGCATTATCCACACTTCTCTGTAACCGTCAAATAGGTTTTTCACACTTAACCATAGACACCATAGATTAATACAAGTTGGCATAAGAAAAACTCTCCAAACCCATGATACAAAATTCTCATGACCCTAGTGCCTCCTATGGTTACAAGGCACCTTGTGGGTGCACCGCGATCTCTCGATCATGTGGCACTAACGTGTTTCACAATTGCCTAGTGTAGCACAATGTTAATCCACCTAGACTACGCTTCCCAAATTATACTACCTATTTCAATCTCTATATTATATTAAAGTTAAAATTTTCATCAATATAGAGTAGTAATAATATTTTCATTTATACTTTAGTTGTATTCATTCATTAACATAACATGAGCATTATATGCAAGACATTAAAGTAAAATTAACATCATCATACACATGCACTATCTCATAAGTAACAACCCTCCATGTTAGCTTGATGGGGCCTAAACCTAGGTTCAGATATGGTTGTGCGAACCAACAAAACCCACTATCACTGGCCCTCTTGGAAACGATATGTTTTGCAGACCAAACTCTCACCTGAGGCAATATAGGGGGATGCTAGAACTAGGTTTATGAATCCATAGGGACAATGGAGTGTGGATTTAGGGCTTATCTTCCTTTCAGAACATGACAGAGCTTCACAGAACATATCTACTAATTATATAGTCGCAGTTCAACACTTCTGTTGAACTATCTTGTAGACTGTGCGATCTTACTTTAACAAGCATAAAACAATATAAATAACAATAAACAAGACTTCACGATGCAATTATAAGTAAAACAACATAGATAACCTAAGATACAAGTAAAGAAACTCAAAACATAGATCTGTCTTCAAAATTATTTCATTAATGCTCAGATTCCCCAATACAATCTATTCCACCATGCACACTCAATTGTAGGGGTCTGCACACTCAGCTGCAGACTTCCTAAGGTCTCTGCGCACTCAGTTGCAGGAGCATTTACTCTAACCCAACCCACAAAATACAAACTCAATAAAAGCTTACATCTAATTGCATCACATAAGCATCATCTTGTTAGTCATCAGTAATTTTTCCTTTTTTATAGATGACTAAATGCTTATCCTAGATTTCTAGAAACAAAATTCATGAATATTGTGAGTTCTACAAATCTCACTGCTTTTATTATCCTTAGGATAATTTTTTCACTATTTTACTACTCTATCAAGTCATGGCCAGCGTATCACTCTTAGAAGACCCATCATGGGCTCATGCCACTCATTTTTGTCCCATTTTTACACTTGTGACCTTAGTACTATGTTCTCCCTACTTATAACGCTTCCACTTCCACCTCAAATTGCCAAGTAGCCTAACCTTTTCCCCTATTCACCAAGTGCCTCAAGAATTGGTGGTCTCAAGCTACCTCTCTAGGCTCTTTAGATAAATCAAAATCAGTATTTTTGGGTTTGAAATGCATAAAGTTTGTCATAAGCTTTGTTTTACACCTAAAGACTCCAAGTCAAGTTTTCAGCCAAAGACCAGCCCAAAGAGCCTCCCACTAGGTCATTTAGGGTTTCATAGGTTATATGATTGTTTTGGTGTTCTGAATAAATTCTTTAAATGTGCCAAGAATATGAAATCAAATGGAAAGGAGGGTCAGCATCTGATTGTCCAAAATAGATCAAAAAACCCTCAAGAAAGGCCTCCTTGGCCAAGACAGCATTCTGCAAAGGTATAATTGTGCATCTTAAACATTTCTGCAGGAATGATTGAGATAGCTATCAGCAGAAAAATAGGTAAGGTAAGGACAACTCCTCACTAAAGGACATCCACAACAACAAAAAGGAAGAAGGCCTATGTTTAAAGCAGTATCAGTATGAGGGAGGTCGGGTTTTCAAGTGAAGACAATTACCTTCCAAGGGTCAAAGGAATAAAAGTATGGTTTTGGGTTATAACATAGAAAAATAACATGAGCATAAGTTTACTATTGATTAAATGAGTGGTCTAACTCCAAGAATGACAAAGGGTACCAAAAACATCTGTGTCATGGCACCTACTACAAATCAGAACTGGCCAAGAGTAGACATAGCGGTTATAATTTATAATCTATGTCACAATGGATACATCACTGTCAAAATCAGTAAGAGGGTAAGAAAAACATGTTTTTAGATTCACTAACACTTAGGAATGTCAAAAAGGGGATAAAAACATGTTTTCAGTTTATCAGTGCAAGCAGAAACAGGTTTTTTACAGTGCGAAGACCCTCAAAGGTTAAAAGGGACCTTTTTCATCTCTCCAATAAGCCATCACCAAAAGAAGAAAAGTCACTTTGAAAAGTTTTCAAATCACCTGCAAAAGGTCAAAAAGGATATCAGTCAAATGATAAAAGAGATTAAAAAACATTACAAAGTGGGTTTAGGAAAAAATAATTTTGCATGCCTAAGGCCATAATAGTCAAATTCATTTAAACACTTGACTTATTGTGCATTTTCTATTTGCAAGAAAAGCAAGAAAATCCTGCCGGAGAAATTTATGAGTTTTGGGACAAATTCTAGGCCAAGTCCCTGGCACTATGCACAGACACTAGCACTGCGCTCACAGACCCTGGTGTTGGGCGAATAGCCTCCTCCACAGTTCAAATTTACTTGGTGCTATGCATACACCGGGTGGTGCTACGCTCAGAGGGCGGCGCTACGCACAGGCGAAACAACACGCCCATGAATCGACTCTACCTGGCATTGTGCTCAAATGGAGGCACAACCCACCTGGTACTGGGCCCACAGGACGACCCAATAGTGTGGGCAGGGCGTTGTGCTAATGCAGAAGTCCTCCAAAATTGCAAAAAAAATTCCTAAAGGCTCAAGGACATCCTCAAATTTTCCTTCAAAGGCCTGCAGAGGAGCTAAATCTGGTAGGTGCCCTATTTCTCCTCCTCTTAAGTGTTTTTAGTCATTTGATGGTTAATTGAAAGACTAAACCCTAATAGTTTCAAGCCCCAGGTCTTCAAGATAATTCATCCTCTGTTTTAACCCCCAAACAATTTTCAGTGAAAGAGAATGAATTAGGGTAGTTTCATTTAAAGTAAAAGCCTTCATCAACCTCAAAAACACTCAGTCACATACCTTGCCTCCATATCGCTCATTTGCAAAGCTTCCCACCATCATTTCTATTTCACTCCTCTTGCCCAAGTTTTCCCACCATCAGCCCTAATCACCATGTCAGGGGAAGAAGACAGTGGCAGCAGTGATAGAGGCCAAGGAGCTATGAGGCCAAACCATAAAGGAGGGAAATTAAGTAGATTTGAACCCTAGAGCACAATGGATATCACCTCATCTCCCATGATCCTCTCATGTTTCCATAATGTGGGATGCTTCCAATTTTGTGAGAGAGTCAAGCAAGTGTAAAGCCACCCAGAACTTACAAGGCTTTTCATTCTTAACCCGCACAACGAACAATCATGCCTTGCAGGATCGGACTTTGAATTATCAGTAGATGACATCTTTAATGCTACTGGTATCCCCGCTGTTGGTGAAAAGTGGTTTAAGAAATTCAAATTGGACAAGAACTATTATGAGCCATTTGTCAAAAATAGGTACAGAATGGCCTGTAGGGCTATCTTTCCTTTCTCACACCTAAAACAGAGGTTTGCACCCTTGATGAGGATTATCATGAAGTAATTTACCTGTGAATGGAGGTACTCCAAAATTTATTCCTACCATGTTAGACTCCTCATGCATTTCAGAAGGGTCAAGATGATCAACTTGCCCTACTACCTCTATAGAAGTATGGACAAAATGTCTTCTATTGTCTGGAGAAGGAGTCCTTCCCAACAAATGCAAAGCTTATTTCACTATTCCTTGATCAAGATGGTGGTATTACATTAGTTGGAATAGCAGGGCATACCTTGGGAGGTATTCATAGCACATGAAATCTTCATAAGCCCACAACTCCCTCATCAACCTAACTTTCCCTCATCATCCACACAAGTTCCCTCACCTCAAGAAAACCTCCCTTCTTCCCCTTCTCTTGATGCATCAAATGAAGAAGAGGCAGATGATGAGGAAGAATAAGAAAATTATGAGGAGGAAGAGGGAAATGATGAAGCAGGGACATAAATTGATGAAGAGGAAGAGGAGGTAAAAGATGATGAAGAAAGTGGTAGTGATAAAAGGTAAAAACAATGAGCAAAACAATGATAAAATGGAAGAGGATGATGAAGAAGATGAGGAGGTTGAAAGTGGAAATGAAATGAGCAATGATGAAGAGGAGATCAACAATAAAATAGAGGATACAGAGGAAGAAAATGAAGAGGAAAGTGAAGAGGTAGAGACAGAAAATGATGATGAAGATATGACAGATAATGAAGACATGAAAGAAGATGAAAATGATGAAGATAAATATAGTGAGGACAATGAAGAAATTGAAGGCGGCAATGACAAAAATGAAGCCAGCCTCAGTGATGATACGAACAACAAAGAAGAAAATAGTCATGGCAGTCATGACAGCTGTCATGATAGTCATGACAACAATCAGCCCCTCAGTGATAATGACAATGATGACAGTGCAGAAGACAAAGATGAAGGTAATCCTAGTCATGATGACAGTGAAAAAGGGGAAGAGGCTCATAGTCAAAATGATGACTACAACCATGATAAAAACACCAGCAAGACCACAATCATACCTCTTTCACACACATATCAAAGAGGGCTAAGGCTAGTGTTGCTGCCTCCAAAAGGAAATGGAGCATGCCATCTTCCTGAACTCAAAATATTGACAAGGGCAAACAAAAAATGAAGAAAGGTGAGAAAGATAAGAGAGGCAGACAAACGAAACAAAAGCCCCAATTCATTGACCTAGACAGTGTTAATGAAGATGAGGAGATGGCCACTAGAATATTTCTCCAAAGAAAAGATGCACAAATTAGGGAGCTGGAGAGAGATTTCACCATGGCACAACGTATTTGATTTTGCAATAACACTAATCCTCGATCCTCAATGGGAGCTGGAGAGAGATTTCACTCATGGGATATTTTGTGCCTTGGGCCTTGCATGGTCTCTTGGGCATTTATGACATTTTCCAACCCTATCTAGGGTTTTTTCCCTCCTTTGCTAAGATAAATAGAGCATGAGGGCTTCATTGTAAATGTTTTCATTTGATGAGTTTTGAGAGAAATACATGGTTTTCTTGAGTTTGAAGGAGAAATTGGTCTTGTAGAGTTTCTGAATGGATTGTTTTGATTAATGATGAAGGAGGATAGCTTCCAGGATCCCTGAGCTTGGTTATTGGTGAAATGCCTCTCTTTCATATTATTGTTTTCTCATGTTTTCATTATGTTTCTATCCTTCTATGTTGTAGTAGAACATAAGAGTATAGGCTAATAAATGTTTTTGGAGGCACCTTAGTCCTTCTTGTTGTCTATTACCTTTATGTTTTCTTCTACTGGGTTTGTTTAAGGAATTCTTAGCCACTCCTTAGATATACCTATGCTTGTTTATTCCATGAATTATTCAATATAGTAGTTTTCAAATATGTTTTATGGTTAGCCCTGCCTATTTTATGCTATTTAAACTCTGTTTTGGAATCTCTCTTTGAAGTATTACTTATTAGGTTTTAGCCAAAGAGGCCATGTTTTGATCATGCCCTTTGTCCATGCTTAAGAAGTTACCTTATAGTTCTTTGTAGCTTGATCATTGATGTTTAGGCATTCCCTCTTCATTGATTAAAGTTATTTGTTATCTTGAATGTTTTATAACCTTGAAGGTGAAATCACTAGAAGTTAAATGAGTTTCTTGCCTTCTATATTTCATTGGAATTGTTCACCTTGAATGTTTGTTTGCTCAAAGTGTAATCTAAGAGCTATTGGTTTGCCCTGTCTTATGATTATGTCCCTATGTTAATCAGTATTTGAGACTAAATTGTTTAAAATTATTTGTTTAAGGATTCTTTACTGCCCTTATACACCTACTATGTTCACAAACTTATTGTTCATTTCACTTCACACATGCCTTATAGATCCATTTGACCATGCTAGATTTGCCCTATTATGCATCTTGTTTCATTGTTGAGATACCCATGACTTTCATAGACTCCATAGCCCAATGATTTGAAGACCTCTCACTCCACCTATTCTACTTTACCATCTTACCCAACCAAACAAACAACAAACCCTACACTTAACAACTAGCCTAAAATCAAACCCTAACATCAAACAAGTTCATATCCTTTGCATACAATAGAGAGAACCCTCTCTGAGTCTAGGAAATCTAGGTCCTAGGACTCCAAAGACTGGTCTGATGTTACCCTGTGCATTTTTTCTACTAATCTACTAAATCACGGGACCCTAACACATCTATTACATGCCTATCAAGACTATCCTAGACTCCTTATACAGTCTTTACATTTACAATACCATGGTCTGAAAACCATGGGCAGAGCTCAATGTATACAAAATATTCCCCTATTTTTACAAAATAAGGGGCTTTGACCCACCCTAAAGCCCATAAAATTATAACTTATCTTCGCGCTGCGCACTCTAATCCTCGATCTATAGAGTCTTTCTCAAAATATTCTATCGAGGGGTCCTATGTCCAACATGCCCCCAACAAAAAACTATGGCTCGTCTCGAGTCACTCTACCTGTGTGCCCTCAATATGTGCTTTGATAATTATCAAGGCATCCTTCAGAGGCAGAATTGTGTTGGTGCAATACTTCTCTGCTTCTCAAACTTCGCTCAGCAACTTTTCAGTAGTAGGCCCTGTAAACTTGGATGAAATGTCCTTCTATGTCTGGGGCAGGACCTTCAACTTCTTCTCGAAAACATCTGATAACTGACTAACTTCAACCTCCCATGGATGTGTTTTGGCTATAATAAGTTGTTCTTTTCTGCATAGCTCATCAATCTGTCCCTACAAAAATTTACCTTCTTGGAGGCAGTATACCACTAGATTGGTTCTAAGGAATTTGTTGTGACCTTAATTTGATCCATCTGCTCTAACTTCTCGCAAATTTCCTTCTCAATTGTTTTTACATGGGGGTCCTCCTATAGTGAGACCCATACATCCATCACTTCTCCATAAAATTTAAGGCAATAATATTATGTTGAATCAATCTTGTCATGGGCATCCTTGATCTCGGATGCACGTTTCTCTCATACCTCTAGTGGAGTGGAGGGCTGCAATTGCATCTGCAGCTCGACTATATTCATCTGCATCTCAAGGCACACTTGGTCGACCTCGGCTTTGGAATATTTTATTACAGTCGTGATCTGTGCCACTTTTTCCTCTAGGGTAGCTGCAGGCTGAATCTTGAGCTGAGGTAGGTCCCTGCAAGACTAGGAGATAACTTCCTCCAAATTCCGTCTTTGCGCAGTCGCTGCATCACACTCCTGCACAGGCATTTTTTTTTTCCTCGGCCATCCTTTGTCCTTCCTACCTAGAATATTGTATAAACAAGAGGGCACACTTCTCTCTGAGCTTTAATTCTTCAGTTACACCCTGGTGGAACTCGTGTAATATCTGGAGAGGCAGCGCAGCTAGATTAATCCTTGTGTTCTACCAATGCACCACCTGTTTCAGCTTCTCTGTTGTATCAAAACATAGTGTGCATGCAGTGATTGGAACTACACAAATATTAGTTGTAATCATCATTTCTTGTGCTTCCATGCTTGCACTTGCTTGTGCCCCACTTGCTTGAGTCATGCTCGCTTGAAGCCTTCTCGCTTGACTCACGCTCACTTAGACTGCGCTCATCTGTACCTGCAAATATTTTAGGCCCTTTTGGATCTCCTCTAGTACCTTCTTGTACTGATCCTCAATTTTTATCCATAGATGTTCAGTGACATTCTTAACAGTATCTCCTATTTCATCAAGGCCCCCCCTTAGTGAGGACCATAGCTTCCAGGCCTGTGGACCAGTTGGAATTCACTTTCTTTCATGCACCTTCACTCTGTGGTTGTCGCCTCTTAGTCGTAAGAGTGGAGGGGGGATCTGATGGATCCATAGTTGTATCATCACCTTGAGTATCATCCCCTCTTGTATCTAGAGCCTCTGTATTTGTGTAAACCTTGCTTCGGTCTCTTTATAGGTCGCAAATGTGATTGTCTTGTGTGGTTTCCTAGTGGCATTCTTTCCCTTAGGCACTGTGGACTTCACACCACTCATCCTTGCTTGCCTTGTCGTCGTGCCTTTAGTGGGCAGAGTTATCCAATCGACCGACCATTGAATAACTATGGCTGCAACATCTTCCTCTTCTACCAGGTATGACAGCTCGTACCAGACCCTAGCAAAGTTCTTCTTCGCCCGGATATGAACATGGTGGAAGTCCGTTTTGAAGTTTGCAACCTCCTGATATTGATTTAAAATACTTGGTGATAGCCAGGGCTTTTGGCTAATCACCATGCGTAGAATCATTTCGAATCCAACCCAAAATATCCATTACTCTGGTGGGCTCCTTTGAATGCAACAACAAGGCATAACGCGTAGCCTCGCAGATATCAGGGTCTATCAAGGAGAACTGCGACTCGGGCTCCCTCTAGGCCATAAATGCTATTAAGAGAAAGATCCACGTGTAGTTTAACTGCTTTCCCTCCTCTTGAGCTTCACGATAGTTAATTAAGAATTCATTGCATAAGTATTCCGCCCAATTATAAACAACTCCCTTCCTACACTCTGCAGCCAAAGGCACTACCATCACAGAAACCTCCTATGCATGGAAATTTTGCATGGTCTTTCCTGCCAAAATGTGCACAAAAAAGTGCACACACCTATTTGTGATGGATTTAATTGAGTAACCCTTGGTTCCCTTCATTAGACCATATTCTTGCTTCAACTGGTCTACAAGCTTCTTATCCTGATCCTTGCCGACAAATGCTTCTGCAGGGTTCAAAATGAGATAAGGAGGTGTCGTGATCTTCCTTATCAGCATCACATCAATGGGAGTCCACTTTCCCAACCATAAATAGTCATCATGCACCAGGGCCAACAGATGGTGCACACAAATGGCGTTGATGATACTTCACCCGAAGTGTGGAACATATAGCATGTTTAGTATCCCCGCATCCTGGATGCTAGCTACCCACTTCATCGGTTCTAATATTGTTACTCTGGTAGCTTCATAATAGGAGGAGTGTAGATATCATCTCGGCTCGAACTGTGGGTATTTTCTGCAGTCGTTAAAGTCCCAATCCTCCATCCACAGTTGGAGCACCTTTCCTAACAATCCCCCCTCAACATGCACTTCCTCCGAAAGTAACGACATAAATATATTATATTTGACAGTGTCTTTATCCTTTGTAGGCTTCACAACATCTAATTTCCAAGGCGGAATATATGGGGGCAACCTAGAGATAGGTTCTACCTCTTCTGCAACAATATCTTTTGGTTCCAATTTTTCATCGACCGAATCTTCTACCTTGACAACATACTTTTTTCAGTCTTGGTCCCCCTTACTCTTTTATTCCTTAGGAAGCTTCTTTTAGGGTGATGATTGTAGCACTGAATTCTTTGGCTTCTGAGATGGGGCCGCGCCCACTGTGGTCTCCGTCTTGGGCGACCTCAACCTTTTGCTTTGTGCAGATGGCGTGGCCGTCATTATGCATTATAAACTTGACTAAATTGTGTACCCTAGCCATGCTCTGAGAAATTACTCTTTCAATACTTCAAAGCTGTATTCTGACATACAATGGATCGCTCGGTGCTCTTGCAGGCGCAAAATCTCAATTCTAACACTTAGAGTGCAAAGTGTTTGAATGTGGAGAAGGATAACTGATTTATAGGAAAATTCAAATTCAAACTCCATGATATCCTTTAGATATGCCTAATAAATTTAGATTTGGCGGCATATCCACCCATATATGCTCATTTAATACATCCCTCTCGCTCCTTTTAACGACCAAGTCCTTGTTAAATTAATAGTTTATGTTCCAACGATCACTTTTTGGATGAGCTTCGCCAGAATAATCCCTTCAGTGAAATCCAACCTTCCTCAACGCAGTGTCCTCCATCCTCGCCATCTCCCCACGTATTATGTAGAGTTCTGATTGGCATGAAGCAATCTTTCAACGAAATCTTTTATAGTCCCATTCTCTCTTTCAATTGTGTGGAGAATTAAGACTCTTCGGCGACCATATATTCGTTTTTAACATAGAGGGATGGAGTAACCCCTATGCAAATTCAATCTGCTGCCATTGATATTTCCAGGGAACAATTATCCATTCAAATTCTCGAGTTGTACTGCACCCCTTCTGAAACATGCCTGATAATGTAAGGAACTAACCAATGCATTCGTAGATTACACAAGAAATTTGCGAACTTGATGTCATACAAAATAACTAGGTCCCCATATTTGAACATATTTTGCTTAATATTCCTGTCATTCTAGGATTTTTCCCTCTCCTTCTGTACTTGTTGGTGAAATCCGACGATGAACCAATCTTCCACTAGCGTGAGTAGTTACTCCAATATTTGCTGCATAATATCGCAGTCTGCCATGTCTGTAACTGCGGCGATGCGAAGAATAGGCACAATGTATTCCATCGACATCACAACTTGTTGTCCATATAATAATATGAATGTAGTCTAACCCATAAAATTCTTATGAGTAGTCCTATAGGCCCATAAAACTGCAGGAACGTGCAGATCCCAATCAACCCTGTTGATGTTGCACACCTTTGTTAAAGCATTCTCTTGAATTTTGTTAAAAGCCTCAACCATCCCATTTACCTAGGGGCGATATGGAATTATCTTCTGGTGATGCATTATGAACTCCATGGTCAATGCTTCAATAGTGTTATTCAAGAAATGCGTACCCATGTTGCTCATCAAGATCTTCAGACACCCAAACTGCAAAAAATAAGTTTAAAAATAAACTTCGTTGTTGTATCTGCACTACGATTTTTTACTGGTTGTGCCTCGACCCATCTAGTAAGGTAATATTTTGCAGTAATAATGTAACGCACAACTATTTTCTTCCCAAGAGGATCAACGGGTAGTACGAAGTTAATCGCCCATTTATCAAAAGATTTTAAAGTAACTTGAGGAGTCATTGCATCCCTTCGCGAAGGTCTTCCAGTCTTGTGGGAAACATCACAAGCACTACAATGTTCCTTGAAATCCTTATGAACCGTAGGCCACCAAATCCCAACCCGGAGAATCTTCTGCGTAGTGTCCTTCCCTACGTAGTGACCTTCGACAACTCCACTATGTGCTTCGACTAAAATACTGTGTTGTTTGTGTTCAGGAACATATCTTCACAGGATTTTGTCAGCCCCCATCTTATATAGATGTCCTCTGATTGAAGTAAAATCGGTTGCCTTTACTACCATCTCTTTCTTCTGCTGTGTAGTGTACTCTGCAGGCGCAACGCCCGTAGTCAGAAACTGAATAATATCCATAAAATGTTCATCTACAACCTGAATAGAGAACAATTGTACATTATATAATCCCTCCTCAATATTTCTCAACTCTTCTCTTGTCCCGATCCTAGACATGTGTTCTTGTTCGACATTCAAACATTCGGGATTGAAAATTACTTCGAAATCATACTCTTGGGACAACAATAGCCATCAAAAATCCCCCCCCCCTCCCCCAAAACACAGGCTTGTTGACTAGGTATTTCAAAAACAGAGTGGTCCGTGAACATTTTAAAGTGCACACCTAATAGAGAGTGTCTAAAATTTTGCACTGCATATACCATTGTCAGTCCTTCACACTCTGTTGTGGAGTAGTTCCATACTGCCTTAGACAACTTCCTGCTTGAAAAAGAAATAGGGTGATCTAGATCACCTTCGGCTGGCTACGATAAGCCAACTCCCAAAGCTATGCAAAACGCATCGACATGTACATGAAATTCCTTCTTCCAGTATGGAAAGATTAGAATAGACGCAGTTACCATTTTTTATTTCAGTACATAAGGCTCTTCTGACAATCATCATCTTAATAGAACTTGGCATATTTCTTCATTAATTTTTCCATTAGCGTAGTGATCTATGTGTAGGCCTTGATAAATTTACTTTAATAACTTGTATGCCCAAGCGTTGTGCGTAGCTGCTTCACATTTTTCAGCAGCGCAAAATTGATAATCACAACAATATTCGTAGGGTATAACATCAACCCTTGCTTTTAGACAATATTCCCCAATAATATACCATATGGCATGCATAAAATGCACTCCCTCAGTTTCAAGGAAATACGATATTTCCTGCAGGTATCCAACATTAAACACATACAAGAAACATGCTTCTTTAACAGTACAAAACAGTACAAATTTTTTCCAACTATCAAAATACACCTCCAAAAATGTGTGGATATATTCTATAATGCTGCAAAAATGACTAGGGAAAAGATAGCTGGAGCATTCTTTAACCCAAATGGCATAATTGAGTACTGAAATGATCCCCATTCAGTGGCGAAGGTGGTTTTGCTTCTATCTTCTGGCGCAATCCTGATATGATGGTATCTTAAGAACCCATTTGTAAAGGAGTAGGCCTCCTGCCCTCCCAAATTATATAAAACTTTGTCAGTGAATGGTGTTGGAAACAAATCATGGACACATGCATCGTTCAACTTTCTAAGATCCACACAAATCCTTATTTCTCCCTTAGTTTTCTTTTCCTGTACCACCATATGGTTAACCCATTCATACTCTTCTTCTGGTTCAATAATGCCAACACTAAGCATCTTGTCTAGTTCTTTTCGCACCTTTTCTTTGTATTTTAGGTTTAGCCGATATGGGTGTTGCTTGACAAGATTCACATCAACCTTTAACGTGAAGTGCATAACTCCCAAATCTCCTACAATGCCTTTCAAATATTAGAACTTCGTTGGGAATAGATCATGGTATTCATGCAGCAATATGATGACCTTTCTCACTATGTCATCGTCCCAGTAGTCCCAAATCTTCGCGAACTTGGGCTCCTCTTCTGAGCCTATGTTGACTTGTTGAGTCTTGATAGGTTGCACAATGTATGACATCTCTACTTTAGGACCTGCAACCTCACGTTGTTCTTCTGATTCAAGAATATTGACATTACATGGATCATCCTCACCTTCTTCCGCATTCATATTGTAACATTCTCGAGCTTGTTCCAACTGCATAGGCCAATAGGTTGTACCAAAGGCCTTGGTTCAGTAGTAATTTAGAATGCTCCTGCTTTTACTTCTTGAAGAACATCATTAATACAATCCCATCCATCGACGAAGTTATAATTCAATAATAATCCTTCCATTATCTCGTATCCAAGGTATGGAATAATATATGCACCCATTCAAGTTTAGGTTCTTTGCCCCAAGCTATAATCCAGCGAGATAAATGTTTACGAGGATCATCTTTACGATTGCACTTCTCTGCGATATTAGTGTCTACATCACCAAGCTTGAGCCTTATCAGCCTGCAAAATTCCTTCCATCCTCCTAATATTTCTCTGTGTGCACCCCGCCATCGGGCTGGAGTGGACCTCAAGACAAAGTCCAAAGATTCATACCGTTGTTCTTCAGGCACCTTCTACTCAAAATATTCCAAAAATAAGACAAAATTCCCAGTCCCATCATAAAAAGGCAAGTCACATACCTCTGATGTGACACATTACAGTGATTTGGCAACCCTGTTACACCTCTTAGTAGAGACTTCATGCAAGCGGTTTTTCCAATGTTCCAATTCCTCGTCAGAGTCTGAAACACATAAACTATCATGCTCCCAATAGATTCTGACATAAATGGTCAGATTAGTCCAATATTCCTCCTGCGCGGTGATCTTGTAGATGTGATCAATATCAGCATCACCATATTTGTGTTGAACAAGTTCTGTATAGCACGCACTTTCAGAGGGGTCCAAAGTCACAACAACATTAGTACCATTCATTTCAAATATCATTTGTTGATTTTTCAAATTGATTATAGAATCCATGTCATAAGCCCAATCAAACCTGAGAAATTCAGGCTATAGATTGCTATCCATTAGGGGAATTTTTGAGGTATAAAATGGTCCTCCTAAGGAAATTATAAAGTAACAATGGAAATAATAAAATAAGATTATATTACATCATCAAATTTTAGAGGGAAAAAAGAAAAAACTACTTTTTCAACTCGTATTTTCAACTAATCTCCCTATGGGTTTACTCAAATTTCGAGCGGGAACACTCGTTGGATGCATAATTTTATTACTCATCCAAGGAGTACCCATGTTGCATACCTTCGATGGACCCTGCTACACAAAAAATGATAAATACATGAAAACGTGATTGCAATCACGCCTTTTCATGCATTTCTCATTTTTCATGTAGCAGGGTCCATTGAAAGTATGCAACATGGGTACTCCTCGGATGAGGAATTAAATTTTGCATCCAACAAGCACTCCCACTCAAAATTTCAGTAAAACCATAGGGAGATAAGTTGAAAATAAAATTTGAAAAAGCAGTTTTATTATTTTATTATTTTATATTATTTTTACTTTTTTACCCCAAAAATGGTAAATCATCCCCCATGATTGACATCATCATCTTGAATCCTATTGGTTGTTATAAATTTTATTTTGGTAATGCTACTTCAAAATTAGACAATACACGTGCACCATCAATATCTATGCTGATGCAATGCAATCTACCCATAAGAATGATTTTTTGCTGATTTTACATCCTAAGTTGAATCAACAACCATTGCAGCTTAGGTCTCCCCATCCGTTCCCATGTTTGTTTTGGAAAAAAAAATTCATCTGATCCAAGATCAAGGATTACTTGATCCATTTCATAATCTTCAATTTGTGCAGTTAGCCACATTTATCTGCTAGTTCCTTTCTTATATTTGTAGACCTTGTGCACTGCGTGTTGTTTCGATTGTTGGCCTTCTTTAACAACGCATTTGTCGATCAACTCCTACAATCCCTCCACAACCTTCTAATCCCTAAAAAACTTCATACATGTCTACAATAAATATGTCAGAATGGATGGATCAAATTCCTGGGATTCAATAATATCCTTGTGTTTATTCTTCAATGGAATCAATTGTTTATGCGTTGTTGATGTTGAAGTTCTAGGGCTCATGAAATTCTTCTTCACGTCCATGAAGGTTTCTCTTTCGCAGTGTATATCGAACCCATTATTCTTGTCTCCAGATTTCTGGACCCATGTATCCTCCATATGCCTATTTCCTTCTGCTTTATATTATCTCGTACTTATACCACTTAATGTCACTATGTTGACTCTTAGATATTCGTCGCATGGTTAAGCTTGCATCACTTGTATGTTATGGGCAAGCTGCTAATTTCTCTTTTCCTGCATTTTAGACAACAATGTAGGATAATACTCTATTTCATGATCAAATGTGCGATAGTACCTACATGATACAACATTGAGATTCGGACAATATTTGGTGAAATGTCTAGGCTTACCACAATTATAGCATATGATTTGTCTGCAACCTTGTCCAGCGCCTCCTCCTCGGCCATGCCCTCGACCTTGGAATCCTATGTCCACTGTTATCGAACCTAGATCTTCACTCCCTTCAGATTTTACTCAGTATGCTCCATGACTCTACATCATTAGATCGTAGTTTCGATAGTGTTTGTCATGATTTCCCACCAAACTACAATAATTACAAAATCATTTCTTCGGCGATCAGATGTACTTCTATAGTAGATAAAAGTAGTTTGTAGAGTAATGTCCTCTAACTTCACATAAACTACACCAAACATTCAGTCCAATATTTGGTCCAGTACGTGGCCTAGGTCTCAACAGAATTGGCATCTCGATGCCCAAGTAGTCTCTAAAAACAAGACATTGATCCTTATGGTGACCTTCCGATTTGAACTTTATGCACCATAATTTTGCGCGAACTCATTTTCCCATCTTTAAATCTTGGAAATCCATATGTAATCTTGCCAACTAGGTTTGAATCTATTGAACCCATAGGTAAATATCTGCTACCAGCGAGGCTTCTAACTTCATCGTGATCTCTAGTGCTTTAGCGAAGCATTTTTATGATTTTGAAGTTGCCTTAGTCTGAGCCATCATATCATTTTGGTTCGTCGTGGAAAATTTCATGTACCGGGATAACGCTTTGTCCTACATCATTGTGACCAACTACGCTTTATTCATAAGTGATTTTCTGCGATCTCCATATCACTTCTGCAACAAACTAGAACTGCTCAAGATCATCTAATCCTTTGAAAACAAGCATCTTAGGTGAGTGAGCCATGGTTAACAGGGGAGGTGGAGGTGGGGGTGGAATAAAATAGCGATGGGTGGTGATGGGGGTGGATGGTTGGAGAATTCCAAAATTTCCCTGATGATCTTCGAACTTTACCGATGCACTTCTAGGGGTAGAAGGGTGGCTTTCTCCTTATTCGCTTCCAAACCCAACTAGTGGATTGTACTCATACTCAACGTAATTACTATGATCTACCCTAAATATCTCACCCCATCGTGTAGTTACGATTTTCTTTCCTCCAAATATCAATCTAATTTCATTCATAGTACACCTTTTTCACACAATAGCATCTTAATCCAAAGCTTCAATGTATTCAAGTATGTACCTCGCAGGCCTTTGAAACATTTGTGCTCAGCTTTGCTATAGGATACAGATGTATCGGTCATAAACTCACTAATAAAACCTCCAAAGACACTATCGATCCAATAATCAACAACCCTTATGATCTCGTTATTGGTCCCCTTCAATTTCTTGATCAACGCAGGAGTCCATGCTAGGACTATTGTTAAAATGAGCCTTTTTATCTGCTTGTCTTGATAACCACTCGTGTAGGTCACTAGAAAATGATGAGAAAAAAATATCGTGTTGATCTGTAAACATATATGTCTACAACCAGTTTTTATTAGATAGGCGTGGATTTCTGTTTTCTTGCGTAGTAAATTCACATTCTTTTAGATCTACCCAATCTTGAATCTCTTCCATAGAAAAATGCCACATCCACATATCCCTCAGTTAGATCTCGGTCCTAGCAAAAAAACCTTTTTTTGGCTTGATGGGGCCTAGACCTAGGTTT
Organism: Pinus albicaulis; assembly: GCA_034641835.2. NCBI lineage: Eukaryota > Viridiplantae > Streptophyta > Pinopsida > Pinales > Pinaceae > Pinus > Pinus albicaulis. Next base: position 349,438,412 of record CM076570.1, on the reverse strand, counting down.
AGATATGGTTGCAAAAAACAACAAACCCACTATTACCAGCCCTTTCAGCAACGATCTATTGTGCAGACTGAAGTCTCACCCGAGGCAATATATGGGGATGCTAGTGTTAGTGTCAGTCTAGTCAAACTGCCATCAGTGATCAAAACTGATCTTTTTTCATTTGCATATTAGGTGTCTCATATCGAATAAATTTCACCATTTCGCTAGGTCAATGGATTTATTGATGGTAGTAATTTTTATCAGTTGTCCCTCATGAGGTACTTATTGATTTTATTTTCTATGGTCTTTAGTCATTAGTCACTTTCATTCTCAAAATCATATCAGTAGGTCATAGGATGGGTCTCATTAGTTTCTAGGGTCTCACCATGGTCAAATTAATGAGTCAAATGTCAATAATATCAGCAAGGTCATGAGGAAGTCAATAAATTCAAAGTCAAAACACCTGGAAGATCAAAAAGATATTTTGTTCAGCTTGATGTAATTTTCACCTCAAAACCATGTTTTGAGGTGAAAACATGATATTTTGCCTTTATTATCATTCATTATGTAATTCTATATCATCCTATGTAATAAGTCACAATTCAGAAGCTGTTATCTCCACAAAGTGATGTCCCTGCCTTCAGAGATTTTTCCGTAGTATGTCTAGCGCCAAATAATCCTCCAAGAAGATCCATCAGAAAGAGCCCGGAAAGAGCTTTCCAACGGTATACTACACTCTCAAAACTGACTTCTGGATTGAAATTTATGCTTAAGTGAAGTAAAATTCCCTAAACCTCCCTTATTTCCCATGTTCCCCTTTAACTTTATGTTTAAAGTTTTATATTTCCCTTTAAAAAACCCCTTTTCCTCTTTCTGATTTACAACATCACATCATAAATCATTTAACACATACGCGATTGAATTATTAACCACTTCCCCTCCATTCCCCGTAGAACTTTATAATAAAAGCTTTATATTATAAAGTTTCGTCGCATTGCAATACCAAACCACTTCCCCACCATGCTTATGATAAAACTTTATAATATAAAGTTTAAATTTTTTATTATAATAAAAACCCCGCCCATCCAAAAACCTTTCATCACAATTGCAACATTCTTTGATCCACCGACCGCACCATCCCCCGATCCATCAATCGCAGCACATCTTTCGATCCTCCGATCGCATCACTTCCTCCGATCTTCCGATTGCACCCCTCCTCCGATCGGCCAATCGCAACATCTTCCGATCGGCCCATCGCAGTCCCTTTCCAATTACTGTGATGTGATTCATTGAAAGTGCCTCGTCTAATCACGTCGCAAACCTTTTTCCTCCGATGCGATTACCCATCGCCCCATCTCCGATGCGATTGCGATTGGTCGGCCCCACCATACAATACATCCGCACGTTCATATAATAAAGGGCCTTTTCCTTTGTTAAACCCAAATTTTGGTTTTAATTTATAATACAAAGGGTTCTTCCCATCGCATCGGAAATGTTGTTTCAAATAACACTCTGCTCCCCTCCAATTTCCTATTGCGATTATAATCCCCGGTCCCACCACATAAAAACCTCCACCATTCATTATAAAACCCATTTCTTCTTTGTAAAGGTTTAAATTCATCCGTTTTGTTTATTACAAAGGCCTTCCTCCCCATCGCATCGCATATTTGTAATATGTTACCACCTTCTCCCAATTCCGATTCCGATTGCGATGGCGCCATATTACATTATGTTTGTTCTATTATATCTCTCTGCCCAGCCTATTGCGATTTCAATTTCCATGTGGGTCCTGCCTCCTTCCCTTCCTCTTTCCTATTCGAAATTAATTTCTTCCCTTCACGAATGCATAAATTCAATTCAATTTCATTCTGAAGGCATGTTTATTAAAAAAGTCAGTTCTCTCCAAAAAGATAGTGGAAAGCAAAGCGACAGTCAAAGGGCCGAGAGCTTATTTAAAACAAATATTGTTACAGCAAGCAGCAAAATAGGAAATATGTTCATCGGATTACCTATTTTCTTTCATATAGCCTAACAACAAATCTCCAAGTAGTCAAAATGCAATACTGTCCCTTATTTTTAGAGGCAGATTGTTGTATTTATTTCTATGATTGCATTTCAGTTCTTCAGCTGTTAGAACAGCTCCCTTTTCTGTGGATCTATGTTCCCACATTTCAGTGTATTTATTGTAATTATAAATCATTTGTAAAAAGTGGGAATCGGTAACTGAGAAAGTAGGGGAATAGTGTGGAAGAACATCTCTGCGCTACATTGTACAGTCTGACAAGAATTAATAAGAGATGCAGCTCTGATTTGTGGGATCCATGTGGTATGAGAGTTAGCATTTGTTTTCTCCTTTGTTTCATATGTGAATTTTTATGTGTTCCATCCATCCATTAACATTTCCTTTTGAATGCTTTCAAGATAGAAAGGTAGAATCCATTTTATATGCTCTGCCTTGGGAAATCATTCATACTCTGTATTTTTCTTCTGTTTGAAAAGGATCCATTTATTGTGCCCCTTTCATCTCCTCACCAGTCTTTCCATCCCATCCTCATTAAATGTTAATTGCTAATTTTCCTGCCTATCTTTCCCCATGAAATACCCTGTGTCCTGATTTAATTCCCGGTTTCAACTATCCCTTTTATCCCACACATCCCTGAAATTCATTCATTCATTTTATTTAAACCTTTTATCCCTATCATTTTATCTAGCCTAATATCAGTCCATTTATTGTATTCCTTTGAATATTATTTTACAGAGAGAGCCCTCTCATGTCCTTGTAGGGATAGCTACAAGGCTGAGCGTGGTTTAGTTGTTACCCAGATTTTCCTTTTTCAGCTTGGGGTCCAATTCAGGTGCTAACAGCTAGAACTAGGTTTATGCATCTAGAGGGAAAATGGAGTCTGTCTTTAGGGCTTATCTTCCTTTCAGAACTTGATAGAGCTTCGCAGAACATATCTACTAATTATATAGTTGTATTTCAACAGTTCTGTTGAACTATCTTGCAGACTACATGATCTTACTTTAACAAGCATAAAACATTATAAATAACCATAAATAGGACTTCATGATGAAATTATCAGTAAAACAACACAGGTAACATAAGATGCAAGTAAATCAACTCAAAACACAAATCTATATTCAAAATTATTTCATTAATGCTCAAATTTCTCCAATACAATCTATTCCACCCTGCACACTCAGCTACAAGGTTTTGTGCACTCAGTTGTAGACTTCCTAAGGTCTCTGCGCACTTAGCTGCAATGGCCTTTCCTCTAACCGAACCCACAAAATACAGACTCAAGAAAATCTTACATCCAAGTGCATCATATAAGAATAATCTATTACATACCTATCAAGACTATCCTAGACTCTTTATATAGTCTTTAAATTTACAATACCATGGTTCGAAAACCATGGGTGAAGCTCAAAGTATAAAAAATATTCCCCTCTTTTTACAAAATAAGGGGCTTTGACCCACCCCAAAGCCCCTAAGACTCTAACTTAACTTTGTGCTTTTCTCCTCGATCTGCAGAGTCTTTCTCAAAATCTTCTATCGAGGGGTCCTATGTCCAACACTCCAACCTTTTTGTTTTATTAAAAACTACAAATACAAGATATTCACCAATACAAAAGCTCATTTTGCAAGTTTACATAGCCAAAAATCCAAAGAAAATATAAAAAATCCTTCACCCCACTTATCGGACCTAGCCCTGGTCACCTGGCACCCTGTCACAGGTCAATGCTACCCTACAAGTTGTCTCGGTTCATTTCTTTAAGTCCACCCTAGGTCCACATGACATAAGGACTAAGTTCACTTGTCTTAACTCCCTCTCATATCCATTGGTCTCTCACACCTATTCCAAGCCCTATTTATATGAATTTGGTTGATCTGTATTGATGTATTCACTATTGTGTGATACACACACACACACACACACACACATATATATATATATATACACGATTTATCCCCACATCTGTGTGGTTTCTCTAAACTCTCACCTCATTCAACTTTCCCTTATGGGCCATGGGCCTTGGGTTGGGCCAAATTGTCATTCTACCCAAGAAACCACATAACCTGCATGATGTGCTTCTTTGTCTCATCCATGTCATTCCACTTCACTTGGTCAACATTCCTTTAGTTACATGTTTTTTCACTCGTTCCAACATTTTCCCATCATTTGGCTTGTCGTGCCACCAATATGACATGACTTGTCTTGTTTTTTTTTTTTTTTTGACACCTCCACACCATAACATCACAAATCATGTGATATATTCGTCGCATTTATTTTTACGATAGTGTTTCCCATGCACCTTGTCTCACGAAGGCTTCTAGGAGCACAAATTGGTGTGTGAACAAGATGGGGGCATGCCTTAGCACACTAGGTATTGACATCCTCCCCCACCCTGACTCATTTCCATCCCTAACAACCATGGGACTACCAATTGATGCTTCCTCTTGTATGCTCTTGGCTCCTTCTCCCATCTCCATAAGGACTCATGGGTCTCCTACCCATTTTCCTCTAGAGCATCCTTCCATTTGACAAATTATTCACTCTTCTTATTGTTTCCAATGATTGAAGTCCAATAACTTGTTATATCCTCAAGCTATAACTTTTTATGGTCAACAATCAATGTTGGGGCACATGGTGGCTCCGTTGTGCTCAAATATTCTATATCCACCTTACACTTCTTCAATTTACTGATATGGAATGCTATATGATATGCTCTCAAATGGAAAGGAAGCTCTACCTTATAGGAAGCATAACTAATACGCTTAAAAAATTAGAATTCCCCCTGGAACCTCCTCACCAGTGATCTGTTATTCATCAGCAATTTTTGTCTTTATAGATGAATAATACTAATCCTAGATTTCTAGAAACAAAGTTCAAGAACATTGTGTAGTTCTAGAAATCTCATTGCCTTCATTATCCTTACGATAAATTTTTCACTATTTCATCATCCCATCATGTCAAGCTCAGCTCACCAATCCCAAAAGACCCATCAAGGGCTCATGTCACTCATTTTGTCTATGTTTTGTCACCTTTGGCCTCAATCCTCTGTTTTGTTTTGCCTAACCCCTCCACTGCTACCTAGGGCCACTAATCAACCAGCTCTCTTGTATCTCCAAAATACCTCAAGCATTGATAGTCTCAAAACTATCTCTGGAGGCTCTTTAGATAAATCAAGAACTTTGGATTTTAGATCTTCAATACATCAGTCTATCAAAAACTTTGTTTTACACTTGATGACCTCAAAGCCAAGTTTTTCAGTCAAAGGCCAAGTCCAAAGAACCTTCCACTAGGTCACCTAGGGTTTCATAAATCATAGGGTTGATTTGGTGTTCTAAAATCTCTATTTTTTCTGTGTAAAGAGGTTGCATTCAAAGAAGATGAAGGTCAAGTTACTTTCTCCAAAATTGATCAAAAACCCTTCAAGGAAGGCCTCCTTCGCCAAAGCACAAATTCTACAAGGGACAGCTGTCCTTGCTCACATTTCTGCAAGAATTATCAAGATGGCCATCAGCTTGAAAAGAGGTAAGGTAATAAGATGAATCATCAAAAGAAGACATCCACAGTAAAGAGAAAGGCAGTAGGCCTGTGTTTAAATAAAATTAGGGTTTTTGTGATTGATTGAAAAGACAGTGTTGCCAAGCAAAGAAACATCACAAGGACCACAAGGGCAGAAGACACCTCAACACAATCAAGAACACATTGAGGATCTTTAGAAATCATGAATGAATAAGAGAAAAAGGTGAGGTGAACTGAACAAAAATGAATGAACTTGAAAGGGCTATAGGGAACTTAAAAGACAACACTGCTTATTTTTCTCTAACAGCCCTAAAACCTAAGAGTTTGGAAAGATGGATAGAACAGGTCAAATAAAGATGACAAGTCCTTCTTCGTGAACAACAGAAGGCATTCAAAGGATATCCAGGGTGCCCTCTAGGGTTTGTCAAAACATCACTATTGCACTGCACCAAAGGGATAGATGGTAAAGAATATCAGTATGAGGGAGCCACAACTTTCAAAGGTACAGTCAAAGGTTTTCAAAATGGTTAAGACAAAGAAAGCATGAGGTAAAGTGCCTTGGGAGGAAATCATGATGAGCATAAGTTCACCCTTGAGAAAATGAGGTTTCAAAGTCCAAACAATGACAAAGAGACCAAAAAGCCTGTGTTATGGAACCTGCAGAAATCAGAAGTAGCCAAGGGGAAAACATGGTAAAACTAATGTACATATCTTTGGCAAAAGATACATCACTTTCAAAATATCATAAAAAGATGAGAAATTCGTGTTCAGATCAATTGCACTTAAGAAGGCCAAAAAGGGTAAATCTATGGTTCAATTTTTCAAAGAGACAGTTTGGATAGCCCCTAAAGTTCAAAGGTAAAAAAGGGGGGGAGGGGCCTCTTCATCCTGCAACACTCCATTACCCAAATAAAATCAATCAAAAGGGTCATAGGAATTTAACCAAAAGGTCAAGGAGACATTAATGAAAAGCATAAAGTAACCCAAAGCTAACATAATAAAAATGGATTTATAAGTTTAATTTATCTCCATCAAGGGGTATAAAGGTGTTTTAATTTCATTTTAAACTCATTTAGTAGTTGGTGGAGAAAAGAAAGCTTCAACAGAAAAAATAGAGTGTTTTTTACTGTTTTCTGGGCAAGTGTTTCTGGAGCTGCGCAAATCGGTGGCGCTATGCATATACAGGTCGGTTCTGCGCTAACCAGTCCTCTGTCCATTCAAATTAACATTGTGTTGCACTAATCAGCCTCGATGCTATGCAAATCTTGGGCGTTGCGCAAACGTGGGCCCGACTTGCCCGAAGACCAACAAACATTGCACGTGCCCAGCGCTGCGCTAACCCTCAAGCAGGCCTGTCGGCACTGCGCAAACATGTTGACCCGACAGCTCGGGTAGGGCACTGCACAAATGCAGAAGGCTTCCAAATAGCGAATTCTCTACCCTTATTCACAAATTTCATCCTCCATTCGATCTCCAAAGGTCTACAAAGGGCCAAAAAAATGGTAAGTGTCTTTCTCCCCTTGCCCCCAAGCAGTTTTCGAAATTGGTTTTAGTCTTTGTTGGCTTTGAATTTCAACCCCTAGATGAGTAAACCCTAGGTCTGGCATGCAAATTAGCCTTTGTTTCTAAACCTCCTTGAAATCAGTTTGATGTCATGAGGGGGTAAGTGAGTTAGGGTGACTGCATTCCACTTTTGACAAGGCCTCCTAAAGCTACAAAGCTACTCAATCCTAAGAACCGTAGCCTCCGCATCACTCATTCACCAAAATTGACTTCATCATCATCTTCACCTTGTTTCATCAAGCCCTAATTTGTAAACCAACATCTCCTATCACCATGTTAGGATCTGAGAACAGCAGTGGGTAGTGATAAAGGTCAAAGGCCTTTAATACCAAAACATAAGGGAGGAAAAGTCAATAGATTGGAGCCTCAAAGCATAGTGGCCATCACCTCCTCTCTTAGGATCCTGTCATGTTTTCAGAATGAAATATGTTTTCAATTTTGTGAGAAGATCAAACAAGTAAAGAGAAACCCTAAACTTACAAGGCTCCTCATTCTCAATTTACACAACAAGCACTCAAGCCTTGCAAGAATGGATTTTTACATCTCAACAGGTGCCATCTCTGAGTCCACAGGTATCCCAGCTGTGGGTGAAAAGTGGTTTAAAAAGGGAAAATTGGACAAAGACTTTTTAGAGCCATTTATCAAAATAAGGTATAGAGGAGGCAGGAAAACAGTTTTCCCTTTCTCACACCTCAAACATAGATTTGCATCCTTGATGTTGGTTATCATGAAGTACTTCACCTGTGAGGGGAGGTACTCCAGGCTCTATACCTATCATGTCAGAATCCTTATGCATTTCACAGGAGCTAAGGTGCTAAAATTACCTTACTATCTCTATAGGAGCATTGAGAAAATGTCTTATGTTGTTCGAAGGAGGAATCACCCACAACGAATGCATAGCTTGTTCCACCACTCCTTGATCAAGATGGTGGTATTACATCAGTTGGAGCAACAGGGTATACCTTGGGAGGTATTCATAGCACAAGAAGTCTTCACAACCCCCCAACCTCCTCCTCAACCCAATTTTCCTTCCTCATCTGCACAAGTACTCTCACCCAAGAAAATCTCCCTTCTTCCCCTTATATTGATGCATAAAATGAAGAGGATGACAGTGGAAATAATGAAAAAGGTGATGAAAATGGAGGTGATGAAATCAGTGAGGCAAAGACAGAAATTAATGAGGAAGAGAAAGAGGGAAATGATCGTGAAGAAGAGGGAAATGAACACAGCAGTAGTGAGGACAAAAACAGTGAAAATTTAGAGGGAGGCAGTGATGATAGTGATGCAAATGAATTAGCCCAAAGTAAAGAAAGGGATGATGCAGATGAACAAAGTGATGACCAAGAAGATGTTGATGAAAAAGAGGAGGCTGACAGTCAAAAAGACAGTGAAAAAAACTCTTCCACCATGGAAGAAGATGTTGGAGGAAATGAAGAAGTTGAAATTGAAAATGATATGAGTTTTGAAGAAGAGAAACCAGCAATGAAACAAAGGATGAAGAAGAGACAGAGGAGTTAGATCACAGTGAAGATGATTTTGATGAAAATTTTGGAAACCAAGAATATCATGATAAGGCGGAGTCCATGGAAACAAATGATGAACAGGAACATGATGAGGCAGAAACATAGTTTGAAGAAGAGGACAATGACAAGGAGGTTGACACTAATGGGATAGGTAATGAGAAACAAGATAGCAAAGGAGATAGTCATGACAGTTGTCATGATAGTCATGACACCAATCAGCCTCCTAGTGACAATGAAAATGATAACAGTGCAGGGGATGATGAAGAGGAGATGAGTCCCAATGCTAAACAAAACCAAACTGAAGAAAGTGCAGGGGCTGATAGTCCCAATGAAGACCAAAGCTACAACACAGAAGGCAGTAAATAAGGTAATGATGATGATGGTGTTGAAGGTCAAGGAAGCACTGATCAAACAGAGCATGGGATGATTTATCGAAATCATAGTGAAGATATAGGAGCTGGTGGTAGCACCAAAGGTCATAGTCATGATGAAGACACTTCCAAAACCACCATCACTCCTCTTGCATTCACATACCATAGAGGGCCAAGGCAAGTGTTTGCTACCTCCAAAATGCAAGGGACCTTGCCATCTGCATCAACTCCAAGGCTTGACAAGGGCAAAGAAAATATGGAAAGGGTAAGCAGCAGGTAAAGGTGGAAGAGGAGGATCCTGAAATAGAAAGGGGATTTGAACTTATCCACATAGACAGTGATGAAGAAAATGAAACAATAATTTCAAACTCCCTCCTCCAAGACAAGAATGCACAAATAGAATACCTAGAAGCTGAGTTGGAGAGTGCAAAGGATGTCGTTCACTTCTATCAAATGCAAAACAAGCAAATGAGTGCCCATCAAGCCATCTATGAGGCTAAAGCACTCAAAGCCCGGAAAGAAGCCCAAAGAGCACAAGTAAAACTAGAGGAATACATGGGCCCATATGAAGAAAGTGAAGGTCAAGAGGAACAACCTAGGAAGAGGCCAAAAACCATGGGCTTAAGGAAACCATTGGCAAAACAGAAGGAAAAGGAATCAACCCTAGCAGAGAAAATTTCCCTCACTGAACTCCTTGCCATGGAAATTGAACATGATCGAGAGTCATGGCTTGAGAGGGAAAACATACACCTAGAGGCCAAGCTGAAGAAGGCAAATGAAGGCTTAGAGCTGCAAAGAAAGATGACAAAGTACTATGTCATGAAACACAAGCTTGTTTGTGCCAAACTGAAGGAAACCCTCCTTGAAGTCCAAATCATAAAGGAGGCAAAAAGGCATGAAAGCCTTGGATTTTTGAATGAGGCTTCTCAAAATTTTTCCAAGACCCTTTAAGGGAGGTCTCTGCCAATTTTGAGCAATTTTGGAGCAAGTTTTGTTTTTGTGATTTTTAAGGCTCATTAGCATAACACCACTGGCGCTACGCTAATACATGGAGCATATTCAGGAGGATAACTCAACATTTTTGGACTTCTCACACCTATTTAATTATTCTCATCAAGTTTCAGATGATTTGGATCAGGTTTGACCCCTCAAAAGGTCAAAAACCCCTCTTTTTCACCTTTCTGCCACTGTTTTAAACCTATCATTGTGCAAATGACAGTCTTGGGGTTTTTGAATTTTTGACTAGGCTACATAATCTAGATCAGGAATCCATAAGAATTTTTGGAAATTATACTCATCAGGCTTTCCAACGAGCCATCATAGAGCGAAATCCGACATCGGGAAGGGGTCAAAAACTTGGTTACAAAAGACCCTATTTTCTACTAAAAGTGGCGCTGCGCAAATGGATTGTTTAGTGTGTTTTGGACCAAAAGTCAACAAAACACACTCATCTATTGCAAAATCATTTTTTAGTGTTTTTTGAAGAAAATCGCTCTAGGATTAGGTGCAAGAAGTCATTTTATCATTTATTTCATGAGATATTTTGTGCCTTGGGCCTTGCATGGTCTCTTAGGCATAAATGTCATTTATGGGTGATTTTGACATTTTCCAACCCTATCTAGGGTTTTTTCCCTCCTTTGCTAAGTTAAATAGAGAAAGAGGGCCTCATTGTAAATGTTTGCATTTGATGAGCTTTGAGAGCAATAAATGTTTTTTATGAGCTTGGAGAAGAAATTGGTGTTGTGAAGTCTATGAATGCCTTGCTTGGATTGATGATGGAGAAACTTGTTTGCAGAATTCCTTAGCTTGATTAATGGTGATGTATTCTTAATTTGTTCATGTTTTCTTGTTATCATTATGTTTCATCCTTCTTTGTTTCAGTATGACAGAAAATTATAGGTTGAGAAATTCTCTTTGAAGCACCTTAGTCCTCCTGCCTTCTATTGGCTTAATGTTTTCTTCTGCTGGGTGGGGAATTCTTAGATACTCCTTAAGCCTCTTCATGCTTGTTTGTTTCATCTATGGATTAATATGCTAGTTTAAAAATATGATTCATGGCAAGCCCTGCTTATTTGAAGCTATCTAAACTCTGTCTTGAAACCTTTCTTTGTAGTAATGCTTGTTAGGTTAAGTCAAAGAGGTCTTGTTCTGATCTTGCCCTTTGTCCATGCCTATCAATTTGCTTCAGAGTTCTTTATAGCTTGATCAATAATTTTTAGTAGTTCCCTCTTTGATTGATTAAAGTTATTGTGTCATCTTATATGTTTTCCAATTCTGAAGGTGAAATTACTAAAGTTTGATAAGCTTTTCTTGTTTTCTTGGTTTCATTAAAATGTCTATCTTGGATATTTATTTGTTTAAGTATTGTCACTTAGTAAATGGTTTTCCCTATCTCATGATTAGTATCTTTTGCTGATCATATTTAAGACCTCCTTGTTTATGGGTAAATGACAAAGGATACTTCACTTCCCTTTGCCCTACCTTGTTTTTCCCAAACTTGATGTTCACCCCAGTTCACACATTACCTTAAGGATCCATTAACCTTGCTAGATTGGCCCTGTAGTGCACTCTGATTCATCATTGAGATACTCATGACTTTCATTGAATCCATAGCCCAATGATTTAAATACCTCCCACTCCACATATTCTACATGTTCATCTTACCCAACCAAAACTATCAACAAACCCTACACTTAACACCTAGCCTAAAATCAACCATCTAAAAGCAAGCAAGAACACATCCTTTGCATCTAATAGAGAGAGCCCCCTCTGAGTCCAGGAATGATAGGTCCTAGGACTCTAAAGACTAGTTTCATTTTACCTTATCATTTGGTCTACCAATCTTCCAAATCATGGGACCCTAACATGATCTATACATCCATACAAGTGGTGGGAATTGTGCCTTCTTCAACTTGAAAAATACCACATCGAGCACAATGAAATCTGTGTCTCTCCTATTTTTGGCTTCCCACTTGTTGATCCTTTATGTTGAATCTATTAAGTGAACTACAACCATCTCCAACATCTCCTACCATAATTTCATGAAATTTATAGCTAAGGGACTGCTCCCATAGTAGCCCTACATGACCATATGTGGATTAATGGGAATTTGTCCATTAACCAATTTGAATGGATTGCATGTCATAGAAGCACTCTCTTGTAGGTTGTAATTTAAATGAGCTACATCCAATAGGCTTGGACAATTATCCTGATCAACCCTCACATAATTCTCGAGCTAATACTCTAGTAGGGAGTTGATACACTCTGTATATCCATCTATTTGTGGATGAAAGCTAGAACTATGTAGTAGTTGTGTCCCCATAAATTTGAGCAGTGAGGTCCAAAACTTCCTCGTGAATCTTATATCTCTATCTAACACAATGCTTAATGGAATACCCTAATATTCCACCATGTTTTGGAACAACTACCTTTCTACCTCCTTTGAACTGCATGGTACCTTTATAGGTAAGAAGATGGCATACTTAGAGAATCGTTCCATAGTGACCAACACTCCATTATAGCCTTGCAACACCAGCAATTGTGAGATGAATTCCATCAATACATATGTTGAAGGCCTCTTAGGAATCGGTAAAGGGTGCAACAATCCTTCCTATCCTTTGGTGTCAGAATTATCCTACAGGAATATAATGCAAGTATACACATACTCCACATTTAATCCCATTATTCCCCAAAAGTATCCTCTCTCCAACAATTCTAGTTTTCTCCATTGTCCTAGGTGTCCAACCTAAGATGAATCATGAAACTCTTTCAAGAGTTACCTCTTGAGTCCGCCTGCTTTTGACACATAGATGTACAATCTATAGAAAAAGATATTATCCTACAATAGGAACTTCCTTGTCTACCCCTCCTTAACCTTCTTCATTATATATTCATTATAGTATTTTTTTGCAACCCATCACGAATTATTCTTTACAACTCTTCAACAAAATGAAACTAACTCTCACCCAAAATAGGGAGGTTCTCCTCTTCTTCCTCAATTGATACCAATTTTTCCTTTCTTCTCAAGTCATCCATAACTGCATTGAGTTTCCCTAGCCTATACTCAATCATCATTTCAAACTCATCCATAAAGTCTTTTCATCGAGCCTACTGCAGTGAAAATTTTGTTTGGGTAGTAAAAGAGCTTGTTGTAATCTTATTCTTCTTTACCAAAAATGGCTTCCTCAACAGATAGTGTCTCCAAACTAGAAGACAATGCACTATTGTTGTCATCTCTTTTTCATGAATGAGATACCTTCTCCCCTGATCATGTAAGTTCCTACTCTTGAAAGCTACAAGGTGACTATCCTACATCAAAACTCCTCGTATGGAAAAATCAGATGCATATGTATACACCTTAAATGATCTCTCATATTTTGGTAGTTTTAATACAACAATTATCACAATCCTATGCTTGATATATTCAAACATAAGTCCATGAACCTCCTGTAGTAATTGTCCATTCCAGTGAATACTCTCATATCATTCACATTGCGAGGCTCCTACGAATCTACTATCGCCTTTATCATCTTAGTGTCCATGTGAATACATCCCTAGCCTATCCAATGACCTAGAAATGGTAGCTCCTTTTTGGCGAACATACACTTGGTCTTCTTCAAATACAATTGATGCTACCCAAATGCCTCAAAGACTTGTGCCAAATGTTTCTTATGTTCTTCTAAGTTATCACTAAACACTATGATATCATCAAAGTATACCACCAAAAACTTATATAAGAATATGTGCAAAACCTCATTCATCAAGTTGAAAAATGTAGCAAGAGCATTACACAGACCAAAAGGCATAACTAAGAATTCATAAACATTAGGTGAATTTTGAGGTCTAAAATGGGTCTCCTAAGGAAATAATAAAATAATATTAGATTACATCATCAAATTTTAGAAGGAAAAAAGAAAACACTACCTTTTCAACTTGTATTTTCAACTTATCTCCCTATGGGTTTACTCAAATTTCGAGCAGGAACACTCGTTGGATGAAAAATTTAATTCCTCATCTAAGGAGTACCCATCTCAGATACGTTTTATGAACCTTGCTACACGAAAAATAAGAAATACATGAAAAATGTGATTGCAATCACCTTTTTTCATGTATTTCTCATTTTTCATGTAGTAGGGTCCATCAAAAGTATCTAACATGGGTATCCCTCGGATTAGGAATTAAATTTTGCATCCAACGAGTACTCTCGCTCAAATTTTGAGTAAAACCTTAGGGAGATAAGTTGAACATACAAGTTGAAAAATATTTTTAAATATTTTTACTTTTTAACCCCAAAAATGTGAATCATCCCCCATGGTTGACATCATCATCTTGAATCTTATTGGTTCTTATAAATTTTATTTTGGTTGTACATTTTTCTTAGGAGACCCATTTTAGACCTAAAATGTTCTCTAATGTTCCATATCTTATTACCATGGTTATATTCACTTCATCACCCTCTACAATTCAGACTTGATAGTAACCCTATCTTAAATCTAACTTTGTGAACACTTTGGCTTGACCAAATTGTTGAAGCAATCTACTGATAGTGGAAGGGGGTATCTTTTCTTCATGGTATTATTATTCAAATATTCATAGTTAATCCACATCCTTAGTTCATTTGTATCATTATTATTCTTGAAGAGTGAAGGATCACCTTAAGGGGGACAAGAAGGAAAAATAATTCCTTCATCAACCAGCTCTATCAGTTGACACATCAAGTCATCCAACTCTGGTCCTAACAACCTCTAAGGAGATCGTGCTAGTGTGGACAAATAGGATCAAGCTCAATGAAATTTTCCACTACCCCTCTTGGCAGGAGAACTTTTAGAAACTCATATGTTATATTGTCCCCATATATCTCCAATAAATTAGAAAGTTCTGGTAGAATAGGTGTCCCCACTCCATCATATCCTGCTTCCTTGATCACTATTGTATATATTTAGGCATACAACCTCCATGTTTCTCTCTTCATGCTCAGTGTAGAGACAAGAAGCACGCTCTCCTTTTGTTGCTTTCATGCAATTGTGGGCACAACCCACGTCTTGCTATCATCCAGTATAATGAGTTGGTCCATCCATGATATCTAAACAAGTTGACTTCCTCTTAGGAAATCTTGTCCCAATATAACCTCAAAATCATCCACTAGAATCCCTTTGAATTCTAGAAGTCCCTTCCAACCATCAATTTGCACTCGTACATCTACCACCAATCCTATCATTTCCTTAGCCTTGGAGTTGACTACTTTCATTGATGTCATACTCACAACTACTTTCAACCAAGTTTCTATGAAAAAATCTCCCTAAAGAAATTGTGCAAGGAATTTGTGTTAACAAGTGCATATACTTCCTTCGTGCCAATTTTCATGTTCACAAAGCACAACTTCTACCTTCAATTATCTTTTTCTGTTCACAATACACCTATCCTCTTAACATAATATTCAAATGAACATGATCCACAAAAACGAGACATACCTTTTAATTTTCACATCTCCATCTTACCAGCACTACTAAGTTGCTTAACTTCCACTGAGTGCTAGCTCTGATACCACCTGTCACGACCGCAGGGTCTCCTACAATTACAAGATGCCTTGTGAGTACATTGTGATTCCTTAAGCATGTGGCACCAGCGTATTTAATAATTTCCTAATATAGCATAGTGTTAATCAACCTAAACTATGCCTCGAAATATATATTACCTTTCCCAATATATCTATTATATTAAAGTGCATAATTTCATGAATATAGAGTAGCAAAAATATTGCCACTTCTACTTCAATTATCGCCATCCATTAACAAAACATGAGAATTATATGCAAGAAATTAAATGAACATTAACATCATCATACACATGCAGCATTTCATAAGGAATGGCCCTCTAGTCTTCTACTTTTATTAAAAACCACAAGTATTAGAGATTCATCAATAAAAGGGCTTAGTTTGTAAGTTTACAAATCCACAAACCTAGAGCGAATGTAAAAAATCCTTCACACAACCCATCAGACCCAACCCAGGTCACCTGGCACCCTATCACAGGTCGTTGCTAGCCTACAGGTTGTATTAGTTCGGTTCTTCAAGGCCGCCTTAGGTTTGCATGACCACAAGTGCGAGTTCACTTTTCTGGTCTCCCTTACATCTCCATCTATCTCTCACACCTATTCCAAGTCCTCTTCATATGACTTCAATAGATATAATTTCATGTTTTCACCATTGTCCAATTTAGCATATATATACAAGCTATTCCCATATCTATATGGTTTCTCTCCACTCTCACTCAAGTCAACTTTCCCTTATGAGCCATCTACCTTAGACCGATCCATTAGGGGAATTTTGAGGTCTAAAATGGGCCTCCTAAGGAAATTATAAAATAAGAGTGGAAATAATAAAATAAGATTTGATTACATCATCAAATTTTAGAGGAAAAAAGAAAAAAACTACTTTTTCAACTCGTATTTTTAACTCATCTCCATATGGATTTACTCAAATTTTGAGCGGGAACACTCATTGGATGCAAAATTTGATTCCTCATCCAAGGAGTACCCATGATGCATACTTTTGATGGATCCTGCTACACAAAAAATGATAAATACATAAAAAACATGATTGCAATAACATTTTTTCATGTATTTATCATTTTTCGTGTAGTAGGGTCCATCGAAAGTATGCAACATGGGTATTCCTTGGATGAGGAATTAATTTTTTCATCCAACTAGTACTCCTGATCGAAATTTGAGTAAAACCTTAGGGGGATAAGTTGAAAATACAAGTTGAAAGATCAGTTTTATTATTTTATTATTTTTTAATCCTTTTACTTTTTTACCCCAAAAATGGTGTATCACCCTCCATGGTTGACATTGTCATCTTGAATCCTATTGGTTCTAGGTTCTGATAAAGTTTATTTTGGTTGTACCTTTTTCTTAGCAGGCCCATTTTAGAGCTCAAAATTCTCTAATGCGACTTGTTTTTATTCCCAAGTTTCCACATCGCCCGCTTGATGTTCTCACTTGTCTCTACCTTATCATTCCATTTCACTTTGTCGATGTGTATTTGGTTGCACATTTCAATCACTTTTTCCAGTGTTCGTCCATTTCTTGGCTCGCCATGCCACCAAGTTGACATGAATTTTCTTGTTGTTTGGTTTTTCTACACCTCGAAACCATTATATTACAAATAGTGAAATATTTTAATCACAATTTTGGTGACGATGGGGTCACCCATATCATCTCATCTCGCCAAGGCTTTCGATAGCGTGTGTTGGAATGTGGATGAGATGGGGGCGTGCCTTGGCACCCTAGAGCCTAACACACATCCACCAAAATAAGAAACCGTAACCACCAACCGTGCTTTTAAAATTCCAAAAAACTAGCACTATCAAATTCCACATTACTAGAGTTTTCAAATTCCAAAAAGCTGGTGTTTTCAATGATTGCACAAAACTATGGTTTATCAAATTCCACATCAATATACATATACAGACATTTCTAGTCTGCGATGTAAGGTCAATATTATGTGTTTACTTACGTTGTTGAATTATGCACTCAAATCTGAAATCACTATGTTGGTATTCATTCATTGTTTATATGCATTACCTATGTGTTTTTATGTGCATCCCTTATATATGACACCTAATATATGGTGTATCATGACTCAAGTGTGTATTTATTTAGTGCATTGATGCTAAGTTGTCACTTATGTTAGGTATCCTACATGGCATGTCGACTATGTGTCTCACTTTGAAGATTATCATTTATATGTACATTACTTATATGGAATCACTTAAAATTATTTCACTTATGTGTGTTGCTTGAGTGTGTCACTTATGGAAATATCCTATGTTTTTCTGGGTATAAATTAGTCACAATGGTCTAAACAACTAACTTCTATTTATATAAAATTTCATGGATTTATAACATTCATAAATATAATGAAAAAAGATAACATCCAAGTGCATAAAGAGAAATTTTATGTTGACCTCTTAGGAAAAAAATTAATTTATCCACTCTTCACCTTAAACATCAACTAGGGTTTTGTTCAATAAAGACCAATGCAAATTTTTCACAAGGGGTTGACTGTGAAAAAAACTTGTTAGAGCAGTTGTGGGTAGCGTGCTTACAAGGGTCTTGGAAAAACATAAATATTGAAGCTTATGGAACTCCTTTTTGCTAATTGGTTTGGTTTTTATACCCCTAAACAAAAATCACAATATGTCCCTAAATGGATTTTGGTAGTAATTTTCAACTTGCCATAAAATTGAAACCAAGACTCAAATGGGTGAGTTGTTGATTTTGTGTTAGGTCCCTATAACACTAGTGTAGCCCCCTTATTTTTATTTTAAGTGTATCCCAATTATTGCTACTTTTTTGCCCATATAGCCCCCATATTATTATTGTTGTACCCCATAAAAGCCCACTATTTTTATTGTTGTTCCCTTACATTATTATTGTTATGTAGGCTCTGATTATATTGTGACTCATTAAACTCCTATTTATACAAAGGAGGTATTGTCATTTGTATCATCCAAGTTCATTTATGTAACGTAAAGGAGGTTCAGCCCTTAAAGAGGATAATTTTAATGTTGTTGAACTATATTTTCTTTTATTTTGTGCATTGGTTGTATAACATTTGTTATTAGAACTTTGGATTCTAGGGGTTCACTTCTTCAAATAGCTCATTGTGGAATTTTCGCTATAAATTGTTTTTGATGAGGCTTCAGACGCTGAAATTGGGACCACATGGAGCCAAAATCGTGGTGAATTTCGTGTATGAATTTCACATCTAAGTTCACTATATTTTCGAAGATATGATCCGAGGAACTTAGGGTTTTTGTAGATTCTAGAATTTAGTCTCAAACATGTGACCTAGGGAAAATAATCATAACTTTCTCTCTGAGAAACAGATTTGAATTTCATAAAAAGTAAATGGAAGTACACGAAATTTCATTTTTCTTGTATAATTTTTAGATCTGAAGGTAAAAACAATGACATATGGAATTTCGTACAAGTTCGCTCTACTACACTAGTCTATAAGCAAGTCATCATGGGAGATTGGCCATAACACTCCTTGAAGACTCCAATATTAGTATGACTTGTGGGGTTGGAAAGAAAACTCATAGGGATACCACATGATACAATTTCAGACCCTGGAGATCCAAATTTACTAGATACGACAGATTCAATATCGATCTCCTACAAAGCTAGAAAAATGTGTGTATTTTTTTTTAATATTTGCATTAGTTTTGTTTGAAAAATTAGTTTGAAGTAATTTAAGGGGAATAGTGAAGCATAAATATCATTATTTTATTCCAAAATTACTTGAAGTAAGAAAACATAAACACATAGTAAGCAACTAGAAATCTCTACAATGTCGCATGAAGAAGAGGAAGAAATGCAACATGATATATCAAAATTATGAGACCAAGTGCAACAAATTTTGCTCTCGCAAAGAGTAAGAAACAATGAAATGGAAGCTAATATAGATGGTTTGAAGAATGGTATGGAAGCTAAGATGGATGGTATAGAAGAAAAAATGAAATGCAGCATAGAATATTAGCAGAATTATTTAAAAGAATACATGGAAGGTTTGAAGGAAGGTTTGACAAAGTTGCTACAAGAAATGATTCCTAATGGTGAAAAGGTATTAGATGAAACTCATGATGAGAAAAAAAGGAATGTTAATCATGATTCCATAGACTCTAACTTTGGATTGAAGACCCACCATATTCCAAATATTGTTATGAAGAAGTTTGATGGAAAGGATGTGGTAACATGGATACTACAAATGGAGCAATATTTTGATCTCCATACTGTGAAAAACACACAAAAGGTACGCATTTCATCTTTATATTTAGAACCCAATCAGTTTGTATGGTATCAATGGTTTTTTTCTCTTAAAAAAATTGTTGCTTTGTCAATTTTTATGGAGGAAATGATAGCACATTATGAGGGTACAAAGAGCAACACCTTCTTCATCCAATTGATAAATATCAAACAAAATGGTTCAATGGAGGAGCACATTGAGGACTTCCAAAAATTGAATATGAGGGTGAATGATATTCCAGAGGAGCATATTATTGATGTCTTCATAGGGAATTTAAATGATAACATCCAACATGAGGTTCGCCTTTTGGAACCTGATTCATTGGAGAAGGAGTTTAGGGTGGAAAGAAAAGTTGAAAGGAAAATTATGGCAACAAGGAAGTCTACTACTAACAACTATAAATATGGAGATGTTGTTGCTCCTAGCCTTCCACAACTTACAAGGTTGATACCACAACAATTTGAGGAAAAAGGGAAAAATGGATTTGTTACAGTTGTGATAGAAAATACACTAAAGGTGATAAGTATGCTGAGAAGAAATTATTTTACATAGATTGTGAAGAGGAGGAATAAAAGGAACAATAAAAATTGAAAGAAGAGGATATACACCAAGAACCAACCCTAGAGAAAGAAGAAATGTGTATGACTGTATCTTGTAATGCATTGGCAAGAATTACCACTCCTCAAACTCTCAAGATAGAAGGACGTATCAAGAAGAAAAATTTAACATTGTTGATTGATTTTGGGAGTATCCATACTTTTATTCATTGTAATATAGCCAACGAATTTAAATTCTTCCTATATCCTGCACCTGAGTGTCAAGTGATGGTTGAAAATGAACTATAAATTTCTTTGAAAATTGCCATAATATCAAGCTATCCATGGGGGAATATGTATTGAATAGTCCAATCCTTTCCATTCATATAGGTGGTGCTAATGTTTTACTGTAATTCCAATGGTTACAATCTTTGGGGACAATAGAATTTAATTTATTTTCTTGATTTTTTTTTTGGAAGGAAAGGAAGTTGAATTAAGGGGTGTCATAGGGAAACCATGAAAGCTAATAATCTCTAATATCAAACCATAAATAAAACTCAAACATGACCCAAAATAATAAATATACATCAAAATTATAGTTCACAAACATTCTCGAAGTGAAACAGAAAAAACATGTTTTGTTGAGACACAAAAGTGTCGTTTTATGACTAGAAAGTGTGCTATCACTCAAAAGTGCGCTATAGTCACTCTTAGAGAGCCAAAAAAGCTTAGGAAGGGACATGGGAACTTGAAACATGTGTGAAAACATAATATGACATGTAATGACCAAAATAGACACTTTAAATGATGGAAGGTGGGCTCCAAAATTCAAACATAGAAAAAAATTTGGAGGGTGTTGTAGCAACAACAACACTTGGAGACACACTCGACGAACTTTAGTTTCCTTGTATAGGCATAGCTTTCAGCTCAAAATATATCCCTTCAAAAATTATTGAATCATCATAAGGATCACCCTAGCTTCACCACTTATCCCGGTTTAAGACATGGATTCTCCTATTTCCTTGCCTTAAACACATTCAAAGACCTGTCAAACTAAATTGTTTCTATTTGGGAAGGATAATAGTGTACCTAGCTTCTGATAATTATATATTAGGCACATTCCTCATTGTCACTTTGGTTCCAGTGATCTTGTTCAGTACCCTAGCAGAAACACCTCAAGGAATCACAAGCATTGCTTTATTGCCAGCAAGCCTTTCTAGTAACCCGATGAAGTTTCTTGCTTCACCTCTATGCAAAGGAGGCATTTCTCTTCTTCACCTATTTATTTAGTTACTAATAAAATGTGCAAAGGCACTAATTTATTTGAATATGAAATAGGGATCCTATCTTATTTTATAAGCAAGAGAGGTTGTTCCTTATTCAAAGGGATTCATATAATGTCTGAAATTAATATGATTTTTTTTTTCTTTCTCCTTTCCTTTCTCTACTTAGTCAAGTTGACACATGAATACACCACTACGTAAAATTCCATGTCAAAATGAATATCTAAAGGCGCAGGAATCATAGGTCCACCAATTGTTTTCCATTTTTCATGACTCATATTTTCCATCTAGACATTACTTGATGAAAAGGCTTAGACCCAAACAAAGAAGGAGACTTAACAGATGGCCACGCATTGTAGTTTCTGTAATCCCTTTTCATTTTCAACACATTTTCCTTTTGTTCCAAACAAACACTTTCAAACAAGGTCTTATTTATGAGCACTAACCAACAAATTGGAAATAAACATGAGACATGACGAGATAAACAACACAAGACATGGAAAACAAATTTGTACAAAGATAGGAACGCAACCCGAGGATGATGCAAAGATCTATAGCTCCTCACGGAAAAAGGTGCTACACGCATGTCATAAATATGCATGTAGTACCTAGAGTGAATCACTATTTAAATACCACCTCTAAAAGTGCATAGTGTGCTACACTAGGAGGCAGAGGCATAACTGACATGGGGAGGAAGAGAAAGTAGTAAGGAAAGGGGTCTTGTTGACTACAATTTTGCATTGTATAGGAGAGAAAGGGAAGGATTAGGGTGGTGTAGGGAACATCTCCAAGTGACAGTTATTTGGAATCCTTTGGAATTCTTTTGACTTTTCCTAATGACTCTTTTGTCCATATGTGACTCTTGGACTTCCACATATTTACATTTACAATATTTTCCCAAAATTACATCATCTTTTTCCACATCATCATGTGGCGACAACGAGAGAATTCATTGACATTGATGGCTTGGAGCCCAATGAATTGTATCATGAAGTTCTTTGAGAAGTGATGACACTGCCACTATGTATTCAATACTTTTAATAGATCTTGCATTGTAGTTCCCATTTACCTTCCAAAGGGTTTAGAAATATTATGGAGTCTTCATGGCACGCTTTGATCATCAAGATCCATCATTCCTTCAATTGTCTCAACACGGTGCATTTGTCTAGAAAATTCCTCCTTGAATAGATTTCCTTGCCATATCTCCTCAAACATATCTTTCCATGCTTACTAAAAACACCTGTGGGTAAGGATCACTCATGGAAAGCAAACATTAGCCCGTAAATCTTATCCTCTATGATGATTCATGCAATGTACTAACTGTGGATAAATAGTGTTAAAGGGAGAGAGAGGGGGGCCTTCTAGGCACATAACACACTTTTAGGAGAAAGGGAGTCAATTAATGCTCACTGAGACTACACCATGCACAACTCTGGAAGAGGAGGTGGAAAGGTGAGTGCATGGTGCAGTTACAAGAGGCAAGGTTGCAGTGACTACTCAGTAAGACTAGGCCATGTGCTAGGAAGGAAGTCTAGGGCCACATGGAGGGCATAGTGTGTAGTTCCAATGCACAAGGAGGGGTATCACTACCCATTAAAAGTGTACAGTGCACTACACTAGGAGGCAGAGGAAAAACTGACACAGGGAGGAAGAGAAAGCATCAAGGAAAGGGGTCTTGCTGACTACAATTTTGCAATGTCTAGGAGAGAAAGGGAAGGTTTAGGGTGGTGTAGGGAACATCTCCAGGTGACAAGGGGGGTCACAACTAGGCTCTATAAGTGCTTAATGCACTCTTCCTAGCCCACAGGATGAGTTGCAAGGTCAGTGAAATGACTAAGTATCAAAGTGTAAAATGTTGACAATGAGTTAGGAGAAATATCAAGCGTTATACATATAAAATCATAAATAAAACTCAAGCATGACCCAAAACTAATAAATATACATCAAAATTCCAGTTTTCAAAAATTCTCCAAGTGCGATAGACAAAACATGTTTCGTTGAGACACAAAAGTGTCGTTTTGTGACTAGAAAGTTTGCTATCACTCAAAAGTGCGCTATAGTCACTCTTAGAGAACCAACAAAACTTAGGAAGGGACGTGGACACTTGAAACATGTGTGAAAACATAATATCACACTTAACAACCAAAATAGACACTTTAAATGATGCAAGCATCGGGGGAATTTTGAGGTCTAAAATGGGCCTCCTAAGAAAAATGTACAACCAAAATAAACTTTATAAGAACCAATAGGATTCATGATGATGATGTCGACCATGGGGGATGATTTACCATTTTTTAATTAAAAGGGTAAAAATAATAATAAAATGATAAAACTACTTTTTCAACTTGTATTTTCAACTTATCCCGCAAAGTGTTTACCCAAATTTCGAGCGGGAGTACTCATTGGATGAAAAATTGAATTCCTCATCCAAGGAGTACCCATGTTGCATACTTTCAATGGACCTTTCTACATGAAAAATGTGAAATACATGAAAAGGCATTATTACAATCACATTTTTCATGTATTTCTCTTTTTTTGTGTAGCAGGATCCATCCAAAGTATGCATCATTGGTACTCCTTGGATTAGGAATTAAATTTTGCATCCAACGAGTACTCCCACTCGAAATTTGAGTAAAAAATTTGGGAGATAAGTTGAAAATACGAGTTGAAAAAGTAGTTTTTTATTTTTTCCCTCTAAAATTTGATGATGTAATCAAATCTTATTTTATTATTTCCACTATTATTTTATAATTTCCTTAGGAGGCCCATTTTAGACCTCAAAATTCTCCTAATGGTAGGCTCCAAAATTCAAACATAGAAAAATTTTTGGAGGGTGTTGTAGCAACGAAAACACTTGAAGACACACCCGACGAAATTCATTTTATTTGTCTAGGAATAGCTTTCAGCTCAAAATATATCCCTCCAAGAATTATTGAATCATCATAAGGATCACCCTAGCTTCACCACTTATCCTGGTTTAAGACATTGATTCTCCTATTTCCTTGGCTTAAACACATTCAAAGACCTGTCAAACTTAACTGTTTATATTGGGGAAGCATAATACTATACTTAGCTTCTGATAATTAGATGTTAGGCACATTCCTCACTGTTGCTCTATTTCTAGTGGTCTTTTTCGGTACCCTGGTGGAAGCACCTCAAAGAATCAAAAGCATTGCTTCGCTGCCAGCAAGCCTTTCTAGTACCCCGACGAAGTTGCTTGCTTCACCTCTATGCAAAGGAAGCATTTCTCTTCTTCACCTATTTATTTAGTTACTAATAGAATGTGCAAAGGCACTAATCTATTTGAATATGAAATAGGTATCTTGGCTTATTTTATATGCAAGAGAGGTTGTTCCTTATTTAAAGGGATTCATATAATCTTTGAAATTAATATGCTTGTTTTTTGATATTTTCTCCTTTCCTTTCTCTACTTATTCAAGTTGATACATGAACACACCACTATGTAAAATTCCATGTCAAAATGAATATCTAAAGGTGCAGGAATCATTGGTCCACTAATCATTTTTCATTTTTCATGACTCATATTTTCCATCTGGACATTACTTGACTAAAAGGCTTAGACCCAAACAAAGAAGGAGACTTAACATATAGCCAAGCATTGTAGTTTTCATTTTCGACACATTTTCCTTTTGTTCCAAACAAACACTTTCAAAAAAGGTCTTATTTATGAACACTATCCAAAAAACTGGAAATAAACATGAGACACGACAAGATAAACAACACAAGACAAGGAAAACAAATTTGTACAAAGGTAGGAATGCAACCCGAGACTACTACCGAAAGTGATTCTTCAGATCCCGTCCATTGATGGCAAGAGGACTAGTCCTCCCATCTAATGATATCAGCCTAAAAGAATGGTGGCCAAACTTTTCAACGATGATGTAAGGTCCAATCCATAGATTGAAATTTGGTGTGCTTTCCTTTCTCTTCATGGGCCTTGTTCAACTTCAATAATAGGTCTCGCACACTGAAATTGTGTTTCCTGCAGACTTCTTATCAAACCAGTGCTTGATTTGGTTTTGGTATATGGAAAATTTTTGTTTTGCTTCAAGCCTTTATTCATCTACGTTAAGAAGAGTATATATCTTACTTAGAACAAGGAGACATAGTTTACCTTGAGATTCCTGAGAACGCTGCAAGGTTGGGAGGTATATGTTCAGAGGAAGGATAAATTATTTTCCATATACAAGGAAGTAGGGAGAGGTATTCAAAGATGGTTTGGGAGTGACACTATCAACCGATAATGAATTCATTAAATCATTATGTCAATTCTTTTGATAAGAGAAAATGGTTTTCTTGATAATATAGATTAAATTCTTGTTTGTAGACTTATCCAAATAGTTTCCCTGGGGGTAGTAGTTTTGTTATGAAACTAGCTCCAAAAATAGAAGAAAAGAGAGATCAACGCCTTAGAAATCAACCACTTCAAGGGGGAAACCTCCAATACATTACATAAATGAACAATTCTTGGATGATACAAATGACCAAAACCTCCTTCTATATATAGGAGTCCTTTTTATTGATTTTGAGGAGCTCAAGCTTGAAACTGAATTATCTCTGTTATTTCGGATCTTCAATATCTAAAATTTGGCCCTGTAGTAGCCCTTTGAAGTATCTTTAAATTGTCACATGTATCACCTGATTTGGATTCTTCAAGGCAAAGTTATGCCCAATATCTCACAATGACCTAATTATGGACTACTTCAGTAGAGTGACCTTGTACAACGTGCCACATGTCATTGTTTACTCCTTCAGCTCTAAAATTGATACAGAGGAAACTACAGTCTGTGTGCTTGTGGCCAATTTTTACAGAATTCCAATCCAATGCTAAGAGAGAGAGTTATGATGATTTTCCCACGGTCACCTCTTTGAGATGAAATTCGGGATCTTGAAAAATCCCTAAATTCCACAGACCCTATCTCCGAAAATATTGTGAATCAAGCTCTGAAATTTTTCCACGATGTTCCTCAGGATTACATCTTTGCTCTGTAAATATTTCAGCTTCTGAACCCTCATAGAATAAAATTTATATCAAAAATTCAACGATGACTTGTTTAGGTTAAATTTAGGAGCCTGCAAAAATCCCTAAATTGTACAGATCATATCTTCGAAAATATTGCGAACCAAGATTTGAAATTTTTCCATGATGTTCCTCAGGATTTCGGCTTTTCTCTGTAAAAATTTTAGTTTCTGAACCTTCGTAGAAAAAATTTATAGCGAAAATGCCACGATGACCTATTTGGAGTAGCGAAACCCTAGAATCCAAAGCTTTGATACCAAATGTTATGAAACCAGCTCCAAAAATACATGAAAAGAGAGATCAGTGCCTTAGAAATCAACCACTTCAAGGGGGAAACCTCCAATACATTACATAAATGAAGAATTCTTGGATGATACAAACGACCAAAGCCTCCTTCTATATATAGGAGTTTATGGGGCCACAATATAATCCTAGCCGACCTAACAATAATAATGTAAGGGCACAATAATAACAATATTGGGATTACAAGGGCACAAAAATAACAATAAGGGGGCTACACTAATAACAATAAGGGACTAAACTAGTAATATAGGGATCTAACAATTTTTATGCATGCTTTAAAAGAATGTCATTTTATAATGAAAACCCATAAATATTTATTGATGAAAAATAAGTTACATTAACAAATACAAGCAACGTAGGAATGACGAACCTAGTTATGATGTTCTGTTTGTGAAACTGAATGACATCTTGATCATTAACTTGTCTTAATGAAACTGCTTCATCCCATCGAGTGAAATAATCAGTTGTAATTAATATGTTTTGACATAACTTTGATGAATATGGAAATATTTCACCAATAACAGCCAATCCCTATTGTTGAAATGGTTCCTCGACTACTATAGGTAGAAATGGGAAGAATGAATTATGATCACGACCAACACACCTTTAACATATTGAGAACTTTCGGGTGTAAGTGTGAACATCCTTAAATAATATCAGTCAATAATAATTGGCCTCATCACCTTATGCACAGTGGTATCACCTACGATGTTTCCACTTGCTATTCCATCATAGACATCTAGGCATGACACCATTGTGGTGCTTTCAAAAAAACACACCATGCACAACCTGATATGATAAATATTTAAGTATTATTGCTCTCTTCTGATTAATTAATATATGTGAAGGCAAGGCATCATGCATCAAGTATTGTTTTATATCTGCATACCAAGACGTGGTTATACTTGTAGGAGGAACTTGCTCAACATTATAGATCTCTATCTCCTATTCCATCCAAAAAGAATCCTCTTCTGGTGAACCCATTTATTTTTTTGCAAGGTGGTAGAGACCATGGCATTTAATAGTATGAACTGGCTTGAATTCGATGTCATATTCTTGTAGGCATGTCATCTAGTTTTCCCTCCTCTCACCTAGCTCTTGTTGAACAAAGAGTGATCTAACTGTAGGATGAGGCACATAGATAACAGTGTGTGATTTTGGGAGGTAAGGCCTAAAATTCTTAACTAAATTGTATATTTCATATGCTTTATTATCAATGGTGAGGTAATTCAGTTCGAATCCTTGTAAACCAATGCTCATAAAAGCTATAGGCCACTCATTTCCTTGATCACCTCTCTATGTTAACATGACCACAATGGACATATAAGAAGAAAAATTTTATAACAAGAAATATTTGTCAAAATTTGTGTTGTATAAGGTTAGGGCATCAACAGTGGCTTGCTTGATTCAAGCAAAGGAATATTTCTCCCTCTTATCCCATTTATATATAGCATCCTTATTTATGATCTCTTGTAATGGTTTAACAATTTATACATAGTCATACATGAACATCCAGAGAAAATGGATTTTTCCCAAGAAGGATTACATCACCTTCTTGTTCACAGGAAAAGGGATTTGAGAAATAGTCTTGAGCCTTTCTGGGTCAACCTTGATTCCACTCTCAGCGATAATGTTTCCTGGGAAATTACCTTTATACACACCAAATATGCTCTTCTTTGGATTCAATGATATTCCATACTTGTGACATCACTCAAAAATATGCTTTAGATGATGCATATGTTCAAATATTTTCTTGGAAAACACTGTTAGGTCATCTAAGTAGCGACCACGATCTGGACGATCAATCCACGGAATGTGTTCCATAGCCCGTTGGAATGTAATACTAGCGTTAATGAGTCCAAATGGCATGCGCTTGAAAGAAAAATTTCTCCACTTTGTCCTAAAAGTGGTATTCAGTCGATCTGATTCTACTACTAGCACTTTCTTGAATCCATAGAAGCCATCTAGTACCGAGAACATCTCTAACCCATATATCATCTGGAGTATCTCCTCCATAGATGGCACAAAGTAGTTATCTTTATCTGAAGCTTGGTTGAGGCTGTGAAAATCAAAACATAGGCATATCTCACCAGAATTATTTCTAACATGAAGTAGATTGGAAACCCATGTATAATGATGAACTTTGAATATGATCCAAGCATCCAACAACTTCCTTAATTCCTTTTGAATTAGGGGTTCAAGTGACAGATGAACTTTCCTTATATTTTGCTGAAATTGTTTCACCCTTCTTTGATAGGAATAATGTGTTGGATGATGAGTGTATCATATTTATTTAAATCATCATACATCCATGCGAATACATCTTGATATTGTTTGAAAAAATGAATGAACACCTGTCGTTCTTGAGGAGAACAACATGTACCAAGGTTCACATATTTTGGATCTTCTTCAGTTCCCAAATTGACTTGTTTATGCGATAAAGTTCAACTCTGAGTCTTTGTATTTACTGGTCCTCTAAAATGGATTTGTAGGTCATAAAGTTTCTCAAGAGATACCACACCTTTGGGCATTTTATTCCCCTTAGCTACTTGAGCTAACTCCTGTAAGGAATTTTCGTGCTCATCTTCTTCGATAGTTGCATCCTTGAAAACATCAGCATTGGCTATGAGGTGTAATATCTATTGGTCATATTTAAAAACATGAAATTAAGTTACGTTATCAGGTGCGGATGGCTTATAAATAATTTCAATAAAAAATCCATCTTTTAATGGTGACATCCTAGAAGCTACATTGGCTAAAATATATGCAATGACATTATAAATTCTAGGAACATAAATAATGTTAAATGCTTTAAAGAATGAAATGAGATGTCATACCTCTTGTTAGTAGTTTTAAAATTTGGTGAAACATAGTGAATAGTATTCTATACCTTATAGGTGACAATCTCTGAATCACCGATTACCTTGAGTAATTCCACCTTGAGGTTTATGGCCTTCTTTAATCCTACAACAAGTTCTTCATATTCAGTAGTATTTTTTGTTCCCTTGAACTCCAAGCAGCATGATAAGTTATACCTTTTATTCCAAGGGTCAATAAGAATACAACCAACTCTAAAACCCTCCTAAGTTTTGGAACCATCAAAATATAGAGTCCAAATACCAGCAATTACTAAGTTAATTCATACACTAGTAGTATGAACATCCATGTTACAAGTTTCATTAGCACCAATTTGGCTGCAAGGAAGGAGCTCCAACTATGTATCAGGTGGTATAGGGGATGGTTGCACTTGATAACTTATGTGGTCAACCTCTAGAAATCAATTTTTGAAAATGGCATATGCAAAGTTGATTGGATCATTATGTCCCTCAAGATATCATGGTATTTTTCATGTAAGGTTCACTCTCTACTTGAATCTGATTATTTTTTCCCTTGTAAGGAAGTTGTAAATGTGACTAGTCTATAGAAAATTATCCTTGTAGTTTGCTAGACAAGTCTTTGTTGAGAATAAAACCATATGCTTTATTAATTTCCACAATGAAAATATTTATGCATTGGTGAACTCTATCATTTGACGACAAATGAATGATAACATTATTGACTTTAGCAATTTCTTAGACTAAATATTTGTCCAATTGTATGATTCAGACATCAGTCTTTTCCCATTTAGCAATAATGTTCTTGGCAACAAATAAAGGCATGACATTTGTATATGTGTTAGAATCAACAATACAATTATGGACATTATAGTTAAAGATTTCAAACGTTAAAAGAAAAGAGGGCTAGGTAGTTTGATAATTCATATTAGCAGCATTAACCATAGATTCGATAATACCACGAGACTTACCAGATAAGGTTTGAGAAGCAGAAACTTTGTTACATGACATAGGTTATGATGCAAATGCTTGGATGATCAGTTCGCATTGTCTTTCTATCTTCGCGAGATAAAAGATTGATCTATTGGCTCAAGCCCTTTTCATATCTTTAATTATGTTGTAATCAATACTTTCATCTTTACTAGGCTATGATGAAGTGTCGATTGGCATGGCTTTTTTCGAAGCCTTAGGAGTGATGGAATATTCTTGTTGATAGTGGAAGTGTTATTAGGAGGTGGATCACTTCCTAGTTTATTTTTTGAATTCTAAACAGGATTAGTAGGTGGTAAAATATTCCTCAACAAATTCCTTTTAAGTTCCTTCCCAGATATTGGTCATTTTCTCCTCAAGTTGTATTGTCTAGCTGGATGCTACGGAGGAGCTTCACTCTTTAGAATTCATCAACACTTTTTTTATCAGCATTATATATAACATCAAATGCATTAACTAAATTACCAACACTTGAACTTTCCTTGATCATATTTGGTTCATTTGCTTCTTTAGTCTGCTCAGATTTCTCCTCTGCTAGTAAAGTGGCTACAAAGTTGGTCATCATAGCATCCATGTTGTGATTCCATTATGGACATGTTTTCTTTGAACACATCTCCTAATGGAAATTAAAAAAGTTATCCATGCCCAAGATGTCAACATTTAACACAACATTAGAGCTTTTTGTAGATTTGATTGCTTGATTATTATTATTCTTAATGAAAGGAAACTTGAAAAACTTACTGGTGGTAGTTGCCTCACTTGACTTTCTCTTTAGTTCATATACCTCATTAGTGAGAAAATTCAAAGTCTTAGACATGCTTTCCATATTATAATAATCTTTCTCCTTGGTCTTAGTGTAATAGGCTTTAGATTACTTACTAGTGTCTTTGGAGTCTTTACAATCTTCGTTATCATTAGTGGCTCCAAATGAACACAAGTATTTCTCCACAACAATTTCATATGAAAAGTTCATAGCCAATGTTTCCTTTGTTTATTTTTAAAAAAAATATGGAAATGTTAATAGGCAAGGAAACAGTGTAATAATATTTGGTAATGGAATCGTGCAGTTGAACATCAGCAGGGAATTTATGGGTAAAAATGTGAAGCGGGGTTACACTTTCATGAGAAAAGCATTCAAAAATTTCATTTTCCCAACATTTTGGTCGAAGTTTTGAAATTAATTTGGGCGAACTGTTTCTTTTGTTGACATTAACGGCGTATTGACAGTGTGGGTAAACAGATTTTTGGCCGGAGATGGGAAAAACGACAACAAAAGTTCGACCAAACTATTAGTTCGGCTGGAATATTAGTTCGACCAAACTTTTTATTATAATTCAACTGAAATTTTTGTTATAAATATACCGGCCCCCAGACCACAACAAGTTTTCGGTTAGTTTGTTTGTTACTGTTGCATTGTCTCGCTTCTCTGTTGTCATCTTGCTCTGTTTTCGATTTCAGTCACTATCTCACCGCGTTGTTGTTGTCTCACTCTATTTTCGATTCGGTCACTATCTCGCTGCTCTATTGTTGTCTGGCTCTGTTTTTTATCTTTGTTTTCGATCATTCTATTGGGTGTGTTGCACTGTTGCAGGGGCAAAGAGGGGAGCAAGCCAAGGTGAGAAGGTAAGGTAAATTTGTTAATTTTTTTGTTTATGGTTTTTTTTGTTTTTTAAATCTAATTTTTAGTTTGCTGTGTTTGTAGGTTTTCTGTAGGTTTTGATCTACATCCTCGGTGATCTGCGGCCTCATCGTCTACTCTGCATGCTTGACGTGTGCTTTCTCGCTGTCTCCTGCCTCCTCAGCGTGCGCTGAATTTCCGGGTATGGCTCATAACATGAAAACCATTACTAGAGAATGTTATCAAAATTCCTTGCTACTGTTGTGACATAAAATATTCAGACTGATCGTCTGCCCATCGTAGACGTGAAGAATGTTTATTGTCCATATGATTCAAGAAAAATTTATCCCACGATCAAAGTGGCCCGTCTGGATTTTGAAGGCATTGGTTTTTGAAATCATAAAAATGTAAAGACGCTATTTTTGTTTTAGTTCGTCAGCAAAATGGATATGTGGTTTCAATTTGAATAATCTAGATGCCAATTTGCTGAACATATTAATTATTTTAAATAATTTTTTTATAATAGTTGTTTTTATTTTATTTTAATGTTCGTATGAGACATATTTATCTAAAAGGATCACATAGTGGGTTCAATTGGGGAACCAAGCATAGAAAATGTTGAATTTGTGACTACGTTTTTTTTTAGAGAAAAAAAAAGGCCTGTTCCTTTCATTATAAAAAGATTGAGTACATTTTCAGAATTCATTTTAGATGTTTTTTTTGTTTCATTCTATCTTCCCATGATATTCCAATTTGTTCCAATATTCAACTATACAAATATATAGGGAAAAAATTGTCTTTACATGAAGATATGAGAAGTGATATGATGAAACTAGATGTGAAAGAGCTTATCTAAGCTTACTTTAGCTCTATTCGAATAACTGGTTACCATATTCGATTGGTGTCATTAACTTAGTTGTTTCACCTTAATTCTTGGGATTTCATATATAAAGGGTTAGCATGAGCACCATTACAGTATTAGTTACTCAATTAGATACCTTCAACACAATAGGACTTTCTAATACTTATACTCACTCATATCTTGTACAACTATATACTACAAGTGGGATACTACTAGCTTACTCATTATCTCCAGGATAGACTGCTTACTATACTCTGACTCCTCATACCCAATAGCAGGACATGGCATCTCCATCTGGTCATGCTTCTCCTTCAAAAAAACATAGGCATAGGAACCTCGATCACCCTTGTTGGAGTGGTGATGCTCCCCATATCCACCAATGTAGTCCGACGTTTCTTTCCCTTGGTCGTGCTTAGTCATTAGCCACCGAAGCTTGTTTCAATTTTATTGTCAAAGCTAAATACTAGTGTGAAGGAGTGCCGATTGTTAGTTACATAGGATATCAACATAGATGTTGATTGATAAATGGTGTGTGTTGCAGCAAGCACCTATTTTATGATTGTTAGATTCTTTGAGATCCTTCTTTGATAGATATTGTTTATATAATAGACAAGCACGTGTTCCTGGTGAGGTATTATTGTCGTGTTTTCTAGTTTACTAATCGTCTGGGACTGTTTGGACAATAATTTCATAATTTTGTTGTTTTCCTAATCTTGTTTGCATATGCTCTTGCTTGTATGCATGGTGCATAGATTTTTTCACTGATTTCTGCATAAGGGAGCAAGCCCTATATACAATACATTTAGATACAGTGAGATCGCTTTAAGTGGGTAGTTGCCTCGGAGTTTCATGTTGTTTCTATCTATGTTTATTTCACTATTTATTATTTACATCTTAACTTAGCTTGTTTACTCTTATTACCTCTATATCTTACTGCATTACTGATCACACCTTACATCTCCATTTATTGATATGAAGAGTATGTGAAATAGCTTATCTAAGCTTACTTTAGCTGTATTGGAATAGCTAGCTACCATATTCGATTATCCATGATTAACTTAGCTATTTCACCTTAATTTCTGGGATATCATATACAGTTTATTACTGATAAACGTGATGATACAGGGTTAGTATGAGCATCATTACAGTATTAGTTACATCTTATATGAGATTTATGATTACTCTTATTACCTCTATATCTTACTACATTATTAATCACACCTTACATCTCCATTGATTGATATGAAGAGTACGTGAAAGAGCTTATATAAGCTTACTTTAGCTGTATTGGAATAGCTAGTTACCATATTCAATTGGTGTCAAACTTAGTTGTTTCACCTTAATTCCTGGGATATCATATACAATTTATTACTGATAAACATGATGATATAGGGCTAGTATGAGCACCATTACAGTATTAGTTACATATTATATGAGCTTTATGATTACTCTTATTACCTCTATATATTACTGCATTACTGATCACACCTTACATCTCCATTGATTGATATCAAGAGTATGTGAAAGAGATTATCTAAGCTTACTTTAGATGTATTGGAATAGATAGTTACCATATTTTATTGGTGTCATTAACTTAGTTTTTTCACCTTAATTCCCAGGATATCATATACGAGCTATTACTAATAAACATGATGATACAGGGTTAGTATGAGCACCATTACAATATTAGTTACATCTTATATGATCTTTATAATTACTCTTAACCTCTATATCTTACTGCATTACTAATCACACCTTACATCACCATTGATTGATATGAAGAGTACTAGCTTCCATTAAGCTATGGTATAGAGTTAAGCTTCCCTAATGAATATTAATACATGACCTTTGATTAGCTGTTACTTATGGATATAACACATCATCATTACCTGCTTAAGTTGATATGTGATTCATTACTATCGCCATCTATAACATATGACTAGATGACTCATTATACTATTATTACCAAGTAGTTTCATGTATGAGGTTATTGATTACTAGTACTTGTTTTGGCATGTAATATGATGTTACTAGTCCAGTACTATCACACTTGTATTGAATGAGAGTGATTCCAAAGCTCACATGGGCAATAGGGTATGTTGTATTACTTGCCAAGCTTAAATCACCATGGGTTTGATAATGTTTAAAGTATAGACATAAGTAGATGTGTTGTATTATTTCATAGAATCCTCATTTTATATCAGCAAACACTTATATCTATCCCGCTTCCATATTGGGACTATCAAAAAACAATGATTAATTTGTTTGTCTCTCTATATTTACATAATTTTGTATTAGAAAACAATTATTTTTTTTTCAATTAAAGAAATACATTTGGAGTAGCTCTCAAGTCTATATAATTTTTTTAATTTGTCTTTTTGTCTATATTTAAATAATTTTGTATGAGAAAACAATTATTTTTTTTCATTTAAAGAAATTCATTTATATTTAAATAATTTTGTATGAGAAAACAATAATTTTTTTTAATTAAAGAAATTCATTTGGAGTAGCTCTCAAGTCTATATATAATTTTTATAATTTGTGTCTATTTGTATTTACATAATTTTGTGTCTATCTGTATTTACATAATTTTGTATTAGAAAAAATGATTTTTTTTTTCAATTAAAGAAATGCATTTGGAGTCATTTCTCCCATAAACTTTAAGGCATTTGCAATAAAATTTCACTTAATATATTTCTAAGGAAAATGCTGGTGTTTTTGGATACCATGTACATGTCATTTCTCCCATAAACTTTAAGGCATTTGCTATTATTTTTGGGAAACATGTACATGTAATTTCTCCCATAAACCTTAAGGCATTTTCATTTTATAGTGTTTTTGGGAACCATGTACATGTCATTTCTATGTCATTTCTCCCATAAACTTTAAGGCAAACTATGTACATGTCATTTCTCCCATAAACTTAAGGCCAACTTTAAGGCAAACCATGTACATGTCATTTCTCCCATAAACTATAAGGTAAACTATGTACATGGAATTTCTCCCATAAACTTTAATTTAATATGTTTTTAATTAAATTGGTAGTGTTTTTGGAAACCATGTACATGTCATTTCTCCCATAAACTTTCAGGAAAACCATCTACATGTCATTTCTCCCATAAAATTTAATTTAATATATTTTTAAAGAAAATGCTAGTGTTTTTGAAAACCATGTACATGTCATTTCTCCCATAAACTTTAAGGTATTTTTTAGTGTTTTGGGAACCATGTACATGTCATTTCTATGTCATTTCTCCCATAAAATTTAAGGAAAACTTTAAGGCAAACCATGTGCATGTCATTTCTCCCATAAACTAAGGAAAACCATGTACATGTCATTTCTCCCATAAAATTTAAGGCAAACAATGTACATGTCATTTCTCCCATAAAATTTAAGGAAAACCATGTACATGTCATTTCTCCCATAAAATTTAAGGAAAACCATGTACATGTCATTTCTCCCATAAAATTTAAGGAAAACCATGTACATATCGTTTCTCCCATAAACTTTAAGGCAAATCCTGTACATGTCATTTCTCCCATAAACTTGAAGGCAAACCCTGTACATGTCATTTATCTTTTTGGAAAACTATGTACATGTCATTTCTCCCATAAAATTTACTTGGAAAACCATGTACATGTCATTTCTCACATAAATTTTAAGGCATTTGCAATAAATTTTCATTTAATTTATTTTTAAGGAAAATGCTAGTGTGTTTGGAAACCATGTAGATGTCATTTCTCCCATAAACTTTAAGGTATTTTATAGTTTTTTTGGGAACCATGTACATGTCATTTTTCCCATAAACTTTAAGTCATTTGCTAGTGTTTTTGGGAACCATGGACATGTCATTTCTCCCATAAAATTTAAAGCAAACCATGTACATGTCATTTCTCCCATAAAATTTAAGGCAAACCATGTATGTTGTGAAACCAACTCCAAAAATAGAAGAAAAGTGATATCAACGCCTTAGAAATAAGTCACTTCGAGGGGGAAACCTTCAATAAATTACATGAACGAACAATTCATGGATGATACAAATTACAAAACCTCCTTTCTATATATAGGAGTCCATGGGGCCACAATGTAATCCTATCCGACCTAACAATAATAATTTAAGGGCACAATAATAACAATATGGGGGTTACATGGGTACAATAATAACAATAAGGGAGTTACACTAACAACAATAAGGGACTATACTAGTAATATAGGGACCTAACATGCCCCTCTCCTTCAAAAAAGTGTTGTCCTCAACACTTGAGTAGCTCTGGGTGCTTCTGTATAAAATTCTCATCCTCCCATGTAGAATCTTCAGTGGGTAAGTTCTTCCACTTGATGAGATACTTTGAAATTGATTGATTCCGTAGTTGTCGAGTTCTTGTTTCCGTGACCGCTTCCGGTTCCAATATGATTTTTCCTTCCTCATCAAGTTCTGGAAATATTGTTTGAACTGGAAGATTTTCACCTATAACCTTCTTTAAGCATGAAACATGGAAAACTCGATGCACTCGTGAAGAAGCAGGAAGCTCCAATTTGTATGCCATAGTACCAATCTTTTGCAACACCTTGTAAGGACCATAGTACTTTGGCGATAATTTATTATCCTTCTTAGCTTGCTTGAGGGACATTTGTTTGTATGGTTGTAGTCGTAAAAATACCCAATATCCTACATCAAAACTTATTTTGCTACGATGTTGATCTACCTATTGCTTCATTCGATTTTGTGCCAAATTCAGGTTATCCTTTAAGAGTTGGAGAACTTCTTTTTGATGCCCTATGTGATATTCCACTGCTTGAACCTTCGAATTTTCTCTTAAAGATGACGTGATGGATGGTGGATGATATTCATAAAGTGCCATAAATGGGGTCATTTTTGTTGCAGTATGGAATGAAGTGTTATACCACCATTCAACGAGAGGTAACCACTTGACAAATTGTGTTTGTTTATCAGATACAAAAAAACGAAGATATCCTTCCAAACATTTATTTACTATCTCAGTTTGACCATCGGATTGAGGATGATAAGATGAGCTATGAGCTAATTGAGTACCCAAATAAGAAAATAACTCCGTCCAAAATTTTCCAGTAAAAATGGGATCTCTGTCACTCACAATAACCCTTGGGTTTCCATGTAGCTTTTGAATTGTGTCCATAAATATAGTAGCAACTGTACTTGCTTTAAATGGATGAGATAATGTACAAAAGTGTGCATACTTGGTAATTCTATCAACTACCACCATGATGACACTCTTTCCTTCGGACTTATGTAAACCTGTGATAAAATCCATTGAAATCTCCTCCCAACGTTGACTTGGAATGAATAAAGGTTGTAAAATACATGGGGTCTTAATTGTCTCAACTTTATTCTGCTGGAAAACCAAACATTCCGCCACAAACTTTTGAATATCATATTTAAGGCCATCCCAAAAAAATTCTTTCTTCACCCTGTGGTAAGTTTTTAAAAATCCTGAGTGTCCTCCTAAAGGAGAAGTGTGCAATTCCAAAAGAATCTTGCTGCAACTTTTGAATCAAATGTACTAGGATCTTGCTGCAACTTTTGAATGAGTGTCCACACTTCTTCGTCCTTCTTCCATTCATCTCTTGCTTCGGTTATCCAATCTGGTTGGATAATATAAATGGCACAAAGCAATGCTTCCAGCTCTTCATTCTTTCTTGAGAGTGCATTTGCAAAAACATTTAGCTTCCCTTTTTTTGTAGATTATTTGAAAGTCATTACCCAACATCTTTGTGACCCATTTTTGCTGCTCTTCTAAAGATAGTCTTTGTTCCAAAAAGTGTTTAAGACTATCATGATCAGTTTTTACCTTGAAGTGTCTTCCCATTAGGTAAGTTCGCCATTTCTTTAGTGTATGCAGTATTGCTAACATTTCCTTCTCATAAATAGGTTTCTGTAAATACTTTCCTTTGATTGGAAGACTTTCAAAAGAAATGGGTCTTCCTTCCTGCATTAAAACTGCACCAATTCCATTTCCTGAGGCATCACATTCCACAATAAAGATTTTTGTGAAGTCTGGCGTAGCTAAGACCGGTGCTAGGCACATTGCCTCTTTAAGATGTTCAAAGGCCTTAGTTGCTTCAGGAGTCCATGAAAATGCATCTTTCTTCAATAATGTTGTTAGAGGTGCTGCTATTCTCCCATAATTCTTAACAAACTTGCGATAATACCCTGTTAACCCGAAAAATCCTCGCAACTGCTTTATGGTTGTGGGGACTTTCCATTCCTTAATGGCTTTAATTTTGTTAGGGTCTACCTTAACACCCTCGTGAGATACAATATGACCCAGATATTCCACCTCTTGTACTCCAAAGAAACATTTGGATGTTTTTGCATATAATTGTTTCTCCTGCAATAGTTTGAGCACCCTGTCGACATGTTGAACATGATCCTTCCAAGACTTGCTATAGATTAGTATATCATCAAAAAATACTAGTAAAAATTTTCTAAGGGTTTGAAAATGGAATTCATCAACCCTTGAAATGTAGAAGGTGCATTGGTAAGGCCAAAAGGCATGACCAAAAATTCATAATGACCCTCATGATTTTGAAATGTTGTTTTTGGAATATCTTCAGTCTTCACTCTAATTTGATGATATCTTGAACGAAGATCTAACTTGGTAAAATAAATTGCTCCATGTAATTCATCCAATAATTCATCAATCACAGGAATGAGAAATTTATCTTTAATGGTGAGCTTATTGAGCTCACTATAATTCGAACACATGTGCCATGATCCATCCTTCTTGTGTACCAATACTATAGGAGCAGAGAAAGAACTTTGACTAGGTTGAATTATACCTGCCTCTAACATTTATACAATCATACGTTCAATTTCGCTCTTTTGGACATAAGGATATCTATAAGGCCTGATATTTGGAGGAACACTTCCTGGAATCAAATGAATAGCATGATCATGATCACGAATAGGTGGGAGTCCTTTGGGAGTTTCAAACACTTTGGAATGATTGTCCAAGACTTGTTGGAGATCTGCAGAAATAGATGATTTTGATGTCGGAACTTCTAGTGAGCATAATTGTGCAATTACGCCTCGTTGTTCTTTCTTTAGAAGCTTTGTCATGACATTAGAGCTTATTATCCTTCCTGGCTTCCCTTCAATACCCCGTAATTCGACTTCTTTTCCTTTTGAAAAAAATTTCAAGAAACGTTCTTGAAAATTAAAAGCTACCGTCCCCAAAGATTGTAACCATTGTACTCCTAGTACAACATCAACACCTCCCATAGGAATGGAAAGCATTGGACTAGTCAATACATATTCCCCCATGGTTAGCTTAATATTATGGCATTTTCCAGAGCAATTTATAGTTCCTTCATTTGCAACCATCACTTGACATTCTGGTGTTGGGTATAGGAAACAATTTAATTCCTTGGCTACCTTACAATGAATAAAATTATGGGTGCTACCTGAATCAATCAACACTATTACCTTTTTCTTCTTGATATGTCCTTCTATCTTGAGAGTTGGAGGAGTGGTAATTCCTGCCAATGCATTACACGATATGGTCAGACTCATTTCTTCCTCTTCTAGGGCTGGTTCCTGGTGTATATCCTCTTCTTGTTCATTTTCTTCTTCCTCTTCACAATCTATGTAAAATAATTTATTCTCAGCACACTTATGACCTTTAGTGTATTTGCTATCACAACTGTAGCAAATCCATTTTGCTCTTTTTTCTTCCAATTGTTGTGGTGTCAACCTTATAGATTGTGGAAATCTAGGAGTAGAAACACTTCCATCTTTATAGAAGTGAGTGGTAGGCTTCCTTGTCGCCATAACTTTACATTCAATTTTTCTTGCCAACCTGAATGCCTTCTCCAATGAATCAGGTTCCAAAACGAGAACTTCATGTTGGATGTTATCCTTTAAAGTACTTATGAAGAGATCGATCTTGTGTTCCTCTGAAAGATCAGTTACCCTTATATTCAATTTTTGGAAGTCCTCAATGTGCTCCCCCACTAAAAACCTTTGTTTGAGATTTATCAATTGGCTAAAGAGAGTGTTGCTCTTTGTATCCTCATAATGTGCTATCATTTCCTCCATAAAAATTGACCAAGTGACAATTTTTTTATGGGAGCAAAGCCATCGATACCATACAAATGTATTTTGCTCTAAATGTAAAGTTGCAATGCGTACCTTTTGTGTGTTTTGCACATTATTGAGATCAAAATATTGCTCCATCTGTAGTATCCATGTTACAGGATCCTTTCCATCAAACTTCCTCATATCCATTTTTGGAATATGGTGGTTCTTGCCTCCAACATTAGAGTTTATGAAATCACGATTAGCATTTGTTTTGTTCTCATCATGAGTTTCCTCTACTATCATTTCACCATTAGGAAACATTTCTTGTATCAAATTTTCCAAACCTTCGATGTCTACTTTTAGATCCTTCTTCATGTTTTCCATGTTGTCTTTCATTTTTTCATCAATCTTAGCTTCCATGTCGTCCATATTAGCTTCCATGCCCACTTCCATGCCATCCATATTAGCTTCCAAACCATTCATCTTAGCTTCCATGCCTTTCTTCAAACCATCCATCTTAGTTTCCATGCCTTTCTTCAAAACTTCCATTTCATTTTTTTTTGTTCTTTGCGAGAACGAAATTTGTTGCACTTGCTCTTGTAATTTTGATATGTCATGTTTCCATTTTTCGTCTTCATGAGTCATAGTAGAGCCTTCTAAAGGATTAATGGGTATTGAATTCTTTTTAAGGGCCATTTTAGAATCCAATACTGATATCTATTCTACAATATGCCCTTGGAATCAATTCAACTTGATTCTTCAAACAAGACTTATGCAATTCGAAAAAAAAAAACCTTTTACTTATTTTTGAGGAGATCGATATTGAAATTGAATTTTCTCTATAATTGCAAATCCTCAATATCTAAAATTCAGCCCTCTAGTAGCCCTCTGAAGCTTCTTTCAAATGCCATAGGTCTGATCTGATTTGGACTCTTCAAGACAAAGCTATGTCCAATCTCCCACAATGACCCAATTTTGGACTGGTTCAGTGGAGAAAACTTGTATGACTTGCCACATGTCACTGTTTCCTCCTTTGGCTCTAAAATTGATACACCATAAACTATAGTCTGTGTACTTGCGACCAATTTTTACAACATTCCAATCTAATGCTCAGAGAGAGAGCTATGAATATTTTTCGACGATCACCTCTTTGAGATGAATTTCAGAAGCCTGAAAAAGCCCTAACTTCCACAAATCATATCTCCAAAAATAATGCGAACCATTATTTTAAATTTTGCGACGAGGTTCCTCAGGATTTCGGATTCGCACTCTACAAATTTTAGCTTCTGAAACTTCGTAGAAAAAAAATTATTACGCAAATACCACGATGACCTATTTAGGTTAAATTCAGGAGCCTGCAAAATGACCTAACTTGCACAGATCATATCTCCGAAAATTTTGCGAAATAAGCTCTGAAATTTTGTGACGATGTTCCTCAGGATTTTGGCTTCGCACTTTAAAAATTTCAGATTCTAAACCTTCGTAGAAAAAAAATTATAGTGAAAATTCCACAATGACCTGTTTGGAGCAACAAAACCCTAGAATCTCAAAACTCTGTTACCAAATGTTGTGAAACCAGCTCCAAAAATAGAAGAAAAGAGATATCAATGCCTTAGAAATAAGCCACTTCGAGGGGGCAACCTCCAATACATTACATGAATGAACAATTCTTGGATGATACAAATTACAAAACCTCATTTCTATATATAGGAGTCCATGGGACCACAATTTAATCCTAGCCGACCTAACAATAATAATTTAAGGGCACAATAATAACAATATGGGGGTCACAGGGGTACAATAATAACAATAAGGGGGTTACACTAACAACAATAATGGACTATACTAGTAATATAGGGACCTAACGATGTACATGCCATTTCTCCCATAAACGTTAAGACAAACCATGTACATGCCATTTCTCCCATAAAATTTAAGGCATTTGTTAGTGTTTTTGGGAGACATGTACATGTCATTTCTCCCATAAAATTTAAGGCATTTTCTAGTGTTTTTGGGAACCATGTACATGTCATTTCTCCCATAAACTTTAATGAAAACCATGTACATGTCATTTCTCCCATAAACCTGGCATTTGCTAGTGTTTTTGGGAACCATGCACATGTCATTTCTCCCATAAAATTTAAGACAAACTATGTACATGACATTTCTCCCATAAAATTTAAGACATTTGCAATAAATGTTCATTTAATATATTTTTAAGGAAAATGCTAGTGTTTTTGGAAACCATGTACATGCCATTTCTCCCATAAACTTTAAGGCATTTTCTAGTGTTTTTGGGAACCATGTACATGTCATTTCCCCCATAAAATTTAAGGAAAACCATGTACATGTCATTTCTCCCATAAACTTTAAGGCATTTGCAATACATGTTCATTTAATATATTTTATTGAATTTGTTTTTTTCAGGGATAAAAAAGCTAACTAAACATGGTTGAAAAATGGACATTATGCAGAGATATTTCTTGCTATTCCAATCCAGGAAAAGTAGTGATTACATATGTGCTTTGCAATATTGTTAACAAGGTCCTCCAAAAGAAAATGAATATACCGGGAAGAACGAAAAACAATGAAGCATATTATATTGCATTGATAGAAGAATTGGGAACAAATAGAGAGTGTGGATCAAATGGAATTGTA
Organism: Pinus albicaulis; assembly: GCA_034641835.2. Lineage (NCBI taxonomy): Eukaryota > Viridiplantae > Streptophyta > Pinopsida > Pinales > Pinaceae > Pinus > Pinus albicaulis. The sequence goes on along the minus strand of CM076570.1, from coordinate 349,394,446 downwards.
ATTTTCAGCAATTCTGAACTTGTATGCAACCAGATTAAAGACATATACCAAATTAAGAAGGAGAGGCTAAAACAATTACATGGAAAAACAAACAATATTGTTAGACAATTTCAATTTTTTAGTATAAGACATAGTGCAAATGTTAATAAGATGTCTGGTGATCTATTGTGTGGGGAAATGCCAATTCAAGAGTCATTTGTTAAAGATGAATTAGTATTATATAGGGGAATTCCAATTCAAGATTCATCTGTCAAAGATGAATTAGTATTATACGGGGGAAATGTCAATTCAAGATTCATCTCTCAAAGATGAATTAGTGTTGAGACGGTCTCCTTCAAAAGATTCATCTCTTAAAGATGAATTACTATTGAGACGCTCTCCTTCAAGATTTATTGATGGACATTGTAACATATCTTTGATATGTGTGTGTTTTTTACTTATAAATGAGTCATTTTTAATAACCATGTGTTTTTTTCAATCATATACCAAGTGTGCTCCCACCATGTAAGCACAACTTGGTGAACTTCATGTTTTATAAAATTAAAATGTGCAGGACTTCAACAAATTTTTGTTTAAAGTGAGTTTTACACATCAATTTGTGCTTTGAAAGTTTTCTGTCTTACATAATTTGTGTTTGTGCTCAACATTTGTGTACTAAATTACATTAATTTTTTGAATTCTTTTGAATTTATTTTAAATAGTAATTTTAAAAATAATTATAAATGTCCACTGTAGATATATATATATATATATATATATATATATATATATATATATATATATATCATGGAGGATGAAATGCAAACATCAATAGAATCCCATGTCTCTACGTGAAAGGGAGATCATGGATCAAGGGATGTTCATGGTATTTATATTAAATGTGCATGTTTTTAAATGAAATTTGAATATATAATCTTATCTCCATATATACATGCATACATGTGGAATTGATTTTTTTATTGTTCATGTACATATAATTTTATCCCCATGTATATACATGTATACATATGGAATTGATTTTTTATCAATTTTGTGAGTTAAATTAATTTTTAATAAATTAATTTTTTAATTTTTTAGGAGTTCGGAGGACAAGAGTATCTACTCCACCAATGGAGTCTGGCCATAGTTCATGCAATCCATCAATGGAGCCTGGCCATGTTTCACGCAATCGTGATATGGTTCACGTAATCAAATCAATCACATGTACATGTATTTATATGTATTTATGTATTTTTGAATTGATTATAAATTCATATTTTTTATGAAGCTTCCCTCTCGTTGCGTGAGGGTGGTGGTGGTACACATTCCCCTGGTAGCTAATCAATAGGTGGTGGCTAATTGTGTGAGGGTGGTGATATGCATTCCCCCGATGGCCAATCAATAGGTGGTCATGTTGGTTCTCAACCAATCGGTGGTCATGCTAGTTCTCAATGATCTCAGGGTGGGCATGATGATGCCCAACGATCTTGAGGTGGCCATCAATCTGAATATTATTTTCATTTAATTATTAATTTTTAAATTATTTATATAATTTTTTTATGGTTAAAAATAAAATTTGTACAAATGTGTTCACATTTTTTTTTATACACAATTTTATATATTGATGCAGAGGGTGAAAATGTTGCTCAAAAAAGACGTAGGCCAGATCGCGTTATTCAAGAAGAAAGTTGTACACCAACCACGACTTATCCTTCGGACATTTCTGATTTACCTTGGGAAATAAACATCCAATAATGCACATTACAAATGTGTCAACATCTTTATTAAAAATTGAAGAAAGATCTTGTGTCTTTGAAACTCCCTATTGAGAGTTGAGAAAGCTTAGAAATATTTACTCACTCTTTAAGCACACTTGTAGATATGTACAAAAAGCTTGGGCCAACCATTGGTACTTTTGTAGAAGTGATGAGGAAAAGAAAGGAAACAACGATGGGTATCAATACATGGGAGGATGTTAAACATAGAGTTATAATAGAAATGGCCAAGTCTATGTTTTAATTTCAAATAAGGGCCGAAAAGAAAGATGCTACAGGTGCAATATTTCAAGCACCCTGATATAGCTTGCCATTTATATGATAGGAACCTTGCTACCTATCGAAGAATACCATGGAATTACGAGGTTCCTCTTTATTTTGCAAAATTATTTTATGCATAATTATTTTTGAGAATGAAACCTAATTATAATGACCTTCCCTTAGAATTTTTTGGTCCTAGGAAAAGTCAATTATGTGACCATAGGGATGCTAAGCGTGATGTTGATTTTCCTCACCCCGAGCCACCATTGGTAAGGCGACCTCTTCATGTGGAAACTTTGCGGTCAGAGATGGATGTGACTTTTCAAATTAGTCGAAAAGTAAGGAATTCCATCATAGACAATGTTCAGAGTAGACTTGGTGGAATTGATGTTTGTATGAATTGACAAAGAGTACGATAGAATTCATGTGCTAATTTTGTGTATCATACATATGATGACATAGACAACATGAGTATTGAAGAGCTTAGAACATATGCAAAGCATTGTTGTAATGGTTGGCATGACTTAATTATTCATGAGGAAGAGGGCATGGGATCGGTATGTGTTAATGGTTAGGGTGAATATTTTAACATGTACAATTTGTAATAAATACATATATACATGTTTATTTGTATATGTTAATCTAACGAAAATTTATCATATGTGAACACCATTTGCAGTTAACACGCTTGATGAACAAAGATTTTAATATCGCGGTCGAAGCATTAATTTTTCACAACCAAGATGATATGTGGAAAATGTTAGTGTTTTTTAAGTGTTCATGATGTTGATGTACAATTATTAATATATTATTATATCGGTGTCATGATGAAACATTTTTAAAATAAATAATTGTGTACACATCTACATGTATATAATTAAATGTTAACAGATTCTGATTCTGTCTGATGTTTTCGCAATGGAGCCACCCTCTTCTTCTCTATTAAGATATGTGTCAAATCCACCATCACAAGTATGAACAAGTTTTCACTTTCAAATATGTTTTTAAGTTATATTGAAGTGAAAGTTTCATTAAAAAATGAGATCTAGATCTTGAGTTAATTTACAGTTTTAAAATTGTTGAATTTTAGGATCGTGGAGATGATTTTCGTTTGGAGCCACCCTCTTTTTCCCTGTTAGGAGATGTGTCAAATCCATCGTCAAGAGTATTCAATTTTTCACTTATGTTTTTAAGTTTTATATTGAAGTTCAAAATTTTCATTAAAAATGAGATCTAGATCATGAGTTATTTTACAATTTTAAAATTTTTGAATTTTAGGTTTGTGGAGATTATTTTCATTTGAAGCCAGCATGTTCTTCCCTATTAGAAGATGTGTCAAATCCACTGTCACAAGTATTCAATTTTTCACTTATGTTTAAGTTATAAATTGAAGTTCAAAAGTTTTGAATTAAAAAATGAGATCTAGATCTTGAGTTATTTTACAGTTTTAAATTTTTTGAATTTTAGGTTTGTGGAGATTATTTTCATTCTCCAAGGAATATAGCAGTGGAGTGTATGATGGAGATAGGAACATCCACACAATTTGAACAATAAGTTGTCTAATTATTTTTTTAATATTATTTCAAATTAGTTTATGCATTTTCATTTGAGATTTTTTAATATATATATATTGTACAGTTTATTGTGGAGGATGTATTGATGGATGACCAACACAAGACAATGGAGAGGGAACTACATGAGGTATTGCATGATTTTTTTTTTTCATTTTTTTTACATGAAGTTCTACATTCTCATTCAATTTTTAAACATTAAATTTTAATGTTTACACGTTGTGTACAGGTTCCCCATTCTTCATAGGATAGTACAACGAGGTTGAGGATGCTACAGGAAAAGACACTGGATCCATCTCTGTTTGACTGATGATGCACATGTGGAACATTTTATTTGATAGATAGTCTTAAATTTACTTTTCTATATTATAGATAGTCTTATTTATGCATTCATGTTTACTTTTCTAGATATAACTTGATACTTGTAACACTATACATTGAACTATATATATTTACTTTTATTGTTCATGATATAAATTTTGGACATATTTTACATTTTGGATATGATGAACTACATTTACTTTTATCAAGAATGATTTTAAATTTTGGATAGTTACATTTAGCATATGATCACATGTTGTGATATAATGTTTTGTTTTTAAAATTCGAGTTGTTTTGTTATTTGTTAAATATAAAATGAATCTAGATGGAAATTTCAAATTACAAAATGCATGTGGTACATGTTATGCATTTGAACATGTGTGAATGTTATATAATTAGGATGTCTATTAAAGGTGATATTTAGGTACATTTTGCATGATCACATGTGTCATTAAAAACAATCATAGATGGTTTTACATATTTAAGTTCATGAATATATGTAAAAATGATTGAAGTACATTTGAATATATTTGTAAAAATGATTGAAGTACAATACATATCGATGTATATATATCTAAAAACAATCGTGAACATTATACATTGTTAAATATATATTTACTTTTATTGTTCATGATATAAATTTTGGACATATTTTACATTTTGGAATATTAGTTGAACTACATTTATTTTTATCAAGAATGATTTTAAATATTGTATAGTTTTTACATTTAGAATGTGATCACATGTTGTGATCTATAATGTTTTGTTTTTAAAACTCAAACTCTTTTGTTATTTGTTAAATATAAAATGGATCTATATGGAAATTTCAAATTACATTTAACACATACATTGGTACATGTTATGCATTTGAACATGTGTGAATGTTATATAAATATGATGTCTATTAAAGGTGATATTTAAGTACATTTTGCATGATCATACATGTCATTTAAAACAATCATAAATGGTTTTACATATTTAAGTTCATGAATATATGTAAAAATGATTGAAGTACATGTTTGAATATATGTAAAAAGGATTGAAGTACACAATACATATCGATGTATATATCTAAAAATAATCATAAAATTCTAGGTGTTCATAGATATGTCAAACAATCATAAAATTTTAAAATTGCATTAAAACATATATTCGGTACACAACATTTTTCATTAATGCACATAGAAAAGCTACTTTCAGTGGATAGTAAACTAGAAATTATGAAACACGTACCACACATTTTGCATTTAAGAATCAATATTATAATTTGCTTAATATATACATTTAAAACAAAATCGTGCAACTTAAAATTTGCATTATATCAACTATGCTAGATACAAATATATGTACTGCAATAATGGCATTATGACAAATTGTACCAGAGAATGTATGAAATTGTTTAAGACCAGATAATCTACATGTGTATGTATACACGTGCATAAATTACTCGCGTGCATGTACCAAAACAATGTACATGTGCAAACACTTGTACATATAACATAAAATATACATATTATAATAATTGTAGAATTTAAAAATGCATTAAAAAAAGGCTAGTTCGATTTCTAGTTGACTTATATAAGTTCTAAAAGATAAATCCAAGGAGAAGAAATTGTTGGGCAGTCAATAAAAAAAATTCTAATGGAATGCCATCTTCAATGATCCATTCATGATCAACTTTTGACATTTTCCATTTTTTAATTTTCAATTTTTTCTTTGATTGAACTTCTATCAACTTTATGAATGTTGCACACACCAAGTGACTATATTGACAACTTATGACATTAGGTTGACAGTCTTGAAAGTAAACAAAATCTCAACTTTGATGAGTTTGTTGGAAAAAATAACCTTTCAGTATAATAGACTCTCTGTCATATATAAACTCGTTATAATCGTAGTTTTCCAATAATTTCATCTTTCATTCAATGCAACACATCAAATAATACTTCACATTTTCATCGTTGGTAGTAGGTGCAACTACAACAAAAACATCTCATGCACAATATAAGAAACGTAAAAAATTTATATCATAATTAACATAAAAAATTAACTTTAAAATTAACATGTGTACTTGATTTTATTATCTATTTCTAGATCTCCATCATTTGAAAGAAATTGAAATGTTACATTCTCTAACAAGATGATACTATAGTCTCCTCTGATTGCATTTCTTCAAAGTTTGCAACGAAAATTTTCCCCTTTGTATTTACTTTTGTATGTTGCCAATCTTTTACATACATTTTGTTTTCACAAACATCATTGGATTCTGTGTTGTCTATGTAAACATGACAAAAACAAGAATATTTTCTTTTATCAAATGCAAACACATTTTGGTACAACTTTGTTTTAATTGAATGAAATTTTTGAGTCTCTTTTATTGTTTCAATGTCATCTCCAATCAATCTATCTACATCTTGGTCAGGTGAGACAAGATGGTTTCCAGAGTGGTCCATTTGATATCTTCGAAGTGCTCATTTTATACATGCCACTGCACCATCATGTTCTCATTTTCCATGACCAGTCTCAAAGTAATTCCAACAATGTTTAATGTGGGTTTTCATATGAAGACGACACAACCAAAAGAATGATCGTGAATATTTGAATTGACCTATGCATCCATCTGACCATATCCAATGTTCATTGAATTTTATTTCATGACTTCTCAAGGAATCATAAATCTTTTCAAAAAATGTTGTACAAAATATGTATCATGTGTACGATTGAAACTGATATAAAATTGATATTATTTAATAACATGTCGATTTTCACCGGTGCTTTCTATATGATCAACATTTTGTTCAGCATGTCTATATAGAATATGGACAAGCATGGAGACTTGATTAGAAATATAGTATTCACTCTGTATTTATTTTTGTGGAACAAATGTGTAGTTCTCTGCAAAATCAACTATTGACAAAATGGTCCATGGTGGAAAAACTTCACGGGATTTTTTGAATTGCAAGTCCTTCCATCGACCTCTATGGGAATGCTTGGCTTATTTATAAGTTTCTACCTCAAACTTTCTCAAAAACTCTATCACAAAAATTTCTTCTTCTTGTAAATCAATTCTTTTATCACTTGTAGTACTACTTGAACCAATCCATGTATGAATATATTCATATCTCTTCCATTTCACTTTTATGTTAGACAATGATTGATCATTTATATCAGTATGATATTTGTTTTGAAATTTAGTCAAATTTCCACAATCATCGCATTTTTTACCACCAACACATTTATTTTGGTAAAATAATTCATGGCTTTCTCTTCCACATAGAATTTGAGATATGAAATTATGGATAGTGGAAGGAGGACGTGAATCTTTCCAAAAAAATTTACCAAAATTAAGGAACATGTCATAATATAACTGAAATTCCACATAATAACGACAACAACAAGTGTCGCGTACAGTTATAGGTTTAACATACCATGGTTTTTTTTGCACAAAAGAAATGATTAAGACATTAATTTCACGATTCTTTTCTATGAACTTTTTTAGTAACTCTATCGAAGTGGTGTCCAAGAAATGTTTTGCATGTTCTTCGTATTGATTCCGTGCTATTCTTCTTTGCATCACATCCCTTGATTTTGGTGAAACACGTGAACTTTTCATCCAATATTCATATATTAGTTTTTTAACATCTTCTCCAAGTCTACCTTTGTATGGTTTCCAACAAATAACTTTCCAACAAGCAAGTTCATCATTTACATCTATTTGCAATCGAAATTTTTTATGTTTGTGCAAAGTTTTTCGTGAGGTTCCTAATGCTTTTGCCATAGACTTTACCAAGAGATTCTCTTTAGTACTTGATAAAATCACTGCCATTTGTATTTCTCTACGTGCATCTAAAGCACTTTTCTTTCTAGATCTTTCAATTGACTTTAGAGTACTATTTATATTGTGTATCACATTTTTCTTCATTTTTTTTTATATCTTTTGTTGATTTTCGAATACCCAATAAAGTCATAGCTTCTTTTAATTTCTTTGATATTAAGAGACTTTTCAACATTTGGGCTTGAATTGCCACAATTTCATCTTTGAAGATCGAATCAATAATTCGCTTAACACGATATTGTATAACATGGTCAGCCTTTTTATCTCCATATGTGTGAGTGTCAACATGTTCTAACATCTCATCATTGATATTGATTTCATCTGTACATATTAGAATTAAATGTACATAATGAGTTTACATATTCAATAAATAATTAAATTAATAAATATGTATAAATTCAATAATACACATTCAACGTATATATACATACTTGGGGATTCGATTTCTTCCTTGAATTTCTTTTAAAATTTTCAACATCTTCAATCATTGGTTCAATATACTTTTCACTTTCTCTTTCAAAATTTTCTATCTCATCATCAATATTTTGAGAAATATATCTCTTTGTTTACATTGCAAAATATTTTTCAAATTATTTCATCAAATAAAAATTAAGTTTCACAATACACTAGTCAAATTTATAATATTTGCATTTACTTACCTGCTTCAACTTCTAGTTGAGGTTGATTTTCCTTTTCAATATTTGAGCATTCTTCTCTCTCTTTTTTTGTGATATTTTCTCCCCTATTCTCTACTTTCCTTAGGGTCTCTTGTTCAATCATATTTTCTCTTGCAATTCCTTTGATTTTCAATGATAATTTAGTATGAAGTTAAAAAAAATTCATTCAAAATCATTTAAAAAAAAACTCACTAGATTAAAATTTAGACAAAAAATCAATTAAAAAAAGCATCACAAAAGATTTGATTTTAAAAAAACTCATTTTAAATATTTTTTACAAAATACATACTTCAACCCAAAACACTTACTTTAAAAATTTCGCCAAAAAAATGTCTTTTAAAAATGAAATGAAGCGCATAATATTTTCTTCCAAGTCCTGCAAAAAAAAATCATTTAAAAAATTAGACAAAAAATCATTATAAAATATTTACTTCAACCCAAAACCCTTACTCTAAAAAAATGTCACTTAAAAAATACCTCCAAAAAGTTTCCTTTGTAAATTAAGCCAACCTCTAAAAAAATATCACTTTAAAAAATACCTCCAAAAAGTGTCCTTTGAAAATTAAGCCCAAAAAACCTCTAAAAAAATGTCACTTTAAAAAATACCTCAAAAAATTCCCTTTGAAAATTAAGCCCAAAAAGAGTCATTTGAAAACTAAGCCCAAAAAAAGTACTTTGCAAATTCAGCCCAAATGAAGAAATGTGCAAAAATATGGGAAAATAGTGATTCTGTTTTTGGCTATTTATATAGTTGCGAAATGTTTTTTTTTAGGGGCTTCATTGAATTTTTCCAGCCAATGTAATTTCCAAACAAAATTTCGGCCGAACTTCTATAAAAAGTTCAACCGAACTTGTTTGTTGTTAGAATTAACAGGACGGAGCGGCAAAAAACAATTTGGCCGAACTATTTTAGAAGTTCAGCCGAACTAACATGTCTGCAACTACGCAGCAACTCAACTTTGAACACATTTCTTCAACTTTGGAATGATTAAACTCTATCAAAATTTATGAATTAACTGTCAGAACCAAGACAAGCATTTGCAGAATTCAATCTACTTTCAGGAAATATAACTTTATGGAATTCCATAAATATTTACTAATTTTAATTAATTTTGTAATAAAATGGGTGCAAACAATTTCTAATGGTCATTATGATTTGGTGAAATCAAAATTTAGTATCTTCCAAAATATACTATAAAAAAAATTGAAAAAATTATGGTCCATTACATTGGTCCGTCATCTGTAATGGATAGTTTTTAGATTTTTAGTTTATAACTAATATGTTGAGAAACTTCACACGAGTCGAAACATATTCAAAATATGTAATATTTTCATATTGGATTAGTTCAAAAAATTATAGTAAATTTTATATGCATTAGTTGGTTTCATAAATATAATGATACTGAAGTAGACTCTGTCTAGATTATTGTAACACTTTTTTTTTCTCAAAACCAACAAGTTTTCAAAGAATACACCAACGTGTTTCAACATGAATTTTTATGAATCCTTTGATTGTTAAAGAACAAACTCTCAAAGAAATGTTAAGTTGACATATCAAATGTGAATAAAAAAAATTCCAAAAAATAAGTAATAGAAAGCTAATAAAATGTCTGACAAGTTTTATTTTATCGTAAAATGAAATTCTAAACAGAAAATTGTTTTGGCTTGCAGAAAGTTGAAGAACAGAAAAAATGATATTTTTTTCTCAAAAAAGGGCAAAAAGTGTAACCCAACTTCACATTTTCACCCTTAATTCAATAAACGTGTAAATATCTTATTAAAATACTTTACTTTTTCCTTGTCCCCCATATTAATATTCTCAAGTTCTTTGAGAAACATGGTAGGATTTTTATCATCAGAAAATTTATCTAAGAATAGATTTTTGAACTCCCTTGAATTATATACTGATTTAGGCAGAAGATTGTGGTACCAAATTTATGCTCTACCTTATAGAGTGTATGAAAAATTTATACAAGCAACATCATCAAAACATACCTATAGAACTCACAAATTCATGTAGAAGTCATCAATATGGTCTTCAACTTCTGTCGTCTTATCAGGATCAAACTTTGTGAGCGGTTCTTAGGCATGCAATGAAGACTTCCAGAAGAGCAAGAGGACCTTAGGCCATCCAATCCAATTTTTCATCAGTCGTGTCTGCTTCCTCCTCCTCTTCACCCTCTTATTATGAAGATTCTTCTCCTTCACCTTTCAAATCTTCATTCTAATCGGGATGTTCTTCTTCTCTTAGACGTTCTTTGTCAAAGAATGAAAATTCATCCCCGTCTCCGTCCAAATTTTCCTTAATAGGTGGAAGGTCCCTTTTTTGATGTGTTCTTTCTGTAGGATCAACTAACTATTCAAGGGTTGCAATAACCAAAAATTCCACTGAAGAAACCAATATGCCATGATGAGTTGTTTCCTTCTCTATTACCTTATGAGGAAGAATAACAATGATAGGAAGTAATCCAAGAGCTTTTGCAAACTAGCGAGTAATATTCTAGATTGTTTGGAGTTGATCATAAGTGACTTCAAAATCTCATCCCAAACTAAAATGAGAGGACTCTATTATCTCAACAATGTGAATTGGAGTTTAACTCAGACCGTTACTACCTTGCACAAAAGGTTCTTTGTTGGAATGTGGTGATTTGTCTTCCATAAAAAGGCTTCCTTCCTTCTAGTGCGAGAATGTTGACAATGCTGGAAACCACCAACACACATGGGGTCTCCCCGATCTGAAGTTCTAGTTAGACCTCAAATAATTTGGTGTAGGATCCCAATCCGGATATGGCCCTGATACCATTACCTTAAATAATTTCCTTGGTTGCAATAGTTAGAAAAAGAGAGAAACACACATGTACCTTTAAATGAGCAAGTAAGCCTTGTGAAATGTTCAATTGTAGTGTGTATCAAGGTTCTTTCACTGAAAGGGAAGAGAAAGTGAGTCTTTAGAATAAAACTAGTAGTGCTATTCTAATAAAGTCACACATACATATGAAATAATCATAAACCATCTAGTGAAATAGTTCACATAGACATTATGATCATTAAAACAAATACAACACACATTCAACAAGATGAGCACCAAATCTAATGAAGTATTTAAATTTCTTTAGTACATAAGAAGATAAACACATACCACAAATATATGAAGAGTAGTCCTATAAAATCCACGATACATGCATGAAAGTGCGTTGGATCAATGAGCTTCGATTATTAAGCAAAAGTTCCAATATACAAGGTTACAATGAGACACCACTAGCCCCAGTAGTGGAGCATCAAGCCACTACCTGCTCCCCAAATTAAAAATCTTCTCTCTATTACCTAATTGGAGAATCCAAGGTGAAAATTCCTTTGCTTGAGTAATAAGGCTTCTTTTATAACAAGAGGGATGACCTTTCATATCCTCATGAATCTTGAACTATCCTCGTGACTCTTAGAATTATAATATCACCTTTGGAATTATTTCGAATTTTCCTAATGACTCTTTTGTCCATATGTGACTCTTGGACTTCCACATATTTACATTTACAACACTTTTCAAAAATTACATCATCATGTGACAACAACAATATAAGTAATTTACATTGATGACTTGGAACCCAATGAATTGTAACATGAAGTTCTTTGAGAAGTGATGGCACTACCACTATTTCCTCAATACTTGTAATAGATATTGCATTGTAGTTTCCATTTACCCTCCAAAGGGTATAGAGAGATTATGGAGTCTTCATGGGTCGCTTTGATCATTAGTAGACATCATTACTTCAATTGTTGCAACATGGTGCCTTTGTCTAGAAAATTCCCTCATGAACAACTTTTCTTGGTAGATCTCCTCAAACATATTTTTCCATGCTTACTGAAAACACCTGCGGGTAATGATCACTTATGGCAAGCAAACATTAGCCCAGAAATCTCCTACTTTATTACTATTGATGCAATGTAGTGATTTTGGATCAATAGTGTGCAAGGGAGAGAGAGAGGGGATTTTAGGTGCAAAGTGCACATGCAGAAGATAGGGAGGCATGTACTACTCATTGATATTGTGTCATGTGTAACTCTGGAAGAAGAGGCAAAGTGATTGCATGGCACAATTCAAAGCAACAACGTTGTAGGGATTGTTCACTAGGAATGTGCCATGTGAAAGGAAGGAAGATCAGGGCCATAGGGAGGGCACATGGTAGAGTTCCAAGTCACAAGGAGGGGCATCATTTCCCACTAAAAGTGTGTAGTAAACTACACTGGGAGGCAGAGGTAGGACTAGTGCAAGGAGGAAGAGCAAGCATCAAGGAAAGGGATATTGTTGACTATAATTGTGCAGTGTGGAGGAGAGAAAGGGAAGGCTTGGAGTGGTGCAGAGCACATCTCCAACTGATAAGGGGGGTCACAACTAGGTTCTAGAAGTGTGCAGTGCACTCTTCCTAGCCTAGAGGAGGAGTTGCAAGGTCAAAAAAATGACTAAGTATGGAAGGGTAAAACATTGAAAAACAAAATGAGTTAGAAGCGAGATCAAGAGTTATACATCTCAACTCGTTAATGAAACTCAAACATGATCTAAAAATAAGAAATATACAACAAAATTCCAGTTCACAAACATTCTCCAAGTGCTACAAACAAAGCATATCTTATTGCGACATAAAAGTGTCGTTTTGTGACTATAAAGTGTGTTATGACTCAAAAATGCATTATAGTCACTCTTCGTGAACTGGCGACACTTAGGAAGGGACATGGACACTTGAAACATATGTGAAAATTTAATATGAAACATGAAGACCAAAAGTGACACTTCACATGATGGAAGGTAGGCTCCAAAATTCAAACATAGCCAAAATTTTGGAGGTTGTTGTAGCTGCGACAACACCACACAAGTTATCACTCTACTAATTCCACATGTATTTCTTGATTGGGTTTCCTTCGCCAACAACCATCTTGGAGGTCATGGCTTCCATTTATGGGAGAAGGGATGATATGCCTCATGATGCCTCTATCCTACTAGATGTGGAAATGATGGAGCTTGGAAAAAAAAATCTTGAACTAGGCTATAGGGTGCATTTCCTGGGTCATTCAGTAAAATACCACCCTTGGACTAAGTCAACCCTGGAATTTCTAGTATTGAACTTGCCACCAAATCGTTCGCTCCAAAATCCCTTGTCAATGAGTGTCTTGTACCTCCATTGTGTATTGATAACCATCATCAAGGATTTATGCTAACTCATGATACCACTCACCCTTTATGTCCTCAGGTAGTTCTTGATAACGATATGATTCTAGGATATCATTGAAATCATCAACCTTTAGGAATGTGGAAATTTCACCCTATGTGGCATGAATCTAGCATGTTGTGCCATATGTTGTAAATAATTTCTCATGAGATCATACACATTACTAATAATCCTTGGCCTATGCCCAACAATGGACATTCTATGGTATAACATATCCAACTGCATCATGCCTTGCACATTATGTATTTTAGTTTTGTTATGGTGTGTGGCGTGAGAAATTTTTATTTTTGCGTGCGGGTTGTTTTGATTATATGCTTATCATGTTTAATGTGTGATTAGCATATGTTGGTAAGATTCCCTTTGCTTTTAATAGGCACACCCATGGTGAGACTAGGAGGTTACATATATTAGTCCTCTAACTATGCCGACATCACAATAATTGAGCATTTATATAGGAATTCATACACACAAAGCATGGATTTCCACTCACATTTGTGGCAGTTGTAAGTAAGAGTTTAACCAAAAAAAAGTAATACATCACATCCAAAAATCCAAAAAAAATAAAAAATATATGGTCCTATTTTTACCTTATCCATGTTTTATTTCTTTTGTTGTGTGATTTAACCATGGTTTTAATCTTTCTGGATGGATTTTATAGGATAGGGTGGTGCTTTAATGGTGATGCCCTCTAGGTCTTACATGCATATTTATGATATTAACATATAAGTATATGTATTTTTCTATGTCTCTTTTTCATTATTGACAACTTATGTTGTTATCATTATGCCCCAGGTTTGATCCAACTAGGTTGTAATGGTAGAATTTATTTATTGCACTTCATAACTTGAGTAGTAGAGCTTTCCCTTCATGGATGCCCTATAATAACACTGAATTTCTATTTTTTTGTCCATGCTATGACATTTCATAGGCCTAGGAATCCTCTTATAGACCAGCCATGACATGAAATTGAGAGTCACTAATCTCTTTTCTCTAGCTATATCACAAGGAGGATCCCATAAATCTTTTTGTTACTATCTGAATTTTTATTCTCATTAATACTAATGTCTCGTGCTTACTTATTTGATGTTGTTTTCTTTCACTTTTCTTTTTGAAACTATCATTATGTTGATTTATTTCTATTTTCATCGTGATTTGTCTCCATTCGGTGACCTTACCCTTCCTAGAGAGACTACTGTGATGAATGGATTTACCTTGTCAACCTATTTGCTTCATCCCATTTATGGTGATTCCACTAGCTTGGAACTATATGTTTTTTCAATCATTTTTCTCCTAGATTAAACCCCCTCCCCTTCTTTTGGGGCCTTCCTAATATAGTCGTTACTCCCCCCTTTTTCCTATTTAACTATGTCTAGCTCTCTTTACACTCATCCAAAAGCTTCCATTGTCCCTGATGATGAGTGGAGTGTCCATTGTAAATTTCAAATTTTTAACGCACATGCTACAAATTTTCTAGAAGCAACAACATATGATATAGATTCTTCTTGTTTATACCACTTGTTTCTTTAGGATATACCTCCTATTTTGTTGCATGATATCAGGTGGTTCTCATTAGTCAATGTTATCAAGCAATTATTTTGGTGCCAAATATGTTTAAGGGAAGTATAAGTGTTAGTTTTCAATCTACAGTCCCGTTGACATTTTGTGTTGAACATTCCTATGTCAGTTATATGTGGTGATTTCATTTATTCACATAATATCATTGTCAATTTTCTATTGATTGATGGGAGGTACATCAAGGCCCTCATTCATCAAATCTCCTCCTATTTATGTTAATTCATTATCTAGGAGCATGATCTAGAAACCACTAGTACGTTGGAGCTTACGATCCTTAGTGGTAGGTTTCCTTGCAATCAAAAATGGATTTTCCTCATTGATCCCTGATCAATGAATTCCATGGGTATTCAACATCAACTTACTTATTCATTTTCAATGGATTGTGCTAAATACCTTAGGGTCCATCTTCATCAATAATGGCTCCCCTTGTGTTTGTTAATAGTTTACCTCAATGATTAGTAACTAGGTAATTTCTACCATGCTAGAAATCAACTCATTTATTCACATTTTTGTCGACTTGTACCATTAGAGTTGGTACAAAAACCTTGGTATTGGGGGAATCTCACTCCTATATGTAAACCCTCCTAAGTTGTGATGGAGTATTGCACCATATTATGTACTTTACAGACCATTCAAGCGAACTCTTCTTCTACGCATCAAATTTCCTACAAAATGTGTATTTGACATATATTCAAACAGTATCTGTAGGTGGCTATGATCTCTTTTTTAATGGCATGGATCCACGGTGTGTTCCTTCGTTTCCATGTACTAGCATTTCATGTCATCAATCTATAGCATATAGTGTTTGCAATCATGTTCAGTTATCTTTTGTACAGATCTTGGGTATTCCCATCTTAGGGACAATATATATGATTGAGTGCTTAGATGTCTTACATGTCCTACCTAGTTCCTTCGATCACAACCCTACCTTGTACCATTTCATGAGATTCATCATATTGTAATATATTCATCCATCAATTTATCTTCTAACCTCATACATTAGTGGGGATTTTTTATACTTGTATTTGTCACCATGAGCCTTACAAGGATGTCATTAGATGTTGTAAAACTAAAAAATACATTATTGATTCATTTCTCCTAATTATTTCACAAGTAATTATTTTGTCACAATTTAATAATTATGAAATAATAATTAATTCATAATTGAGAAGAAAGTTTATAGTGGGTTAGGAAAAGCTCATAATTGAGCACGAAACTTGTGCATGACCTATAATTTCTTGCTTTACATTTCATAATTTCTTATGTGTATTTGATTTCATCTAATTAGATTTGGATTACTTAGAAAATTGACATTAGTTATAACACATATTGTAAGATTTGGTAGAAGATACGATATGATGTAGGTGTAAGTAATAAGGACAAGGTCTCTAGGGACAATATTTCAAGCAACTTAATTGGATAGGATCTACACTAATCAACAAGGATAAAGGTATGCAAGTTTCTCTCCATGTTTCTTTATTTATCAATGCATGAGAGTCTATATCTAGGGATTTTATTGAATTATTCACCCCATGTTTATACAAGGTAGGTCTATAGAGTATCATATTCTTTGCAAACATTAGGGAACAAGTGGTTAATGTTGAATTACTCAAGTTGACACTTGGCGTATGACCACGTCATGTCCAACTTAACTATCATTATATACAAGTATGGAATTCTCGCCATGGCTTCCCAAGTTCACCCACTATCTTTCACTGTGACATTTTTACAAACTAAGGTTTATTGGGTGTATTTTTTATAAAAACTTAAAATTTGATACTGCTTTATCTTATTTGCCACCTCCCAATAATTCATAAATTCTCAATCAAATAATATATAATGATGAATAATGTCATACCCTTTTCAAATCTACCCAAATTTGGCCCAACACTGAAGCTAAGCTTTCTTACCATACTATGAAATCACTACCCTATACTCTAAGCTATGGGGCAATTAACCATGATTCACAACTTTCAAATTTTGGCTATTAAGGGTTGTATACCCATAGCACCAAGTAAGTATGCCCATAGGACGACTAGAATTATATAAATTCATGCAAATTTGTGTGATTAAAATGCAACATAATAAACAAGCATGATTAACAATGAACCATGGGAACTAAATGGCCATGTCCAAATTTAAGCATAATTACATGGAAGACATAAAATACATAAATTGCATGGTCTTAAGCATCGATGTGACATATTTTCATGGAAGTTGGTCCAAGTATGAGTATTTTTCCATCGAACCATATGTATCCACAATAGATGCCACTCCCAAGTTAGGATATGAGGCCATTAAGACAAAATAACCAAGCTATAGGTTACTAGATCACAAAATCCATCCCATTTCCTCTCATGTTCGACTATTTTACTCATTACAAACTACTTAAGAAATATGATCTAGTTACTAGATAATAATGAAAATTTCTTCCACTGCCCCACAAAACACAAGGAAGATCTTCCTTTCTCTACACAACAATTTATCAAGTTGTATGCTTTCTAGAAATTTCTTGTTAGAATAATACTTGCCTTCAACCATTCAAATAGTACCAAATGCATAGTGGGTGATGTATTTTCAACTTGCCCAGCCTCTATGCTCACCTACAACCATACTTCTTTAACCCAATGTTTGTTATTTCCTTGTTAGTGGTGATTTTGGTCAATTTCCATATTAGTTAATGGTAAGTAATGAATAATGAATCGTGAGAAATCCAAAGCATCAACATGAGAATGATTTAATGAATGTAGTCAACAGAAAAATGAGAAGAGTGAGAAAATGATGGTTGACATTACTTTTAATAGGAGAAAGGTATGATTCAAACACTTCCTCATGATAACTATGTTTAGTCTATGCTTCCATAATTACATGAGAAATATTCCTCACCAAACTCTTTCATGCATGCAATGATTAGTTTCATAAGTCAAAGGAAGGGGAAGGATCCATTTAAAGCATATGGAGGAAAAGAGACTCTAAGGGAATTTTGAGGTCTAAAATGGGTCTCCTAAGAAAAATGTACAATCAAAATTCACTTTATGAGAACTAATCACATTTTAGGGGATGACATCATCCCTAATGGTTGAGGTGGCATTGATTGAGTTAAATGTACTTACTTGTCACATTATCAATGGTGGATAAAAGCTCATGGTTAACCATGGTAGTGCTCAAAGTACTTTTAAAGTCAAAGTATAGTACTCATAATAAATGTCATTTCACACTTACTGAATAAAAATATATTATGGAGTTGTCTTTAGTGCGACTTTTTGAAGTTTCAGGTGTCGGAATCCGGTGAAAATTTTTGAGGTAAAATCTTGGTTTTTGTTATTCAAACTGGTTTTTTGACTCTATAGATGGATTCAGCACCCTCAAAAACCTCTAGGGCACTTCGATTGTGCAAATTTAGCAATCAAACTTCTCTTTTCAATAAATTCCTGCCGGAATTTAGAGAAATTACACCGTAAAAGCCTTCAAAAAGTCGCACTAAAGACTACTCGATATATTATTGTCATTTCATATTTCTTGAAAGAAACAATGCATATCCCCATACATTTATTATATTATATTATATTATTTTATTTTTATATAGTATATTAATTACATGTTATTATACAATTTAAATAATATAAATTTTAATTCATAGCATATAATAATTAAAAATTTATAAATTTATATTTATATTTTATTTTAAGTTATTTAAGTAAAAGGACAAATACATTAGTTGTTCAATGATAATGATTTTTTCTTGAAAAACTCATTCTTATTTATAGTCAAAACAATACAATTTTTTAATTAATTTTATTTTGGTACAACTTTTGAATTGAATTTAACTATGGTTACATGGATTGTGGTGCAAAAAGTGAATTGCAAATTCATAAATATTATTTTATTGGTTTAGTTATTTTATTATTTCCTTAGGAAGCCCATTTTAGACCTCAAAATTCCCATAATGTGAAATCTAATGTTGAAACCTAGGAATAGAGGATTTACTTTCCCTTAGGCCCACTTTTTTTTTTTTTTTTTCTGTTGTAATGGAATCATAGCCTGTCTCATGCTCTTTGAAACCATATTGTATGATTATATAATGCATTTTAGCATTAACACTTAACATAAATTCATGATTGCAAGCCTATCACATGGTCCATCTAAGTTTAAATAATACTTGCCTACACATTCACTAATTGGGCCTTAGCATTGAGCTTTGCACTATGAATCCATAAAACCTTTTCTACATCATTTACATAAGGTCACTTATTCAAGCTCACATGGCTTCAGTAAACTATTTAAATCACACATTTACAAATTATACATAGGTGTAAGTTGTGGACAAACTCAAATATTTCTTTGTCAAAATTATTCTCTAAATCCAATAGATTTTTTTTTAAAGAGTTATAGTCCCATCTAATTGATGGGGACTTTTCCCTTTGGGGTTTTAGCCTATTTTAAGAAGATCCATATTGTTGAAATTTAAAAAAAAAACAAACTCACCAAAAAGGTTAAAATGGTTGTCAGTTTTTTTACTCACTACTTTATATATAATTTGATTTAATACATTCTAAGGATAAAAAGTTGGCCATTACTATTTCATTAGGAAACAAGTGCCATTGTAGTGACGATGTCTACTAAGAAGGTCTTGAATTGACTTGCAAAAGGTTATTTGCAAAGAACAAAAATGTGCAATCTAGAGGACCTGTGATACCTATCTTGATTGGCCATTAAGACAACATCTTTGCAAACAATATTAGAAGTGATATACTACTACCCCTACCAAAGCATAATTGTGAAAGATATGTTGAATATGGTTAACCCTACTAAACATATTTGTGAGAGATATGTTGAATATGCCTACCTGGTCAAGCAAATTTATGGAGTATATGTTTAATATGTTTACCTAGAAAAATCACCATTGAAAATGAAGTTACTCTACTTGATGAGTTATGTTATGGGTTGGTTGCCTTTTTACCTTTATTAACAATTTTCCACTAAATATTTATCAATGTTAAATAAATTTTATGTAATTTTTAAAATATATTTTAATTTACTCATTATAATTTATCTAACCTAAATATCTTAAAAAAAACATTTTTAAAATTTAAAAATATAATAATATTAAATAATTCCCTATCAACTATAATAAGTAATCGTGTATAATCACGTGAGCATAAGAATAAATTAAGCAATGTTAGTTATTAGCATAAAGGAGGAGTCCCTTTAAGATTCTTTGAAGTGTGGTCTCCATATTTGGGTTTATTTTTCATCTAAAGACATTCACGATATTCAAATAATATATGAGGCGGATTCAATTAATTGAAACAATTATATATATATATATATATATATATATATATATATATATATATATTCCACATTACGTTAGTCTTCTTGTATCGAACGATGAATTGATTAACATTTTTTTAACACCTTTTTAAATTAGAAAAATATCATCCTCGTTACTCTGGTCATTGTCGCTTCCAAGATTTAAAAGTATCAAATCCTTTAAAATAATTAAATAAATAAATCAAATCATCTTTAATAAATACTCTATGTATATAAATCAATAATGATCATTATATATATTTTAATCATCATGGTAAATGGAAATTTGATGCTTCTTAATCAAATCTTAATTTATGGAAGAGTCACAAATGTATTAACAATTTTTCACTTTGCTTGGGTGTTGCCTTTAGACTTTCGGTTCAGTAATCAAATTTAACACATCGTAGCGTAACCATCACAATTGTCATGGCAAAATGTATTTAGATTCTCAATTTATATATAAAATTTGGACGACCTTTGTATTTTTATTTTAATGCGATTTTGTGTAACGAAATTTACCGAGTGGATAGCTACCCATCATTTAAGGCGGGCGTGCCGCCGTCATCATCATCGAGGTGCCGTCGGTTTTGTGGCTTTGGATTCGTCAATAATGGCGTTTGATACGAAGTATTTAAATTGCGCCGTATCCATCATCATGACACAAAGAATCGATGAAATGTCAGTTCGTTCGAATTTAATTCTCACCGTTTTTGTTGTTGAGAATCGCGTAGTTCAAAAAAGCAGTGTGAATTTGACAAAGATTTTGAAAAAATTTGGTAAAGATTTTATCATAATCTTGTTTATAGTTGTTAAATTTGATTATTTTGAGTGCCTTAAAAGATTTTGATAGTGCTGAATCTATTTCTACTTTCAAAAATGGATTCCAAACACTCCAACTACTTGATTTTTTGAATTTTAGTTGACCGGATTTCGACAAAAAACTACTATCCTAGATATTCCACTACCTAAATAAACAACTTCGTTCAAAATAGCGTAATATACAAAGTTCATTCAAATTTAATTTTAAGCGTTTTTGGTAGCTCAAAATAGCATAGTATACAGGGTTAACAAATTAGTTTGTCAAATTATGATAAAATTTGAATTTCTTAAAAATAAAAAATTTTAAAAGAAAAAAATAAATTGTTTCATTATTGTTTAAGTGTATTTCACATGAAAGCCCACATATTTTGTATATGCGGGGCATAATCCAGTGAAAAATATATATAAAAAATTGATATACTATTATCCTTGAGAGGATGACAAGACAAAATGAAAATAGATAACCATCAACACAGCACTAGTAGCTCCCTAAACTCCAATCGGTCCATATAGAGATTGTACCAAGAAAACAAAAGACAAAAACAGTCATATATCTTGCAGTGAGAAAACAGGTGCTATCCATGATTCGGCAAAGCATGTATAGAAAGTAAATCAGTCCAATAAGTTGAAGAATAAATGTATATGGAGTGTGAAGAATAAATGTAGAGAAAGTAAATCAGTCCAATAAGTAGAAGAAGAAATGGATATGGAGTGTGATGAATAAATGTATAGAAAGTAAATCAGTCCAATAAGTAGAAGAATAAATGGATATGGAGTGTGAAGAATAAATGGCTATGAAGTGTGTATGCCACTTTGGTCAACCACCTTACCTGCAATGATATGGATAAAATTTAGGAATCCCTCTTTCATATGTATATTAAGTTTGGAAAAAAGATTTTTTTTAGAGTTTTGCTTCTAGAAAATATCATCAATGGATATTCACTGAAAAGCACTGAGAAAGTCCTCTATCTTTCTAGGTCAATATCTGAGATTTGGTTGGTGGGTCAAAAGAGTTTTAAGCATTGAAATCCTGTACAATGGTTTGGGAGTCTCCATATATGTGTATGGGATAGATATCCACCATCTTGGCATACCATAGCTTGCCCCAAAGAGCCAACAACTCAGCCAAGTATTTGTCCCGTCCCCACTACCCCAAATCAATGTGATTTTATCATCCACAACCCTATATATAACAACACCATAGCCACATAAACGGTCTTTTGTTGTACCATCAAAAAAATATTGCTGGCATCATAATAAACATCCTCCTCATAAGATTAGGCATATCCCAGATTCAGAAACACTAGAGGAGGCATAACATCAATCCAAAGCAAGATCTTAGACATAGTGCAAAAAGAGGATGTGCAGAGGATCCATCAAAGATGATTGGATATCTTGTTTTCGAGAGTTTTTATATAGTGAAAAGAGGAATATGGGAATACATAAATTTTTAAAAATCTTGATTACAGTTGTCAAACTTTAGGATTTTGGATGATCTAGAGGTTTTTGATGATGTTGAATCCATTTCCATTATAAGAAAAAATTGGAACACTCCAACATTCTGATTTTGAAATTTTTTTTACCACATTCCCACAAGAAATATGTTGTCCTCGCCAATTTGTAGGGTCGGTAGACAATGTTGTTTAAAATCCAGAGAAAATCTCAAATCACAGTAATCCATTTTTAAGTGTTTGTGTTCATTTAGAGTTTAGAAATAATTTAATTCACAGTTATTTTAGCTGTTAGTTTTGAAATGAAAATTTTCATGAAATCTTGAGAGTGATATATGGTGAATATTAAGTTAATAATTGGTTTATTGTTTTTTTTTTTTTTTTGGTCCATTTGAATACCATACTAATTTTATTCAACAATTAATATATACAAAATATTTACTCTATAGTATTCTATATACTACATTATTAATAATAATTTTCTATTAATATTATATAAAGTAGAAATGCTACATTATTAACAATAATTTTCTATTAATATTTTATAAAGTAGAGGGTGCATGTCCTTCCAATCCAAGTAAGGTGTAGTGTTATGTGGTGACTTTTTTTTTTTTTTTTTTTTTTCAATTTGGCAGCAATATTCTTGATGATATTTTATAAAGTAGAGAGTTCATGCCTTTCCAATCCAAGTAAGGTGTAGTGTTATGTGGTGACATTTTTTTTTTTTTTTTTTTTGTTGAATTTGGCAGCAATATTTTTGATGAGATTGTGATGTTCTACCATTACACTTATAGGTGTGCTTCTTATTGAAGGTTGGCAAAGTAATTTCTTTTGTAATCTAAATATTTATCTTATGGTCATAAATTAAAGATATTGATATATTTTGGTAGTCTTATCTATATGTGCCTCTTATGGAATATTGGCAAAGTAATTTCTTTTGTAACCCAAATATTTATCTTATGGTCATAAATAAAAGATATTGGCATATTCTTGTGACCTCATTTATATTAATGGATGGAATTTCAAATATTAAGTAGATTACATTTTTACATCTATATTTACATTTTCACATTCATCTATTACAATTTTGAAATTACCATATAAATGATATATATTTTTTTTAATGTAGAAATAAATTTAGTGCTTTAAAATTTTTTGATTTTATAATTTAAATTAAGATTTTTTAAAATAATTAGTTACTACCTATTGTGTCGTATTTGTCATATACTAACCTCATATGCCACCATTTAATAAAAACTTCTTAAGGTTTTATAAAGTATAGAGGACTGCCTTTCCTATACAAGCAAAGGCACAATGTTATGAGGTAATGTTTTGTTCTAGTGACATTATTTTTAGTAAAATGGTGATTAAATCATCGAAGCAAAGTGCAATTTTATGAGGTAATATTTGGTTTTTAATTGAAATTTGGGGACAATATTTTTAGTGAAATCTGGATCATCATATTCAATCATTTACATAAAATTTTTGAAAATAAGAAGTAAATGTAATATTTTAGATCATGATATTTCATCATTTACATCAATTTTTTAAAAATAGAAATAAATATAATATTTTAAATCATGATATTCCATCATTTACATCCAATTTTTGAAGATAGAAATAAATGTAATATTTTAGAAAACTTCTAGAACATTTAAATTATACAAATTAAACAATATTTTCTCAATTTCAAACTAAAATGTGAACAAAATTGATTGAAACCAAAAACCAACCCAAAAAATCTAATTGCTTAGACTTGTGCTCCAAGCTATTGCGGGCCGCCAAGGTCGATGCCGACCTAGTGACACACTTTAGAGTCAAAATCGTCGGCATCTACGAATCACAATCGTCGACTCCCGCATATCGCAAAGCGACACGTGGCCATATTCTCAGTATCCGCACAGATGCCTCATTTGTGAGATTGTGACGACACAAATGACATAGTAAATGCACACTGCCCAACGCTGCGGCTGTGGTTCCCACTCAACAGCAAATGCAAGTAAGCTGCCGCCCGCTTTCCCTGCAGGTTGAACCGCCGCCGTTATTGGGGTGACCGGCTGCGGTATCTCTTCATTTTCCTCTTCTTGGCGACAAGTGGTTCACGAAACGGCGTAACAGTAGCAGCGTGATAAGGATATTGGTACTAGTACGGGGGGGCCCGGCACTGGAAAAACTAGGGCTCATTGGACCCACATTCCCAATACGACGAAGGTTGTCCCGCCGTCCCCGTCTCAGATCTCTCCCTTTCCAGAACCCGGGCCCGACCCCAGGGACTGCCTACTTTCACGAGACGACGGATCATCTTATGCCGGCGGAATCATCCGTGCAATATAAATATATATATCATTTTAATGTGGTTTACGGATTTCGGAAAAAAGTTAGGCGAGCTTTATTTCCGCTGCCATAGTCCATAAATGTGCCTAGGCAGGGAATGCTCACCGCACAATGATCTACAGTCTTGATTTGACGGTGGGCATTTTCTGCCTGGGCGCATTTATGGGCCTATGGCAGTGGAAATAAAGCGCCCCAAAAAATTGAGTTTAAGTTAGATTTATTTAAAAGGTCACTTACGGATACTTAAAGTTTAATGCCGTTTATCGATTTCGAGAAAAGTCATGTTTAAGTTAGATTTATCCAAAATGATCACCTACGGATAACTAAAGAGATCACTTACCACATACTCAACTAGTGAGTCTCACCTATCTGAATAGCGAAAGTGCTTTAACGATAAAACTCTAAAACTCTAACCATTGAGCTAACCCAAGAATCAATTAACCAAAATAGGGAATATAATTACCCAAAAATTCCGAGGATGGTGAAAACTCCGACTTTAATTACTAAATTTCGCACTGGAACTATATATGCAGCTGTTAGTGGTGCTTTCTTGGGAACTGGAGCTGGCTCATCCCTTCCAGGGCAAGAGCTTGGGTGTTTCCGAATCCCGGCGCGGTTGGAATCCGAACAATAAGGTTTGGCATCCACGAAGGGTCAAGTCAGGCCAGCGGGCGAAATTGACTGGTCGTTTCAACACACTCCTAAGGATTACCGCCGTCTTTTGTGCAGAATGCGGATGGAATCGATGTCGTCATCCTTCAAAAATTTGCTTCCACAAGTCCAGTCCACCGCCGGCAGAAACCGCGGATGACACATGGCATGTCGCGGAAGAAGCGAAGCATTCATGCCATGCAGAATAATGATGCCACTTTAAAAAAGTAACAAGCGTGAACCGGCGCAGAAAATGAACGCTATAAATACACCAACCGATGTTGGGGTGCAGGTGTCTCTCCTTAATCGTTACTGCAAACAAGTGCGGGCGCCAACAGTTTTAAGGGTTGTGTGCTTTTTTGAGTTTTGTTTTTTTTTGCAGGCGCCAACAGTTTTAAGGGTTGTGTGCTTTTTTGAGTTTTGTCTTTCCGGTTTGCAGTGGGCAGAAGTCGATCCCGTGACGCTGCAGAGTTGTTCTTTTTGTGTATACGAGAAGGGGGACGGGATCTCCAGACTCCGAGCTCCATGGCTATAGACACAATACAGATGGCGAGAGTGGGAGTGAAGATGAAGATCGGGGGAGGCGGCTGCGACGAAGAGGCGTCGTCGGCTGTTGTGAAGGAAACGCATTTCAGAGGTGTGAGGAAAAGGCCGTGGGGGAGATTTGCCGCGGAGATCAGAGACCCATTGAAGAAAACAAGAGTTTGGCTCGGCACTTTTGACACCGCAGAGGAGGCCGCCCGAGCCTACGATAACGCTGCCAGAAATCTCCGCGGGGCCAAAGCTAAAACTAATTTCCTTCTGTCTCCCCGCAATGATATTAGCACCAAGAGCAGCCGCAGCGCCGCCTTGTCGAGCAATAGCGCCACCATCGCCGCCCCCGGTCAAATACAAGATCAGTGGCCGGTGCGGCCATATTTCTATTCGAATCAAGGTCCAGCCATAGTTTCATTCTCTTGCGCTCCTGCTGCGTCGCTTTCACCTACCGACAACAATCAAGGCGGCGGTTCTAGTTGCGTTACCAGGGGATCTGCCTCACCAAATTCCGCCGAAAAGAGTCAGACGGTCCCCAATAAAAAGGCCAAACTTTTGTTCGGTATCGATCTCATGATATCTCGTGATTCCCAGCTGCAAGATGATGATGCAGAGATCTGTAGCTCGTCACGGCAGAAGGCGCCGTTTTTGCCGGATCTTAATCTGCCCCCGGCCGCAAACGATGTGGAGTAACTTATTTCGCAAATTTGTAAATTTCTGGAGGCAGGAAAGGAAGCCGGGTGGTTGGATAAGTCTCTGGTTTCAATTCTGAGTAAGACAGAGAGTGGTTTCAATTCTGAGTAAACTATGTATACCTGAGAGTTTGTTTCAGAGCTATTTCTCTTTTTACTTGAAAAGGGGAAAAAGAAGCCTGGACACCAAACTAAGCGAGCGAATTTTGAGTCATTCCTTCCAAGTATTCATTCATTTCATGTACAGTTTGGCATCCTTTCAATATCTAAAAGTTTTCAGCCATTTTAGAGTATACCTATTTACTCTTGGTATTTTTTAATTATAGTGTTTTTTCTGGTGATTAATATTTTGTGTTTAAAATATGTTTGTGAATACAACTTCACATCTTAAAAGAATCCCTTTAATAAAAAATTTCTCACTATACACTTTGATTAATTATATTAGTAAAAAATGTCTCACTCAAACACTTTAATTAATTAATTATATATATATATTTTCCGTATTAAAAATGTGTTTGTGAATACTTTAATTAATTAATTATATATATATATTTTCCGTATTAAAAATGTGTTTGTGAATACAACCCAAACTCCCAGATTGTGCAGGGCAATCACACAAGCTTTGCTCAAACTTATCTATAATTCTGATAAATCTATGCCAAATTTCAAATACGTTTCCTCAAATTTACTTATATTCTAATAAATCTCTAACGCTTATTATAATTATAATAAAGCTGTGCCGAATTTCAATCACGTTAACCCCAAAATTTCTATTTCGTTAACAAACCCAAAACTCAATCTAAATCAGACTGAACGATAATACTGTGGCCTGGCAAAAGAAATTATTTTGAAGATATTGTTTGATTTTTGAAATAATTAACGAGACTCTGATGCCTCTTTGCGCCAAAGCTAGATACATGAGTTAGTTTGGGAAAATGTCGGTTTTTCCGGCACATTTGGATCTCTTCCGATTGGAACCCTTTTAGAATTTTAATTTGTTATTTGATTATGTGATTTAGTGGGATTGAAGATTTAATGAACTTCTACTGTAGTGGGTTTGAAGATTTCGCAGTCTGTATGAAATTTGAACACTGTATTACAGACTTGTATTTTGCCAGGTGAAGAATTTTCCAGCTGTAAATTAAAGTCGGCCCCGACCGTAAAGGTTTGTCAAAACAGTCGAGCAAAAAATGTTAAACGATCAGTCCGTGAAGCGGGGTCAAATGGTGAAAGCACTTGACTTTCAGCAGATCCACCCAGGATCAAACCCCCGTGGAGACATACGCCTGTTGTCTCTTGGCTAGAAAAGTAGGTGACCCCATAGTGGAAAGTTAATTGCTATTGTGTGCGGCTTGCAGAGGTTTGCTGTTCTTTCTTTATGATTTCCCAATTTTATTTATACAATAATTAATTTTTTTGGATTTGGAAAAAAATACTAAAATCAAATTTTACTTCACAAAAAAAAATGTATTTAATCAAAATTAGTAATTTACTTTAATTATTAATTCACCTTATGAAAACCACAAAAGTTCATTTTACGCTAAAACGTTACTTGTAAGTAAAAGAATAACCTTTGTTCAAAAAATGAAAAGTTCAAATCATTTATTTATTAATAGTAGTTACCTAAAATCTCACACCCTTTAATATTCATCTTATATTAAAAGGTTATTTGTGAGTAAAAAGATAAAGTTTGTTCAAGGGAGGGAAAGTTCAATTTTTTTATTTATTTCTAATTTACTAGTGTTACGTACCAACTTTATTTGACATAATAATGATAATAATAATAAATAATAAATAAAAATGAA
The DNA here is from genome assembly GCA_034641835.2 of Pinus albicaulis. NCBI lineage: Eukaryota > Viridiplantae > Streptophyta > Pinopsida > Pinales > Pinaceae > Pinus > Pinus albicaulis. Next base: position 349,365,631 of record CM076570.1, on the reverse strand, counting down.
ATAATAATAATAAAAACTGAACTTCAAATCATTGCTTTATAAACAAAAATTCACAAACTTTATCTTATATTAATCCTTAGGTAGTTATATATGACAGTCTTGGGCACTTGTTAAAATATTATCCTTTAGTGTTTGGTTGTTTTCTTTTTTCATATTCATATATAGTTGCCTCTCTTAAATTTAGGAAAAATGAGTTTAAAATTGAAATTTATTTTAATTTAAAAAAAAAAATATTTTACAAATAAAATTTCACTAAATTTATTTTATATTAGAATTTATTTTATTTTATTCACGTAGTATTTTTTACCAACTTTATTTCACATAATAATAATAATAATAATAATAATAAATAAATGAAAATGAACTTCTTAAAATCAATGCTTCATAAACAAAAATTCACAAACCTTATCTTATATTAATCCTTAGGTAATTATATATGACAGTCTTGCCGACTTGTCAAAATTTTATCCTTTGGTGTTTGGTTGTTTTCCTTTTTCATATCCATATATAGTTGTTTCTCTTAAATTTAGGAAAAATAAGTTTAAAATTGAAATTTATTTTAATTAAAAAAAATATTTTACAAACAAAAATTCATTAAATTTATTTTATTTTATTCACATAATCAGGAGACAACGTGAATTTAAGAAAAACAAGCATCTAAGTTGAATTTTATTTCATTGCAAACAAAAACTTTAAACAAAAATAGATATTTTTTTCAATTTATTAATTTATTTCACAAAACATTACCAATCCCATTTTACATTGAAAAGTTACATATTAATAATAATAAAAAAGAGCTTTTATCTTAAAAAAAAAAAAATTCATTCAAAGTGATCATTAATTCATAGTTTGATTCATAAAACTTTATTTTATATTAAAAGTTAATGGTAAAGTAAGGTTTCAATTTATCATTGTTAAAATTTTAAGTTCAAATTGATCATTAATTCATAGTTTCTTAAAATCATTGATTCATAAACCAATGTTCATAAACCTTATTTTATATTAAAAGTTAATGGTAAAGTAAGGTTTAGTTTATTATTAGTTAAAATTTAAGTTAATTGTAAAATAAAATAAAGTTTCAATTTATTATTAGTTAAAATTTTATTATTTAGTTTTTTTTTCCTTTTTTTAATTTAAGATTCTTTTATGTTTTATTTATACCATCAAAACTTAAATATTTTTATTTCATTTAAAAAAAAATTAAATAAATATCATTTTCTATTTATTAATTAACTTTATAAAATATTCAAATTTTTATTTTACGTAAAAATTCATTTATAATAAAATTATTTAGAAAGTTCAAACTTATAATTCACTCATATTTTCTAAAATTATAAATTGATAAATAAAATCTCACAAAATCTCATTTTACATTAAGAAATTAGTTGTACACATAAGTGATGAAAGGTCTAAATATAATTTTCTAAAATGATTTAAATCATAATTTTCTAAAAATCATTAATCATATATAATGGTAATATCATTTGACTAGATAAAACATTCTTTTATTTTATCTCACATGTGGTAATATATTTTGATCGGATAAATCATTATTTTATATAATATACTTTGATTGGATAAATCATTCTTTTATATAATGGTAATATCTTTTGATTAGATAAATCATTCTTTTATATTAGTAGAATTTGATTATATACCCGTTAAAATATAATTAAAATGAAAAAAATATATTCAAAGTTAGAATAAAAAAATGCTAGATTAAGGTATGATGTTGGATGGCTATTGTTCAACATCAAACAATGCAATAATATGATGTGGGTGGATATGATTCAGCCTCCAACAATGCAACAAGTGTTTAAAATGAGATGATAAGCTGGATGCAAGGAAATAAGTAGCAAATATATATTTAATTTTAGAATAGAAAAGTGTTAAATTAGGGTATAATGTTGGATGGCCATAGTTCAACATCAAACAATGCAATAATAACATGATGTGGGGTGGATATGATTCAACCCCAAACAATGCAACAAGTGGTTAAAATGAGATGATGAGTTGGATCCAAGGAAATAAGTAGCAGACTGAATAAGGTGCTGCCTCAAAGCTTGTGTTCTTTTCCAAGCAAAGGTTTAAATTTCTCCTCTCCATAATGAATCATAGATGAAGAGTGATCTGACTCTACAAAGGGACATGAATATTTGCTAAAGATCTCATTGTGTAGTGGGCATCTTTACCTAAAGATTTGCTGGTGTGTGGGGATGTGGTGGTCTAAGCGTGCGAATTGGTGAAAAGGAAACAGGTAATAATGTCATGTCCTTGGTAGTAGTGACTTCCCCATTGGAAGTTTCCGTGAATTTTGTTCCTAGTGATTTGAAAAATTCATACCATTCATGACAAGGTGTCCAAAGGGGAAAGTGGGCGATATGCAACTCTGAAAGATATGACATATTATGGTCAAAGAATTTTAGTTTTTTCAGGTGGACAAATATTGTGTATACCAATAACCTGATAATTGAAGCACTATATAAGAATATTTAAGTCCAGCCCCTTTGTTTTCCAACCATATAGTACTATGAGGTGTGACATCATCGTTGAAATTTGGAAGAGATGGATTGGCAATTATGGTTTTGACCGTATATAGAGAATGAAACTAAACAACATGATTCATATAAAATAATGGTGGTGACTTTAGAATTTGAAATTGGAGCCGAAATGTCAGTATTTTAGTTTGGTTTTGGTGAATAATATGTTTGTTCAGGATTGAAGTTTTTTGAAATAAGTTATAACTATTTGTTTATGGTATTAATGAAATAATTTTATATAGTGTTGATTTTTCAAAATTATCAAATTTTAAAAAATTATTGTTCGAATTTTAAAAATAACTAGTAAAAAATTGAAGCTGACAACAATGTGTTGTGTAGGGAGGAATTGTTTTTAAAGTGGTTAGAATTTGAGTAATTTTATTTTAAGAAATTTTATAATAGCAGCGTTTGAATTTTGATAATAGAAATAAATTTAGTACCATCAAAAACCTCTCATTCGCTCAAAATCTTAAAATTTGATAGTTATAATCTAAATTTATAAAAATACCATTTTATTGAAATCTTGTTAAAATTTCCAAAATTTTCGACACAAAAATACATACTAATTAGACTAAAAAAATTAGATTGTAACTCTGTGTTTCACCACATGGATACTAGGATAGTTGATTGTAAAAAACAAAAAAAAAATACCGTAGTCTAAAGAGCCCGCGTTTTGACCCAAAATCCGGGAACGATTTTCAGAAAATCCGGCAAAGATTTGCCCAGAAACTTGTTTATAGTTGTTAAACATTAGTATTTTGAGTGCCCCAGGGGTTTTTGATAGTGCTAAATCCATTTCCACTGTCAAAAATGGATTCCAAGCACTGCAACTATCTAATTTTCGCAAATTATGTTGACCGGATTCCGGCAGATTTCTGCTGTCCGGGCCAAAACGCGGGCTCGGTAGACACGTCCAAAAAAAATTATCGCGCACCAATGTGTTAACTCTGCGACTCTCCGGTGCTCCGACGTTTCCTCCTCCGCCGACGCCGCAGGGTGCCAGCCCACTCATCAATTTGACCCGCACGGTCATATGCGCCTGGGAGAAATTTATGGTTAAAAATGTACTCAACACGCACCGAATCTTTTCATCGAAGCCAGTTAATTATGGGTCGGGAATCGGCCCTTTCGGAAAAATGATATAAAAAGCAAAACGAAAAGGCTTGGGCCGGTGGCCGGCATCGTCCTTACCATTTTACCATTTTAATCAGGTACTACCCATTCTTGGGAGAGTTGTTTGTTTTGAAAATAAAGAAATTATTTGTATGATTTCGATAAAATTTAATAAAAATTTTAAAAAATCGAAATTATAGTCTTCAAGCTTCAAAATTTTGAGTGTTGTAAAATTTTTTGGATTTTTGATAATGTTAAATCCATTTCTATCGAGATTCAAACACTTCTGTTATATTTTCTTTTAAAATATCAGATTGGGCTAATTTTTTTTAGCATCAATAAGAAATTGATTAGACAAAACAAAACGATTTTGATAAAATGTAATAATTTTTTTGGAAATAGAAATTACAAAGGTCAAGTTTCAATAGCAATTTTTTACCATGAATACGAAGTTAATACGAAATTGAGCAGACAACGCCAGACAAATCGTCTTCTATGTACGGCGACTACGATGCACTGAAATGCCCCCATTATGTGACGTGAAGTGGGCGCAAGTGGCACCAGTGGTGTACACGACTTTACCCTGCAGTGCGTGCGTGAATCTGTGGCTTTTACCTCTGTTTTTTCGGGGGAAGCGGACACGTTCTCGTGAGGTGTGTGTCTATTTGCAGGGGAGGTGGGTTCGCGCCGACCCGCCGCCCATCAATTTTCTTGCAACCTTCTCTATCACATCACATCGTCATTGTCGTGGATGAGCATGACATTGACTGAGTTTACATGTGCACACCTTGAGCGTGCCCATGACTTCCGGACGGACATTGCAAAGTGCCAGCGCCGCCCCTCTTCTCGATGACTTTTCTGTTTTCAATTTATTATAATTACGCTTTCGAAGAACGGGATACCAAAGAAGTCGTTTCGTCAAAATTGAAGCCTTTCCAAACTTTCATGTGATTCAAATCCATAGGGCTTTTTATTTTAAAATCGGATTTTCATCATTTAATTATTAATAATAATTATTAAATAAATGGTAAGGATTTTTTTCTATAAAATATTTTAGAATATTTTTAATATACAGAATATTTCAAAAATATTTTCGGTATGAAATGTTGAGATTTATTTTAAAAATGATTGATTGTGTCTTTTATATTTTTCTAGTTAAATTGATTAATTAAAAAAATGTTATAAAAATATAAGTTATCTGTTTTGGACATGTGTCATTAGTAATTCATCATATTCACTTATGGTATTGTAATAAAACTTAATTACAAGTTAAAAATCTCCATGATATGTAGCGTTGAATATTTAGAGTTAAGAAAATTGTTACATGTTTTTTAAAATCTATGTGTTTAACTCATATATTAATTGTTTTTTTATAAACTAGCTTAGAACCATCTTAACTCGAGATCTACCAAGCTTACCAAGCTCTTAGAAGGATCAAATCTCTTTTCATTCTAAAAAAGATTTTTATATCAAGAGATTTAATCCTTATCTACCAAGCTTACCAAGCTCCCAAAGGAATCTTCTAAAAAAGTACCAAGCTCCCAGAGGGATCAAATCTCTTTTCATTCTAAAAAAGGTTTTCATATCAAGAGATTTAATCCTTCTCTGCCAAGCTTCCAGAGGGATCTTCTAAAAAGGTTTTCATATCAAGAGATTTAATCCGCTCCCAGAGGGATCTTCTAAAAATGTTTTCATATCAAGAGATTTAATCCTCCTCAGGGCTTGGTAGATCAAGAGTTAACATGGATCTAAGCTGGTTTAATTCCCCATAAACATGAATACCATGGGTTCTCAATACTAAGGGCCAATACCATGGACCATTTTTATTTTGATTATTATTTTATTTTTATAGGGTCATTTTTATTTATTTTTATTGAGTTAAATTGTTTACATTACATTAATCTTTTTATTTAATTATGTTTTTAAAATTCTATTTTATTTTTATTTTATTTTATTTGACTTAGTCAAAATGTTAAACATTACATGACAATGTGAAACATTATATACTTGGTAGATACATCTTAACTCTGGATCTGCCAAGCACTGAGAATGATCAAATCTGCTAAAAGAGGTAAGATATGAGTGAAATGGATCTAGGTTGTATAATTCCCCCTTTATACAGGCTACATGAATACCATGGGTTCTTAAACACTATGGGTCAATACCATGGACTATTTTTATTTTTATTTTATTTTGATAGGGATATTTTATTTTTATTTCACTTATACTGAGTTAAAATGTTTACATTCCATTAATTTTTATTTTTATTTTTATATAATTTGACTTATTAAAAAATGATCCATCTTAACTCAAGAGCTAGAAAATGATGATTTTTTTTTAATTGTAAATTTTTTTGCATATCAAGAGATTTGATTATTATTATTTTATTTTTATAGGGTTTTTAAATTTTTTATTTTATTTGATTTATTTTGAATAAGTTAAAATGTTCACATTACATTACATTACAATAATATATTTTATCTTATTTTCTTTTTATTTTTATGTAATTTGACTTAATTAAAATGTTAAACATTACATTACAACATCCCTACCATACTAGGCTCGAGAGCACCTCTAGAGTCATTCTTATTTTTAAAAATATTTTATTTTTATAGAGTTATTTTTATTTTGTTATTTGGTTTATATTACATTACATTAATCTTTTATAATTTTATTTTATTTTTTATGTAATTTGATTTAGTGAAAATGTTAAACATTACATTACACAATCTCTGCTATATTTGCTTAGAAAGACACAATAATAATAATTTTAAATAAAGTTTTAATATATTCAATTTTTATGATTTTTTCAATCTTAAAAATGTGAGATATATGATGAGATATGTTTTTTTTTATACCTCTTCAAATTAATTAACCATTTAATTTATATGGCTTAGTAATATTTATTAGAAAAAAATCAAATATATAACATATTTAGTTTTATTCTTTATTTTACAATCATTATTGTAAATGTCTAAGAGTTACAACTAATTACTTTCCTCCTCTCATTATTTTCTATTGTAACTTTTAATCGTCCAAAATTTATGTGCTTTGGAGTTCGTGTAGATGGAGTTAAATTTGTCCATCTTGATAGTTTCCTCTTCTTCCTTTATATTTTTGGTAAGAAAAATCTTTATGTTTTTGTGAGCGTTTTGGTTTATAGATTTTAGGTGTTATCATTAAATTGAAGTTTATTTTTTGCCAACATTTTGGTTTATAGATTTTAGGTGTTATCACTAAATTGACGCTGATGGGTTGCTTCAATAGTCAACCTAAAGTAACTATTTTAAACATACTTTTAGCTAGAACTTTGTCTTTCCAGCATGAGAGGGCTCCCTCAAGGATCTCAAGGATAAAAATGATATTAGGCTCTGAAATTGGCTTTAAATGTATTTTTGTGTAGGTGAAAGATGTAAACAAATAACTACCATTGGGGATATGGAGTCACAATAAAAACTCAGTTGACATATGAAACTTCTCTCATGGAAGTTGAGGCATGTGTATTTAGATGAAACATAATAACTACCATTGGGGATATGGCGTCGGAATAAAAACTCAGTTGACATATGAAACTTCTCTCATGGAAGTTGAGGCATGTGTATTCAAATGAAACATAACATTTACAACAGACTAGATGTTTGAAGGAAGTTAGAGCATGTTGTCCATGAATTCTAAGTAATCAAACAACTAGGATACTGCAGAACATAAAAGACAAACACTCATATGAATACCAATGAATCTCAGGTAAAAATAAGTCTGTTGCCACTGTATATCACTGATAAAAAGATTTACAATGATGCCACTATATATTACTGATAAAAAGATTTACAATAATAGTCTGCAATATAACATCCATCAACCCCCTCTCCATCAATTGTCTACCTATTTATAACTTTAGGCACCTTTACAATGAGTCTGCCAGTAAGGCCAGACCTTTGAATGCTTCTAATGACACCTTGAATAACAAAAAACAAATTACAAGGAGAAAAAGTAGAGATCTACTATTTTTAGGAATTTGAAACCTAATAGGACTCTAATACACTTTATTACATTTAACAATATTTAAAAGCTCCATGCTTTGCTAATATACATTGAAAATATCATGTGCCTGAGGTGGCAAGGACCATGAATGAACAATAAATACCCCCACCAATATAGGAGGATTGTCTTCTGAGCTTTGAGGAGGTGATGTCATATTTGATTATGTGGCTTCCATGATGAGCTAGCAATTTGAACAGCTTTTTCGAGGACTGTTACTTCATCTAAAAATTCAACTAATGTTTTCTGACCTTTTCAAGTGGCTGATCTATCCAAAAAAGTAAATTAAGACTTGAAAAATCTCAAAATTCCGCTTCACTGCAAAAACAGAGGACTTCTAAGGAAGTCTGTAGCAAGAGTTCATAACATTTTTACTTTGGTCATTTTTGCAAATTGTTTACCCTCTTTGCTGATTGGAGGATGTCTGGTGGGTATAAACATATAAATAAATGCTTTCACCTTCCTTCTTTGTGACAAGATCTGTCATATATTCCCCAAAAAACATCTTCAGTGAGTTCGTAGCGTTTTCTCGGGTTTAAGCTTGAGACACGCTACGAACTTGCTTGATAAATTGCAGATTTCAAAATTTCACTTTCCACCTCCAAAAAATTGTCCAAGGCTGTGTGAGATGATGATATGAAACATGATAAGGAAAATTAATTCAAAATACATCTTACTCTTCTTCATGGAGCAGCAGGTGGCTCATTTTCCATTAAAAATGAACCTGTTTTTTTTTTTCTTCTAAAATCTAGGGGTCATAAATGAGCTCCTATCTCCCGATCCTTGATAGTTGTTGCAAAATGGGAGGAGGTTTTTGTAAATAAGCTCGTTATGAAGAAAAATCCCTCTTGGTTTTTCAGTGAAAACCATCTCCATATGTCTAGAATCTGCATTTGAAAAACATGTCTAAAACATAGAAAAAGCGAACTCTGAAAATAGAGCCCAAAGACATCTTGGAATATCCCAATATGTAACACCTGTGAGAAAAGTAAAAGAGGTTAATGTTATTTGATTCGTGTTTGACAATAACCTCTCTCAGTTTTTTAGAATTTATCTCCGTTTACCCAGAAACTACTCTTGAAGTCAACTTCTTAAACAATCCAAAAACACAGCAAATCCCCTTGTAACTTCTGACAAAATCTCATGAAACCAGCTTTGATGAAGGCCTCTGCAAAAATAGGATCTTCCATGACCAATTTAAGTTACATAGGCTCATACCTAACCACTTAAACTCCTTTCTTGGTTTTTTATATGCAACAATATCTTCCAAAACAGCGTTGCCTACTTTGGAAGTTGACACCTGCAAAATATGACTTTTGACAACAAGCTGTTTGTGGACATAATTGAAAAATCACCTTATAATAACAGCTAGATCGAAATCAAAACAAGGAAATGGTGGAAAAAACAGATAATAGGGATTGACAAGGTAAGTGATTAGGCTCGAATGCATGAAGGCTGCATAAGGAAAGGAAAGTGGGAGAGGAAAACAAAATGATGGTGATGTAATGATGGCTAAGAATGTCATACACCAAATAATAACTCATAATAGGTAGGAACATGATGACATACTGAATCATAACCATTAAAAAAATACAACTCATTGATCCCCATACCGCTTGCAAAAAACATCAGTTCGTAGCGAATTCAGTTAGAAAGTTGGCAGATTCGCTATGAACTTGACAGGTGAGTTAGTAGCGAAAATCACGTGTTTTGCATAGAAATCGATGCGGACTCAGGTAAAAGGTGACAAATGTCAAGAATGAGTTATTTGACCTGATGTATGTGAATTTTTTGAAATTGGCTTATGACAAGTCCTTAATTACATAACACAAATACACCTTGGACCCTTTAAAAATATAGATTAATCATGAAATTTTAAAATTTTCATGAATTTATTTGATCAACATACTTGACCTAACTCATAATGACCTCCCTCACCAACCTAATTGTTATTGATGATAACAGTGGCTCCACTTGGGATGATGTGCCCTTGAGGTACAATAAATAACCTGTAGCTCTAGTACCTTATCCTTTGGGCTTGTCCCAAACCTGCAAAATTATCTTTATTCTGAAACCAAACCACTTATACAAATTGAATAGTGCATGCTTGCAAACTGAAAAATTGATACTGAAACTAACCATGCTGAAAACTGAAATGTTGATTTAGACAACTTATTTATGTACATAGCTACTCTATTATGTTGTAATCTTCATGCTTGATTCAAGCGACATGAAACCTCCAATAAAGCCAATCAATGAGTTGATCTGATACCTGAACTCTTTGATTGTGCTTAAACCAAATGCAAACTAGATACTATAATGACAAAGGCAACATAAAATGGGTCTGATTTTCACAGTGAAAACATAATTGAAAAGTTGAACTGTAGAACTCTTCCATGTAGTTAGCTATGGGATCATAGAAGACATAGTTTGTTTGGTGATTTTCAAGACATTCTTCGATTTTGGACAACTCATATATGTTGTCTTTAGCAACATAAGATTTCAGTTGTGTGTTATCAAACTCACTTACAAAAACAAGACATTACTCCTCAATCTCAAAAGAAAAAGGTAGCAACACCTTCTCTTTGTATTTTGGCAGGAAAAAGCTTTCAAAATACTAATCTTGACAATGAAGACTATAGGACTAAATTTGATCTTCTAAAACTTCAATGTATTTCTCAATGTTCTTAGCAAATTCATCCAAAAATTGAATCTTATCTTCTAACTTGCACTTAAATGACTATAAATAAGAAGACAAGGCCGAAGAAAAATTTTCATCCACTTCCTCATTAGTGTGCTCATCGTTCCATTGCTTAAAACCTTGAATGTAAAGAGAGTCTGCCACAAACTATGTTTTTTCCATCCATGTTTCCAAAAATATAAGCCAAAAATCTGCAAATGACTTAATAGATCTAACAGGCAAACTTTCAATCCATTGTCTACATTTCCCTTGAAATGAATCATAGAACAATTTGATGAAAACATCTTCATGTCTGACTCTAAGATGCTCGGTAAAGTCATGAAATTTTGATATATGCTTCAAGGTCAAACTCAAATCTTCTCCATTAAATTTTTGGGCCATTCCTTAAAAAATATGCATCCTTGGGAAAAGGATTTGGAAACCCATAAATTTTTTAAAAAAAATCCACACATGCATACCTTGAAGAAATTGTAGTTGTATCTAAGTCTCTCATTTCCCGGTAGTGCAACTATGAAGCTATGAATTTCAGAATTCTTCAAGAATGGAGTCGCCAAGGTAGAAGTATAACCTTCAAATTTTCTGATCTCTTGCTACCTTCAAGAGTTCAGTATTTATGTTTGAGAACAAAATTTCGGGAAAATGTGTCTTGAGACTCTCGACAGACACACTAAAATGTTATCACTAAATTGAAGTTGATGGGTTGCTTCAAACGTCAACCTAGAGTAACTATTTCAAACCTACTTTTAGCTCGAACTTAGCCTTTTGAGCCTGTGAGGGCTCTCTCAAGGATAAAAATGATATTAGGTAAATGAAGATCAATAGATAGCTAACTTTGAAATTGGCTTTAAATGTACTTTTGTGCAGGTGAAATATGTAAACAAATAAATACCATTGGGCATATGGATTCAGTATAAAAACTCAGTTGACATATGAAACTCCTCTTATGGAAGCTGAGGCATGTGTATTCATATGAAACATAACATTTACAATAGAATAGATGCTTGAAGGAAGTTAGAACACATTGGCCATGAATTCTAAGTAATCAAACAACTAGGATACTGAATGTTATAGGTCAATTTAGGCACCATTCCCAATGACTTGGTTAAACTAGACATCATCTCCAAAACCAATGAATAGGGTCTATCATTCCCTATTATTTCAGTTGCTACATGCCCTATGACAAAGAACAAGAACAAATCATCCATGACTTCCATTGCAAGGTTTCCAAGATTTGAAGTACATGTTATATCACCTATGAGCTCAACAACGTAGTCTCTCAAGGGGATAAGTGTGTTGCATATGCAGGAACCTCCATTGAAGGGTGCTCTATAAAGCACTTCCCCACACTCAAGGGTGTGTTGGTCAGTTGGGAGTGAAATTCTCATTGTTTCGGAATCTCCACATGGCCAGTGCCTTCTAGAAGAGTGCATATATGTCAAACTTAGAATCCATGTGGCCACTTGACATCTCTGAGCTTGGGAACATGTCTTGCCTATTATTATAAATTTATTGATTGTAAAAATACCTTCAGCTCATCTATAAATTGAGCACAGATCCTAGTGCTTGAGAAGGAAGAAATTGAGTAGAGAAATGCTGGTGGAGTTTCAATTGAGGATTTGATTTGAGTGATATGCTACTGGAGAGATGTTCATTGTGATGAGGCTGAGATGATGCTGGAGATGGTGACATCAAATCAATCGCTGGTTGTAACCTCCCCTTCTATCCATTAATAAATATTGTTTCTTATTTTCCCACATATGTATCTGTATAAGCTTCTATATTTCATATTATGTATTCTCGTCTGATGTATATGGTTCATGTTTCATTGATTTAACTGAATAACTTGAATAGCAGGGAAAATTTTAGGGGCTAAAATTCACAGGTGGGCTAATTTTCCATGCTTTGAAAAAAAAAAAGGATTCGCCAATTTCCATTTTTTTGGAAAATGATTCGCCCAAATTTTATAATACACCATTATTTTACCTTAAAAATCGCCAAAATATTATATTGATTAATATAAAATCATTGGAAATATAAATACTTCTACAAAAATATCGCCAAAAATTTTACAACTTTCATATTATGGACTAGTAATATTCACCAATGTTTCTAAACTTTAGGATAAACTTCCATCCTTAAAATTTTCCCTATTGAATAGGCATCTGTATATTGCAATCTGTTTGCTATTTAGTGTTCATTCTTGCAGGAAATATTTTGGCGATCTAGCTTAGATTTGAAGCTATAAGAAGAGCGACAGAAGGAGAATAGGAAGCACTTGGACCCCTAGTAGGTTTCTTGATCTATTATGTGTGTTTATTTACTGTTAGGAAAAGTATCTGCAAAGTCTTTAATCTGTTGTTCTAAATGCATAGCACCACATTTAGGGAAGAATTTTTTATCCGTAGTTCATAATTTGGCATAACAAATTGGCGACTCCACTGGGGAATTTACCCTTCATCCTTGGTGTGTTTACCTTTGTTTATCCACCCAATAGAATATACTCTCAATTATTAGGCTTTTGAAACTAAAAATTGCATTAGAAGTGTGTCAGTAGCTTGAGTTTTTGTTCTCTTCTGCGCCCAACGCAATGTTGGTCAAGACACAGTGCTTTGCAGAGCACTCTCTCCTACTTAGGGGTGAGTTGCAAGATCTTCTTTGAATGCACTATGATCTCAGTTGACCTTATCAAATATCCTCATGATTTTGCATTTAATATCCATGATCTTATTTGACTGTTTCATCCTCCATGATCTATCTCATAAATGAGACATGATCACCATTAATGGAGCTGCTCCATTACTCCATGATTTTAGATCTAGATCTAGAATATCCACATACACACATTAAAAGGGGATTTTATTCATTGTTGAGATTTGTGGGTCCCTCCACCCTTTTATTTACTTAATTAATTAAGTTTATTAAGGACTCTAATATTCCAAATATCATTGAAAATTTGGGAATATTACATTGTGAAATCTTTTATTATTCTAGATCATTAAGGGTTTTAGAAAACTAGTTTCCAGACGGATGGAACAAATACCTCATGATAAAATTATTTCTGTGACACACTTTAAAATGTCTTAAGCATTGAGTCCTTTCCACAGCCAAGGAATTGTCTCTTAAGATACACATTTTCTGGTGCCATTGTCGGGGATGAAGAGACGAAATTTATTTTCCCTGGGTTTTTTCACATTATTTACTCTGCTTTTTCAATGAGGAGGAAATATTTGATTGTCTTTGTTATTCTCAGAATTATGGCTCACAAAATGCCTCACACGAGGTCAGATACCTCACAACAGCAGTTCCCTTCTTTGTCAGACACTGAAATATTGGTTTCTAAAAGGGTTCGGAAACCCCAAAATCCCCTCAACACCTAGTCCTACACTGTTTTCTCATGGTAGTAGTTTTAGTAATCCTTTGTTTGAAGATATCTCTAAAGTACTTCCTTTCTTGGAACAAGATTCACCTTTCACACCAATTTATTTTCAAGAACCTAAGTTGGAAAAGCACTCCTTTGAGTCTGTTTCTTTTACGTTTACCCAAGCTCAAAAAAATCCAGTTGCTGGTCCCTTCGCCATTCTCCATCAACTCACTCCAATATCAGTTTTACCTCCACCTCCATTCATTTTCATAGCAGGTTCATCGATTACATCTAACCAAGGAACAGTCAATCAAGGTGCGAACATGGCAGCACCAGCCTTTTTATTGAAAAGCTATGCTCCACTTACCCTTCCAGAACCAATGAATGCAATGCCTCAAGAGTATCTTAAATTACTCCCACGTTTTACTGGAGAAGATGAAATAACTACAGAAAATCACTTGCCTATGTTTTGTAATTTTGATGAAAATTTTAATGTAGAACATCTTGATGTTGTAATGAGGTTTTTTGTTCAGTCTTTGGATGGAGGGGCTAGAAATTGGTTTAAGGGATTGCCAAATAATTCTATCTATACATGGGAAGAACTCGAAAATCAATTCACTGAGAGATGGGGTGAAAAAATGGATCATGGATATTCACTAACATAATTCAATGTAATCAAAATAAAACTAGATAAGAATATATCATATTTTATCAAAAGATTCAATAAATTGTATAACAATTTGCCTGTAGAAATGAAGCCCCCTCCTTTTGGAGCAAAGGTGGTTTTTTCTAGGGCTTTTGAAGCCAATTTTAGTTTCACTCTTAGAGAAAGGAGATACCCTACTCTAGAGCAGATACAAACAAATGCTTTAGAAATTGAAGCTAATATGACTACAGCCAGAAAGATAAAAGAAAAGTAGCCAGTTCAAGAGAAGGGAAAAGAAAAAGAAGAATGACCACAAGATCAAAGAATTGATGATATGACAAAGATTATAAATAATTTTTCAAAAAAATTAGTAGAGATGGAATTGGAAAGTAAAAACTCCCAAAAACCTGTCCAACAAAACATAGGAGGATTTAATCCTCAATTCAGAAAACAACCCCTGCAAATTTTGTAGAGAGAAAGAAGAGATCGAGATCAGGTCCAAGCACCTCAATCAGTAGAAGATGACCAAAAAGAAGCTGAAGACCAAATATTCGCTATATACACAAGAGAAGATGATGAAGAGGAAGATTGTGAGGGAGAATATGTTGAAGTTGAAGTATCTTTTGATCAAGATGAAATGGACGAATACTGTAGGCAATTCACAGATTTCATTTGTTAGCCCCCTATAAATTCCTTGACAAGCAAGTAAGGGGCTAATTTGTTTTATGAGCCTTCAAGGAATGCATTTCTCCTGAAAACACATCATCCTTGAAGCCTCTTCCTGCTCTCTGCCCTTTGATTATTTCCCTCTGTTGTTCTTAAGTCAATAAGCCTCACTGATTATGACAAATTGTGCTCCTAAAGGCCTTCATTTGCCCCTTGTACCCTTGCAGAATTCTTCATTTCATCCCTTTTCCCCTTTTTCAAAGCCTCCTTTTCACCCCAAAAATCCCCTCCCTTAGTCCTTCTAAATCATCCCAAAATCCCCTCTAAATCCTACACACACCCCTGGTGCGGTTTATTTTCCCCTTTTTCCCCTATCATTACCCTTTATTGGCCTTAAAATGCACTAAAAATGGGCCAAAAACCATATTCTCCATATATGTAGGCTTAGCACCTTTCGGCCCTAGCCCTCTCAACATTTTCTCCACGTGACTTGGGCGCTAAAACCAAGCGCTAGCCCGGAGAGCGCTTATTGCGGATGGATATCGGGCGCAATATTAACCGTCGATCTTTACAGATCCGACGACATTCGTAAACCTCCATCGCGCCCGTGGCCTACCCTGTTCACTCCTCCGATCACCTGTCCACCGTCGATCTGACCCGCAGATCGACAGTCCGTATTTCACCCGCCCCTGTGGTCCCTGCAACCGCGCCCTATTCGAAAACCGCCGGTTTCCATCGCACCGCCTTCAGAGGGCGGGTGGTATTTTTCGTTTCGGAACGATTTCATTCACCGCAGGACACGTGGCACCGAGTACTGTTTAAAAACCGCCCCGCTGTCCGATCTAGAGAGGCCCATCCAACAGTCATCGCGCCACGAAGCTGCGCGGGAGTTAGCCCAAGGCAAATGCACCCCTGGCCCACCATCTGTCGCCCTCCGACGCGTTTTCAGCCGTCGCTCCCCTCCTGAGATCGGACGGTCTAGATTAGATCACCCCCGTTTTTGACTGGTCCCACCGCCAGTACTCCACGTCACCCATTTTCATCGCTTTCTCCCATTTTCTTGATATTGCGCCACCTGTCCTCCAGGTTTTCGCCACGTGTTCTCTACCACCCCTGGTCTACAATTAGTCCATCTCCCTGTTTTTTGCGTCATTTTGCGTTCATTCCCACTGTTTCCACCATGTTGCACCACCATTCTGCAAGCCTTCCATTGCATTTTTCGCCAATCCTCCACATTTCCATCATCATTCCGCAGGCCATCAAAGCGTCCATCCCCCTCCAGCATGGATTTCTTAACGATTTTTGTGTGTTTTGCAGGGTACGGTCGGTGGACGACCGCCATGTTCACAGTCATTGTTACAGTGGCCAGGAACGCAAGGAGGACAATGTTTAGAGATCAAAATCATGAATAAAGGCCTGAGAAGACGTTATGATAGGGCTCACATTAAAAGAATAGAGTTTAGACTCTGTAAAATCTTCCCCAGAGCCATTATAGCGCAGATTTCACTGACAGAGGCAATCATGGAGCGGCTAAGAGTATTAGTGGGAAAACAAAGTGTTTAGGGCCTGTCATTGAAGATTTTGAGCCTTAATCCAATTATTTGAAAGCAGAGTACCAGATCGAAGACATCACGGATCACACAGAAGGTCCAACGCACAGAAAATGATAGTATTGGCTTTTCACATTAGCAGAATGTTCTTTCCACAAAGGACGAGGTGCCCATACTATCTCCAGTATATACCGTGTTCCTTAGGAAATTCCAACCCTAACAATAGTCCTATGCTATCAGAAGCATTTGTTACACAGTATGGAAGACCCTAGCATCATATATCTGACTTTTCGTTTAACTCACCAGAGTGCTACAACAAGTACATCAGAGACATACCTGGAGTAAATGGAAGCCTGACGAAGACCACTCTTTCATCCAAAGAGTACCAGAGATAAATGCCCAGAATTTAAAATAGAATAAGGCCTCGACCTTCTTCCTCTTCTGAGTTTAATGCTGCATTTAGTTTTCCATCTACCTTCCCTGCTCCACTTGAGCTATAAATTTCATGAAGAAACTCATTGTAAAGGTTGTTGTTGATCGGTTATCAGAGAATTGCAAGCTGTTTCTTTTGAGACATAGTATCTGTGTAAAATTGTAAGATAGGCTGAGGGAGATCTTCTCAGTCTGAGTATTCAAGCTGTTGGAAATGTTGTACATGACTGGTGTTGCTCTTTAATATGACAAGCACATTTCTTTGGATCCTGATTTAAAGCAGCGGTGATGTTTTTCTATCTCTGTATGTGTTAACTAGTAGTCCATTTCATTTCATTTCTACTGGCTTGCATCAGAAATATGGCATAGGATTTACCCTTGTTAGGTACCCTATTTTTCTGCTCTCCTTGCCTTCAATGTTTTCTTATGTATGTGTTATCTGAGGATTGTTTTCAGTTAATTTAACCAGTGTAGTGGTCTAATATATTGCTAGCTAATGTATGAATTAACGAAATATGTCTTTAGATGTTCTTGTTAGGATTTAATTGAATGAATTGGGAACACTGGGAGGTCTAGAACTCTGTCTCTACCCCACTAGGATCCTTTTCAGTCAATTTAATTTTTCAAGTTCCCTTGAGCTGGGAGCCGAAGCATTGAGAGTTCAAAGTCTCTCTCTGATCTTAGGTTTTCAACTTTATGTTCCAAATCTTTAATGTTTCTTGTCTGAAGAGTTTACCTTTCAGGTTTTGGATCATAGGTTGTTCATGGCATGTCCTGTCCCTGGATCTAACTGCTGAAAGGTCACCTCGAAGGTTCTTGCTTTCACCTTTTATATTACCATGTCATGTCACACTATCATCTTAAGATCCAATGCTTTAGATGACTAGCCCAACTGAAAGCTTGCATATTGAATAGCAAGTAAACCCTTTCTTGACTCCATTGCCCAATGGTCTTGAATGTTCCCTGAATATCTTTCCTTTGCCTAAAATCCTCTTTGCTCAGCTTTGTCTTATACTGAACCCTTCTTCCTGATTCCCAACAACCAACCAAAATCAAACAAACAAACCCTGTGCATATAACTAGCCTAATATCTCAAACGTAGAGCTTTCAAAGGCATAAAACCATTTGCTTATATAGAGAGATCCCTCTCTGGACCCAGGAGGGCTAGATCCTGAGGTCTGAAGTGGTTTTGATGTTGTCTCATCTTTTGGTCTTGCCAACCTGGCCAAAACATGGGAACCCCAACATAATGGCGACTCCGCTAGGAACAGAACTTTGAGTGCCTTTAACTGCAATATTTGGTCTATTTCCCATTGTCGGTGCCAACATAATGGCGACTCCACTGGGGACAGAACTTTGAGTTCCTTTAACTGCAATATTTGGTCTATTTCCCATTGTCAGCGCCAACATAATGGCGACTCCACTGGGGACAGAACTTTGAGTGCCTTTAACTGCAATATTTGGTATATTTCCCATTGTCAGCGCCAACATAATGGCGACTCCACTGGGGAAGGAACTTTGACATACCCTTAACTGCTATATCCACTCGTTGTGCGTCTCCTAAACTCTTAGACAGAGTGTGGAAAGGGCTAGGTAGCCTCCAGATCTCACCCTCTTTCAGAGGTGACATATCTGGTAAAATCCCTCCCAGTCAATCTCTGGTTAGAGTCGTGCTGTGTTTTCGAGATATACTTGAAAGGGGACATCTCATAAGCACTGTGGTGGATAGTGTAGCCCCAGAAGCATTCTAAACCCTCCACCTGGCGACTCCATAGTTCCTTAAAGATCAAAGAATCCACTAGTGATCAGTAGGCCTGCTGATTATCTTGGTTCACATAAGACTCCACTGGGAGACCAGCCTCCATAACAACAGCAACCACAATAGAAGTAATAAGTAGGGTTAAGCTGCTTGGTTAGAAAACAACATTCTGGCTTCAAGAACCATTCACACAAGAGCCTACCCTAACCCAACCCCCCCCCCGAAATAGTTGACAACCCTGAGAGCATCCTCAAGAGATCTCCTGCAACTATAAGACCAACTACTTCTAGCCACATCCATAGAGCTAAATCTGTACCGAAAGACTTTACAGCTCTATCAGACCCTCTTTTTGACCTAGACTCTCAAAACAGTGTACCTAGAACTAGGTCATTCAATTCTCTAGACCAGCCACACCTTCAGCTTCCTGGTTCACCTCCTCAAAGTGGTAAACACACTAGGGATAGATAGACCCCCCCATCTACTCCTCCTGATTTTCACTTCATTCAAAACTTGGGGCTCTGCCACCCTAGATCAGTTCAACAGACTTCTGCTGGTCCTAGTATCTCTGTCATCCATATACTAGCTGCTCAAGCTAGCACCTTACCTCCTCAGAACATCATCATGGCCGCCTGGTACGCACCTCTGGTTTTACCCCAGCCTCTAGTGCCTTTACCCAACGATTATCAATCAAAGATCCCACACTTCACCACAAAAGAATCTACCTCAGCTCAACACCATGTAGATAGGATGGAAGATTCTTTTGATTACATGGAAATAGATGATGATACAGTCAAAATGAGAATCTTTGCCCAAAGCTTAGGAGGTGATGTGAAGAAATGGTTCAAAGGCCTGCCTCCTAATAGTATCCAGGATCTTCCTGCTTTATATCAGACCTTCATAAACAAATGGGAAGTTAAGGCCAACCCTCTCCAAATCCTAACAGAATACAAGAACCTAAAAAGAAATGTAGGAGAGAGTGTCCATGACTACTCTACAAGGTTTAATAGCGTTTATAACACTCTTCCTCCACACATGAAACCTCCCCAAGGTATGGCTCTAGTGAAATATACTTAAGGCTTTGATGTTGACATGGCCTACCAGCTTAGGGAGAGGGATTACAACACACTGGAAGATATGAAAAAGGGGGCAGTGAGTGTAGAAGCTAACCTGATTGAGAAAAAAGTAGGATTGAGAGCCGAGAAAAGGGTGACATATAGAGATGACAATGTAGCTTCCACATCTGACCCCAATTACGACCATTTATCTAAAAACGTGGAAAGACTACAACAAATGATGGAAAAAATGGTTGTCATAGTTAGCAATCAGAACAAAAACCAGAATCATAACTAGAACCAAAACTTTAGAAGAAACAACACCACTCCCAACAGAAAAAGAGAATGAGATCAGCAAGTTATTCCCCCATTCCAAGAGAACTTTCTTGATGAAGATGAGGGAATCATAGAAGAGTCTGAGGGGAACACAATAAACATGTTTGAAGTAGAAAACTCAATCCACAGCTGTTCCACAGAAGAACATCAGCCCTCACCCTCATATTGGAATGAGGAAGGGTTGGAATCTAAAGATTATAGACTTGGATTCAAAGATGCCATCATGCAGGTTAGAGAACAATATGAACTCAGAAGCAAAAAGAGCTTAGACAATTCCAAACCCAAAAATTTTGAGATCACCATCAAGAAAAGGCCTAAGAAAACTTCCAAAGCAACTGCTGGAAGTGACAAATCAACAGTTGAGAGTTCTGGGAAAAACAAAGAGAAAGACGACCAAAACACTGAAAAGAAAAGTCAACCAAGTAGCAGCACTAACATTGCAGTTAGTGCTCCTGATAAAACAATCCCTGAGCCTATACATAGTGAGAATCAGCCCACTGATTCTACCACTAATGTGGTGGCTAACAAAACAAAGTTGAACATTCCAAAGAGTCAGTCCACTTTCAATTTGGAGAGTGAGATTGCGAAAATTAAGATCTCTGTACCACTCTCCGAGCTGGCCGCTCAGGATATATATAAAGGCCAAATTTTGAAAGCATTAAAATTAGGTGAGAACAGTGACACGGTCAATTTGAGTGATGATAAACCCACCCTTCTGTTTGGTCCCAAGATAGAAGGAAGGTTTCAAGAAGGGGTAGTAACTCCTTTTTATATAAGTCTTAATATCCATGATAAGATCCTCCACAATGCAATGCATGACTCTGGGGCCTCACACAACCTGATGCCTAAGATAGTTATTGAAAGATTGGGCCTAGAGATAACCCGTCCCTATAAAGACCTATATTCATTTGACTCTAGCAGAGTAAAGTGTCTTGGCCTGATTAAAGATTTATGTGTAAGCCTAACCCAGATTCTAGCTAGATCATGGATGTTGTAGTGGCAGATGTGCCACCTAAGTATGGCATGTTATTATTGAGATCATGGGGAGCCAAGCTGCAAGGTACAATGCAGATGGATGGGGCTTATGCCATAATCCCTGTCTTCAGCCAACTTAGAAGACTGTATAGGGAGGCACAAATGAAATTCCTCGTCAGTAGCCCCGAAAAGCCTGAAAATTCACCTTTATACTCTGTACACACAGATCTTGATTCCTTCATCCTTTGTAATGAAGAATCCATACAGGGGTCAGAATTCAAAAACAAAGATACAAACCATGAAACAGAGCCCATAGACTTTGACATAATGGCTACTCTAGACCCTGAAGAAAACGATGTTGAAACCTACGAGAAGTGCACTAAAAACGAAACTCGGAGTGAGCCAGTGATACGATGTAGTCAACTGATTAGTCAAACTTCACAAGCTCATACACCACACCAAGAACGAAATGATGATAAGCTCGAGAGACAACGCTTATGGGAAATGAACTTCGATGGGTCATGCACCCAGAGAACTGCAGGAGCAGGAGTGTGGATACATAACACAGAGAGTGACTACGCAGAGAGCCATGCCTGTAATCTGCACTTCAAATGTACAAACAATATCGCAGAGTATGAGGCTTTGATTCTAGGCTTAAATCTGTTGAAAAGATTAGGAGATCGTAGGATAGCCGTGCATGGGGACTCTGAGCTGATCATCAAACAAGTGAATGGTGAATACACAGCAAAACATCCTAGGCTAAGAGCATACAGGAATGACGCTATGGATATATTGAAAACCTTTGTAGAATACGAACTGGTGTTTGTCCCTAGGAGTCAGAACGCAATTGCAAATGGATTAGCTTGCATGGCTAGTTTGTATCACAAACCTCCCAGTGACCAAAAAATCATCATTCAAACCAAATTCAGACCTACAGTGCCAGACAATGAAAAATATTGGCAGGTTTTTGAAGGAGATAAGCAGATTGAAGATTTCTTGGTAGGCAGGAACGAGTTTGAGTTTTTTGATCCAGACTCGAAATCTGATGATAGCTACCTAAATGAAGAATCCTCAAATGAGGAAAGACCAACCTGTAACATAGAAATAAACACTTTAAACAAACAGATTGGAAATCCAAACGAAAAATGTGAAAACGCAGATAGTGAGGAAGTAGAGGTGTTGCAGACCAAAGATAAGAACATACCTCGAGGTCTGGCACCTTTAGAGGACCTTTTTGACTTTGATGATGTAGCAAAAAAGCCCACTATAGAACATGTAGACTCTGATGTCGAGGAATGCAACATAGGCACTGAAGATAAACCCAAGATGATCAAATTTGCTAAGTCCCTGCCTACAAACATGAAAAAGAAATACATTGACCTATTCAAGGAATTCATCGATGTGTTTGCCTGGAACTATGAGGACCTAAAGGCCTATGACACAAACATCATACAACACAAAATACCTCTGAAAGAAAATTAGAAGCCCTTCAGACAGAAACTCTGCAGAATAAACCCAAAACAATTGTCTGCAGTTGAAAACGAGATTAAGAAGATGTGTGAAGCAGGCATAATAGTTCCTGTGAGGTTCTCTAATTGGGTCTCAAACCTAGTGGTTGTGAGAAAGAAAACAGGTGAGATCAGGATGTGTATTGATTTCAGGAATCTTAACAGAGCCTCACTCAAAGTCAACTACCCTTTGCCAAGGATGGAACACTTTCTTCAGAAAGTAGTAGGATCAAAAAGGATCTCCCTGTTAGATGGTTTTTCAGGTTACAACCAGGTTTTAGTACTCCCAGAAGACCAACTCAAAACAGATTTTACCACTCCATGGGGCACCTTTATGTATGTAAAAATGCCCTTTGGACTGATGAACGCTGGTGCCGCCTTCCAAAGAGCAATGGACATAGAATTTTCAGATGAAATAGGACACTTCATTGTCATCTACCTAGATGACATAACAATTTATTCTAAGACTGAAGAAGAACACCTAGAACATCTGAGAAGAGTGTTTGAAAAATGTAGAAGGTTTGGCCTGTCATTGAATCCTAAAAAGACTGTATTTGGGCTGCAAGAAGGTAAGCTTCTTGGCCACATCATATCTGAGAAAGGGAATAAGATAGACCCACAAAGAGTTGAGGGAATACTACTAATCACACACCCGAGAAACATCAAGAGTTACAGTCCTTCATTGGGAAAATCAACTTCCTCAGGAGATTTATTCCCAACTTAGCTGAACACCTTAGGAATATGACTAACATGTTAAGAAAAGGTGTAGGAGTTAAGTGGACTGTTGGGGCTAAGAAATCTTTTGAATCAGTTAAAATCACACTCACCCGGGCTCCTGTACTAATCAGCCCATATTTCTCAAAATATTTCCTGATTTTTTCGTTTGCCTCCGAGCATACAGTGGCTGCAGTTCTGTTGCAGAAAAATCCAGAGGGAATGGAACAACCCATCTCTTTTTTCAGTAAAGCACTGAGGGATGCACCCTTGAAGTACAACATAATGGAAAAACAGGCCTATGCTTTGGTTAAGGCCTTGAAAGACTTTAGGGTGTACATACTGCATTCCAACACCATAGCCTATGTACCAAACATAGTGGTTAAAGACATATTGTCCCAAGACCCAGATGGGAAAAGGGGCAAATGGATTGCTGTAATCTTAGAATATGACCTTGAGATAAAACCCACAAAACTGATCAAAGGTCAGGGCTTAGCTCAACTAATGGCTGAATCAAATTTGCAAGCCCTTGACATAAACATGGTAGATGACTTGGATGAGTAGGAGGGATTTCCTGATCCCACTATTAAGGAGAAATTTCAAAACTCTCCATGGTATTCTGACATTCTCTATGTGCTCACACACCTCAATGCCCCTCCTGAACTGTCGAAGACCAAGGCCAGATTCCTGAAGCTTAAAGCCAAAAACTACTACATAATGAATGAATGCTTATACTGGAAGAGTACAAACGGCCTATTGCTTAAATGTTTGCCCATGTCTGAAGCAGAAAGGATTAAACAAGAGTTCCATGCAAGAGAGTGTGGTGGTCACCTGAACTGGAAAGCCACTGCTAACAAAATACTTAGAGCTAGCTACTATTGGCCCACACTCTTCAATGATATCCATAAGATGATAATTGCCTGCCACAAATGCCAAATTTTTGAAGGCAAAAGAAATCTCCTCCCCTTACCTCTACAACCCATCACTGTTGAAGGTCCCTTTGTGCAATGGGGCCTAGATTTCATAGGAGAAATTCACCCTGCTTCTTCTACACAACACAAATGGATCTTAACAGCCACAGAATACTTCACTAAGTGGATAGAGGCTATACCTACTAGGAATGCCACAAATTCAGTCATCATTAGGTTCCTAGAAGGCCATATCCTTTCTCGGTTTGGTTGCCCAAGAAAAATAATCACTGATAATGTTACTACTTTTGGATCCAAGAAAATGGTTGATTTTTGTCACAGATATCGAATAGCACTCGGTCATTCAACTGCCTATTACCCACAAGGTAATGGATTAGCTAAATCATTAAACAAGAGACTGGTGACCATCATCAAAAAAGTTGTTGGAAGAGAACAAAAAGTCACAGTATAACAAGTTAGTGCAGGCCCTGTGGGCTGACAGGCTTACAACAAAGAAATCCATTGGCATGTCACCATATCAGTTGGTCTATGGAACAGAAGAAGTGTTTCCTACCAGCCTTGGGGTACCAGTGATCAAACTTGTCCAAGAAATCCAGACAGAAGAAGACAGCATGGTGAGAAGGATAAACCAAACAATTCATCTCCAGAAAACAAGGGAAGAGGTTTATAATAGAGCTGTAAAGGTTCAGGAAAATATAAAGAGGATATTTGACAAAAGAACCAAAGCTTCTGATTTCAAAATTGGAGATAAAGTTCTAAAGTGGGACTCAAGGAGAGAGGACAAAGGAAAGAACGACAAGTTTGACAGTTTGTGGCAGGGTCCATACATCATCCAAGCCACTGTGGGCCCAAATGCATTTTTTCTACAAGAACTAGATGGTACAGAGCTGTTTGGGGGTCCTGTCAATGGCAGGATGCTCAAACACTACTTCTGCTGATTTCCAATTTCCAGTCTCCATTTCCATTGTATATACCATTTTTATGATATGTTTTCAAGAGAAAGAGAAAATGTTCCAAAAAACAGAGAGAAGGGAGAGGTTCAGACACGCTCAAGACATGAACCTCAGAAATGCAAAGGATTGGCTCTAATATGATCAAAAACTGAGTGAAAGAAGTAAAACAGTTGGTTCTAACAT
The DNA here is from genome assembly GCA_034641835.2 of Pinus albicaulis. NCBI lineage: Eukaryota > Viridiplantae > Streptophyta > Pinopsida > Pinales > Pinaceae > Pinus > Pinus albicaulis. The sequence continues at coordinate 349,340,175 of CM076570.1, read as the reverse complement.
GTTCAAAATCTGAACCAGCAACAAAGGAAGAAGACCAACTCTAACCAGCCCAAAGCTAGAGCTGAATGAAGAAGAGAAAGTGACTCTAAAAAGCTCAAAACTTGAGTCACAAAAGAAAGAAGGATACTTCAAAATTTCAGATCTCAAGCCTTCGAGATTTTGTTTCCAATTTTCTGCAAAGTTCTATAAATGTGCAACTGTCTTTATGCCTTGGATCTACAGCAAACTAGACTATCTAATCCTAGTTTGACTGTTTTTAAATTTCTGTTGTAGAATATAGAGAAGAAATCTGTTGGACAGTTTAATCCCAACAGATATTAGATTAGGTAGAGAAACATGTGAGGCCAATAGTTTAATCTGGTCTCATGGAGTAATAAGGGTAGAAATATAACATGTTTATTCCCTTGTTTGTTAAAAAAAATAAAAATGATGTAAAGGGTCTACTAGTTCAAATGAACCCTGGAAGAGAAAATGGTAGGATTGTAGGAATGGGTAGGTAGATTGTTTGGGAGAGTTTTTCTGCTAAATTGATGTCTTCATAATTGTGGCAGCTGAAAATCAAAGAAGAAAGGTGGCTCAAGTAGCAGGCATCTGGCCTACACCAAAGATCATTTTCTGAATTCTTGACTACTTCAAGAAGAAGCCATCCCCATGTGGAGCCACTGTTAGCCCCCTATAAATTCCTTGACAAGCAAGCAAGGGGCTAATTTGTTTTATGAGCCTTCAAGGAATGCATTTCTCCTGAAAACACATCATCCTTGAAGCCTCTTCCTGCTCTCTACCCTTTGATTATTTCCCTCTGCTATTCTTAAGTCAATAAGCCTCACTAATTATGACAAATTGTGCTCCTAAAGGCCTTCATTTGACCCTTGTACCCCTGCAGAATTCTTCATTTCATCCCTTTTACCCTTTTTCAAAGCCTCCTTTTCACCCCAAAATCCCTCCCTTAGTCCTTCTAAATCATCCCAAAATCCCCCTTAAATCCTACACACATCCCTGGTGCGGTTTGTTTTCCCCTTGTTTCCCTATCGTTACCCTTTATTGGCCTTAAAATGCACTAAAAATGGGCCAAAAACCATATTCTCCATATATGTAGGCTTAGCACCTTTCGGCCCTAGTCCCCTCAACCTTTTCTCCACGTGACTTGGGCGCTAGAACCAAGTGCTAGCCCGGAGAGCGCTTATGGCGGATGGATATTGAGCGTAGTATTAACCGTCGATCTTTACAGATCCGACGGCATTCGCAAACATCCATCACACCCGTGGCCCACCCTGTTCACTCCTCCGGTCACCTGTTCACTGTCAATCTAACCTGCAGATCGACGGTCCATATTTCATCCGCACCTGTGGTCCCCGCAGCCACGCCCTATTCGAAAACCGCCGGTTTCCATCGCACTGCCTTCGGAGGGCGGGCGGTATTTTTCGTTTCAGAGCGATTCCATTCACCGCAGGACACATGGCACCGAGCACTATTTAAAAACCGCCCCCCATCGCGCATTAAAGTTCGGCGTTTGACTCGACACAATATGTACGTACGTCGTCCGATCTAGAGAGGCCCATCAACAGTCGTCGTGCCACGAAGCTACGTGGGAGTTAGCCCAAGGCATTTACACCCCTGGCCCACCATCTGTCGCCCTCCGACGCGTTTTCAACTGTCGATCCCCTCCTGAGATCAGACGGTCCAGATTAGATCGCCCTCGTTTTTTACCAGTCCCACCGCCAGTACTCCACGTCACCCATTTTCATCGCTTTCTCCCATTTTCTTGATATTGCGCCACCTGTCCTCCAAGTTTTCGCCACGTGTTCTCTGCCACCCCTAGTCTACAATTAGTCCATCTCCCTATTTTTTGTGTCATTTTGCATTCATTCCCACTGTTTCCACCATGCTGCACCACCATTCTGCAAGCCTTCCACTGCATTTTTCGCCAATCCTCCGCAGTTCCATCATCATTCTGCAGGCCATCGAAGTGTCCATCCCCCTCCAGCATGTATTTCTTGACGATTTTTGTGTGTTTTGCAGGGTACGGTCAGTGGACGACTGCCATGTTCACAGTCACTGTTACAGTGGCCAGGAACGCAAGGAGGACCATGTTTAGAGATCGAAATCATGAAGAAATGCCTGAGAAGACGTTATGACAGGGCTCGCATTAAAAGAACAGATTTTAGACTCTGTAAAACCTTCCCCAGAGCCATTAAAGCACATATTTCACTAACAGAGGCAATCATGGAGCGGCTAAGAGTATTAGTGGGAAAATAGAGTGTTTAGGGCCTGCCATTGAAGATTTTGAGCCTTAATCCAATGATTTGAAAGCAGAGTACCAGATCAAAGACATCACAGATCACACAGAAGGTCCAGCGCACAGAAAATGATAGTACTGGCTTTTCACATCAACAGAATGTTCTTTCCACAAAGGACGAGGTACCCATACTATCTCCAGTCTATACCGTGTTCCTGAGGAAATTCCAACCCTGACAACAGTCCTATGCTATCAGAAGCATTTGTTACACAGTATGGCAGACCCTAGCATCATTATTCTACCTTTTCGTTTAATTCACCAGAGTGCTACAACAAGTACATTAGAGACATACCTGGAGTAAATGGAAGCCTAACGAAGACCAATCTTTCATCCAAAGAGTACCAGAGATAAATGCCCAGAATTTAAAACAGAATAAGGCCCCGGCCTTCTTCCTCTTCTGAGTTTAATGCTACATTTAGTTTTCCATCTACCTTCCCTGCTCCACTTGAGCTATAAATTTCATGAAGAAACTCATTGTAAAGGTTGTTGTTGATCAGTTATCAGAGAATTGCAAGTTGTTTCTTTTGAGACATAGTCTCTGTGTAAAATTGTAAGATAGGCTAAGGGAGATCTTCTCAGTTTGAGTATTCAAGCTGTTGGCAATGTTGTACATGACTGGTGTTGCTCTTTAATATGACAAGCACATTTCTTTGGATCCCGATTTAAAGCAGCGGTGATGTTTTTCTATCTCTGTATGTGTTAACTAGCAGTCCATTTCATTTCATTTCTACTGGCTTGCATCAGAAATCTGGCATAGGATTTACCCTTGTTAGGTACCCTATGTTTCTATTCTCCTTGCCTTCAATGTTTTCTGCTGTATGTGTTATCTGAGGATTGTTTTCAGTTAATTTAACCAGTGTAGTGGTCTAATATGTTGCTAGCTGATGTATGAATTAACGAAATCTGTCTTTAGATGTTCTTGTTAGGATTTAATTGAATGAATTGGGAACACTGGGATGTTTAGAACTCTGTCTCTACCCCACTAGGATCCCTTTCAGTCAATTGAATTTTTCAAGTTCCCTTGAGCTGGGAGTCGAAGCATTGAGAGTTCAAAGTCTCTCTCTGATCTCAGGTTTTCAACTTTATGTTCCAAATCTTTAATGTTTCTTGTTTGAAGAGTTTACCTTTCAGGTTTTGGATCACAGGTTGTTCATGGCATGTCCTGTCCTTGGATCTAACTGCTGAAAGGTCACCTCGGAGGTTTTCTTGCTTTCACCTTCTATCTTACCATTTCATGTCACACTATCATCTTAAGATCCAATGCTTTAGATGACTAGCCCAATTGAAAGCCTGCATATTGAATAGCAAGTAAACCCTTTCCTGACTCCATTGCCGAATGGTCTTGAATTTTCCTTGAATACCTTTCCTTTGCCTAAAATCCTCTCTGCTCAGCCTTGTCTTATACTGAACCCTTCTTCCTGATTCCCAACAACCAACCAAAATCAAACAAACAAACCCTGTGCCTATAACTAGCCTAATATCTCAAACATAGAGCTTTCAAAGATAGAAAACCCTTTGCTTATATAGAGAGATCCATCTCTGGACCCAGGAGGGCTAGATCCTGAGGTCTTTTCTCCTGGTAGTAGTTCTAGTTCTCCTATTTTCTCTTGGTAGTAGTTCTAGTAATCCTTTGTTTGAAGATATCTCTAAAGTAATTCCTTTCTTGGAACAAGATTCACCTTTCACACCAATTTATTTTCAAGAACCTAAATTGGAAAAGCACTCCTTTGAGTCTGTTTCTTTTACGTTTACCCAAGCTCAACAAAATCCAGTTGCTGGTCCCTCCGCCATTCTCCATCAACTCACTCCCATATCAGTTTTACCTCCACCTCCATTCATTTTCATAGCAGGTTCATCGATTACATCTAACCAAGGAACAATCAATTAAGGTGAGAACATGGCAGCACCAGCCTTTTTATTGAAAAGCTATGCTCCACTTACCCTTCCAGAACCAATGAATGCAATGCCTCAAGAGTATCTTAAATTACTCCCACTTTTTACTGGAGAAGATGAAATAACTATAGAAAATCACTTGCCTTTGTTTTGTAATTTTGATGAAAATTTTAATGTAGAACATATTGATGTTGTAATGAGGTTTTTTGTTTAGTCTTTGGATGGAGGGGCTAGAAATTGGTTTAAGGGATTGCCAAATAATTCTATCTATACATGGGAAGAACTTGAAAATCAATTCACTGAGAGATGGGGTGAAAAAATGGATCATGGATATTCACTAACAGAATTCAATGTAATCAAAACAAAACTAGATGAGAATATATCATATTTTATCAAAAGATTCAATAAATTGTATAACATTTTGCCTGTAGAAATGAAGCCCCCTCCTTTTGGAGCAAAGGTGGTTTTTTCTAGGGCTTTTGAAGCCGATTTTAGTTTCTCTCTTAGAGAAAGGAGATACCCTACTCTAGAGCAGATACAAATATATGCTTTAGAAATTGAAGCTAATATGACTATAGCTAGAAAGATAAAAGAAAAGTAGCCAGTTCAAGAGAAGGGAATAGAAAAAGAAGAATGACCACAAGATCAAAGAATTGATGATATGACAAAGATTATAAATAATTTGTCAAAAAAATTAGTAGAGATGGAATTGGAAAGTAATAACTCCCAAAAACCTGTACAACAAAACATAGGAGGATTTAATCCTCAATTCAGAAAACAACCCCTGCAAATTTTGTAGAGAGAAAGAAGAGATCGAGATCAGGTCCAACAACCTTTTCTCCACGTGACCAAGCGCTAGCCCGGAGAGCGCTTATCGCGGATGGATATCAGGCGCAGTATTAACCTTCGATCTTTACAGATCCGACGACATTCACAAACCTCCATCGTGCCCGTGGCCCACCCTGTTCACTCTTCCGATCACCTGTCCACCATTGATCTGACCCGCAGATCGACGGTTCGTATTTCACCCGCCCCTGTGGTCCCCACAGTCGCGCCTTGTTCGAAAACATCGGTTTCCATCGCACCGCCTTCGGAGGGCAGGTGGTATTTTTCATTTTGGAGCGATTCCATTCACCGCAGGATACGTGGCATCGAGCATTGTTTAAAAACCGCCCCCCATCGCGCGTTAAAGTTCGGCGTTTGACCCGGCGCAATATGTACATATGCTGTCCAATCTAGAGAGGCCCATCCAACGGTCGTCGCGCCACAAAGCTGCGCGAGAGTTAGCCCAATGCAAATGCACCCCTGACCCACCATTTGTCACCCTCCGACGCGTTTTCAGCCATCGATCCCCTCCTGAGATCGGACAGTCTAGATTATATCGCCCCCGTTTTTGACTGGTCCCACCGCCAGTACTCCACGTCACCCATTTTCATCGCTTTCTCCAATTTTCTTGATATTGCGCCACCTGTCCTCCAGGTTTTCGCCACGTGTTCTCTGCCACCCCTGGTCTACAAGTAGTCCATCTCCCTGTTTTTTGCGTCATTTTGCGTTCATTCCCACTGTTTCCACCATGCTGCACCACCATTCTACAAGCCTTCCACTGCATTTTTCGCCAATCCTCCACATTTCCATCATCATTCCGCAGGCCATCAAAGCGTCCATCCCCCTCCAGCATGGATTTCTTGACAATTTTTGTGTGTTTTGCAAGGTACGGTCGGTGGACGACTGCCATGTTCACAGTCACTATTACAGTGGCTAGGAATGCAAGGAGGACCATGTTTAGAGATCGAAATCATGAAGAAAGGCCTGAGAAGACGTTATGATAGGGCTCACATTAAAAGAACAGAGTTTAGACTCTGTAAAATCTTCCCCAGAGCCATTATAGCGCAGATTTCACTGACAGAGGCAATCATGGAGCGGCTAAGAGTATTAGTGGGAAAACAGAGTGTTTAGGGCCTGTCATTGAATATTTTGAGCCTTAATCCAATTATTTGAAAGCAGAGTACTAGATCGAAGACATCATGGATCACACAGAAGGTCCAGCGCACAGAAAATGATAGTACTGGCTTTTCACATCAGAAGAATGCTCTTTCCATAAAGGACGAGGTGCCCATACTATCTCCAGTCTATACCGTGTTCCTGAGGAAATTCCAACCTTGAAAATAGTCCTATGCTATCAGAAGCATTTGTTACATAGTATGGCAGACCCTAGCATCATTATTCTACCTTTTCGTTTAATTCACCAGAGTGCTACAACAAGTACATCAGAGACATACCTGGAGTAAATGGAAGCCTGATGAAGACCACTCTTTCATCCAAAGAGTACCAGAGATAAATGCCCAGAATTTAAAATAGAATATGGCCGCGACCTTCTTCCTCTTCTGAGTTTAATGTTGCATTTAGTTTTCCATCTACCTTCCCTGCTCCACTTGAGCTATAAATTTCATGAAGAAACTCATTGTAAAGGTTGTTGTTGATCGGTTATCAGAGAATTGCAAGCTGTTTCTTTTGAGACATAGTCTCTGTGTAAAATTGTAAGATAGGCTGAGGGAGATCTTCTCAGTCTGAGTATTCAAGCTGTTGGCAATGTTGTACATGACTGGTGTTGCTCTTTAATATGACAAGCACATTTCTTTGGATCCTGATTTAAAGTAGCGATGATGTTTTTCTATCTCTGTATGTGTTAACTAGCAGTCCATTTCATTTCATTTCTACTTGCTTGCATCAGAAATCTGGCATAGGATTTACCCTTGTTAGGTACCCTATGTTTCTGTTCTCCTTGCCTTCAATGTTTTCTGCTGTATGTGTTATCTAAGGATTGTTTTAAGTTAATTTAACCAGTGTAGTGGTATAATATATTGGTAGCTGATGTATGAATTAACGAAATCTGTCTTTAGATGTTCTTGTTAGGATTTAATTGAATGAATTGGGAACACTGGGAGGTCTAGAACTCTGTCTCTACCCCACTAGGATCCTTTTCAGTCAATTGAATTTTTCAATTTCCCTTGAGCTGGGAGCCGAAGCATTGAGAGTTCAAAGTCTCTCTCTGATCTCAGGTTTTCAACTTTATGTTCCAAATCTTTAATGTTTCTTGTCTGAAGAGTTTACCTTTCAGGTTTTGGATCACAGGTTGTTCATGGTATGTCCTGTCCCTGGATCTAACTGCTGAAAGGTCACCTCGAAGGTTTTCTTGCTTTCACCTTCTATCTTACCATGTCATGTCACACTATCATCTTAAGATCCAATGCTTTAGATGACTAGCTCAACTGAAAGCCTGCATATTGAATAGCAAGTAAACCCTTTCCTGACTCCATTGCCCAATGGTCTTGAATGTTCCCTGAATATCTTTCTTTTGCCTAAAATCCTCTTTTCTTAGCCTTGTCTTATACTAAACCCTTCTTCCTGATTCCCAACAACCAACCAAAATCAAACAAACAAACCCTGTGCCTATAACTAGCCTAATATCTCAAACGTAGAGCTTTCAAAGAAATAAAACCCTTTGCTTATATAGAGAGATCCCTCTCTGGACCCAGGAGGGCTAGATCCTGAGGTCTGAAGTGGTTCTGATGTTGTCTCATCTTTTGGTCTTGCCAACCTGGCCAAAACATGGGAACCCCAACATAATGGCGACTCCGCTAGGAACAGAACTTTGAGTGCCTTTAACTGCAATATTTGGTCTATTTCCCATTGTCGGCGCCAACATAATGGTGACTCCACTGGGGACATAACTTTGAGTGCATTTAATTGCAATATTTGGTCTATTTCCCATTGTTGGCGCCAACATAATGGCGACTCCACTGGGGATAGAACTTTGAGTGCATTTAACTGCAATATTTGGTATATTTCCCATTGTCGGCGCCAACATAATGGCGACTCCACTGGGGAAGGAACTTTGACATACCCTTAACTGCTATATCCACTCGTTGTGTGTCTCCTACACTCTTAGACAGAGTCTGGAAAGGGCCAGGTAGCCTCCAGATCTCACCCTGTTTTAGAGGTGACATATCTGGTAAAAGCCTTCCCAGTCAATCTCTGGTTAGAGTCTTGCTGTGTTTTCGAGATATCCTTGAAAGGGGACATCTCATAAGCACTGTGGTGGATAGTGTACCCCCAGAGGCATCCTAAACCCTCCACTTGGCGACTCCATAGTTCCTTAAAGATCAAAGAATCCACTGGTGATCAGTAGGCCTGCTGATTATCTTGGTTCACATAAGACTCCACTGGGAGACCAGCCTCCATAACAACATCAACCACAATAGAAGTAACAAGTATGGTTAAGCTGCTTGGTTAGAAAACAACATTCTGGCTTCAAGAACCATTCACACAAGAGCCTACCCTAACCCAGACCCCCCTAAAATAGTTGACAACCCTGAGAGCATCCTCAAGAGATCTCCTGCAACTATAAGACCAACTACTTCTAGCCACATGCATAGAGCTAACTCTGTACCGGAAGACTTTACAGCTCTATTAGACCCTCTTTTTGACCTAGACTCTAAAAACAATGTACCTAGAACTAGGTCATTCAATTCTCTAGACCAGCCACACCTTCAGCTTCCTGGTTCACCTCCTCAAAGTGGTAAAAACACTAGGGATAGATAGACCCCCCCATCTACTCCTCCTGATTTTCACTTCATTCAAAACTTGGGGCTCTGCCACCCTAGATCAGTTCAACAGACTTCTGCTGGTCCTAGTATCTTTGTCATCCATATACCAGCTACTCAAGCCAGCACCTTACCTCCTCAGAACATCATCATGGCCGCCTGGTATGCACCTCTGGTTTTACCCCAGCCTCTAGTGCCTTTACCCAACGATTATCAATCAAAGATCCCACACTTCACCGCAAAAGAATCTACCTCAGCTCAACACCATGTAGATAGGATGGAAGATTCTTTTGATTACATGGAAATAGATGATGATACAGTCAAAATGAGAATCTTTGTCCAGAGCTTAGGAGGTGATGTGAAGAAATGGTTCAAAGGCCTGCCTCCTAACAATATCCAAGATCTTCTTGCTTTATATCAGACCTTCATAAACAAATGGGAAGTTAAGGCCAACCCTCTCCAAATCCTAGCATAATACAAGAACCTAAAAAGAAATGTAGGAGAGAGTGTCCATGACTACTCTACAAGGTTTAATAACATTTATAACGCTCTTCCTCCACACATGAAACCTCCCCAAGGTATGGCTCTAGTGAAATATACTGAAGGCTTTGATGCTGACATGGCCTACCAGCTTAGGGAGAGGGATTACAACACACTGGAAGATATGCAAAAGGGGGCAGTGAGTGTAGAAGCTAACCTGATTGAGAAAAAAGTAGGATTGAGAGCCAAGAAAAGGGTGACATATAGAGATGACAATGTAGCTTCCACATCTGACCCCAATTACGACCATTTATCTAAAAACGTGGAAAGACTACAACAAATGATGGAAAAAATGGTTGTCACAGTTAGCAATCAGAACAAAAAACAGAATCATAACCAGAACCAGAACTTTGGAAGAAACAACACCACTCCCAACAGAAAAAGAGAATGAGATCAGCAAGTTATTCCGCCATTCCAAGAGAACTTTATTGATGAAGATGAGGGAATCGTAGAAGAGTCTGAGGGGAACAAAATAAACATGTTTGAAGTAGAGAACTCAATCCACAGCTGTTCCACGGAAGAACATCAGCCCTCACCCTCATATTGGAATGAGGAAGGGTTGGAATCTGAAGATTATAGACTTGGATTCGAAGATGCCATCATGCAGGTTAGAGAACAGTATGAACTCAGAAGCAAAAAGAGCTTAGACAATTCCAAACCCAAAACATTTGAGATCACCATCAAGAAAAGGCCTGAGAAAACTTCCAAAGCAGCTGCTGGAAGTGACAAATCAGCAGCTGAGAGTTCTTGGAAAAACAAAGAGAAAGACGACCAAAACACTGAAAAGAAAAGTCAACCAACTAGCAGCACTAACATTGCAGTTAGTGCTCTTGATAAAACAATCCTTGAGCCCGTACATAGTGAGAATCAGCCCACTGATTCTACCACTAATGTGGTGGCTAACAAAACAAAATTGAATGTTCCAAAGAGTCAGTCCACTTTCAATTTGGAGAGTGATATTGCGAAAATTAAGATCTCTGTACCACTCTCCGAGCTGGCCGCTCAGGATGTATATAAAGGCCAAATTTTGAAAGCATTAAAATTAGGTGAGAACAATGACACGGTCAATTTGAGTGATGATCAACCCACCCTTCTGTTTGGTCCCAAGATAGAAGGAAGGTTTCAAGAAGGGGTAGTAACTCCTTTTTATATAAGTCTCAATATCCATGATAAGATCCTCCACAATGCAATGCATGACTCTGGGGCCTCACACAACCTGATGCCTAAGATAGTTATGGAAAGATTGGGCCTAGAGATAACCCGTCCCTATAAAGACCTATATTCATTTGACTCTAGCAGAGTAAAGTGTCTTGACCTGATTAAAGATTTATGTGTAAGTCTAACCCAGATTCTAGCTAGATCATGGATGTTGTAGTGGCAGATGTGCCACCTAAGTATGGCATGTTATTATCGAGATCATGGGGAGCCAAGCTGCAAGGTACAATGTAGATGGATGGGGCTTATGCCATAATCCCTGTCTTCAGCCAACTTAGAAGACTGTATAGGGAGGCACAAATGAAATTCCTGGTCAGTAGCCCCGAAAAGCCTGAAAATTCACCTTTATACTCTGTACATACAGATCTTGATTCCTTCATCCTTTGTAATGACGAATCCATACAGTGGTCAGAATTCAAAAACAGAGATACAAACCATGAAACAGAGCCCATAGACTTTGACATAATAGCTACTCTAGACCTTGAAGAAAACGATGTTGAAACCTATGGGCAGTGCACTAAAAACGAAACTCAGAGTGAGCCAGTGATACAATGTAGTCAACTGATTAGTCATGCTTCACAAGCTCATACACCACACCAAGAACGAAATGATGATAAGCTTGAGAGACAACCCTTATGGGAAATGAACTTCGATGGGTCATGCACCCAGAGAACTGCAGGAGCAGGAGTGTGGATACATAACACAGAGAGTGACTACGCAGAGAGCCATGCCTGTAATCTGCACTTCAAATGTACAAACAATATCGCAGAGTATGAGGCTTTGATTCTAGGCTTAAATCTATTGAAAAGATTAGGAACTCGTAGGATAGCCGTGCATGGGGACTCTGAGCTGATCATCAAACAAGTGAATGGTGAATACACAAAAAAACATCCTAGGCTAAGAGCGTACAAGAATGATGCTATGGATATATTGAAAACCTTTGTAGAATACGAACTGGTGTTTGTCCCTAGGAGTCAAAACGCAATTGCAAATGGATTAGCCTGCATGGCTAGTTTGTATCACAAACCTCCCAGTGACCAACAAATCATCATTCAAACCAAATTTAGACCTGCAGTGCCAGACAACGAAAAATATTGGCAGGTTTTTGAAGGAGATAAGCAGATTGAAGATTTCCTGGTAGGCAGGAACGAGTTTGAGTTTTCTGATCCAGAGTCGAAATCTGATGATAGCTACCTAAATGAAGAATCCTCAGATGAGGAAAGACCACCCTGTAACATAGAAATAAACACTTTAAACAAACAGATTGGAAATCCAAACGAAAAATGTGAAAACACAGACAGTGAGGAAGTAGAGGTGCTGCAGACCAAAGATAAGAACATACCTCGAGGTCTGGCACCTTTAGAGGACCTTTTTGACTTTGATGATGTAGCAAAAAAGCCCACTATAGAACATGTAGACTCTGATTTCAATGAATGCAACATAGGCACTGGAGATAAACCCAAGGTGATCAAATTGGCTAAGTCCCTGCCTGCAAACATGAAAAAGAAATACTTTGACCTATTCAAGGAATTCATTGATGTGTTTTCCTGGAACCATGAGGACCTAAAGGCCTATGACACAAACATCATACAACACAAAATACCTCTGAAAGAAAATTAGAAGCCCTTCAGACAGAAACTCTGCAGAATAAACCCAAAACAATTGTTTGCAGTTGAAAAAGAGATTAAGAAGATGTGTGAAGCAGGCATAATAGTTCCTGTGAGGTTCTCTGATTGGGTCTCAAACCTAGTGGCTTTGAGAAAGAAAACAGGTGAGATCAGTGTTTGGTCTCAATCTAGTCTCCTAAACTGAGCTCATTTAATTGTCAACCAGGATTTGTAAACTGCTGAAGTGAAGTGTACTGTATGTACCTAGGTACTTGTTTCCTAATGCGTTGTGTGTAGTGTTTTGTGATGTTTTTGGTCTTTTTGGTGGTTTTATGTTTACAAGGAAAAATGCCTAGACAGCTAATGGAAAGGAGCTGGCGATCAAAACAGAGTTAAGCCTAATTGATGTAATGACAGATGGCAAATGCAATTGGAAACACTGAAGCAGAATCAAATCTAAACTATGACAAAGTAAAAGCAAAGCTTGATAATGACTTTTAAGCAAATGATTCAAAACACAAACTAAACTTGAGAAATGATCACTAAGTATGCAAATCCTCTAACTAATCAATTAAACAACTAACCTACAATGATGCAACATTTGGTCCTTGATTAGAGATTTGAAACATATTTAGAGGAAAACATTGTTATCATCATAAGATCTTCTATTCAAGAACTAGTTCCTGTCTCTATTCTGCAATTCAATTGAATGTCACAAAACCTTTACTCAAAAGTTATTGATTTCTTTTCAAAGTAGGCTTTTGAGGGAGGACTCTGTTTATGAAATGATAAGGAAATTGCAGAGATACTTCAGGCCTTATAGTGATGTTGTCTTCTGTTCATATAGTTATGGATTATCTGTAGATTTTAGAACAAGAAGATGTTTGTGAATAATGAAGGCTGTCTTGTTAATCTTAACAACTGAAGTAATCTATTGTGCAGTGGATGACAATCTGAATGTGAAGTGCAAGTGCAATGAGTTAATCTAAGAATGAACTTGAGATGCCACTAATCTAGAACAATGCTGAACTACAAGTCATCATCAAACTCAAAACAAAGTAACTGAACATGAGTTAAGTGCAATTAAACTCCGGAGTATCCTAACTATGCTATCATGCATTATTCTATGAAGTTACACAATCTGTTTGTCCATCATTAGTGATATTTTGGAAGAATTCCTTCTTTTGGAAGAGCTAGAACAATTCTGACTGTGTAATTGAGTGCAATTGTAAGCAAATAGACTGAAAGCAAATGAAAAACTAAGATATCATATCCATATCCTACTCGTCATTATGATGTCTTGGGCAAGCGTTTAAGAGCAAGAACAGAGATGATCCTTAGTGCAAACACACAATTAAATCATTCATTATCACGGTCATGTCTTGAACTTCTTAAGAATTTCTTGGAAGAGTGATTAGAACAAGTGTAACTGTGATAGTGAACAACAAAAACTACAACTAAATCCTACAGTACTATAGCCATTCATCATTCATCATTATAATCTTTTGGAAGAATTTCTTCTTGTGGAAGAGTTAGAATGAATATAACTACAGTAGCTAATTAAAAACCACTATGAATTCAACTTCAAATCCTACAATACTATAGCTATTCCTCATTCTTCATTATAGTCTTTTGGAAGAGCTTCTTCTTATGGAAGAGTTAGAATGAGTAAAACTACAGTAACTAATTAAAACAACTATTAATTCAAATTCAAAAACGTAAAGGCAACTAGAAGACTTATCTAATTTACGCAAAATAAATCCGTGCAAGAGGCAGGGGCCCTCTACCACCTGACGGAATTCAACTCCAAATTAAATCACGCTTTCAAAACAACACGGTCTGCTCCATTAAAGATGAAATAGTTTGAACATAACACTCTGCGTCTTCAGAAATGTAGCACAGAGTCTAAACAAAATCTAGCATCAAATCTAACATAAAATCTCCAACATAGCTCTCGGTCTCCCAAGCGTTTATAAAGAAAATGCACATAACAATACTTGCAACAATTCAGGAACACTATCTTTCCTTATCGGAATCACGTTAGGACTCTTTGAAGTGGCTGCGTGAAGAGGAAAAGACATCTGGACTGAGACAGTCCTAATAGAATTCTTCCTTCCTAAATGTGTTCCCACGTTCAAAACCATACCCAGAATTCATTTCTTCCTCCATGATGAGCAACGAACCATGTAGACATGACGTGGATCATGCCCATATGCGGTTTTTCTCAAGAGGCCACCTGGAACATACTCAAACGTGAAGGCAGCTGCAGAATCGCCGGTTAGCTACGGAATGTCTGCATTCTGCAGCTAGTTCCAGTCAAAATGATTTACAATGGCAAAAATCACAAAACTTAGCAAGTCAGTCATTTAAATCATTCTAGAAGTAATTTTAACTATATTCATTGATCAATTGGGTCTAAGATAGCAATGGACAAGGGAAAATGAGGTGAAGGAAAGCACAATTTTGAGGCTCAACATACCCCCACTGCTGTCTCTTTGCATGTCCTCATGCAAATTATCCTATGAACTCTGAGGCTTCTGCAAGGACATCTAATCCTCTCCTTCTCCTTTGTCTGGAAGCTAGAGGTCTTCTGGGTTTCCTGATAACAAGTTTGAACCTTAGGTTGGTGAGTGCCCTGATTAACTTTTTGTTCCTTGTCTTCAACTTCTCATTGGTCTTCTCCACTTTGTCTATATGCAGGGATAAGGTTGAGTTCATATCAGTTTTGAGCTTGACTTGATCCTTGAGAATTTCATTCTCATTTTTGATATGTCTATTCAGTAATTCCAACTCATACCTATCCCTTCTTAATATATCTATTTCAGACAGTGGAGGACTGGGGGTTCTCTCTCTGCTTTCTGAAGCTCTTCTCTCCAAAGTTTCCACATAGTCATAAATTTCCTGTTGAGCAGGGTCAATTTCAGGGGTTCCTTCATAAAAATCCTCTTCGACATCCTCTTTAATGGATGTTTCTTCATCTTCTATATTGATTACCCCTGTTTGTTTGATTAGTGTTTTCTTCAGTTTTCCCTTTAATCTGTGGCTCCTCCTAGGCTGAGAGGATCCCTCTCCTTTCTCTGTGGCAGATTCCTTGATTACCTTCTCTTCCTTAAGTTGCCTCTTGATTTGAGTCAACTTTTCTAAAATGATTTCCTCACTGCTCTCTTGGATTGTTTTGTCAATTTCAACTTTTGAAGCCCTCCATTTCCTACTTCTCTTTGTAGGCTGTGGTTCAGGTGATTGTTCTTTTGCTTCTTCAAAATGATTTCTTATTAAGAAATCGTCCCATGTATCATTTGTTTTAGCTAGATGATGTTCAATCAAAATTTTGACTAAACCATGATGATATAGGGTTGTCTCTAAAAATTGAACTCTTCTTTGGACACAGGAAGCCATCTTCTTCAGACTTTGAAGCAAGAAATATGGTAGGTTTAAGTCTTCCCCTAGAAAATGCATCATTAGTCTAATGTGGTAGACATAAAATGTTCCATATCTACCCTCACATGTAATAATTTTTTGCAAAATAAGTAGTATGTTTCTCCATTTGTTTTTCAATGCAGAACTGGGAATTCCTTTCTTAAATACACTGACATCCATACCTGGTGATTTTAAAATTTGTTTCCAGGAGTCATTGTGAAATTCTCTATTTTTAAACCATCTCTCTCCAGTTCTGAGCAACCCTGTAGCCTCTGCAATGAAAACTTCAGTGACAGTAAATTTTACATCACCCACCTCAACTTCGGTTCCTTGAAATGATCTTGCAAATGTTTTAGTGACTTCCTTGTGGAAGCCATTAAATTTCTCCAAAAATTGAAGCCATCCTATTTGTTGTAACATTTCTTTGCATTGAGGGTAGCCTTCTAAATATTTTGAACCCAATGGTTCAGTCCTTACAATGAAACCCATGATTGCTTCTTCAATTTTCAAATTAACACTCTTCTACCCACAAAAACAATGACTTTCACTTTCGGATTGAAATGGCTTTAAGTTCTGAATGGAAATGGTTTCAACTTTGGAATGACATACCTCTGATTTATAGTGGCAACAGCTTCAAAACCTCGGGCTGATATGCCTCTGTTGACAATTGAACTTTGGACTGATATGTCTCTGTTTGACAGTGACAACTGGCTTCAACTTATTCACTACAATACCTCTGGCTCTTGGTAGCAAATGGTTTCGAATTCAACACTGCAACACCTCTTTCTTCTAGTGACAAAAGACTTCAAACTCCACACTGCTACACTTCTGTGTTTATAGTAAAAATGCTCAAACTCTTCCCACAGTGATATTTTGTCTGCCCACGGAATCAAATGGCTTCAAATTCTCACGCTGATATGCTTCCAAATTTACCCTTTTGCTCTGCTCTGAGTTTACAATGCTCAACGCTATTCAAACTGATATCCTTTGGCTCTGCTCTCGGTGATAATAATATCTCTGTCTTCAGAATGAAATGCCGGCTACAAAATGGAGTTATGGCAGTGGTCACGGAATGAAGTAGTGGAGTGAGGTGGAGGGAATGTATTAATGATTGAAGAGACGGCGGAGATTTTTACGACGGCAGAGGAAATCATCATTGAATGATTTGGTTAAGAGACGTGGAGAATTCAAATACCTCGACCATCTTTTTAACCGCTTAAATGATATCGGATATGAAATTTGAAATGGAAGATTTTAATCCAAAGTCTGTGAAGGGTTTATTGGTGTTGATCAATAAAAACAATTAAAACAACCTTTTCGAACAATCCATAACTAAACTATGCTAAACTTTAATGAAATGCCATTATAATTTAAACTTGTTACCTCTGCCTTTCATTTGATTTTTGTAGCCTTTGTCTTCTTGTTCACCTTTGGAGGAGTCTTCATAGTTTTCTTGATGCTTTTGATTCATGGATACCCTGGGTCATTTTTTTGCAATTCTAATGTCTGCTGATTGATGCCTTCAGGGTTTTTAGCTGCAAAAAGACTGTCTGGCTGCAGAAAGGTTGATTAGCTGCAGAATGTCCACTGAGCTGCAGAATGTTCCTGTAGAGCACTTTAATCATGAAAATGGAGTGTTTTTGGAATATGGGTGAAATGTTATATGGTATGAATGAAGATGGATGATGGATTATGATATGTATGAAGTGGATGATGAAATGGAATGGATTCAGTTTATGAAATGGAGTGAAAGAACATAAGAACTGTACTGCAATTCATGACATGTTTTATTCACTTACATCAAGACATCAAATTTTGTATTTTGACATGAAAATGAGATGGATGGAGGATGGAATGAGATGAATGATATGTGGAATGGAGTAGAATATGAATGAATGAATGAGATGGAGTATGGATGGATAAGTGAATGGAGTGAAATGAAATGAGATGGATCATAAGCACTATGGATCTGAACTTATGATTTTTGTAACAGTTGCTTGTAAAAACAAAAATGGGAAAAGTTAGAGTGTCAGAGAGACTCTGATTTTCACCCTATCTTTTCTGTATAAACATGCCAATCAATGATTGGTTTTCATGTTTATACCTTTATTTATTTATTTATTTATTTATTTTTATTTTTTTTACAAGAGAAATGCTTCAGAAAATTTAATCAAGTTAATGAAGAAGAGAGACTCTTCTTCATTAACTTCACATCATTGTTTTCTTGGAACTTCTTGACAAACTCTTCTCTTGAGAGTGGCTTGTGGTATAGCTTCAGTCTATGACCATTCACAAGAAAAGTGACCTCTTCTTCATCTATAGTTCTGATTTTTACTGCCCATTATCAAAAATTCGAACAATTTCATATGGCCCAAGCCAATGTGTCTGAAATTTCCCTTGAAAATCCTTGAATTTTGAATCAAACAAGAGAGCCCAGTCACCCTCTTTGAATTTCTTCTCCTTGATGTACTTGTCATGCCATCTAGCCCTTTGCTGTTGGACTAGACTTGTTTTCTGAACTGCATCTTGTCTGATCTCATCCAATTCGTTAATTTGCTCCAGTCTATGCTTTTGTGCCTCCGTTAGATCAAGTCCTAGCTGAACTTCCATCTTGAATGTTTGAATTTGGAACTCTATGGGAAACAAAACTTGCTTTCCATAAACAAGCTCATAAGGAGTATGGCCTGTTGTGTTTCTCCATGTAGTTATATAGGCCCACAAGGCTTCAGGAAGCCTATCTACCCAATCTCTTCTATGTATATGAACAGTCTTTGTTAGGATTCCTTCAATGACTTTATTGGTAGATTCCACTTGGCCATTTTCTTGTGGATGATAAGGAGTAGATGTTCTATGTCTGATTTTGTACTTCTCCATCAATTTCTCCACTAGCCTTGATGTAAATTGAGCTCCTTGATCTGTAACAATTTCCCTTGGGACACCAAAACGAGTAAAAATATCCTCAAAAAGAAAAGTAACTACAGATGATTCATTAGCAACAAGTAATGGTTTAGCTTCTACCCACTTAGTAACATAATCAGTGCAAACTAATATGTATTTCTTTTGTCTTGATGGAGGACTAATAGGTCCTACAAAATCAAAAGCCCATTTTTCAAAAGGTTCAATGTGTACCTGAGGTTGTAATGGCATCTCACCTGAAGGAGAAGGTTTCCCTACCCTTTGGCAACTGTCACACCTTTTTACATACTCCCTTGCATATTTAAACAAAGATGGCCAATAATATCCTAAATTAAGGATCTTATAGGCTGTCCTCTTATCTGCAAAGTGTCCGCCACAAGGTTCATCATGAAATGCCTTGAGAATTTTAGGCATCTCATCTTCACAAACACACCTTCTAATAATCAAATCTGGACCTGTCTTGTACAACTCATTAGCGACCCATGAATATCTTGCACTATCATTAATGACTTTTCTTTTACCCCTTGCATTCATAATTGAAGGAAATTTTCCTGAAACTAAATAATTGGCAATATCAGCAAACCATGGAGTTTGAGTAGAGATTGCAAAAAGATATTCATCAGGAAATTGATCTTCAACCGGAGTGTCATCTTTGATATTTTGAATTCTAGACAGGAAATCAGCCACAGTGTTTTGTTTTCCGGGCCTATCTAGAATAGTAATGTTGAATTCTTGCAATAGTAACAACCATATTATAACTCTGCCATTAGTGATTGATTTATTCATTAAATATCTAATTGCAGAATGATCAGTGTGAACAAAAGTTTCATAGCCTGTTATATGTGTCTAAACTTTTTTATGGCATGAACAACAGCTAAAAACTCTTTTTCAGTTACAGTATAGTTTAACTCTGCAGGAGTCAAATTTTTACTGATATAATAGATGGCATAGGGAATTAAATCTTTTTTTCCCAATACTGCTCCTAGAGCTGTATCGGAAGCATCCGTCGAGATATGAAAAGGTAACTTCCAGTTAGGTCCCCTTAATATAGGTGCTTCAGAAATTTTGGTTTTCAGGGTTTCAAAAGCTAACTGGCAATCAGAAGTCCACTTAAATTCACAATCTTCGGTGAGTAATTTGAAGAGAGGAGATGCTATTTTGGTGAAGTTTTCTATAAATCTCCGATAATACCCTGTAAATCCTAGAAAACTTCTAACATCTCTTTGACAACTTGGAATGGATAGGTTAGAAATAACTTCAACTTTCGCCTCATCAACTCTAATTCCATCCCCTGAAATGTGGTGCCCTAAAACAATACCTTTAGTGAACATCATAAAACATTTTTCATGACTAAGTGAAAGGTTTGCTTCTTGACATCTTTTTAAGACTTTTTCCAAGTTTTCTAAAGCCTCTTCAAATGTGTCCCCATAAACCGTGAAATCATCCATGTACACCTCTACACAGTCATGTATTAGATCCGAAAAAATTCCTAATACTGCCCTTTGGAATGTTGCAGGTGCATTGCATAATCCAAATGGCAATACTCGGTAGGCATAGGTACCCCAAGGACAGGTGAATGTGGTTTTGTCTTGGTCTTTAAGTGCTACTTGGATTTGATTGTAACCACTAAACCCATCTAGGAATGAAAAGTACTTTTTGCCAGCTAATGTATCTAATACTTGATCTATGAAAGGTAAGGGAAAATGGTCTTAAGAGTAGCTTTATTCAGTTCTCGGTAGTCAACACACACCCTCCATTTTCCATTTTTCTTTGGCACAATTACCAAAGGAGAAACCCACTGACTATCTGAAATAGGATAGATGAAATTAACATTTAACAATTTTTGCAAGTCCTCTTTAACAATTTCCCTAAGATTTGGATTCATCCGTCTTTGAGGTTGTTTGATTGGTTTGCAATTTGCCTCTATATAGATGTGATGAGTACAAGTCTTGGGGCTTATCCCTTTCATGTCAGTGTATTCCCATGCATATGCAGAAGAATGTCTCTGTAATACTTTGACTAACTCTTCTTGTTGAGATTTTTCTAGGTTTTTGTTTATGTTCAAGGTTTTGCCCGGAAAAATTTCACTTGTAGAGCTGCCAAATTTGTCCATAGAATGAAGAGACATCTGCCTAGATGACAAAAACTCAATATTGGATCCCTCTTGAAATGATTCATATTTGTGTTTTAGAGAGGATTCAAAGTTTTCTAGAGTATTCAGAATTTGATTATCTTCACTAATTTCTGAAATTGTGAAGAGTGGTTGTAAATATTCTTCATCCTCTATCCATTGAGTGTCATCTAGATCTGTAATTGTCCTAGCTGGAGGATATAAAGTGAATTTCTTAGTTGAACTACCATCAGAAATATACATATCATCAGACCTACAACTAATAAAAGCATCAGCTGTAGCCAACCAAGGTCTTCCTAATATAACAGGATGGCCTCCTAGATTATTCTTAGGAGTTAGGATCATGAAATCCACAAGGTACTCCCAAGAGTCTAGGGACACTGGAATATCTTCTATTACCCCATCTGGTCTGATCACAGATCTATCTGCTAATTGTAATAGTGTGGGTGTAAAAAGAAGATTAGGAAGTTTCAGTTTGTCCATGATTTGTCTACTCATGATATTTATTGCTGCTCCTAAGTCAATGAGTGTGTTTTGAATTTCAATTCCATTGATGTGAATTTTGACAACTGGATTTCCGGGGTCAAGATACTTTGGAATAGCAATCTTGCCCATCATAATGTCTGCTATTTGTCCTACCAGTTGAATTTTCTTGGTTTCTCTTATTCTTTTTCTTGTTGTCTTTATACTCAACTCCTTTATTGTTTTGGCTAAAATTGGGATTTCCTTGATGGCTTGCAATAATGGAATTTTAATGCAAACATTTCTCAATTCATCTAAGAAATCATAATTAGGCACCATTATTTGTTTTTCTACACCTCTATCAATTTGTAATCTTTCCGAGAAGGGAGGTATAGAAGTAGATGTGGATGGTTGCTCTAATACAGGAGTTGGATTTATTGGATCTTTTTGTTTTAGTTTTTCAATGTGTGGGTCTTGAAAGGATGTGTCTTCCTCAAGACTTTTATTCACCCGTAGGGAGTCTTCCTCATAATTATCTTGTTCTTGTATGATCACAGAAGGTTTCCTCTTTTCAAGTATCCTTCCAGACCTAAGTTGAACATCACTATGGTCTAGAGGAGTAATTAAATAAGTTGGAAACTGTTGACCTTCTATCATGTATGTATTCTGAGGGTTCTTATTATTGGGGTTTGGTATGGGTTGAGCTGGCAATTGATTGGATTTTTGAGGGAATGGTAATGGAAGTGGTTGATTTTGATGTGGTTGGTTCGGATGATGTTGTTGAGGATTTTGTTGAAAATTTTGTTGAAGATTTTGAGGGAAATTTTGTTGAGGATTTTGAGGATAAAAATGTGGATATGGTGGATAGGATGGTGGATACTGATAATATGGAGAGTATCTTCCATAGGGACTTTTTGTTCCTTGTGCCCAAGATTGAGATTGATTTTGAAATTGGGGCCAAGGTTGCTGCCAAGAATTCCAAGGTGGAGGTTGATTATACATTTGATCATGGAATCCTTGTGTTTGAGGTCCCTGCCAAGGTCTTCTAGATACAAAATTAAGAGACTCTGTGGAATCTGTAGGAGTTTCTTTCTGAAAAACAGCCTTGAGACCAGGAAGAGAAGGACAATTCTTGGTCTCATGTTTCTCAGAACAAATGACACGGGTTTCTATAACTTTTACATCTAAAGGACACTCTCTTAAGGCATGTTTCTTTCTACATTTGGGACAAAAGATTGCCAAAGCATCAGATTCAGCCTTCTGCTTGTTTTGTATCTTAATGGTGTCTATTTGTTCACTAAGACTCCCTAAGATGTCAGACTTAAAATCATCAAGCATGTGTCCTATTTCTGATCTACTTACTGTCCCAGAAGCAGACTTACTTGCCCTTACAAGAGCAGGATCTCTTGGACCTTTGACGGTTTTGGATTTCCCTCTTGAAAGGTTGATACATAACTCAGATATTTCAGGTAATGTGAGTTGTGATATATCCCCTTTTCCCATCATGTTAAGGATATCTAACCATTCATCCCTAATTGTTTTCAACAAAAGAGCTTTTAAGGTGTCTTGATCTAGATTTTCCATTTTTGCCCTTTTGATGTTGTAATTAAATCTTTCCAACAAATATTCTAAGTTTTAATCTTCTTTTTGTAACATCTTGAACACTTCTTCCTTATGATTAACCGGCATATAATAATCCAAATATCTCTCTAGAAATTCTTGTTTCATGTCTTCCCATGTTCTAATAGAACTACTGATTAGACTCATAAACCACTTCAATGCTGCTCCCTTCAAAGTTGAAGGAAATAATTTCAGTTTTTGAGCATCTTGTAAGTAGTCATAAGTCCTACACAGCACTTCAAATTCGAATAGGAAAGTTTCAGGATCTTCAGCTTTAAGTCCATAGAAGTTTGGAAGGACAGAGGGTGAAATGTTTTTCATGGTTGTATTGGTTTCTTCATCAAGTATAGGGAACCCAAAAGAGCTTCCTATTCTACCTCTTCCTCCATTTGAACCTCTACCTCCTTCTCCTCTTCCTCCTTCTCCTCTACCTCTACCTCTACCTCCAAATAATGTGTGTTCTCCATTAAAAACTCCTCCTCCTCCTTCTTCTGCCATAGTTGACTCTCCTGTGGAAGTAGAAAGGTTTGTATCCCCAACAAGAGTTTTTAGATCTTCTTCTATGGCAGGTTCAATGGATGAAGTGGAAGGTTTCTCTAATGGAATAGGTGACCTTAGATCTTCTAGAAGTCCAGGATCAGTAAAGGATGGAAGATGGGTTTGAGTTGAAGGTGTACTAGTTCTGGATCTAGGTGAAACAAGTGGTGTTCTAGATGTCAAACTTCTGCCTCTACTGCTTATAAATCTTCCCCTTGAATCTCTCTCCTACGCATAAAATTGTTTTTGGATGCTAAGAAACAAAGGTTACCTAGTTTTCACTTCCCCGGCAACGGCGCCAAAATGTTTGGTCTCAATCTAGTCTCCTAAACTGAGCTCATTTAATTGTCAACCAGGATTTGTAAACTGCTGAAGTGAACTGTACTGTATGTACCTAGGTACTTGTTTCCTAATGCGCTGTGTGTAGTGTTTTGTAATGTTTTTGGTCTTTTGTAATGATTTATGATGTTTTTGGTCTTTTTGGTGGTTTTATGTTTACAAGGGAAAATGCCTAGAAAGCTAACGGAAAGGAGTTGGCGATCAAAACAGAGTTAAGCCTAATTGATGTAATGACAAATGGCAAATGCAATTGGAAACACTGAAGCAGAATCAAATCTAAACTATGACAAAGTAAAAGCAAAGCTTGATAATGACTTTTAAGCAAATGATTCAAAACACAAACTAAACTTGAGAAATGATCACTAAGTATGCAAATCCTCTAACTAAATAGTTAAACAACTAATCTTAAAATGATGCAACATTTTGTCCTTAATTAGAGATTTGAAACAGATTTGGAGGAAAAACATTGATACCATCCTAAGATCTTCTTTTTCTAAAACTAATTCCTATCTCTATTCTGCAATTCAATTGAATGTCACAAAACCTTCACTCAAAAGTTATTGATTTCTTTTCAAAGTAGGCTTTTGAGGGAGGATTCTGTTTATGAAATGATAAGGAAATTGCAGAGATACTTCAGGCCTTATAGTGATGTTGTCTTCTGTTCATATGGTTATGGATCAATTGTAGATTTTAGAACAAGAAGATGTTTGTAAATAATGAAGGCTGTCTTGTTAATCCTAACAATTGAAGTAATCTATTGTGCAGTGGATGACAATCTGAATGTGAAGTGCAAGTGCAATGAGTTAATCTAAGAATGAACTTAAGATGCCACTAATCTAGAACAATGCTGAACTACAAGTCATCATCAAACTCAAAACAAAGTAACTGAACATGAGTTAAGTGCAATTAAACTCTGGAGCATCCTAACTATACTATCATGCATTATTCTATGAAATTATACAGTCTGTTTGTCCATCATTGTTGATATTTTGGAATAATTCCTTCTTTTGGAAGAGCTAGAACAATTCTGACTGTGTAATTGGGTGCAAATGCAAACATAAAGGACTGAAAGCAAATGAAAAACTAAGATATCATATTCATATCCTACTCGTCATTATGATGTCTTGGGCAAGCGTTTAAGAGAAAGAACAGAGATGATACTTAGTACAAACACACAACTAAATCATTCATTATCACGGTCATGTCTTGAACTTCTTAAGAATTTCTTGGAAGAGTGATTAGAACAAGTGTAACTGTGATAGTGAACAACAAAAACTACAACTAAATCCTACAATACTATAGCCATTCATCATTCATCATTATAATCTTTTGGAAGAATTTCTTCTTGTGGAAGAGTTGGAATGAATATAACTACAGTAGCTAATTAAAAACCACTATGAATTCAACTTCAAATCCTACAATACTATAGCTATTCCTCATTCTTCATTGTAATCTTTTGGAAGAATTTCTTCTTGTGGAAGAATTAGAATGAGTACAACTACAATAGACTAATTAAAACAACTATTAATTCAAATGCAAAACGTAAAGGCAGCTAGAAGACTTATCTAATTTACGCAAAATAAATCCGTGCAAGAGGCAGGGGCCCTCTACCACCTGACGAAATTCAACTCCAAATTAAATCACGCTTCAAAACAACACGGTCTGCTCCATTAAAGATGAAATAGTTTGAACATAACACTCTGCGTCTTCAGAAATGTAGCACAGAGTCTAAACAAAATCTAGCAGCAAATCTAACATAAAATCTCTAACATAGCTCTCGGTCTCCCAAGCGTTTATAAAGCAAATGCACATAACAATAATTGCAACAATTCAGGAACACACTGTCTTTCCTTATCGGAATCACGTTAGGACTCTTTGAAGTGGCTGCGTGAAGAGGAAAAGACATCTGGACTGAGACAGTCCTAATAGAAGTCTTCCTTTCTAAATGTGCTCCCACGTTCAAAACCATACCCAGAATTCGTTTCTTCCTCCATGATGAGCAACGAACCATGTAGACATGACGTGGATCATGCCCATATGCGGTTTTTATCAAGAGGCCACCTGGAACATACTCAAACGTGAAGGCAGCTGCAGAATCGCCGATTAGCTACGGAATGTCTGCATTCTGCAGCTAGTTCCGGTCAAAATGCTTTACAATGGCAAAAATCACAAAACTTAGCAAGTCAGTCATGTAAATCATTCTAGAAGTAATTTTAACTATATTCATTGATCAATTGGGTCTAAGATAGCAATGGACAAGGGAAAATGAGGTAAAATGAGGTGAAGGAAAGCACAATTTTGAGGCTCAACAATCAGGCTGTGTATTGATTTCAGGAATCTTAACAGAGCCTCACTCAAAGACAACTACCCTTTGCCAAGGATGGAACACATTCTTTAGAAAGTAGTAGGATCAAAAAGGATCTCCCTGTTAGATGGTTTTTCAGGTTACAACCAGGTTTTATTACTCCCAGAAGACCAAATCAAAACAGATTTTACCACTCCATGGGGCACCTTTATGTATGTAAAAATGCCCTTTGGACTGATGAACGTTGGTGCCACCTTCCAAAGAGCAATGGACATAGCCTTTTCAGATGAAATAGGACACTTCATTTTCGTCTACCTAGATGACATAACAATTTATTCTAAGACTGAAGAAGAACACCTAGAACATCTGAGAAGAGTTTTTGAAAAATGTAGAAGGTTCGGCCTGTCATTGAATCCTAAAAAGACTGTATTTGGGCTGCAAGAAGGTAAGCTTCTTAGCTACATCATATCTGAGAAAGGGATTAAGATAGACCCACAAGAGTTGAGGGAATACTACTAATCACACACCCGACAAACATCAAAGAGTTATAGTCCTTCATTGGGAAAATCAACTTCCTTAGGAGATTTATTCCCAACTTAGCTGAACACCTTAGGAATATGACTAACATGTTAAGTAAAGGTGTAGGAGTTAAGTGGACTGTTGGGGCTAAGAAATCTTTTGAATCAGTTAAACTCGCACTCACCCGGGCTCCTGTCCTAATCAGCCCATATTTCTCAAAATATTTCCTGATTTTTTCGTTTTCCTCCGAGCATACAGTGGCTATAGTTATGCTGCAGAAAAATCCAGAGGGAATGGAACAACCCATCTCTTTTTTCAGCAAAGCACTGAGGGATGCACCCTTGAAGTAAAACATAATGGAAAAATAGGCCTATTCTTTGGTTAAGGCCTTGAAAGACTTTAGGGTGTACATACTACATTCCCACACCATAGCCTATGTACCAAACATAGTGGTTAAAGACATCTTGTCCCAAGACCCAGATGGGAAAAGGGGCAAATGGATTGCTGTAATCTTAGAATATGACCTTGAGATAAAACCCACAAAACTGATCAAAGGTCAGGGCTTAGCTCAACTAATGGCTGAATCAAATTTGCAAGCCCTTGACATAAACATGGTAGATGACTTGGATGAGTAGGAGGGATTTCCTGATCCCACTATTAAGGAGAAATTTCAAAACTCTCCATGGTATTCTGACATTCTCTATGTGCTCACACACCTCAATGCCCCTCCTGAACTGTCGAAGACCATACATTCCCCAAGATAAAGCTTTTATGTAAACTATTGCATAATGAATGAATGCTATACCAAAGAGTACAACGGCCTATTTCTTAAATGTTGCTCAGCTCATGAAATAGATTAAACAAGAGTTCCATGCATGGAGATTGTGGTGGTCACCTCGAACCTGAAAGCCATCACAACAAAATACTCAAAGAATGCTTGAATGTTCCACACTCTTCAATGATATCCATAAGATGATAATTGCCTACCAGAAATGCCAGATTTTTGAAGGCAAAAGAAAGCTCCTCCCTTTACCTCTACAACCCAGCCACCGCTGAAGGTCCTTTGTAGCTGGGTGCTTATCGTGCAGTAGAAGTTCCACTCTCGTTTTCTTCTGTGACAAATACAAACAGGGATCTTAACAGCCACATACTACTTCACTAAGTGGATAGAGGCTATAACTACTAGGAATGCCACAGATTCAGTCATCATTAGGTTCCTAGAAGGCCATATCCTCTCTCGGTTTGGTTGCCCAAGAAAAATAATCACTGATAATGCTGCTGCTTTTGGATCGAAGAAAATTGTTGATTTTTGTCACAGATATCGAATAGCACTCGGTCATTCAACTACCTATTACCCACAAGGTAATGGATTAGCTGAATCATCAAACAAGAGCTTGGTGACCATCATCAACAAGCTGTTGGAAGAGAACAAAAAGTCATGGCATAACAAGTTAGTGCAGGCCCTGTGGGTTGACAGGCTTACAACAAAGAAATCCATTGGCATGTCACCATATCAGCTTGTCTATGGAACAGAAGTAGTGTTTCCTACCAGCCTTGGGGTACCAGTGATCAAACTTGTCCAAGAAATCCAGACAGAAGAAGACATCATGGTGAGAAGGATAAACCAAAAAATTCATCTCCAACAAACAAGGGAAGAGGTTTATAACAGAGCTGTAAAGGTTCAGGAAAATATAAAGAGGATATTTGACAAAAGAACCAAAGCTTCTGATTTCAAAATTGGAGATAAAGTTCTGAAGTGGGACTCAAGGAGAGAGGAAAAAGGAAAAGAACCACAGTTCTGGATAATAGAGAAAATCAGAGTGGATCACCAAAGCACATCTGGATTTCAAATGTATTCTTTTTCAAAGAACTAATAGAAACATAAGAGGCTATTTAAATCCCATTATTAGTAAGATGCTCAAACACTACTTCTCGTGATCCTTGTGGGCCTCCAACCAACTTTTCCATTGTATACCATTTTTACATATGTTTCTAAGAGAAAAGAAAATGTCCAAAAATAAGAGAGAAGAGAGGTCTGCACATCACCAAGACATGAACCCCGTAATGCAAGAGTCTTCATTTTAATATGATCAAAACCTGAGCCAAAGAGGTAAAATAGTTGGTTCTAACATGTTCAAAATCTGAACCGACAACTAAGGAAGAAGATCAGCTCCAACCAGCCCAAAACCAGAGCTAAATGAAGAAGAGAAAGTGACTCTAACAAGCTCAAAACTTGAGTCACAAAAGAAAGAAGGATGCTTCAAAATTTCAGATTTCAAGCCTTCAAGATTTTGTTTCGAATTTTCTGCAAATTTCTGTAAATGTGCAACTGTCTTTATGCCTTGGATCTACAGCAAACTAGACTATCTAATCCTAGTTTGACTGTTTTTAAATTTTAGTTGTAGAATATAGAGAAGAAATCTGCTGGACAGTTTAATCCCAGCAGATATTAGATTAGGTAGAGAAACATGTGAGGCCAATAGTTTAATCTGGTCTCATGGAGTAATAAGGGTAGAAATAGAACATGTTTATTCCCTTGTTTGTTAAAAAAAATAAAAATGATGTACAGGGTCTACTAGTTCAAATGCACCCTGGAAGAGAAAATGGTAGGATTGTAGGAATGGGTAGGTAGATTGTTTGGGAGAGTTTTTCTGCTAAATTGATGTCTTCACAATTGTGGCAGCTGAAAATCAAAGAAGAAAGGTGGCTCAAGTAGCAGGCATCTGGCCTACACCAAAGATCATTTTCTGAATTCTTGACTACTTCAAGAAGAAGCCATCCCCATGTGGAGCCACTGTTAGCCCCCTATAAATTCCTTGACAAGCAAGCAAGGGGCTAATTTGTTTTATGAGCCTTCAAGGAATGCATTTCTCCTGAAAACACATCATCCTTGAAGCCTCTTCCTGCTCTCTACCCTTTGATTATTTCCCTCTGCTATTCTTAAGTCAATAAGCCTCACTAATTATGACAAATTGTGCTCCTAAAGGCCTTCATTTGACCCTTGTACCCCTGCAGAATTCTTCATTTCATCCCTTTTACCCTTTTTCAAAGCCTCCTTTTCACCCCAAAATCCCTCCCTTAGTCCTTCTAAATCATCCCAAAATCCCCCTTAAATCCTACACACATCCCTGGTGCGGTTTGTTTTCCCCTTGTTTCCCTATCGTTACCCTTTATTGGCCTTAAAATGCACTAAAAATGGGCCAAAAACCATATTCTCCATATATGTAGGCTTAGCACCTTTCGGCCCTAGTCCCCTCAACCTTTTCTCCACGTGACTTGGGCGCTAGAACCAAGTGCTAGCCCGGAGAGCGCTTATGGCGGATGGATATTGAGCGTAGTATTAACCGTCGATCTTTACAGATCCGACGGCATTCGCAAACATCCATCACACCCGTGGCCCACCCTGTTCACTCCTCCGGTCACCTGTTCACTGTCAATCTAACCTGCAGATCGACGGTCCATATTTCACCCGCACCTGTGGTCCCCGCAGCCACGCCCTATTCGAAAACCGCCGGTTTCCATCGCACTACCTTCGGAGGGCGGGCGGTATTTTTCGTTTCAGAGCGATTCCATTCACCGCAGGACACATGGCACCGAGCACTATTTAAAAACTGCCCCCATCGCGCGTTAAAGTTCGGCGTTTGACCCGGTGCCATATGTACGTACGTCGTCCGATCTAGAGAGGCCCATCCAACGGTCGTCGCGCCACGAAGCTGCGTGGGAGTTAGCCCAAGGCAAATACACCCCTGGCCCACCATCTGTCGCCCTCCGACGCATTTTCAGTCATCGATACCCTCTTGAGATTGGACGGTCCAGATTAGATCGCCCCCGTTTTTGACCGGTCCCACCGCCAGTACTCCACGTCACCCATTTTCATCGCTTTCTCCCATTTTCTTGATATTGCGCCACCTGTCCTCCAGGTTTTTGCCAAGTGTTCTCTACCACCCTTGGTCTACAATTCGTCCATCTCCTTGTTTTTTGCGTCATTTTGCGTTCATTCCGACTGTTTCCACCATGCTGCACCACCTTTCTGCAATCCTTCCACTGCATTTTTCGCCAATCCTCCACAGTTCCATCATCATTCTGCAGGCCATCGAAGTGTCCATCCCCCTCCAGCATGTATTTCTTGACGATTTTTGTGTGTTTTGCAGGGTACGGTCGGTGGATGACTGCCATGTTCACAGTCACTGTTACAGTGGCCAGGAACGCAAGGAGGACTATGTTTAGAGATCGAAATCATGAATAAATGCCCGAGAAGACGTTATGACAGGGCTCGCATTAAAAGAACAGATTTTAGACTCTGTAAAACCTTCCCCAGAGCCATTAAAGATCATATTTCACTGACAAAGGAAATCATGGAGTGGCTAAGAGTATTAGTGGGAAAACAGAGTGTTTAGGGCCTGTCATTGAAGATTTTGAGCCTTAATCCAATGATTTGAAAGCAGAGTACCAGATCGAAGACAATATGGATCACACAAAAGGTCCAGCGCACAGAAAATGATAGTACTGGCTTTTCACATCAACATAATGTTCTTTCCACAAAGGACGAGGTACCCATACTATCTCCAGTCTATACCGTGTTCCTGAGGAAATTCCAACCCTGACAATAGTCATATGCTATCAGAAGCATTTTTTACACAGTATGGCAGACCCTAGCATCATTATTCTACCTTTTCGTTTAATTCACCAGAGTGCTACAACAAGAACATTAGAGACATACCTGGAGTAAATGGAAGCCTAACGAAGACCACTCTTTCATCCAAAGAGTACCAGAGATAAATGCCCAGAATTTAAAACAGAATAAGGCCTCGGCCTTCTTCCTCTTCTGATTTTAATGCTACATTTAGTTTTCCATCTACCTTCCCTGCTCCACTTGAGCTATAAATTTCATGAAGAAACTCATTGTAAAGGTTGTTGTTGATCGGTTATCAGAGAATTGCAAGCTGTTTCTTTTGAGACATAGTCTCTGTGTAAAATTGTAAGATAGGCTGAGGGATATCTTCTCAGTCTGAGTATTCAAGATGTTGGCAATGTTGTACATGACTGTTGTTGCTCTTTAATATGACAAGCACATTTCTTTGGATCCTGATTTAAAGTAGTGGTGATGTTTTTCTATCTCTGTATGTGTTAACTAGCAGTCCATTTCATTTCATTTCTACTGGCTTGCATTAGAAATCTGGCATAGGATTTACCCTTTTTAGGTACTGTATGTTTCTTCTCTCCTTTCCTTCAATGTTTTCTACTGTATGTGTTATTTGAGGACTGTTTTCAGTTAATTTAACCAGTGTAGTGGTCTAATATATTGCTAGCTGATGTATGAATTAACGAAATCTGTCTTTAGATGTTCTTGTTAGGATTTAATTGAATGAATTGGGAACACTGGGAGGTCTAGAACTCTGTCTCTACCCCACTAGGATCCTTTTCAGTCAATTGAATTTTTCAAGTTCCCTTGAGCTGGGAGTCGAAGCATTGAGAGTTCAAAGTCTCTCTCTAATCTCAGGTTTTCAACTTTATGTTCCAAATCTTTAATTTTTCTTGTTTGAAGAGTTTACCTTTCAGGTTTTGGATCATAGGTTGTTCATGGCATGTCCTGTCCTTGGATCTAACTGTTGAAAGGTCACCTCGGAGGTTTTCTTGCTTTCACCTTCTATCTTACCATTTCATGTCACACTATCATCTTAAGATCCAATGCTTTAGATGACTAGCCCAACTAAAAGCCTGCATATTTAATAGCAAGTAAACCCTTTCCTGACTCCATTGCCCAATGGTCTTGAATGTTCCTTGAATACCTTTCCTTTGCCTAAAATCCTCTTTGCTTAACCTTGTCTTATACTGAACCCTTCTTCCTGATTCCCAACAACCAACCAAAATCAAACAAACAAACCCTATGCCTATAACTAGCCTAATATCTCAAACGTAGAGATTTCAAAGACAGAAAACCCTTTGCTTATATAGAGAGATCCATCTCTGGACCCAGGAGGGATAGATCCTGAGGTCTGAAGTGGTTCTGATGTTGTCTCATCTTTTGGTCTTGCAACCCTGGCCAAAACATGGGAACCCCAACATCATGCAAGCTGAGTTACATAAAAAGTATGATTTAAGGTCTAGAAAGAGATCTAGAGTGAAGGATAATGAAGTTGAACAACAAGAATCTATTCCTCCTCCAATGGTGACTCCATAACAAAAGGACCCTGTAAAACAAGTTAGTAATTGGAAGCAACCTGTAAATTCAGTTAATAGAACATATGTGCAACAGGGTTAACCTTCCCAGAGCAAATCGGTTGATACTAATATTTTGGAGAGAGTTGTTCATGTACCTCGAACAAGCAGAAAATTCTAGAAAGAGTGAAGAAGAACCTGAAAATAATGTTAAATAAACTTATGCTTTCAGTTTTACAAAAGAGTTTGAGAAAGTAAAAATTCAGGTACCTCTTCTAGAATTAGCTAGAATACCAGTCTACAAGAAAGAAATTTTAGAATTTATTAATCTCACACAGATTGAAGATATAAATGACACTGTGAACTTACAAGAAGAGAAGCCAGTGGTCCCCTTTGTTTCTCATGTAGAAGAAGTAGATCCTTTTGTTCCACCATTCTATATTTCTCTGTTGCTTCATGATTTTACTCTCCATAATTGTATGTTGGACTCAGGAGCATCCCATAATCTCATGCCATTGTCTGTTATGAAGGAACTAAACGTGCAGATTACCAAACCTTACAGGGATCTGTATTCATTTGATTCCAAAAAGGTGAAATGTGTTGGGTTAATTAAATATGTAGTAGTTCTTTGGCACAAATTTTAGCAAAGAGTATAGTCATGGATGTAGTTGTTGCTGACATTCCAGCTAGGTTTGGAATGCTCCTGTCAAGATCTTGGGGAGAAAATTTGGGAGGTGTTCTAAAATTAGATTTCACTTATGCTATCATTCCTATTTTTAATGGGGAATAAAGGAGATCATACAGGGAAACAAGGTTCATGAAGACCACTACCAAGAAATATACGGGAAATTCCCTATTTATAGTCAAGAAGCAGAAGATCTTTCATGTTTCATGCCGCATGAAGATGAAGAATTTGTTGGAGACACAAGGAAGCAACTCTCTTCGGTAGTTGTAAATAATGAGTTGCACTCAAAAATATTTGGAAATGCTACTTTGATGGTGCCTACACCAAATAATGCATAGGAGATAAATTCTTGCCAATATCTCCAGAATCCTTCAATATTCAGTTTATTCTGAAGGAGGAGAATGGATTGGCAGATTCTTTAGCAGTTGTAGCTAGCACCTTCAAGCCACATATGAATCTAAGGTTAAGGTGTGTGCAAATATTTGTATATGGAAAACTTTCATGGTACCTCCCTATTGTGATCTTCAAATTTCAACAGTATGGAGGCATTAGGTCTAACATGCAGATGTTGGATTAGTGCCATTGGAAGGCTAACTCCACCTGATTAAGTTCAGACATGAATACATATATAGGAGTTGTGCATAAATAAGCTCAAAAGTTGAGCATTTTTAGATGTAGTATTTCTAGTTCGGTATTTTCAGTTCAAGAATAAAGGAAGAAGTCCAAAGTGTAGCAGGTTTTGGGAGGATTTCATACTAGATCAGCTCCCATTTGGGATTTACTCCATGCCCAATAATGGCTACTGATCTGCAAGTTCTCTTTGAATCCATGCCCAATAAAGGCTACTAATCTACAAGTTCTCAAAAAAGTTTCCACCAAAGTGTTGTCCCCAATTGGAGCCAGATGTTGTAGCATAATTTGACTCAGCTAAAAGTCAAAAGAGGTTTTGATTAATTCAAGGTTGTTGAGGAATAGTTGTTAAAATTTCAAGAAGACCTGCAATATGCTCGAAAGGATAACCACAAGCTCAATGAGGATTCATCATCACATGTGCACTGGAACCAAAATCAGGGAAGCTGCAACATTGGAAGTGTAATCTAAGCCAAAGGAGCAGCAACGAAGAAAAGCGTGCAACAAGGGTCAAGTCGAGCTTATTCGCGTGCAAAACAGTTCAAGAGTCAGACTGATTGATGCGTTCAAAACATTTCACACAGGTTAGGGTTGAGTCATGAAAATATACATGCAGAATAATGTTCAGAGGCTTAATTGAAATTTCATGTGGAAGGCTTGCCCACATATCGCAAATCGCAATCACAAATCTCAGGAGGAATAGAGCAAGGTTGAATCAACGAAATGCGAAATGCGATACAAGGACCAGATGAGTTATAGTTTAGAGATCAATCTAAAGTATTTAAATTCCGACCGTGGGACCCTCTTGCATATTGCACATCGCAATATTAGAAGGGATAGCGATCATAAGATAACAGGATTCGCCAAAGTACAAAGTGCGATAACAAAGCAGATGCGATGCAGCTCAGAACTATGATTTAATATATTCCATTCGCACGTCGCACATTGCAAGTTTAGGAGGAATAATGCTCATGAACTATGTTATGAACGTTGACATGTGATTTGTGATAATTTTTATATCACCGATTGTGATTTGTGATCAGTCCCACCTCCACTTGCCATGTCATCCCTACCTTTATCGCATATCGCACGTCGCACATCGCAAGCTCAGGAAGAATGGCGCTCATGAACCATGTTGGAATGACGAAATGCGAAGTGCGACAAGGGCCAAACACGATAGTTTTCAAAGGAAAATTTGAATTTATTTAGAGTCCAGGATTATGTGCAATTGCAGAAACGTGAACGTGGGCACGAGCACAAGAGGTAGAGTCAGGTAGAAGGAGACATGATAACATTGTTTGAAATGTAGAGTCATAGGCAGAGTCGGGCAAAAGGAGCATATGGTGGCACTGTTGGAAACACAACAGTTGGTTCAAGTCGGGCAGAGATGCATTATTGCAGAACTGTTTGAATACCATATTAGAAACAGAAAAGACACGATAGCAAGTAGAAAAGTCAAGATATTGAACTCTGGAAGAAATGTAGGGAAAGGATGTCCAATCTGTTAGGGAGACCATCAACGCTTCAAGGAGACACATCAGTAACAAATCAGATTCAGCAAAAATAATAATATTTCAAGTTTTAATTTGTTTTCTTTGTTTGTTAAGATTGAAGCTATAATGATGTCCTCAATTGCAATGTAATAAGTAGTTTTAACAGTTTAGGTATTCAAAGTAGTTTCAAGAAGTTCTAGCAGTTACGAATTGTTTTTGATGTATTTAAGCAGGATAGAAATAAATAAGAAGGGTTTCGAGTTCCACACCTCTCGGAGACTACATTTCGTACTTATTTTTCTGATGGGTGAGTGAAATAAACAACAAGTTTCCTGCAAATTTTGATGGTGATTCGTGTTTCTTGTGTCATTTTATGTTGTTTCTTCCTTGAATGAAGTGAAGTAAAGAAGCAGCTGGTCTCTGATTTACATTTGTAAGTAATATTTAAATAGCCTTAATAAGCGCTCCTTCACTCCATCTCCTCTCCCTTCACAAATTCTCTTTGAAACTTAAAAGTAATAGGTTATGTGTTTACAACATATTATTTTGAGTTCCTCTCTCTTCAAAAATTCTCTCTGAAACTTAAAAGTAATAGATTTTGTGTTTACAACATATTATTTTGAGTTTCCTCTCTCTCCAGGAATTCTCTCTGAAAATTAAAAGTAATAGATTTTGTGTTTACAACATATTACTTTGAGTTTCCCCTACAATTCTTCTTTTCCATTCATATATCAGTAGTCAATGGCATTGTGAAATATTTTACTTTTCTAGATCATTAAGGGTTTTAGAAAACTAGTTTCCAGAGGGATAGAACAAAGACCTCATGATAAAATTATTTATGTGACACACTTTAAAATGTCTTAAGCAGTGATTCCTTTCCACAGCTAAGGAATTGTCTCTTAAGATACAAAACCACCCATATGTTAATGGAACTGTAGAATCATTTAATAAGATCTTGGAAAAAGGGCTGATAAAGGTATTCTCTACTAATGGGGATGACTGGGATGACAGGATTCTAACCACACTATGGGCTTATGGGACCACGGTCAAAATATTGCACAATCAGATTATGTTTCAACTGGTTTATGGGAGAGAAGTAGTCGTACCAGTAGAATTCATTATTCCGAGCATGTTTATCACAAAAGAAACAAAAATGTCTGAGGAGCAGTTAGTGGCGAAGTGATTAGAAGAGTTATGGGAAATAGAAGAAGCCAGGTTCCTCGCAGATTTTCATCAATCAGTTGAAAAAAAATGCCAGAAAGCTTGGCATGATTGCCACATCAAGAATAAAACATTTATCATAGGGAGCTGTGTCCTAATGTACGACATCGAGTTTCAAAAATTCACAGGTAAAATGAAAATTCATTAGCTAGGACCATTTAATGTAACAAAGATACGAGGTTTAGGAGCTATTAAGCTCGCGCAACTAGATGGTGTAATACTACCTGGTTGGGTGAACGACGCATGCCTAAAACCCTTCCATGAATAAATTATTACACAATTTCATTTCCAATAAACTCCTGCACTCGAGAGAGGTATGTAGTGTAGGTAAAATATTTTCTATTAGGAGCAGTAGAATACAAATCCTCAAGCTAATTGTTTGAGTTGCGAGTATTAACCTGCTACACAGTTGTGGAATGGGGACCATACTGCAACCAATTGTGGTCGTGGGGGATACCATGCGACTCATTATGTCCACCATCATTTCACCATAATTATCCATGAAATAGGTATTAGTCTGTAGTGTCTGTCGAAATTTGGAAAATATTTTCCGTAGATAGAAACATCATTCCATAATAAAGTTTCCACATCAAGCCATAATGATTTCCCATCACCTCCATCCAAATCCCAATGCCAACATCAGCAAATTCAAAATCCACGTCACCTAAATTAACCGTCCACATGATTGTAGCCATGGAGGGAACCTGCAAAATAATTAGTTACCAAGTCTCATCAACTTCCATTGTGTCAAAAATATTACTTATTCTGAATGAACGAATAAAGAATGATAGTGCCGAGAAATAGAGTATTGGAGGAGAATAGGGAAGATGCCATAATTTTTAGCAATAGCACACCAGGAAGGCTCTTGACCTATAGACTAATAATAACAATGGTTTATCATAGAAGAATAATCATGACGAAGCTAGTTGTATCGCTAGTCGAACCACAATTCGACCCAAGTGTCCAGAAGCTTGAGTCCATCATAGGAAAGTATGATA
Source organism: Pinus albicaulis (assembly GCA_034641835.2). NCBI lineage: Eukaryota > Viridiplantae > Streptophyta > Pinopsida > Pinales > Pinaceae > Pinus > Pinus albicaulis. The sequence continues at coordinate 349,302,588 of CM076570.1, read as the reverse complement.
ACATAGTTCTAGTCGACACCAACTTTACTGATTCCTTCTAATTCCCTACACTTAAGAGGCAAGTGTATATAGATAATTACATCAAGGATAATGGCGGTGAATTGGTATGATTCCATTAGGATTTATGGGGTATACAGAGGTCGACAATCTTGCACCTGAGAAGCCTACCAGTTTTTGGCACGCAGGGGACAAAAATGTAGTGCACAAAGCTCTTGATCAGCAGGATTCATGGTGGTTCCTTGTGGATAGGTCATGAGATAAATATTCACATGGATGAAATTCATCAGCTTACAGGACTTTCGGTGGCAGGGAACGACGTAGCCACAACATTCCAAAATACATCCAAGAGGTCGAAAAAGGTCGGGGGCCAAAAATACCATGAGAAATAGTCCACCAGCAGAGGCGAGAAGGGGGAAAATATAGGGTTGATAAGTCACCCCAACATCATATTTTCCTATTATCTGATTACATGCAAAACAATGAGGGATTATATGAAGGGAGAGTGCACGTTAGACACCATATCAGTTGCGAATCATTGTGTGGAGGGAGCGTAGCTCAACTGGTGTGCATTTCTACTTCAAGGGTTATTTTAAGCTTGGGAAGACAACTTATGGAGAGCTACTAGATTCATCTATGGGTACCTCATAATGGAATTGGAAATGTGGAAATGGAGGCCACCGAAAGGAAGACCACTTGCAAAAATAACTGAGGAATGGCCATTAGCACTCAAGTACACAACATGGAGGGCTTCAAGAGACCCTAGTAGTAAGTAAATAAATGAAGATTCCTTTGTGGGATGGTACAGAAAAAGTTTGGATGTAATTGATGCGAAGGAAATAATCCCAAGAGCCCTTTTGAATGAATACTTAGACCAAATATAGTTCGGAATCTCTCATGGCAACACTTGGCTTAGGCCTCACTGCGTAGTTGCAGACACTTTTCATAAAAACCCACAAAATTTCCAATTGTCTAAGCAAGCCTTCCACAACACAGCCATGTCGTGTCCAGGAATGGTGGTAGAGATTCGAGAAAACCGACAGATCTATTATTTTGATTAGATGATTCCACAACCACTACCAGGAGAGACCAAGGCAGACACAATGTAGTGGAATGCACAGATGCAAATACAACCAGTACTTTAGAAGCTGGAGACAAGGATACAAGAATTCAATAGGACCATGGTAAGCTTCGGAGTCGCAAGTACTTAGTTTCCATATTTCAATGATTTTTAGGCTATTAATCAGTTCTCATACATTATCACAACCCCTATTTTCGCCACTCTCCCTCTCTCAACCATTCACTCATAGTCTCAACCAACCCTCATTATCCCTCACAAAACGAAAGCGACCAAACCACCTGTCCTAGGCCCTAAAGGAAAAAGGGCCAAAACAATGAATCCAACCCAAGTCGTTGAATTAATAGAAGAGGAGCCAACAATCCAAGCGAATATAAGCTTTCCAGTGACAAAGTAGCTAGAGAGAAGCACTCAAAAAACCTCAACTCTTCAGCAAGACACTCTAGTGTCAACCTCAAACACTCCAGCATCCTCCCCAAATACATCCCCCAGTTCTAGAGACCCTTCAACCCACACGACCACTTCCGCAACCGTTTCAGATCCAATCCCGACATGAACAGTTAGTGCGACTGATACTGAGTTAGAAGTTAACTCAAGAACCTTACAGGTAACTAAGTTTAACCAAACCATGATAGTGTTGGGAACATTTTTAAATTTACCTATACAGACATACCTCTCAATGGTCGACACCACCCTGAAAGAAACCATCTTAAAAAAATTACAGCAGTCACTCCTATCACTTCCCACATTAATTTCCACCCCTCCATCCACCCACACTTCAAATCCTTGCCCACAAACATCGACACCATTACATCAGCCAATTTCACCACAAGGAAAATCAGAGCGATCCATTGCTAGCGGCTAGCCCTTAGAACAAGTTATCAAAGTCCTGAAACAATGAGCAATGGGAACTTCCAGTGTTGGACAATGAATCAGTTGTTTTCCTTCATCCAGACAGTAGCACAACAGGCAGAGTCACTGCATAATGACTTAGTTGAAAAGCACGAGCAAGAGCAACAACAAATATTGGCGCTTACTGAAGAAAATGATAAACTGCGGTAGGAAAGAAACGATCTAAGGCAACAACTTGACCAAGTAATGGAGAAATTCCAAGAATTATGGCCCACAATAGCAGGTGTGGTGGAATTTGTGCCTAAAGCTATGAAGGAATGTAATATAATTGAATGTTGTGTGCATATCCAAATGGCATGCAGAGATCTTCACAACAAAAATAGGGAGCTTTGACAGACATTATTGGGTAGAGAAGCCTTACTAGACCTAGCAATAGTATACACATAGAATGGAGGAAATGAATTAGTTAAAGGAAGCCCTAGGGAGTATAGTAGTAGAGGCTTATACACTACTTGAAAAAGTTCACGAATGTTCGAGCTGCTTGGCCATGAAAGCTCAACCCGTCTCCTAGTTAACACAAAAAATTCACCAACTGATTGCAGATATCAGAGGAAGTGTCAACCCGAACATCTGTAAGCAGCTGTACGACTAGGAAGAAACTTTGCAGGCCCAAATACAAAAAATTAAGGAAGACTCTGCTAGAACTAGATAGCTCCTACGTGATCTCAGACCTCCTGTCAAACAAAAATAAGAATCAATAAATCATTTGTTCACTAAGTCAGACTCGCAATGGAACTCGGTCTTCTCATCTTTACCGCAGCTGACCAACACTAGCTGTTATCCATCAGTAAATTTTTGTCATAGCAAATGATGGCTAAAACATGTCTTAAAGCCTTCAAGAGATTATTTTCATAGAAAATTTCTCATTCTTGAAGCCTTCTGATGCTTTCTGACTTAAGAGTGATATTCACTGCTGTTTCATTGAAAAAATCCACCAAGAAACCATGCTGAAATCCAAAAAGACTATTTTTAGGCCTTTTTCCATCATTCTCTAAACCTATTTTCACTCATTTTTGCCCTTATTTATCCTCCATATTCCTCAAAAAACCTTCAAAATCCATTTTCAAGCTATAAAACCCTTTTTATGGTTTAAAAACCCTCCCTTTTAACTATCGAAACTTGGAAAAACCATGAAAACCCACAAAAAACATCGAAAACCTTTGAAAAAATATTTTCCACCCCTTTTAAGCCTTTAAGTCCCTGAGGGATCAAGTTTTTCCGCCCTTTTCGCCATAAGACCCAGCACTATGACCAAGCGCCTAAATCCCTCTGACCTTATCGCATCGGTGTTTCCTCTATATACCCACATTTTCCTTTGCAATTATTTCTATCCCGATGTAATTAGCTCCTTTACCTTTGGCCTCGGCTCACTCGTTCCTCCACGGGACCATACCCTTGCCCTAAACTATAGCCCCCATCGCATCGACCCTTATTCATTTCCTCCCCCATTCCTTTGTTCCCTTCCGATGTGATCAACCCATGTTTCCTTCGCCCCTGGTCCCTTATCCCTCCATCTGAACCTTCCCTTCCTTATTCTTAGCCCCCTCCCCTTAACTATTATTTACCCCCCGCGCCCCTTATAAAATACCTTTTCCTTTTCATTTTCCCCGCTATGGTATGCATATCCCCGAGAGATCTTGACTATCGATCTTATCGATCTGACGGTCATCGCATTTCCCTCTCTCATCCCTCCTCTTAGCCCTCTTACCCTAGCCCTTCACACCTCACTCCTAGTTTCCTTTCCCTCCATAAGACCACATCTTCCGCCTTTTCTTGGCCCCTTTTCTTTCCACCCCGTCGGGGCCTACCACCCACTATTTAACCTCCTTCCCAATCCCCTCTCGACACCTGGCTTCCACTATTATTCTCCGCCCATGCACCTTTCCATTATCGCACTCTCTCGTAGTCATTGGATCCTCCCCCTGAGATCCAACGGCCTACGATCATTTTCGCGTAGATTTTATCGTCGGGGTTTAAACACCAAAAGTCACGCGAGACCACTGGTTTTGTAGAAGCCACGCGACACATTTTGATTGGATCGTGTGCGATTGAATGAAAACCATTTACCACCTAAATCGAACGCGAAAACCACGGGTGGTTTTCTAAAAACCACTTTGCCCATTTTCGCGCCAATATCAGTTTTTAAAACCAGTTTCTGCGGGTTTCCTCCATTCAACCCCTTCCTGCATGTTGTTTCCCCTTATATTTTCTCCTCCTGTTCTCTGTCAGCCTCTACAAGCAGTTTTCCAAATACTGCAGGATTTGTTAACATGTTTATTGGTTTTTACAGGATTCGATGGTGGTTCTATAGGCCAAAGGCCTTCTCCCGATTCATAATGAAATATGGCCAGAAGATGAGGGCCCTCGTGGTCCAAACAGAGGCAAAAATCGTGAAAAATTGAAGTTAACAGGTTTTTTTTTCACAGTTTGACTAGTGCTCCATGAGCGCTAGTTATATTAATAAACCCTCCCGCTTCGATGAAGCCTCCTATCCACAGCAAAGAGAAAGACAATGAAACTTGAAGATCAAAGGTTAAAGGTTTAACTCGACAGTTTGAGGGTTAATACACATGTTTGAAGGCTAAAATAGTGGATTAAAGGGAAAGTCAGTGAAATAGTCAAATATAAAGGATTAATGCATAAGGTTGAAGATTAAAGGCTTAATCTTATAGTTTAAGGGAAAAAAACACAGGATAAGGGTTAAATACATAAAGCTTGAAGATTAAAAGAGCTTAACCTTGCAGTTAAAAGTAAAGCACGATTAAAGATAATTAAAGGAACACGCTTAAAGGAACCAAAGCCTAATTCAGTTGAAAAAGGAAAAAGACAGATGACTAAAGACAAATCAGTGAATACAGTCAGTAGATAAAGTTTAAGGCTCCGAAGATAATTTCAAAGGCCTTAAAGCAAGAATTAGGGCCTAATAAGTGTTTAAAGCCAGTAGGATAGACAAATCAATAAAGGAAGCCCCCAAATGCCACATCAGTAAGGCAATTAAAGCCAAAAATGCCACCTACAGAATTATTTTCTCAAAAGAATACATAGTAAATGCACAGTCAGAGATATTTGTCAAAGACAACTCAGAATTAATTTCCAGCCTACCAAAAGCCCCCAAAGTCAACAAAAGTGACTGAAGTTGATGAACTTTAATGTAATAATCAATTAGCAGAGTTAAAACATTTGAAAAACTTCTCCATTTGGCCCTTCAAAGGCTAAGAAGCTCTTAATATGCATTAATTGAACAGATAGGCCTTTCTTTCACTCCACCTCCTCATTATTCTATAAATACTTCTCTAGAAGACAGTATACAGGTTGGTCTTTGAATACTCATTGAATGTAAATAGCTGTTGATGTTGCTGAAGCTCTATTTTGTAATAGAAGAAAGATAGGCTAAGATGAGAAGTCTGAAGCTGTAAAGACCCACTGGACTTGAAGATTGTAACTGGTTTGAACATCAAATACAAGCTGATTTATGGCATCCTGGTCTATGCCAATGGTGATGTTTTTCTTATTGTAAATTGTTATTTTTCTCATGTTTTCCATAGTGTCCATTTTCTCTGATAAAGAAAAACAAATATAGATTAGGATTTACTGTCAAGTACCCTAAATCTCACTGATAAATATTTATCTTTATGTTTTCTGCTAATTGTGTATTTGAGGATAATTCAATAGAGCGTGATCAGTCAAGGAATGTTGGTTAACCCTTGTCTTGCTGAGTAAAACTTGAGATTCTGTCCTTGAGTGTTCTTACAAATTTTGCTAACTAAAGTTGAATTAGGGAATTTTATGGTTAGCCCTGTCCTCTATTTTCTTCTCCAACAGTAGCTTTGAAAAGATCCCTTGAAAGTATGTCAAAGGCAGGCTAGGTTAAAAATCCTTACTTGATCTTAGACTACTTTTTATGTTAATCTTGAATGTTTTTCCTTTGAATATGCTGAAAGCAGGCTAGGTTAAATTTCCTTTCTTGATCTTAAGCTATTCTTTGTTTATCTTAAATTTTTTCTTTTGAGAATATGCTGAAAGCAGACTAGGTTAAAAGTCCTTATTTGATCTTAAGCTATTCTTTGTTTTCCTTTGAGTATGCTGAAAGTAGGCTAGGTTGAAAGTCCTTACTTGATCTTAAGCTGCCCTTTGTTTTCTTATATGTTTGCTTCTTTCACCACTTCTTAATGTTTCATACCATAAATCAACTTAAAGAGATCTGTTGACATAGATGACTTGCCCCATAGACCACTCTTGAAACTTGATGTGCAATTAAATCCTTTATGACTCCATAGCCCAATGGATTGACACTTTTTCTTGCTAATCCTATCAGTTGAACCATTTTCAACCTACTCACAAATTTACCCTTCAAAGGACTTCCTTCATTTTAATGATATTCATCCCAACCAAAACAAACAAAAACCCTTATGCTTTATAATTGGCCTAACATCATATCAGAAAACTTAAAGATAATATCTTTGAAAACACTTATATAGAGAGATCCCTCTCTTAATCTAGGAGGGCTAGATCCTAAGATTCCAAAGTGGTTTTGATGTTGGCTCTGCAGCGTTTGTTCTTTCCAATCTTGCAAACTACAGGTTCCCAACACTAGCCATATTGAAAAGGTAGTGAATGCAATAGAGATTATCATGAAAACCTAGGAGGATTCCATTGTTGACTTCTGCGACTTCAAGGCGGAAGCCATCAAGAAATTTCCTGAGTTGGGGCCTTCATTTGAAGGGCAGAGCCTGGAGAAAATACAACAGGAAGGAGGAACATTGGGGCGGGGCTTGGAGAAAATGCAGTAGCAAGGAGGAACAAAGTAGCAAGATAAGAAGCAAGGGACAGAAATGGAAGGCCAAATGGAGACCTCACCATAAAAAAAAATGACTCGGGATGAGTTAATAGATTGTGGTCTCGGCCTATAGGGGCCTTCGTTTTGAAAAGATGAGATAGTTTTGGAGTTGTGGACTAGTAGTTGCAGAAATGGCAGGTTGCGGGTTAGCAGTTACACAGGGGGTAGTTTGTGGACAAGCAGTTTCACAGGTGGCATGAGCAACTGATAGTAAACAAAGAGAAGAATTTGGGTAGCAGAAGTAAAAGTGGAACAAAGCCTAGAATATATGGGTGGAGAAAGATAACTAAGTGAGAAAGAAGGAAAGATTGGCAGTGTAGGAAGTGGAAGGTAGATAAGGAAAAAAAAGGCAGTCACGGGCAACAAAGAGCAGAGGATAGCAGCGAATCAGTCAGTCTTGGGTTTTGGGGAAGGAACAAAGGTTCTTATTATGGTTAGTTGGTTCTGTAGGAAGATCTCAGTGGAGACTCCGACCTCCCTTGTAATGTATTTTTGTGGACTATAATACATTGTAGTATTGTCGGCTTAGATATGTATTATATGTATGTGTTCTACGTGTATGTATATTTGGAGGGATAATCAAAATTTTCTTTGAATGCATACTTATATGATTGGTAGATATGTTCTTTTACTACCTTTTTTATGATAAGAGTAATCTATATTCAGTTGCGATGTATTTGTATTAGAAGATAGATGGTAATATAGATGTGAATGTCCCTTTATAATTCTATTAATATAGTAAGGTCACAACACGCCTCAGCTGAGACTCCTTGCTCTCTCAAGCAAGGTGAAAATGTCGGTGTGTCCTAGACTACAACAGAGCCTTGTTGGCCCTTGAGCCTAAACTTGGGTCTTGCCTAGAATTCATTCTTTTCGCCGACAAAAAGGCCGCATGACCTAGCCTTGAGAAATCTTAGTAGGCCTTAGAACATATGCACAGGTTCAAACATAGAACTAAGGATTAAAGAGAAACTTGATATGCTGGGATGGACTCCAAAATTCATCCTATTATATCTTTAGTTTTGGCATGACTAAGCAAGGCCATAGGTCAAACAAATTTCAGAGATGATTGCTCCAATTCATTGTCTTGGAAGACAAGTGAGTTGCATATATATACTTGTTGTGGAGGCTTTTAATAGGGGCAAACATGGTCTAATTTCCCTAGAGACGACCTAACATTAATTTGAAAATTTGAATTTTTTAATTCAAAATATTTGGACCCAAAACCAATTTCCTTTGAGGACGAATTTTAATTCAAATTTTTGGTTATTATGTCCTTGATAAAATCCCCCTTTTCTTGACTTTTGACTAGAATAGGAGAAGCCATTTTTTATTTTATTTTATTAATTGAACAAAAATTGCTCATAGCATCACCTTTAGGGCTTCTTGACCACAAAATTGGGCTTCAATATTTAACGATTCATAACTCCTCAACCGATATGAACCATGAGGCATGCCACATATCATTGGAATCAACATGATGGGGAGAAGAAAATGTTGATCGTCTCACTATTAAAATCAATATCCTTCACATCCATTTTCCTTAACAAGTGCATGGAATCTAGGGCTTCCCTTCCTCTCTTCTAGGGATTATTTATATTTTTGGCTTCTATTCAATGAAAACAAGACAAACATTAAGAATGCTCAATGATCAATGTTGGAATCAATGACAACACCATTTAATATGGATAATGTATTAAATTGTAAAGAACCTTTTGGTTATCCAAATTTCCTGGAAGCCATGGACAAAGTGAAAAAATATACACAATGTATGATATATTATAGCAAGATATGGATGGGACTTCATTTCATTTACCCTCCAATGTAAATCCTACACCAATATATACGCATCTATACAAATTTGATACACTTGAGGATAAAAATATTTGGCAACACATTCAAAGAAACTATGGGTCTTAATAATAATAATAATAATAATAATAATCTATTTTTATTCGAAAATTTAGGGTGGATTGTGTATATGGAGAAACTATAGGGTTTTGATACTACTATTACCCTCAAGTTCACTCAAAACTTTTTATTATTCATAGTAGTGTTGTGGGGAACTAGTGTACGTTTTAACCTTGTACAGAAATTGTCTGCAAAATAATTCTTAAAAACAGAAAATAAACAATAGCGAGAGCATAAAACATAAAACAAATATACATAGAGATATTCCCTTGGACCCCAAATTAAGACTACCAGCTTGATTTTTCATTATATTTTTAGTGTTGCAACACATAAATATACATTCCGAATAATTCATAAACCCCAATCCATTAACCCTGGATTATAACATAGATGTAGTTCCCTTGACTGGATCTACAAAATACCAGGAGCAGAAACCGTCATGCCCAAAACCATGTGCAAACCTGTGCACAAAAACATAGGTGGGTTCGCCCACCTAATATAGGGTCCAAAAAAAAATTCCCGAGGCACTGCCCCTGACCCGATGCAGGGAGGCTACTGCCCCCCTCACACCCCCCATTTTGCGCCTGCTTCTAATTGTGGAAAGAGTATAACACACACCCAAAATTCTCGCACTTATTGTTTTGTTTCCACAAGAGAGCTTATTCATTGGTCCAACCCTACAACACCCATTGTTTCTATACACCAAGAGAACTTCTCAATTCTCACGGACTTCTTCAATGCCTCTACAAGATTCTTCAAAGTTTCCACCTTTGCCATCAACACCTTTTTATCCTCAACAATATCTCTCACAAAGTGATTCTAAACATCAATTTGCTTTGTCTTTAAATGATAAGTAGGGTTCTTAGCCAATAAAATTGCACTTTGGCTATCACAATCTATCCTTATAGCTTGTTGCACCAACCCCATACTTGAACATAATCTCTGCAACGAAATTGCTTCCTTTCTTGAATGAGTGGTTTCCATGTATTCTACCTGTGTAGTTGAAAGAGCCACTAGAGACTGTATTTTACCCGTCCAACTGACTGCACCTCCAAATAGGCTAAACACATACCCACTTGTATATCTTCTTTGATTCAAATCTCCAGCCCCGTCTGCATATACAAACCCGTGGATGTTTAAAACTCTTTCCAATATTGGTCTTCCTTGGTAGCACAGACCATAATCACTAGTGTCACGCAAATACCTGAAAAACTGCTTCACTACAGTCCAATGCGCCTTCAATGGTTTTGACATAAGCATGCTCAATACTCCCACTGCATGTGAAATGTCTAGTCTAGTACAAACCATTGCATACATCAGGCTATCCATGACATTTGCATATGGAACATGGGACATATCCTCCTCTTCTTCTTATGTCTTGGGACTCTGTTCAATAGATAGATTTACACCTACAGGAATAGGAACCTTCACCAGTTTACTATCCTGCATATTGAACCTTTGCAATATTGTCTCAACATACTTCCTCTGTTTTAACCATACCTTCCTCTTTGCCTGATATCTCTCTTTCCACTACTCACCATCTTCTTTCACCGCAAGAATTGATCCCACATATCTCCCACTGAATACGATCTACCACAGGCTCAAGCAAAAAACCCCTCAGCAACAAAGGAATCCCCTTGAAGCCGAAACAACTTTGATACCAAATGTAGGTTTTAACCCTGTATAGAAATTATCTGCAAACGAATTCTTAAAAACAGAAAATAAACAATAGCGATAGCATAAAAAATTAAACATAAAACATATATACACAAATATTTTCCCTTGGATCCCAAACTGGGACTACCAACTTGATTTTTCATTATATTCCTTTTAGTTACATGTCGAGCATTCATAAACCCCAATTCATTAACCTTAGATTAGAACATAATCGTAGTTCCCTTGACCAGATCTACAAAATACCAGGAGAAGAAAACCATCATTCCCAAACCATATGCAAACTCATGCAAAAAAACCATGGGCAGGCCCGCCCACCTAATATAGGGTCCAAAAAAAAAATCTCGAGGTGTTGCCCTGGACCCCATGCAGGGGGGCTACCTCCTCCTGCTTCATGCCTGCTTCTAATCGTGGAAAGAATATAACACACACTTAACAACTAGAATCATGGTAAGGTAAGAAATTATGTCTCATGTTATAGGGTTACCTTAAATTAGGGAGTTTTGGTTGACATAGAAAGTCCCAATTCCTTAGGGAAGGTCGATTTCTTATGGCTGAGATAAATTGTTAGAGATGGAGGTAAGGGAGCTCAAAGAGAATATTTTCCACAACCTTGGAAGCAAGTATCCCAGTTTGTTCAGAAGTATTTTACTTGTTAAGGTATGCATATCCTTTTATTTGGTTACTATTTAAAACTATTAATGCATATATGACATTTAAGGGTATTGAACATCCTCTACTATTTTTTGTAGTCATTTCAGTACGTTACTTAGAATGCTAAAAGTACTAGAAAACCTATAACTATAATACCACACCATGGGTTAGTGAAATTTTCAATGATTCATGCTATTTCCTAGTCAAATTAGAATTGGGAAGTTTATATTCAAAGGCCTTTTCAATTCATTTAAGAAAGAGTAGCTACGTATGAAGAAGAAGAGGACAATTAAGAATACGAAGAAGTACAGGAAGACGAATAGAATGTTAAGGGATGTGGAGTTGGGAATGCAATAGAAGAACACATAACTTATATTTGAGAGGTTTAACATCTAACCATTATTGACATTGGGAATGATGAGGTACAAGTATTAGAGCCACCTACAATGAAAGTGACTCTGCACCCAATCATTGAAAAACAAACATCTACCCCAATAAAAGCTCCAATGGACTCAAGGAAGAGATATAGTGTTAAACCATTGAGACAAGCATTTCCAAAGTACTTGAGGAAGAATATGACAAGGTATATAATGGTCACAAATTCCATTGTAACTATCCTTCAGTATTTTGTTATTGTTACATAAGTAATACCGACAAAACCTATAAATGCTATTGAGGATTTACAACACCCTTTTTTCACTACATAAGACATAGGAATTGAGGATCATGTTGTTGTTACACAAGGAATAACAGTAGGAAACACAATGGTTGTAGAAGGTTCTCCAGATTTTGTTGCTACTAAATAAGAACTAGCAATAGAGGATTTTTCCACTATTCCACAATAACTAGCAATGGAATATGTAGAAATTACACTTGAAGATACTCAATATTATTTACATGTCACTACATAAGAATGAACATATGGAAGCCCTATTGATGCACCACAACAACCACTACTAGATACATAAAATGGAAGATAATCCACCTTGGTAGTCTCATATTGAATATTTATAAGAATTTGTTCCAAGGAAATCCAAGGCAACAACTACGAAAGGATTTAGTTTCATATGGATTATGCTTGGTAAGCTACAAATAAAACCTTCACATAATACTCTCTTGAAATTTTATTAGAATTTAAGGAGAATACAGGGTCAATGTACAGATAAATTCTTGCTAAAATAAAATTGATATAATATGTGCTTTATGTAGGGTTGGAAAGGCTCATCTAAGTCCTTTAAGAAAGCACACGGTCACCTTATGCTACACATGAAGGTGCCTTACAAAAATTATGAATTGTCTAGAGGTGGTTATTATAGGAGAAATTGCTACATAAGTTGGAAAAAATATTGTTTTTGCTGAACAACTTTGTGAAATTGAAGCTAAAATATTGTTTTTGAATTCCTTTTTGAAATAATTGAAAAAATTGGTATCATTGATGTTCTTTAGATTGATTCAAGACCCTATTCTACTAGTTCACACATTTCTACAAAACCTAGTGTTTGATCAATCGGAATTTAAATAGATGAGATGAATGTGAGTGCTATAATTGACACTGAAAGAAAGGAAATATAGGTATTTAATGCAAAACATACTATCCAAATAATAGGTATTTTGATAGAGGAAGAAGGAGAGTTGAGTTTCTCAAAAATATAGATTCTAATGGATGAAATAACCAAATCGAAAAATGTAGTGTATAGTTTCTTTGTTTTCATATTAAAGATGCATCGATACATAATAAGAGCAATGGGATGAATTCTATGGAATAAACACACACACACACACACACACACACACATATATATATATGGAAAAAATCCAAGGATGATTGAAAGAAAATTCCTACGCTAGAGTTAGAGGTGAAGAAATTGAAAGAAGAAGAAATTGCAGTTGAGCATTGAGACATAGACGACACTCAGTTGCAAAAAACATTTCACCCACCTATGCTTCTTATGGGAAAAATTTACACCATTCATAATCCAAGGATTTTCTAAGTGAAGGTGGCATGATTTTAGGACTATCACATCATTTTTTGAGTTATATTCCTTGAACAACATGGAAGACAAAAACTTGTTTTGTGAGTGTTATTATCATGAGCTCATTCTATTTCATCACCAGATATGGACACCTAATCTATTTGCGGGGGATATAAAATTAAGTGATTTTACATCAAACATGAGAAACCGAGTTCAATGGGGATATGCACAAAACATGGGAGTAGAATTTACACATAATATTAATCTTTTGGTTTGTGGAGAATGTGAGAAAATGATGTTTCTCTCTAGAACACACTAGAAACTTACATACTCACCTCAAAATATGCTTTGTATTCTTAAGACTCAACAAGAGGGAATTTCTCACTGGACTCTCAAGATCAACACTATTAAGATGGAAACCTTGATCCATTGTAACTGAAGGTGGGAATTGGATAATGCATTAAATTTCAAAGAACCTTTTGGTTATCCAAATTTCCTGGAAGCCATGTAAAGAGTAAACAAATATACACAATGTATGATAGAATATGGAAAGAGATGGATGGGACATCATTTCATTTACCCTCCAATATGGAGTCCTACACCGATATATAAGCATCTCTAAATATGGGATACAGTTTAGGATAAAATATTTGGAAACACATCTAGTGAAAGTATGGGTATAATAATTATAATAATCATCTAATTTTTAGGTCATGATGAAGCTAGACACCAAATTGGTGTATCGTAAATTTAATTATACCTTAAATTTTGTTACAGTAAATTATCAATCATAGTAGGTAAACTTAAAAAATATACAACAAAGTATATTGTAGGAATTTAACTTTCAATTCCACTAGAAATAAATTGACAGGAAAGAAAGTACTACTCTAAGAAAGAAATGGAAAAATTAATCTAAGGAAGAAAATGAATACTTATTTTATGTAAGCATTGAAAGCAGATAAATTTATTTTATGAAAGTTTGTAAATCTAGTATATGAAAGTGTATAAATTTATTTTGGGAGCGCATGAAATTTAATCTATTAAAGCATGGAAGTTTTATTCTAAGAAAGAATATGAAATCTATCATATGAAATAAAGAAATATGTTCTAAGAAACCATATAAATCTATATTATGAAAGTGGGAAATTTACTCTAGGAAAGCAGGGAATCTATTCTAAGAAATCATATAAATCTATATTATGAAGGCAGGGGAATCTATTCTCAGAAATTCAAAATTATTGTATGAAAGAAACCACTTTTATTATATGAAAGCATGAAATAATAATTTATGAAAACATACAAATTTACTCTAAGGCAAGGAAAATTTAGTATACAAAGCATTGAAATTTATTCTACTATAAAAGCATATAATTCTTAACCTTTGAAAGTTTTGTAAATCTTGTTCTAAAAAGCATGACATAAACCGTAAATCTAGTTTAATGGAAATCCTTTAATGCACAAATGAAAATTCTCTAAATGTAAATATTTTTGGTTTTAAAGCCATTGTTATAATTTATAAAAGAACATAGCAACAATTAGAATTGAAACATAGTATCTAAACAATGTTGTAATGAAACAGAGTGAAAACTAGAGTATCAAGATTTAAATGAAAATATATGAGCTTTAAAGAAGTGAAATATTTATACTACAGACTGCTCGTATGTCCATAAGGGGGCCCTCTAGGTGATCACATGAAGATTGAAGAAGCACAAGAACTTTACTCTTAGAACTGATATCAATTACACATGAATGCACAATGGAAGTAAAAGGAACAATTTCCTGATATTATATCAAAGGAAACAATTCATAAATTAATTCAAACTCAAATATCTATCTATTATCCTCCACTCTTCTCAACGAGGTCAAATTATATTACTTTTGAAATAATAAACTCATAATAAAAGTGCTACTAGAATGAGGACGATGACTAAGTTCCAAAATTGCTAACTTTGATATTTTAATCCCAAATATTTTCTTATAAATTAGAAAATGTATATGAACACGTAGTCTATCATTTTTTTATTCTTTAGCATATTTGATCTATGAAGATATCACACTCACTTGATTCCAATTACCTTGCCATGTAAAAGTCTTGGTAAAAATTTGCCTTTGCGCATATGCCATGTGATGAGTTGACCAAAGCTTTGACTTCACCACCATGATGATCCAATTGCTTCTTTGACTTGCTAGATGGATGCATCAACATATTGGAGTCTTTTTCCACCTGTCCATGTACTTCATTTGATGTCACCACTTCAGTAGTTGTGCTAACCTTGTATTCTGCCACAAATTGACAAAGGAGATACATAAATTGTCAATTTATGCAATACTTGCATAATAGTACGATTTTACAAAGAAAATCATATAAAATCATAGAATAATAGACTTATTACCTCTGTGTAACCTTTTGTAGCTTAGATGGAAAATGCATGTGTGGAATATGACAAAATTATGTAGAAAGGATTATTATGAAGGTTTATATAAGGTAAAAGTGGTCAAACTAGAGTTGCAGATTGAGAAAAATATACTACTTCCTGGGCCCATCATTCCCCCACACTTAAGATATTGCATGTCCTCACACATTTGAAAAAATTGCAAAAAAAAAGTTCAACTTCCCAATTTAGAGTATGGTTTTGGATGCATGGATGAGAATGTCCATGTTGTTTTAAATGCCCTTATTTTTCATGGAAAAATCTCATCTTGGCTCCCTCAATAGCATATTTTCCTTCTAACTTTTGATCTTTAAGTGTAGTTCCTAGTTAGATTTCTTGAGCTTGGAATTTTTATGGTATCAGTAATACATCTTTTGAGCATCTTGTTTTTTTTCTCTTAAAGGATTTCATTCTCTCTTTTGATATGCCTCTCTAAAAATTCAAGTTTTGCTACCTATTCTTTTAATGATTTGATGATATCGTCTTCAATAATAATATTGAAAGGAGAATCACATTGTTCTGAATTATTAAATGGAGGTGTTGGTATGTCATTATCAAAAGAACATTCCAGAATATGAGAATAATCTTGTACATTTTCATTATGTGCTTCCTGTTCTAGGGAATTTATGTAGTTATAGACTTTTTATTGAATCTTGTCGATCTTTGGAATATCTCCTCTTGGATTTGTTGGTCATGATTAAGACTTCAATGCTTCTAATATTTCCATCGTTTTTGGTGGAACATGGTTATTCTCATTACCTTGTTTTGTCATGCTTCTAGTTACCCTCCTATATCTGAGGCTTTTTTTTTGAATCATTCACTCCCTCCAGACTTTTTCTTTTAATACCTTTCTTCTCAGAAAAATTTCTGATGGTGGCATCATTTTATGTTTATTTTGGCATCTTGCCATTTGTTCTTGTCAATTCCTTCTTATCTTCATACTGTTTTTTCAGAGCCCTAGTTTTTTATTTTGATTGTATACCTTGTCTTTTGAGCTACTTTGCTTTTGATGATTCTCCTTGCTCAAAAGTATAAAGAACTGGGGTTTCAACATTATCAGTAACATTGTTAAATTATTATATTGAACTTTCCATAATATTATTTGGTTCTTCAGGCACAAAATTTCCTTTGTTACATATGGTGATGTTTCCATGACCTTTGTATTTGCTTCTATAAGAAAGGTTTGAAATTTCTAGAACAAAAGCCCTAGCCCTTCTTCATCTTCTTTTTCAACCACTTTTTTCTATCTCTTTACAATGATTTCTTGTAAGAAAACTCTCCCAATTATCATTGTTGGGTTTCAGTTCCTCCTGAACCAAAATTTTTACTAAGTGATGCAAGGGCATCCGTAAAAACTCAATTGACCAAGAAGGTCAAAACCTTTTACCGTAGGATTTGGTTCCTCAATCTGTTGGATTGCTAGGATAGAGTTTGTCTTATTTCCATGTAATTTTTTTGACATAGAAATTTGTTGTAATTTGTTAATATATGTCAAGCTTGGCCTTCTGATCCCGATCTTGTGAATCTGGAGCAACGCTATGATGTATTTTATTGAAAGTTTGAATTAATAAGAGACAATGAAAATGTGAGAAGTATTATTGTGTGTGGAAATACTTGTATAATTGCTACATCGACCCATGTGTTCCTTGTGTAAATATTTTTGACTTTCTAGTTGAATGTTTCGGTTGTTGTTCTTCTTATAATTGGGATCACTTTGAGCGGTGTCACAAAGGTGTTTTTGTGCATATTTGTAAAATCCCTAGCCAAAATTCATGTAAATAAAGTTAATAAAGGAAAAATAATAACCAAGGTCATGGGACACGTATTCCAAGCTAATGTTGGGCAAAACATCCTAGTGTGGGTGTTCATTTGGTTTATTATGGCTAAAGGAAATTGGCAAAGGCTTTGGAAAGGCATGACACATTAATTGGCATTTTATTTATGAAAATGATGGAAAATAGGAGAAAAGGAAGGTGAAGGGTTACAGGTTGCATGTGAGGAGGAAAACGAAGGAAAAATAATGGAAAATGAAGAAAATAGAGGTCTCATTAATAAAAAGGCTTATGAGGATCAGTTTGTACCTTTTGTCAGTTTAGTTTGGAGCTCTCTGTCTCTCTCACTCTTGGAAACTTAGAGCATTATTGGAGCATTCTAGTGTTGGATGAAGAAAAGCAAAGGAAGAGAAAAGAAGGAAAATGGAAGCAAAGATCAATTAAGGAAGAGCATAATCAAGCGGTTGAAACGAGATTACTTGTAGGTATAAAATTTCATGTGCGATTTCCTTGATATATTTGGCATGCATGGTACATACATGTGTGTATTTGGTTCTCTTGTTGTCATTAGCAAGGGTTTTTCTAGGTGTGACAATGATTTTCAGCCTTGCCTTTTCATTTCCGTATAGTCATTGTGTGACAGGTTTACATCATTTTGGTTGACCTTGATTTTTGGATGGTTTCAAAATGGAATGGGGTGGTCTGTGGAGAAGAACACAAGGCCTAGGAATACCTAGAACATTGTAGGTGGATTGCGGTAAAACTAGATTGTGTGTGCCTTGGTGGGCCTAGGAATCCTCGACCGATGAGTGGTGGGATATACGGTAAAGCATAGAAGTGTATGCTCTCGATTAGGACTAAGAATCCTCAACCAATGAATTGCGGGATATACGATAAATCCTAGAGGGTGTAATCTATATTAAGCCTAGGAATCCTTGAAGGGTGAATGGTGGGATATACAGCAAAGCCTAGAGACTAGGAGACAGACAAATTCCTCACGGTGTAGGTGGCGAGATCTGTAGGAATCCATGATTGTGTAGGCCTAGTGATCCCTGTACCGATATATGGTGGGATTATGGTAAAGCCTAAGGAAACCTGGATTGGTTTTTTTGTGAGTCCCACATTAATGCTTTGAATATGGCATGGGGGTGATTGGATGAAAGAAATATTTGGCTCATTCCAATCTATGGTCGAATGGTTCATGGAAGTGTTAAAATTTTACAAATATGGTCAAATTCCACTTTGGATAACTTCTTTCATGGAGATTATGATTTCATTAAATTACTCTTTTTTAGAGGACCAAAATTGACCTAAATATCACCCCGTATAGACAAGCAGAAGTTGGTCTTTCAGTTTATGTACTCACACATGCATATTTTGTTAGGTCGGCCTCAACATCAAATGGGCATTGTTGGACACCCGTGGAAGCCTATAAATACAAGTGATCTAGATATCATTTGGAAATCACATCATCCAAACATCTTCTTCTCTTATATATGATTTGGTTTGCATAGGATCGATACAGGAATGCTCGCACAGGGGTCCGAAGTTTTAGGTCTAAAGCTCACACAAGTTAGGGTTTCTGATTCCCAGTCACATGTATGACACTTAGCTATTTTGGCCACAGTTGCACGCATGCTAAGGCCAAGGGAGTAACTAGGAGCTAAAGTTGCATTCATTTCAACCTTAATGGAGTGACTGGGGGTTTGACTAAATTTTACCTTCAACTGAAGTTTTCTGCAGCTGACCAAAGTTTGAATGAAGTTATCTCTGATATATTATGACATTGGAAACTGGTTTTTGAATTTTATTGGTTTGTATTGTTGATGATATGTTAGGTCCCTATAAAACTATTGTAGCCACTTATTATTATCGTTAGTGTGGCCTCATTATTGTTAGTGTTGTGTCCATGTAGTCCCCATATTGTTATTATTATGCCCATAGAAGCCCACTATTATTATTTGTGTGCCCTTACATCGCTATTTTTATGTCAGCTAGGATTCTATTGTGACCCCGTGCACTCCTATAAATAGAAAGGAGGTTTTTTCATTTGTAGAATCTAAGAATTTTTCATTTATGTAACGTAAAGGAGGTTTCCCCCTCGAAGTGGTTGATTTCTAAGTCGTTGATCTCTCTTTTCTTCTATTTTGTGAGTTGGTTTCATAACATTTGGTATCAACAGGCAGATCAGCATCGCAATGAAAGAAGTTTTGATGTAGGTGACTGGGTATTTTTACGGCTACAACAATACAAACCAATGTCCCTCAAGCAAGCTAAGAAGTATAATAAGTTATCGCTAAAGTACTATAGTCCTTACAAGGTGCTGCAAAAGATTGGTACTATGGCATACAAATTAGAGCTTTGTGCATCTGCCTAAGTGCACCTAGTTCTACATGTTTCATGCTTAAATAAGGTTATAGGTGACAAACTCCCAGTTCAAACAATATTCCCAGAACTTGACGAGGAAGGAAAAATCATATTGGAACCTGAAGTAGTCATGGAAACAAGAACTTGACAACTACACAATCGATCAATTTTAGAGTATCTCAGCAAGTGGAAGAACTTACCCGCTGAAAATTCCACATGGGAGGATGAGAATTTTATACATAAGCATCCAAAACTAATCAAACTTTGAGGAAAACACTTGTTTTAAGGAGCGAGGCATGTTAGGTCCCTATAGTACTATTGTAGCCCCTTATTATTATTTTTACAGTGTAGCCCCATTATTGTTATTGTTGTGTCCATGTAGTCCCCATATTGTTATTATTGTGCCCCATAGAAGCCCACTATTGTTATTGTTGTGCCCTTACATTGTTATTTTTATGTCGGCTAGGATTATATTGTGACCCCTTAGACTCCTATATATATAAAGGAGGTTTTGTCATTTGTAGAATCTAATAATTGTTCATTTATGTAATTTAAAGGAGGTTTCCCCCTTGAAGTGGTTGATTTCTAAGTCGTTGATCTCTCTTTTATTCTATTTTGTGAGTGGGTTTCATAACATGATATTGTATTGGGCACATGTTCCTCTCTACTGAACATTTTATGAGAATATAATAAAAGAAAATTTTCAAAGGGTTTTCCCCATAGTGGGTTTTTCCCTGGTCTTTAACCAAATCTGGCATCTCTTGTTGATGTGTTGATTGTCTCCTTTTTCACTGCATTTATTGTTCTATATTCAATTACTGTTGATGAATGGAAAGACTAATTGTAATTGAAAATATTGCTAATTGAAGTGTTGGATTGGGATAATGTAATTGATACAACATAGAAAAATATGAAAATTTAACATGGTGTTAGAGCTAAGGTGAAGGAAAAGCCCAAGAGGAGACAAGGATTGAAGCAATCATCTTTGGAAAATTTAAAAGGGCTGATCTAGTCAAACCAAGATGTAAACCACCTTCAAGGAAAATGAGAATTTGGGTGACTCGTCCAATTTTGTTGAATGGAAAGTCAGGCTGGAAATCATAACTGACAAGAATGATGTTTTGGATTACATTCAAGGAAAATTTCTTGAGCCTCCGGAAAATGCCTCCACTGTTGTCAAGAGTAAGCATAAGAAAGGTGAGAAGAAAGAAAACCAAATTATAATTGATGGTTTACTATAAAATTTACTTTCATAAATTGGAAACTTGAGAAGGTCCAAGGACATCTATGATAAGATAGCAGGCATGTATGAGGTCAACAATTTGAATGAAGTAATATCCTTGAACGATCAAATCAAGGAAACAAATATGAACAAAGGAGAGTACGTGAAATCCTACATAATGAGGATATCTCATCTTAGAGATCAATTTCTAAGAGTCGGGTAAGTTGTGTTTGACAGGGAATTGGTGATCATAAATTTAAGAGGTCTCCCTCCTCTTTGGGAAACCTTCATCACTACCATAAGCAACAACAATTTCCTCCCGACATTTGATGCATTTGTTGGAAATCTCACTCAAGAAGAATCAAGGATTATATCAAGAGGAAGGATTCAAAAGCATGAATAAGGAGAGCTTGTTGCATTCATCACTCATGATAAGAAGAAGAATAAATGGAAAGGAGGTCCATAAAATTCAAGGATGCCTCCTCCTGGAAATCAAAGTAAAATACAAGAATACTCTCATGTTGAATGATACAATTGTCACAAGAAGGGTCATTATGCTCGAGATTTCCCCGAGAAGAAAAATGGACCACGTTATAATACTAGAAGCAACAACAAGTTCAATGATCAAATAAGGATAGATGACCGAAGGAATGACCACAATGGAAGAGATGAAATAATAAGAAGAGATTCTCCAAGTGATCATGAAGAAGATCATCATCCAAAAAATAAGTCAAGATTCTCCATGTATGAAAGTAATGTTGTGAATCAATCTGAATATATTCTTATTTCCTCTCTTACTAGTTCATCTCCTTTGGATTTGTGGGATAGTTAGTTGGTCGATTGTGGGGACAATCATAACTTCTTTGGTTATAATAAAGTTTCTCTCTAATTTGGTACATAGGGAGTCAAATTTGAAGATCATTCTTGGAGACAAAACTACTCATCCCGTTAAATATTTTGGGTCCTTCAAATTTCATTTGAATTCAGGAGTGATTTATTTTTCTCCCTGAAATAATTTATGTGCTCGGGTTGAATAAGAATTTCGTATCAATCTTCACTTTGGAATACAAAAGGATGAGGATTTCATTCATTAAGGGAAAGGTTTTTACTTGGCCTGTTGGATCACCTATGAGAGATGCATTCACATTGGGATCGAGATACGAAGGACTTTACAGGGTTACTGGAAGACCACTAGACTACCATTGGTCCATGATATTAATAATCTAGGCAAGTTAATGCACCGAAGATTGGCCCATCTACATTATGATGTTCCTATTAAATTATATAAATTGGTCTCAGGGATTCCAAATGTTCAAGCTCAACATCATGGAGTATGTCTGGGATGCGCCAGTACGAAGAAAACAAGGGGACCATTCCCCTTAAGCGAGAGCAAGACAAATGAAATCCTCCATCTTATTCATTCTGACTTGAGTGGTCTGATTCCTGTACATTATCTTGGTAACCATCTCTATTATATCACCTTCATTGATGAATTTTCAAGAAATGCATGGATATATTAGCTTAAGCATAAGGATGAAGCATTTGAAAATTTCGAGTTCAAAGCTTTGATCGAAAATCGAACAGGTAATAAAATTAAGATATTCAAGTCTGACAATGGTGGAGAGTACATTTCAAATGAATTCATTAATTTTTTCAAGAATTAAGGTATCAAGAAGGAGACAACTGCACCATATACTCCCAAAAAAATTGGAGTAGCCAAAAGGAAGAATAGGTCTATTGTAGAAGCCTCTCATGCCATGCTCCATGATCAAAACTTACCAAAGTTCCTTTGCAGAGTGTTAGCTCACGTATGTCAGTTCTCAAATGACTCTTTCAGTTTTTTTCCATAAATTCATTGGTATATTTTTTTTAGTTTTTCGAACCAGTGCTCAGAAAATAATTTTGGTCACTAAAGAGGTCTAAATCATGTTTTTTTCTCCTTCATTTCATTCATCTCCACCATTTTCAAGGTCATTTCCATCATCAGTTTCATGGTCACCATCTCCATCATCATCACTAAAGAGGTCTAGGGTTAGTTCACTCCATTTCATATAGGTCAATGTCTAGGTTTATCTCTACCTTTGAAAAATATTCAAATTTTCATTTAAAATAAGGTAACAACCCTCCATTCCATTCATTAAACCCTAATGAAGGAGCTAAAGTGTTTTGAAGATGAAATAAAATCCACCTCTCATGTTTCATATGGCTCAAGTTCCAAAAATTTCAAAGCATCTCATTTCTATCTCACTGTCTCATGTAAGGACCAAAAAGTCATCATTGACTGTCACAGCTTCAAAAGAGGTCAATTTTGACCTACTGTCCCAGTCAAAGACAAAGGAGTCATTCTTAGTTTTTAAAGACACCTCATCTTGTTTTGAAAAGGTTCATATCCAAAATGTGAAAGATTTCAAAGTTTTTAAAGGTAGTGTTGTGTCTCATTAAAAGGGAGAAGTTTTGTTTCATAAAAAGGAAAACTACATCTTCATGTCTGATTTAAAATGTCTTAAAATCACCTCAAGTGTCAAAGAAATGCAAAGGAAGTCAATCTGCCTTCTTATCTCATTTGAAGGGGAAACAAGTCATTGTCAAAGTGCAAAAAGGGTCAAAAAAGTCATTTTTAAGTTTCAAAGGGGTAAAGGTCATCTCACAAGTTTATAAAAGGGAAAAGAAACCCTCATTTTATTCATTGTAATCCTTCTCGTGAATGTGAGGGAAACTCTCCACTCCACTTACCCTCCACAGTCCCTTAAATCCAAATTACAACGCCTAAAATCCAATTAAATCCGCTTACAACCTTCCAAAACCACTTGTGTTATGCTTCTGGGCATCGTATTGCACTCCCAGTTTGCTTTGTTATGCTTCTGGGAGTGCTACGTAGGCGCTGTTACCTTTCTGGAGTGCTACGCAGGCATTGTGCAAGTGCTACATAGCCTATTGTTACACTCCTGTAAGCTTATATTATGCTCCTGCCTCTGTTGTTACACCCCTCTATAGCGTTGTTACGCCCCTGTAGAGTGAAACTTACGGTGTTTGAAGCTTAGATAACCCCAAACCTTTCAAAGCTCGTGCTCTCATCCTCAGTGTGGCCTCGATACAAGTGAAAAACACTATGAAAGTGATAAGAAGAGCTTCAAGGGAGGGCGCCACCTCAGGCTTGAACCATTCACCATGCATGAGATTAATGCTTCGTCATTGGCCAGAACGTGCTTTGAACATTACGGGAATTTTGAGGTCTAAAATGGGCCTCCTAAGGAAATTATAAAATAATAGTGGAAATAAAAAAATAATATCTGATTACATCATCAAATTTTAGAGGGGAAAAAACTACTTTTTCAACTCGTATTTTCGACTTATCTCCCAAATTATTTACTCAAATTTCAAGTTGGAGTACTCGTTGGATGCAAAATGTAATTCCTCATCCAAGGAATACCCATTTTGCATACTGTTTATGGATCCTGCTACACAAAAAATGAGAAATACATGAAAAATGTGATTGCAATCACGTGTTTTCATGTATTTCTCATTTTTCGTGTAGCGGGGTCCATAAAAAGTATGCAACATAGGTACTCCTTGGATGAGGAATTAAATTTTTCATCCAATGAGTCATCCCGCTCGAAATTTGAGTAAAAAATTTGGGAGATAGTTGAAAATACGAGTTGAAAAAGTAGTTTTATTATTTTGTTATTTTTAATCTTTTTACCCTTTTACTTAAAAAATGGTCTATCATCCCCCATGGTTGACATCATCATCTTGAATGATATTGGTTCTTATAAATTTTATTTTGGTTGTACATTTTTCTTAGGAGGCCCATTTTAGACCTCAAAAATCCCCTAATGAGTGCTCAATGTTTGAAATTTTGTGAAAGGCTTATGGAAGGGGGTATCATCTTCAATTGTTCATCCTATTTGCAACAAGCTACAGTATGGGAAAGGTCACTCTTGAAGGTATGGAGATAATCTTACCATTTGACCTAATTGCTTCAACTACAAGTATCCCTTCTCATGGAGAGCAGTGGTTCAAAGGTGTGGACCTAGACATTGAGAACTATAAGTAATTCCTCAAGCCTCATTCTATAGAGGATCTAGAATTTCTTTTTCCTTTCAGATATCTCAAACACAAGTATGCTCCTCTAATGATGTTCATAATGAAGTACTTCACATGCGAAGGAAGATTCTCCAGGTTAAATATAAGTATCACATCAGGATTTTGATGCATTTTACCTCAGTCAAAACACTTGATTTGCCTCATTATTTGTATAGGAGCTTGATTAAGATGGATGAGAAGGTTCAAAGTAGAAGATAAGATCATCACACTAGTCTTTTTCATCATGGCCTAATCAAGCTCATTGTGTTGCATCACTTGTCCTCCATAAACATGACCTGGGAAAACTTCTTGGAGAGATTGTCAGTAATGATTTATGTCTTGCCTATTACATCATCAACACAACCAATAGAGATTGGCTCTTCTAGCATGCCTATTCAAACTTGAGATGCTCCTAGGGTTGTGGAATTTTCTCACACCTATCAGAGGGGGAAGAGACAAGTATTTGTGCATAAGTCTACCATGAGTTTTCTTATATTTGGCACCCATGTTGAAACATGTGAGATAGAGGAGAAACGTTTTTTCCATCAGCATAATGATTCAGTGCCATTGGCAGCTGAGGTATTAGACTAGGTGGAGGTAAAATCAGTTGAAGAAATCATCAAAGAGAAAGATAAAGAAATAGTAGAATTTAAAGAGGCCTTCTCCATTACCCAAACTCAAATTACTTTCCTTCAGCATGAAAATATTCAATTGAAAGTTAATCAGCTCCTACAAAGAAATATAATGTTATACATCGAGGAAAACAGAGGTAAAGGCAAGAATATTGTTGTTGTTAACCAAATGCAGGACATGGAGGCTGAAACACAAACAAGAATACCAAGAACAAGAGGCGCAAAAGGGCGCTGGAGTGAGAAAGACAATCAACTCATCAATCTGAAGAGTTGACCTTTCATGAGCTTATTTCCATGGAGATCAATGAGGACTGAGAGATTTGGTTATCAAGAGTTAATGATAATTTGGAGAAGCTATTGAATAATGCTAAAATTGATAACAAGTTGCTAAGACACATGACAAACCATTATCACACCAGGGACACCATTTCTCAAATAAGGCCGAAACAGGTGAAGAAGAGGCTTAAAGAGGCGCAAATGAAGCTCAAGGATAAGGATAGCTTGGATTTATTGGTTGAAGATTCCTTATCTATGTATCCTATATCTTACAGGTGCCAAAGAACCAATTTTGATCAATTTGGTATTTTATATGATTTTTTGCAGAATTCTAGAAGTTTCTCATTGCAGAAGGGTAACAGACTTTTGTTACTTTTATTTTGGAGGCATCCAAATGGTGATTTATTTACATGGATGGATGTATTTTGATGATTACATCATAGATCATGAACCCTCATGGCATGAAAAGCTGTAATTTGGGAGAAAAAACTCAAAAACCTCTCATTTTTCTTGGTTCTTTCTCCTTTTTGAACCCTCTATTACGCTTTTGAGTGACCCTGGGAGAATGAATTTTTGAAGGCCTTCTCATGATGCATGTTTCAAAATTCGAGATGTTCTAGAAACTAGACACATAGTGCTAGTTGAATGTTATTTCAAAAGTGGATTTTGACTTCTCAAATTGCCTCAAAACTGCCTCCAAAATTCTGTTACACTTCTGAAAATTGTTTTTAAAAGCTTCTGTCAGATTGTCACAAATCATCATTGGATTCCTCAAGACACTTGTCAAGCTCAGAAATGATCACAAATTCGAGGCAATGTTGTCCTATGAGTTGTCATTAGAGTTATTGTTTTGGTTTTGGTTTCTTATCATCACGGAATATATAATTAATGTAAGGGACAAACACTCCTAGTTTATAGCTAAAATTTAGGGAATGGTTTCTAATCTCCCTAAAAACTAGGAAATGACTTATATTTTTCATTTATGATCCATTCTGGATGGGATTTCGACCTGATGAGGTGTCATAGTCTATATTTTATATAATTAGACTCTCTTTAATCTTTTGTGGGGTTGGATAGTCTCATATTGCAGTGGAGCTCATGTAATCAGCTTTTGGAATGAAAGGAGAGACAGATTTGCAGAAATTGTGTTGAGATACTTGTGGCATGCTTTGGAGCATCTATGTTTCTCATGTATGTTATCATTTTATGCTTAATACCATGTCTTCTTCTGCATATATGTTTATCTTGTAATTTTGAGAGCATAATTCATGTTTATGCATGCTCTATTTTAGACAAGATTTTCCATATTATGTTTATTTGCTTCTAAACTGAATGAATTCACCTCAGTGCTCATTCAAACTCTCCTCCATTTTCATCCTATACTCAATTACTGATTAATATGATTTCAAACTACCTATATTGCCTCACATATTCTCTGCAGGTTCACCTTGAAGTTTTGGAGCTAAAAACCTTATATAGAGTCCATTCACTGACTTTTATATCCATCATTCAAAACATCAAACAAATTCTATTTGTTAAGCTTACATACCTAGCCTAAAATCATTAGATTCTCAACCATTCATTTGAATTCTTCAATTGGCAAAGAGAGAGCCCTCTCTGGTCTGGGTATGGCTAGCTACCTGACCTAAAGTTTGGCATGTGGTTACCTTTCTCCAATCCTACTATCAGCCTTGGGAAGTTGGGGAGAGTGATAACATTCTTGGCATTTTTTCGGAGGAGCAAAGTGATATTATTCCGTGGGAAATAACGACAAATATTAGCTTTGATTTTTGATGGTGAATAGTGGTCAGGCACAATAAAGGTTGTTCATATTTCACCTGGCGAATCTAGTGGAAAATAATCCAATAGTTTAGAATTTTCATGGCGATTACACTGTAAAAAAAAGGTAGCTTCGAGAAATTTTTGGTGACTTCATTGTTTTCAAGATGGATTCAACTGCTATAAGGTATGCCCCTATGAATCGTGCTCACATTCCTCTTTTTCCAAGTCAAATTCCTTACATAGATTAGAAAAATTATCTTCCCAAATTTGTAGATGGAAATGAGGATGAGCCTATTCTACATCTAATAAAATTTTATTGGCATATACATAAGCCTAGGATTAGGTTTCATGAGGACTGGTTGATGAAAATTTTTATGGCTACCCTGGAAGGGAGAGAAAGATCATTGTATGAAGGGTTGAAACCAGGTAGTTTATTCTCTCTTAAATATTTTCACACAACATTCCTTGAGTTTTATGGAAATTCTCGCCATTCGTTGTTATTGTTCAAAGATTGTTGTGAGTCATGTGAATATTTATTTCAATACCTTGAAGAGGCTTTTGGTGATGAAGAGTGTATGTATTATGAGATCATAGAGGCCCTTCAAGAATTTTCTTCTCAACAGAAAATAACAAAGATTAGTTTCCTTGATACAAATGATCATTCACAATGTTATCACTCTAGTAAATTTTCTATCAGAAATATTTAAAACTTTGTAACTTACTAGAGGAAACCAAGAACCTCTTTTAGAATTCAGGATCTAGCCTTCCTGACTTCTGGAGAGGGATCTCTCCTTATGATTTAGCTTTGTTTAGGTAACATATATTAGGCTAGCTATGATTGTGTAGTTGCGTTTGATTTTTTGAAAGGTTGGTGGGAATAAAGAATTACAAAGGAAACCATAAAAAGATCTATCTAACCATTGGGCAATGGAGTCAAATTGCTAGTTAACAAGACTTGAAAACCAAGGTCAAAAGATGCAAATATGCTAAGGGAAAGTTAGATAACTTTTAGAGGGTTTGAAAGGCTAATTTGATGAAATGATGTGATTCTGGACTAAGGGAAATTAAGAATCCTTAGATTACAGAAAGGAAGAGGGAAAAGTGAGGTCAAATGAAACTAAAGAGCATTTAAGAATTCTCTAGTCTGGAAATCAGCAGAAAACATAAATAATGACAACTAGTAAATACAGAGAGCTTTTTAACACTAATTCTGTAATAAATTTCCTAGTTTATCATTAAAGAATGAAAATACATATGATATATGAATGAAACTTAAAGAAATACACAATTAAAACATGAAAAGACTGTACTCATCTGTTTATCTCATGAATTCTTAACTATAATGTATTTTGCTTCAGTCTCCAGCTTTCTACTTCAATTATACTCACAAAAAGTCCCAATGTTTCAAAAAAAAAGTCTATAGTAGTCTTGATAATTTTATTCCACACTAAAATACTTCAAAGAGTTAAGTATTATACAAATTCTAAAATAGAATATCTTGAAAAAATATCAAGATTGGTTCACAAATATCTCTAATTGTTTTACATAAATAGAACTTAAGTAAAGGACACTCAAGACTAATGCATCTATTTGGCACTATTTTAATGGATATGTGATGACAAAGAGGCGAATTTGAATTTGATCCAACTCTTAGTTGATGATGAGGCATCCAAGTCACTAACTGCTTCCTTTCTTTGTGCATTATGCTCCAACAATTCTGCAAACTTTGGGTCCAATGATACCTTTTTATTTCTCAATCTGAAATATATATGTAAATAGTGAAAGAGGTTATTATGGATAAATATGTTAGTGAAATAAACCTCTTTCAGTTTCCTAAAATTTCTCTCCGGCTGTGCACAATAGGCTCTGCAAAAAGATGTGTAAAACAAAGTTTTATAGAGTTTGAAAAATAGACTGTAAAGATGCGCATGTATCTCTCATTATGAAATGCCTGTGAAAAAAGTGAGATAGGTTTTTGTGGATGGGTCTCTTAGGAACAAAAAAATCTTTTAGTTTTGTATGATGTATTTCTGATTGGACATAATATTCTCTGCAAAATGATGACTTAACAAGAATTTTCTGTAAAAGTGCTCTCCAATATTGTTTAATATTTCCCAATCCATAATGGCTGTTAGAAAAGTGAGAGAGGTTTTTGTATATGGCCATCTTAAGAACATAAAACTCCTTCAGTTTTTCAAAATTCATCTTGGATTGGTCACAATTTTTTCTGCAAAACAATGGCTTAAACATGAATTTATGCAAAAATGTTCCTTCTTGTTGTGTTTCATCTTTTCACCTTTTTTTCTTTTAACTGTTTTACTTTCACTTTAGATAAACTTCATTGTTGGTGAAAGTATTTTAATCTCCTTTTACCATTTTACTGCCTCTGTATTTACCTTTGACTGCTCTTGTAACTTTGTTTTAACTTTCACTCTGACTTTTACATGATACACTTTAACCACTGATACTCTTTGACTGTTATGTTTTCAGTGTCATTGTGAATTCTTATTTCACTTTTACCATTCACTATGAAAACTTCATCATTATAATCTATCTCTGACTTGATTTTGTTCTTTATTTATATACAAATTGTTTTTTGGATGAAGTTATTGAGTTAAAATCTGAGAATTTGGAGCAAACAATTTTGTCAACTAGTATTGAAACTGTCGACCCAAATCCATATTCTGATGATAACCTACAAAAATCAAACAATTTGTTAATGAAATCCAAGTCTGCAAGGAGGTGTTTGAAGGTTTTTTTAAAGTCCTGTGGAATGAGATCAATCTGTGGAGGTTTAACTCTGTTTTTTAGGCATTTTGGGTAGCTACTGCAAGACTAGACTATTTGCAGGAGTTATTCACTTTAACGGAGAGGAAACTGAGCAATTTAGGCTAAGGATAGTCTCAGTAGGTATTTTAGTGCTCAATTAGGAATTTGAGAGATGAAAAATTGGGTTAAGACAGGAAACAAGGGTTTCCTGAATGGTTGAGACTATAAAAGATGACTTGTCAGGAGATCTGTAGGTTCAAAGACCTTTTCAAGCCATGGAAATGTTTTTTTGAGGGTTTATACTGAAGATTGAACTTAAAATAGAGGCTTTTGATGTCAATATGTTGTAGTTTAAAGGTGTCTTTGGCCTTCAAACAGAGATTAGGTTGGTCAAAATGGAGCTTTCAGGCGTGAAATGGGTCTTTCAGGTACAAAATAGGCACACAGAGAGTAAAAATCGGATTTCAAGAGCTGGAAAGGATTTACCAGAGGTTTACCAGTCTAGCAAAGCTTATAATGTTCACATAAACCTTTTAACAAAGGTTTTAACCTTTATTATAAACCTTATAAAATGTAATATTGGTGAGTTACATATCTGGCGGGAAAATTTTATTGTTTGAACTGTGGAAAACCACTGGTGGTTTTCACGTTGGCTACAGACGGTAAGATGTTTTTGGCTTTTGGAACGCGATCAAATGAAAAGGGGACACGTAGCATTGGGTTATATTGGAAAACAACTTTTATCGCGCGATTTTCATAAAACTTTGGTCGATCACTTTTGGAGCGCAATATGGAATGTGCACCGTTGGATTTGTTTTAACGATGCAAATGGTTGAGATCATTTTCAAAGCAGTGGTGGAAAGTCGGGTGGGACTGGGATAAATGTAGGTGATAACATGTTCGATATATAAAAAAACCTTTGTGAAATATGTATTTATAACCAAATTTTTTATTACATATGGAAATGTTTATATGTGCGGGGGTAATGGTTATATATATGGTAAATGGTACATGGGGCGGGTTGTAAACCAGGGTTTGTGTATGTATAGCATGAGGCTGGGTAAATAAACGGGAAAAACCAATGTTTATATAAGAAATGAACATCATCTTTAGCTTGATATTACCATGGTTAAGCTATGCGGGATTAAGATGTAACGGGGTGATGGGTAAGCAATGTTTTCGTGTTATTTTAAATACATAAGATATGTAAATAAAATGCACTTTTTCATATATTTTTTAGTTTTATTATATAGTTATTAGACCTTTTTTTTTGAATAGTCTAAAACTATAGGGGAGAGGGATATTTGAATATAGATAGTTTTGTGCCAAAGGGATATCTTCGGGATTTCTTTTCGACATGTGGGGTAATTACTTTGGCACAAAAGCTTGTAATAGTGGGGTTTTAGGGATAATAAAATAAAAGGATTTATATTAATAGGACTGAGATTTTCCATAGGGAGTTAATAAAATAGGTAAGTGTTAATATGAATAGGGGAAAGTGAATACTCAAAACATACAGTTATAATCAAGAAAAGTGAAGATTAAAGCCAAGATTTAATTATGATAATTTCATCACTTCAACTTAGGATAAAATGTAATTTTGAGGGTTTTATGCTTCATAAGATGTGGGAAGTTAATCAAATGAGGATTAGAGCATCATTAAGTAAAAATGAGGTTTTTACTTATGATTTTCAGGGAAATGAATGCATGAATGGAAAATGATGTGATTTTTGGGATTAATGTAGACATTTAACATTTTCAACTAATTAGCGATAGAGCCTTGGTTCCGGTCCCAAGAGAAGTCAAGGAAATGCCTTGAGCCTTTCTGACTGATAGTTTAGAACGATAAATGGCTATGGGGAAGGGAAGTTAGTTATTTGCAGCATTGGTGAATAATATTTACAATGATGCTTCTCACCTTCTTCTACCTACCCAATTTTAACTGCTAACCTTTTTTCTTCCATTTTGATTAGGTGCATTTGAGCTAGCAACCTTTACAACATTTATTCTTTCTGAAAGCAATAAAACTATCTATTTCTACACTTATTTCATCCATGAATACAGATTAAATTGTTGGATTCACTTATTCTCTACCTAACTACTGAATTGTCATGATTAAACTGTATGATAGTTATTTATTCTCTATCTACAACAAGTGAAATTGAAACATGACAAGTCAAGATTAAACTGTTTAACTCATCATAGATTATGGCATTTATTGACACTCTGCGATAATCAACTGCAAAAGTTAAAATTAGTGGCATTTAGACTTGCACACTTTCATGTTTTATTCATCTTTTTCTTTTGGGGTCTATTATTTTTTCTAAGTCCTTTGATTTTTCTTTTAGAACTTTTTACCCTCTTTTTGATTTTTTGATTTTTTATTTTTTATACAAAATATGGGAAAATAACTTGTGGAAAGTAAAGTTTGTACATATTTACAAGACTACCATCAGTCAAGTCAAAATTATGAATCTTATATTTATAGGTTTCTAACATCGGCTTCACATGGGGATGGCATCTCCTTGCGAGATGTCAAGAACACCGTTTACTAGTAGGTTGATCCATTGGGCCAATCCCATACATGCATTTATTGTGGCTGAAAATCTTGAACTGAATATAGTCCTTTTTCTGCAAAATGAAATCTGATATGAAACTAACAAAAACATACTGCAATTCTCAAACCAAACAGATTAGATCCTAAATATCTTTAGGACCTTCTCCTTAGCTTCAAACCTTAATGATTTATTTCAAACTAGCTAAAAATTGAAAACTGAAATTAGCTGAAATCCTACCTACTTACTCTAATCAGTTGTCCAACTATTGGTTAGGTAAAATGAAATAGCCAATGCAACCATTCAAGCATTATGTACTTTGATAGATTTTGTTGCATTTTCTTGTTGATTATCAAAATTGTACTTCTGCAACCTATTAGAAACTTGTCAACAAATGAGAGGATAAGGAAATACTTGATTTCCTTTGTTGACTCTAGAAATTGTACAAAAGGATCTTCCAAAATATATACACTGATGTTTAACTGATCTGAAAAACTGTACATCTGTTCTGGATGGCCTCCATACCATGAATATGAAATGTTATTTTCATTTTTATCTCCCTGTAAACTTTCAGATAAGATTTGTGATGATATTCCTACTGATTGGAATGTTTAACTATGAAACTTTTATCATCTTGATTCTGAAAATCGTAGTTATTTAATAGAGGAATGCTTTGAATGCCTTCAACATTCAACATATCTGCTATTGGATCCTAAAAAACTTGGGAAAATTGCTGCAACCTATGGCATATAGGTTTCCATGGGACTTCATAAACTTCAACAAGTTTCTCATCCTTTCCTTTAAACATGTTATACCACATTTCCTTTAAAAGCTGAAATAGTTCAAAACATAGCAGTATGGAACTTTCTTGTATCATTTGATCATTTATTTCAATGGAATTTGATAATTGTAATTGTGAAACTGAAATACCTTGATCAATAGTTTCATTATCTTCTTTGTTTTCAATCAAAATTCCTAAAGATTGCTGATTATTGATGGCATGAAATTTGTCTCTAATGAATTGAAATGAAAAAAAACAAAGAGGTAAAGAATATTTAATTATTTCCACATTTTTTGCTCTCTCTTCCTCACTCTCATGGCTGATCTATATTGGTTGATCACTTTCTTCAATCTGTTGAAACTGCATTTCTTCATCCTCCAAACGAGCTTCTGATTGCTCTGTAAAGTTAGCTTGAATTTGGAGAACATAACTATCATCATAATGATCATACTTAGGAAAATAATCAAAAGAAGGAATGTCATCAAACATACACATTAGATCAGTAGATTCCTCTTCCTCATATTGATCTATAAATTCATTTTCTGATCTATGATAATTGGAATTAGCAGGATTTTTTTCATGGCTATCAACCTCTTCCATTTATTCATGGTGATTTTGAATAAAAAATTCATCTTTCATAGTGATCTCTTGTGTTCTTTCATCTAGTTTTCTTACCAAAAGGCTGAGTTTTACCTCTGCAATGCTTTTCTTTTCCTCTTCTTTTGCTTTCAACTTTTCCTGTCTGATTTGCAGATTAACTTCTACATCAACTGCAATGTTCTGCATCTATACAAGTGTTTTTGGATCTCTTTCTCTTAACTGAAATTCTATTTCTGGATCAAAGGCACTTGGATAATGCAAGAGATCTGAATCATGAGGAGGTCTAATATTTTCTGGCATTGAATAATAAACTTGATTAAATCTGTCAGAAAATTGTTGTATTGTTTCATTTGGATGTCTTTTTAACTGATTATATTCTTCCATGATCACAAAATGATTAACTTTGATTATACATCTATCAAGGAAAATTTTGATAAACTGCTGGAAATTTGAGATGCTAGTATTAGGCAGATTTTTGAACCAACTCTTTATTCTATTTTGCAAAGAAAGAGCAAAAAGTCTGATTTTAACATCATCTTCATCAATCTCAAATAAATCCAAATAATTCTCAAAACCTTGAATATGTTTTTGGGCAGTGATACCATTCTCTCCATCAAATCTAGGAAGATATTTGTAGTATTTTTTAGGAAAATCATGGAGTATAGGAGGTAAAATAAGGGGCTTATATCTATCTGGAACTTTATATGGTACAAGGATATGTACAGGGATTGTATGATCAGTATTGATTATTTGAACCTTCTTAATTGGAAAATGATTATGATTAGATTTATAAGAAAGCCGCTCAAAGAGATTAGGAGAATTATTACTTACAATCTTCAAAGGAAAATAATTAAAAACTAATCTAAGATCTTCTATAAAATACAATATACATTGAAAAAATTTCTTAATGAGAAAGAGCATAATGTCTTGGATTAAGATCCAAGTTGAAAGCCTGATCTTTCCATATTGTTCTTTGAGGTTCATTCCTCCAGTGCAGTCTTGATTGTGAAATTGATTTGGAGTCGCCAGGTGGATGATTTTAACCTTTGTGTGTCTGATCACTGTCCACCATCATAGATTAGATCTGAACCCGTAAAATATTTTTGAAGAAAATGTTAGTCTTCCCCAACGGAGTCGCCATTATGTTATCAATCTAGTAAATTTTCTATCAGAAATACTTAAAACTTTGTAACTTACTAGAGGTAACCAAGAACCTCTTTTAGAATTCAGGATTTAGCCTTCCTGACTTTTGGAGAGGGATCTCTCCTTATGATTTAGCTTTTTTTAGGTAACATATATTAGGCTAGATATGATTGTGTAGTTGGGTTTTATTTTTTGAAATGTTGGTGGGAATAAAGAATTACAAAGGAAACCATAAAAATATCTATCTAACTATTGGGCAATAGATTCAAATTTCTAGTTAACAAGACTTGAAAACCAAGGTCAAAAGATGCAAATATGCTAAGGGAAAGTTAGATAACTTTCAGAGGGTTTGAAAGGCTAATTTGATGAAATGATGTTATTTTGGACTAAGGGCAATTAAGAATCCTTAGATCACAGAAAGGAAGAGGGAAAAGTGAGGTCAAACGAAACTAAAGAGCATTTAAGAATTCTCTAGTCTGGAAATCAGTAGAAAACATAAATAATGACAACTAGTAAATACAGAGAGCTTTTTAACACTAATTCTGTAATAACTTTCCTAGTTTATCATTAAAGAAGGAAAATACATATGATATATGAATTAAACTTAAAGAAATACACAATTAAAACATGAAAATATTGTACTCATCTGTTTATCTCATTAATCCTTAACTATGATGTCTTTTGCTTCAGTCTCCAGCTTTCTATTTCAATTCAACTCACAAAAAGTCCCAATGTTTCAACAAAAAAGTCTATAGTAGTCTTGATAATTTTATTCCACACTAAAATACTTCAAAGAGTGAAGTATTTATACAAATTCTAAACTAGAATATCTTGAAAAAAATATCAAAATTGGTTCACAAATATCTCTAACTGTTTTACATAAATAGAACTTAAGTAAAGGACACTCAAGACT
Organism: Pinus albicaulis; assembly: GCA_034641835.2. Classification (NCBI taxonomy): domain Eukaryota; kingdom Viridiplantae; phylum Streptophyta; class Pinopsida; order Pinales; family Pinaceae; genus Pinus; species Pinus albicaulis. The sequence continues at coordinate 349,266,225 of CM076570.1, read as the reverse complement.
AATGCATCTATTTGGTACTATTTTTTATGGATAGGTGATGACAAAGAGGAGAATTTGAATTTGATCCAACTCTTAGTTGATGATGAGGCATCCAAGTCACTAACTGCTTCCTTTCTTTGTGCATTCTGCTCCAACAATTCTGCAAACTTGGATTCCAATGATACCTTTTTATTTCTTAATCCGAAATATATATGTAAAAAGTGAAAGAGGTTATTATGGATAAATATGTTGGTGAAATAAATTTCTTTCAGTTTCCTAAAATTCCTCTCCATCTGTGCACAATAGGCTCTGCAAAAAGATGTGTAAAATAGAGTTTTACAGAGTCTAAAAAATAGGCTGTAAAGATGTGCATGTATCTCTAATTATGAAATGCCTGCGAAAAAAGAGAGATGGGTTTTTGTGGATGGGTCTCTTAAGAACACAAACCTCCTTCAGTTTTTTATGATGTATTTCTTATTGGCCATAATATTCTCTGCACTATGATGACTTAACGAGAATTTTCTGCAAAAAGTGCTCTCCAATATTGTTTAATATTTCCCAATCCATAATGGCTGTTAGAAAAGTGAGAGATGTGTTTTTAGATGGCCATCTTAAGAACATAAACCTCCTTCAGTTTTGAAAAATTAATCTTGGATTGGTTACAATAGTTTCTGCAAAACAATTCCTTAAACATGAATTTCTGCAAAAATGTTCCTTTTGTTGTGTTTTCATCTTTTCACCATTTTTTCTTTTAACTGTTTTACTTTCACTTTAGATAAAATTCATTGTTGGTGAAAGTATTTTCATCTCCTTTTACCATTTTACTGCCTCTGTATTTAATTTTACTGTTTACCTTTGACTGCTCTTGTAAATTTGTTTTAACTTTCACTCTGACTTTTACCTGATACACTTTAACCACTGATACTCTTTGACTGTTATGTTTTCAGTGTCATTGTGAATTATTATTTCACTTTTACCATTCACTATGAAAAATTCATCATTCTAATCTCTCTCTGACTTGATTTTGTTCTTTCTTTATATACAAAATGTTTGTTGGATGAAGTTATTGAGTTAAAATCTGAGAATTTGGAGCAAACAATTTTGTCAACTAGTATTGAAACTGTCGACCCAAATCCATATTCTGATGATAACCTACAAAAATCAAACAATTTGTTAATGAAATCCAGGTCTATAGGGAGGTGTTTGAAGGTTTTTTTAAAGTCCTGTGGAATGAGATCAATCTATGGAGGTTTAACTCTGTTTTTAGGCATTTTGGGTAGCTATTGCAAGATTAGACTATTTGCAGGAGTTATTCACTTTAACAGAGATGAAATTGAGCAATTTAGGCTAAGGATAGTATCAATAGGTATTTTAGTGCTCTATTAGGAATTTGAGAGATGAAAAACTGGGTTAAGACAACAAACAAGGGTTTCTTGAATGGTTGAGACTATAAAAGATGACTTGTCAGGAGATCTGTAGGTTTAAAGACCTTTTCAAGCCATGGAAATGTTTTTTCGAGGGTTTATACTGAAGATTGAACTTAAAATAGAGGCTTTTGATGTCGATATGTTGCAGTTGAAAGGTGTCTTTGGCCTTCAAACAAAGATTCTGTTGGTCAAAATGGAGCTTTCAGGTACAAAATAGGCACATAGAGAGTAAAAATCGGATTTCGGGAGCTAGAAAGGATTTACTAGAAGTTTACCACTATAGCGGAGCTTATAACGTTCACATAAACCTTATAACAAAGGTTTAAACCTTTATTATAAACCTTATAAAACGTAATATTGGTGTGTTACATATATGGCGGGAAGATTTTATTGTTTGAACTGTGGAAAACCACTGGTGGTTTTCTTGTTGGCTACAGACGGTAAGCTGTTTTTGGCTTTTGGAACACAATCAAATGAAAAGGGGACACGTAGCATTGGGTTGTATTGAAAAACAACTTTTATCGCGCGATTTTCATAAAACTTTGGTCAATCACTTTCGGAGCGCGATATGGAATGCACATCGTTGGATTTTTTTTAACGATGCGAATGGTTGAGATCATTTTCAAAGCAGTGGCGGAAAGTCGGGTGGGACCGGGATAAATATAGGTGATAGCGTGTTCAATATATAACAAAAACCTTTGCGAAATATGTATTTATAACCAAAGTTTTTATTACATATGGAAATGTTTATATGCGCGGGGGTAATGGTCATATATATGGTAAATGGTACGTGGGGCGGGTTGTAAACTAGGGTTAGCTTATGTATAGCATGAGGCTGGGTAAATAAACGGGAAAAACCAATGTTTATATAAGAAATGAACATCAGCTTCAGCTTGATATTACCATGGTTAAGCTATGCAGGATAAAGATGTAACGGGGTGATGGGTAAGCAATGTTTTCATGTTATTTTAAATACATAAGATATGTAAATAAAATATACTTTTTCATATATTTTTTAGTTTTATTATATAGTTATTAGACTTTTTTTTTGAATAGTCTAAAACTATAGGGGAGAGGGATATTTGAATATAGATAGTTTTGTGCCAAAGGGATATCTTCGGGATTTCTTTTCGACATGTGGGGTAATTACTTTGGCACAAAAGCTTGTATGAGTTTATAGGGATAATAAAATAAAAGGATTTATATTAATAGGACCAGGATTTTCCATAGGGAGTTAATAAAATAGTTAGGTGTTAATATGAATAGGGGAAAGTGAATACTCAAAACATACAATTATAATCAAGAAAAGTGAAGATTAAAGCCAAGCTTTAATTATGATAATTTCATCACTTCAACTTAGGATAAAATCTCATTTTGAGGGTTTTATGCTTCATGAGATGTGGGAAGTTAATCAAATGAGGATTAGAGCGTCATTAAGTAAAAATGAGGTTTTTACTTATGATTTTCAGTGAAATGAATGCATGAATGGAAAATGATGTGATTTTTTGGATTAATGTAGACATTTAACATTTTCAACTAATCAGCCATAGAGCCTTGGGTCCGGTCCTAACAGAAGTCAAGGAAATGCCTTGAGCCTTTTTGACTGATAGTTTAGAATGATAAATGGCTATGGGGAAGGGAAGTTAGTTATTTGCAGCATTGGTGAATAATATTTACAATGATGCTTCTCACCTTCTTCTACCTACCCAATTTTAATTGCTAACCTTTTTTATTCCATTTTGATTAGGTGCATTTGAGCTAGCAACCTTTACAACATTTATTCTTTCTGAAAGCAATAAAAATATCTAATTCTACACTTATTTCATCCATGAATCCAGATTAAACTATTGGATTCACTTATTCTCTACCTAACTACTAAATTGTCATGATTAAACTGTATGACAGTTCTTTATTCTCTATCTACAACAAGTGAAATTGAAACATGACAAGTCAAGATTAAACTGTTTAACTCATCATGGATTATGGCATTTATTGGCACTCTGCCATAATCAACAGCAAAAGGTAAAAGTAGTGGAATTTAGACTTGCACACTTTCATGTTTTATTCATATTTTTCTTTTGGGGTCTATTATTTTTTCTAAGTCCTTTGATTTTCCTTTTAGGATTTTTTATCCTCTTTTTGATTTTTTATTTTTTTTACAAAATATGGGAAAATAACTTGTGGAAAGTAAATTTTGTACATATTTACAAGACTACCATCAGTCAAGTCAAAATTATGAATTCTATATTTATAGGTTTCTAACACACAACACGCATCAACTCCGTCTTTTCTTGAAAATGAAACATATCTACATCCTAACAGTCAAGTTATATCCCATGTAGTTAACAAAGTTTTGCAGCCTTGTCAGTATTTTCATGATCAAGAGTATGAGAACTCTTTTAAACAAGAAAATGAAATAGATAGACCGTTGGTTTATTCATCTTCTGGGTCAATGATCGAAGAAAATTAGATTACAAATCCTTTTGAAAATTCTTATTTTCTGCAGCCTGAGAATACAACCCAAGATGATGGGATTAAAGGAGAAAGCAATGAAAAATAAGAATTTATTTTAGAGCCTTTTTCAGATGATGATCTTCCTCTTGGTTCAGAAATTGAAGAATCTGATGATGAAGAGGAATTTGTCGTGGATCCTATGGATGTGCACATTTTTTCTTTTGATAATATGGCTACTTCAAATGTAGATTTTCAAGGACAAACTTCCCTTTCTCCTAATATTATTTAAGACGCTATTGCCAGTTTGTTACAGCTATTAATGAAGGTCGATGTTGCAGCATTCATTGATGAAGGTTATAATTTTCATCAAATAGACAAACCAACAGTTTGGAAAGAGGTTTGTTTTCTTGTTTTATGTCATCCACAAAAGCTTATGTTGCATGTTCTTCATGATCCTTTAGTCAGTTTGTTACAGCCATCTGGGAAGATGAATCTTCATGTATTTATAGATCATGAGCATATGTTAAGTGGAAAATTTGACTTACCTATCTTTTTTTCCTTTTGCCTGCTTGAGGAAGGTGTGAGCATGATTCAAGTAAGTATCCATTTGTTGGATTGGTTACACTGGAGGGATCATATCACATGATTGTATATACAACTTTAGTAGGTGGGCGGTTATCATCAAGATTTGAATCCCAAGGAGAAGGCCCTAAGATCTCGATGGTTTGCTGCCATAAGTAATTTCAATCAATAATCAAGTCATTTTTCGAGTCTAAGTCATTTCTAGAGTTAGCTCATCATTTCCAGTTTTTCAAAGTTTTTCAAAGTCCAGTTTGACTCCATCACCCAATGGTAAGGCTACCTGATCTACGGTGTTCTTAAAACCTCCTGAAGGAGCTTGCATCCCCAGCTAGAACTGATGTTATATCAGGCATGTCTTTGATAAAATGAATCTTTCAATTGTTTTCGATAAAGTAATTGGTCAATTTTTTTTACTTTTTCGAACTAGTTCTCAGAAAATAATTTTTGGTCACTAAAGAGGTATAAATCATTTTTATTGCTCCTTCATTTCATTTATCACCACCATTTTCAAGGTCATCACCATTATCAGTTTCAAGGTCACCATGTCCATCATCATCATGGGAGAGGTCTAGGGTTAGGTCACTCCATTTCATATAGGTCACTGTCTAGGTTCATCTCTACCTTTGAAAAATCTTCAAGTTTTCATTTAAAATAAGGCAGCAGCCCTCCATTCCATTCATAAAACCCTAATGAAGGAGATAGCTTATTTTGAAGATGAAATAAAAGCCACCTCTCATGATTCATATCGCTCAAGTTCCAAAAAGTTCAAAGCATCTCATTTTTGTCTCGATGTCTCATGTAAGGACCAAAAAGTCAGCATTGAATGCCAAAGCTTCAAAAGAGGTCAATTTTGACCTATTGTCCTAGTCAAAGACAAAGGATTAATTCTTAGTTTTAAAGACACCTCATCTTGCTTTGAAAAGGGTCATATTCAAAATGTGAAAGATTTCAAAGTTTTTAAAAGAAGTCTTGTTGTCTCATTAAAAGGGAGAAGTTTTGTTTCATAAAAAGGAAAACTGTGTCTTCATGTCTCATTTAAAATGTCATAAAATCACCTCAAGTGTCAAAAAAATGAAAAGGAGGTCAATCTGCCTTCTTATCTCATTTGAAGGGGAAACAAGTCATTGTCAAAGTGAAAAAAGTGTAAAAAAAGTCATTTTTAAGTTTCAAAGGGGTAAAGGTCATCTCACAAGTTTATAAAAGGGAAAAGTAACCCTCATTTTATTCATTTTTATCCTTCTCATGAATGTGAGAGTAGCTCTCTAGTCCACTTACCCTCCACAGTCCCTTAAATCCAAATTCCAACGCTTAAAATCCCATTAAATCCGCTTACAACCCTCCAAAACCACTTGTGTTACTCTTTTGGGCATCGTATTGCACTCTCAGATTGTTTTGTTATGATTCTGGGAGCACTACGTAGGCATTTCTACCTTTCTGGAACGATATGCAAGTGCTATGTAGCCTATTGTTATGCTCATGTAATCTTATGTTATGCTCATGCCTCTGTTTTTACGCTCCTATAGAGCGAAATTTTTGGTGTTTGAAGCTCGAATAACCTCAAATATTTCAAAGATCATGCTCTCATCCTTGGTGTGGCCTCCATAAAAGTGAAAAAAACCATGGAAATTGACTAGAATATATTCAAGGGAGGGCGCCACCTCAAGCTTGAACCATTCACCATGCATGAGATTAATGCTTTGCCATTGGCCAAAAGGTACTTTGAAAGAGATTAGCGTTTGAAATTTTGTGAAAGGCTTATGGAAGGGGGGTATAATCTTCAGTTGTCCAGCCTATTTGCAACAAGCTACAATATGGAAAATTTCACTCTTGCAATTACGGAGATAATCTTATCATCTGACCTAATTGCTTCAGCTACAGGTATCCCTTCTCACGAAGAGCAGTGATTCAAAGCTATGGACCTGGACGTTGAAAACTACAAGCAATTCCTCAACCCTCATGCTAGAGAAGATCCAGAATTTATTTTTCCTTTGAGACACCTCAAAAACAATTATGCTCCTCTGATGATGTTCATAATGAAATACTTCACGTGCGAAGGAAGATTCTCAATGTTATATAAGTATCACATCAGGCTTTTGATGCATTTTACCTCAGTCAAAACACTTGATTTTCCTCATTATTTGTACTAGAGCTTGATTAAGATGGCTAAGAAGGTTTAGAGTAGAAGAGAATATTATCACACTTGTATTTTTCATCATGGCCTAATCAAGATCATTGTGTTGCATCACTTGTCCTCCTTAAACATGACACGGGAAAACTTCTTGGAGAGATTGTCAGCGGCGCTTTCTGTCTCACCTATTACATCATCAACATAGCCAATGGAGAAGTGATCTTCTAGCGTGCCTATTCAACCTTTAGATGTTCCTAGGGTTTGTATAAATTATACAAACAATTTTTATACCAATGGATTCAGTCTGATCATGCGATATGATAAAGCAAGATATTGAATCCTTCTACAAATTAATTACGGAAAATAAACACGATCGCTAATCACACCAAGTAAAAGAAAGAAGAAAATCAATCCACAACACAGATATTTTTCCCAGGGAAAGCTTGCTTCTCAAAACCCCTCTATCTTCTATTGTATATTCAACCAAGGTACAATGCACTCTTCTTACAAGAGTTTTCTACACTCTCAGAATTGTCTCACACTAATCCAGAAAAAAATCGACCAACACTTAGCCAATTTTCAGCCTCTACTAAGCCTGTCTTTCTTGCGCAATTCATGTGGAATGAAATCCCTATTATTTAGTAATTTCATCCTTCCAAAACTGCACAATGCTCATGGGAAATCCTATGGGTGTATTATTGCATGCAGGAAGTTTTTTAATAATACAAATAATAGTTAACATCCCTTTAACCTTTGACTCACCTGGCTCTTCATCAGAACTGTCATGCATGCAGCTATTAATATTAAATCATCAGTTACTTGACATAACATTGCATGTGAATTAAATCTGATTTAATTCACTTGATCTCTCACTAGTGAAACAATCAGTTACAACTAGTTAAACCGATTTTAACTCAATTAATTGAGTCAGCTGATTTCTCATGCATTAAACTAATGCACCAAATACAACTTGGACTCAAAAACAAATAGAATCACTCTGCATGCCTCACCAACCACCCTCAACTCAAATTCCATGAGCTAACTGAGTTTATCACACTCAGCTAACTATTACAAGTGATTATGATATAATTTACAATTTATTGTGCAATTTAATTAAGGGAAAATTAAATTAGACACACATTTCTTGTTGAATTTTCAACACTCCCTCTCAACAAGAAAGGGATTATCAGCTACCCTGATCCTACCTCTATGGTATTTGAATTTTCTCTTGGCGAGCACCGTTGTCAGAATATTTTATCCCGATCTTCCATGGGAATGTACTGAAGTAACATAATGCGTCTCTGAAAACAATCTTTGAGATGGTGGTATCTGATGTCTGTATGCTTGGACTTGTCATGGAATACCAGATTAAATGAGAGTTTTATCCAACTCTAGTTATCACAATGTATCACCTTCAAATCCATCCGATGACCAAACAAACCATGAAGAATCTTTCTCATCCAAATAGCCTCACATGCAGCTTGACTGGCTGCCATGTACTCTGCCTTGACTGAACTAAGTGCAACTGATCTCTACTTCCTGCTGTACCAAGAAAATGTTGTCAATCCTATGCTAAAGATCCCTCCTAATGTTCTCTTTCTATCTGATGAATTTCCTACCCAATATGCATCAGTGAAGCCTTGAAGCTTCACTCCCTCTGTCTATCTGTACCATAATCCATACTTTGTAGTGCCCCTGAGATATCTGAAGACATGCTTCCCCGCCTTCCAAAAGATCTTGGTTGGCTTAACCATAGCTTGACTAAGTTGGTTAAGTGTGTAGCATATGTCTAGTTGTGTGTTCACCAAGTACATGAGTGAACCCACAAGCTGCCTATAAACAATATCGTTCACTACTTCACCTAAAGTAGCATCCTCCTTCTTCCAGTTTCCTGAAAGAGGAGTATCCAAGGGTTTATAGCTCTCCATGTGGAACTTACTTAGAATATCTTTGACATACTTTCCTTGAGAAACAAATAGCTCCCCATCTCGCTGCCATATGTCCAAACCAAGGAAATAGTGAAGGAGTCCCATTTCCTTCATCTCAAACTCTCTTGCAAGATCCTCTTTGCAAGAAGTTATGAGCTGCTCATCACTTGTCAACATAATATCATCAAAATAAAGTATGATAATAAAAATCTTAACATCAACCACAATCTGGTACAGGTTCACATCTGCTTCACTCTTCGTGAAGCCCAACCCAGTGAAATAGCTATCAATCCTGGTGTACCAAGCATGGGGTGCTTGCTTCAGCCCATACATTTCTCTCTTGAGTCTGCACACATGTGACTCACGGCCAAAGGTATCAAAACCCTCTGGTTGCTCAATGTACACTTATTCCTCAATAAATCCATTGAGAAATGCAGTATTCACATCCATCTGATGTATCTGCCACCCCATCCGCACTGAGAGTGCAAGGATAGATCTAATCGATGAGTACCTCGCGACAGGTGCAAAAGTCTCCTCATATTCAATCCCCTCAACTTGTGAGAATCCCTGGGCTAAAAATCTAGCCTTGTACTTCTCCACACTCCCATTTTCTACTTGCTTCACTTTATAGATCCATCTAGATCCAACCATTGATTTTCTGGCTGGTCTTGGGACAACTTCCCATGCACTGTTCCTGACGATGGTGTCATACTCCTCAACCATGGCATCAACCCAAGTTGGTTGCTGCACTACTTCCTCAAAAGAGGATGGTTTTTTCATAATACACTTTCTCATAAGAGCCATGTATCCAATAAACCTTTCTGGAGATTGTCTCTGTCTGTGCATTGATGTAGGTGCTCCTACATGTTATTTCACATCAAGTCTCAATCTGTCAGCTTCTGTGGTGCACCTTCTACCATGTCTGGTGGATGGCTCTGCATGAGTGGTTTCTTCCACTCCATGGTCCTCCACATGTGGTTGCTCCACATCTTATGGTTCATCCTTTGGAACCAATAGTTCCTCATCTGCATGCAAATAAACCTCCCTCTCGGAGACTGATCGAATGGCTTTCTCCTCATCAAATTTTATATCTCGTATTACAACATTCATCTCGTTGTTTGGCACATACACCCAATAGTTGTGGGGACTATCAATGTACCCCACAAATATCACAATGTTAGTTGTTGGTTCTAGCTTCTTCCTAGGATATTTGGTCACATGACAATAGATAGATGAGCCAAAATTTTTAAAATATGAAACATCATGTTTCTTACCAGAAAAATCCTCCTCTGGTGTACTCATGCCAAATATCCGATGAGGACTACGGTTTTGCACAAATACCGTTGTGTTGCAAGTATTTTCCAATAGATGAAACGGTAGGCCCTGATCATGCAACATCACTCGTGTTGCACCCACAATTATTATTTTCTTTCCTTCTGCAACCCCATTCTATTGTGGGTTATGAGGTGCAATCAACTCTCTCAGAATTCCTTCTTTGGCACAAAATTTCTTGAATTCATTGGAGATGTAGTCACCACCATTGTTGCTCCTTAGAGCCTTCACATACTTCCTTGTATCTTTCTCAACTAGCGCTTTGAACTCACAAAATTTTGAGAATGTATGGTATTTCTTCTGCATGAAGTAGATTCAACAATTTTTGGAAATATCATAAAAAAAAATCACATAATACATGTGCTTTATTGTATAAGTTGTAGAGAATGGTCCACACACATCTGAGTGAAATCTCTCAAGGATTTCCGCTGATCGGTTCTCCTTCTCGTGAAAAGTGGCCTTTGCATACTTCCCCATGGTACATCCTTTGCATGTGTCTATCTGTGCAAGAGTATCTTTTGGAAGCCCCGTAGAAATATTTTGCATGACCTTCAAAGCATCATGGTGTAGATGGCCCAATCTCCTCTGCCATAACTCACCTTCATCCCAGCTCACCACTTTGTCTGCTTTACCCATCAATGTTGTGCAGCCATCTACATCAAGTTTGTAGAGATTCTTCACATGAATCCAAATATTCTTGACTTGTCCTATGGCTTTGTGACGAAGGAATGCTTTCCCTTAAATGAAAACCACATCATATCCTCTATCCTCCAACATTGCAACTGAAAATAAATTCTTTTTCAAGCGTGGTACATGCGTTACATATTTCAATAAGAAAGGTTTACGTGACTGTCTCTGGAAAGTAATTGTACCAATCCTAGTAGTGCTATACCTCACGTCATCACCCATTTCAATATGCATCTGGAGATCCTTCTCCTCCAAACTACTAAAAATTTCTTTGTCTCCCTTCATGTGTAAAGATGCACCACTATCCAAGTTCCACACTTATCCCATTGCACTAGACACCATGCATGTGATGAGCGAGAAGTCAAACTCAAATTGTGAGGCCAAAGCCTCACCTGCTGCAGATCCTGAATCCTTCTTGTTTTTCTTCTTCTTCTGTGGAAAATTAGTGGCATAATGTCCATGCTCGTGAGAGTGAAAAAATTTCACTCTGGACATGTTACGCTTCTTGCCTTCTTTTCTGGTCTCAGATTTGGAATAGGACTTCTTTCCCTTCAACTTCCTTGCCTTACCAGCCAAGGCACAATTTTCCTCAGCGTCTGCCTTGGATGAGGCTTCATCCCCAGTATTCCACCTGAATTCTTCTTGTACCACGTCTGACCAAAATTGCTCCCAATCTGGTAGCTTCTCCCTCCCATTGACAAAGTCCTGATAACTATGCTAACTCTTAGGAAGGTCTAGAAGTGCTAGGATCACCAAGTCATCATCCGCTATAGTAATTTTGACACTCCCAAGCTCATCCCGACATTGGATGAACTTGGTCAAATATTCGGAATAGTGTCGCTTTTCTCCATTTTGATTTTCCTGAGCTTTTCCTTCAGTGCCAATTTTATGTGGTCACTACTACTCTGAAATAGATATTTCAAAGCCTTCCATATTGCATATGGAGCCACTTTTCCATGGAGATTGGAGACAATGTGGTCTCGAGCTCCCTCTAATAAGATCATCCTCGCCTTTGAAACCTTATTTTTCCAAGCATCAAGAATAGCGACGTTTGCTGTTGCGGGCTTGGGAATGTAATTATCAATGAATTCTTTCAACTTGTTGTCCTCTAGAACTGCCTCCATTCTATCTTTCCATGCAATACAATTAGAACTTCCCTCGAGTGCATATTCTAATATCAATCCTTTGAAAGCAATCTTGATCCGTTTGTCGCACCAAAGAATAGTTTTTTGCAAATTTGAATTCTATTAAGCACAAACTCAATTTCTTCTCCACTATATTGATTTCCAAAGCTCTGATACCATGTAGAAATTATACAAGCAATATGTATACCAATGGATTCAATTTGATCATGCGATATGCTAAAGAAAGATACTAAATATTTATACAAATTAATTGCGGAAAATAAACACGATCGCCAATCACAATGTTGGCAAGAAAATAGGTCTCCAACAGAAGACCCGGGTTCAGGGCTGAGGGCCAACAAGGTTTTCCGCCGTAGTCTAGATTCACACCGGCATTTACACTCTGCTCCGAAGGGCAGAGAGTCTCCCCTGAGGCGTGTCATGACCCTACTGTGATTGGGAGTAGATCGGTATCATTCCCCCCAACGTCCAAATAGGTGAACCAACGCTAAACTAAGGAATTAAATAGCCATGACAGAACATTCCGTAACATACATTCTTCAGGGAAACAGTTAAACCAATGATAAAAAAAATTTTAAACACAAATAATAGCAGCACTCATTCATACTCAGCATCACATAGCATAACAACCATCTTGGATATATTATTCATCAGCCGTCAGAGGAAAACTATTACAAGGCTCTGCTACAGAAGAGCATAGAACAGAACAAAATACAACACATCCCAAGGGACAAAGAGAAACTACAGTAACCTAGAAGAGAGGAGAACAGTGCAACCCAATAGAGCTCTCCTGTGGCTCCCCGTTGCCTATTCCTGTCTGTGCCAACCTATTCCTCCGTTGGCTGGTTGCCTATTTATTCTCCCGCTCGCACGACTTACAGTTTTTCCCCTTTTCTTTCTCGGCTATCTTTCGTTTCTTTTCGTTCACCGGGAGTTCACTGCTTGTTTCCTTCCATGCCCTTCCACTGTCTATGCTTTCTCTTGCAACTACCGTGACACTTGTCCTCTTCTCCTCCGCGACCTTGACACCTTCCTGCCTACCGAGGTTGCGTTCCACCACGTACTCACCACCACTCAAAATCTGCTGATTTCCAAAACAAGGGCCCCAACAGGCCCCGACCACATCCTTTTGACTCGTCCCGAGTTAATTGTCCTGAGCCGTCTCCACTTCCATGGAGCCGCCCTAACCTGTGCCCGGTTTCGGTTGCATGCCTTCTCCTTGCTATCTAAACAAGGGCCCCAACTCTAGGACCTTGGTCAGAGCCGACGCTTTAATCTCTTGGAAAGTTACAGCCTGATGCCACCCTTGTAGCAATGCGTCAGTCTCAGCCATGATTTTTGTGACAACTTCCTCCTCGATGATTGCCGGTACGGCGCCAAATACTATGTTGACCTAGTTATCGGCCTCAGAGGCCAAATTTTGCATCGTTTGGGCGCTGATATTTACGAGCTATCGAAGCTCCCGAATTTCCTGCCTGGCTGCCGTTGAAGTCTCCTCTACTTGTTGAATTTGGACCTCTAGCACATCTGTGTGGGCATACAATTGGTCCAGCCTAGTTGGGTTCGTGGCTTCCTGTATTTCCTTGGAGATTTGTTGCAGTTGGGCAGAAATCGGTTGTGCCTTCACTGTGAGGGCCATTGAGCATTCCTGTAGACCTTTCAGGAGGTCATAGGCATCTCTGGCTGCAGTACTGAGGACTTCCTGCATCTTTGTTACTTGGTCCTATTTCTCTAAGATTCGTGCTGTGTACACAACTGTTGGGTCGGGCAGTGTGGGTCGTGCTGCCAATGCCACCTTTAGTTCTGTATTCTCCTGGTGGAGGTTTGAGTATACCACCTTGAGGTGGATCGCCCACTCTACTACCACCGTTTCTTACACGTCAGCTGGTATCTGACTGTAGTGGGCTGTCACTACAGGCCATACTTCCCTGAAAACCCTAGCCATTGTGTCCAATTGGTTCTGTAGCTGCCCCTTTTCCATTGTAAGCTGCTCATGCTGTTCAGTAAGCATGATTATCTGTTGCTGTTGTTGCTCGCATTTCTGTTGTAGTTCTGAGTGGAGCCTCTTAGCCTACTGTGCTGCTCTTTGGATGAAATGGTACAACTGAGATGTCCCCCACGTCTCCATGCTCTCAGCACCTGAGGTACCCTGACCTGGCTGGGGCTCCTGAAGGGGTTACCCACTGGCAACTGATCTTGCTGACTAGTCTTGAGGTGACTGTGGCAGAGCTTGCTAGGGTTCGGAGTCCGCCATGTTTAGGTCTGGTCGCTCCCCTTGATCTGCTTGGTTGGGCTGGTTGAGCGGAGTAGGCTCAGGGAGTGGCCTAGCTGTGTCTTCAAATATCTATTCCATCTAAGTTATTAGGTTGGTAAAAGTATTCTGCGGGTCCATAGTGGGGTTGGCTGGGGGTACCACTTCCATACCCGAGTTAACCTCCCTCCCGTGGTCCCCACTGAGTAGTCTCCTGATAATTGGATCAGACACGGTGGCAGATGAGGTGGATGGTGCGGATGAGGTGGTATGTGGTAGTGGATCTGTACGAGGTGGTGATATATGGATGTTCAGGAAATCGAAGGGGTTAATGGGGTTGTGGGGTGGCAACCCGCTTGATTCCCCTGTCTCAACTATTGGCTCTTCTTGGATTAGTACCCTTACGCTCAGTTTCCGGGGTGGATCCTCCCCTGTGAGGTTGATCACCGGACTTGATTCTACAACTTTGGCCCTCTTGGCCTTGGGTGGCGCTATGGGTTTTGCAGACCTACTCTTTCCCGTCAGCGGTGTGGTTGCTGGGGTTGGTGAACCGAATAATACATTTGGAATGGGTGTGGAGATGGAGGTCATGTTTGGAAGCGGGGACTGAGAGACTTGGAATTCTGAAAAAACTGGGAATGGAGTGGCACTACTTGATATCACCTTAACTACTTCATTAAAGATTCGTACCTTTGTATTCAGTTGCTGAATGATTGGGAGGAGCTGTAGGTTTGACACCCTATTTTCTGCCTCCTCCGCCGTTTCTCCTGGAAACCGGTGTGGTAGCATCCTATCGAAGATGTACATGTACACCTCGTTTCTGACTTCCATCGCAACCCCTGGCCACGAAAAAAATTCTGTACGAAAAGCTGCTTCATCAATTTCGAATTTTAGCGGCCTCATCTAGAATGTTGCTTCCGGTACACAAGTGGGTCTGAGGAACATGTGCTTGTGCATGACCCCAAACTAGACTTGCTCACTATATCCGTCCAACAGGTTTTTGGGGATCCTCTGTTGGCTCGTTACAACCTCGACCATTAGGCCATACCAAATTTTGAAGGCCTCTGCGTTTACTTCCTTGGTGTTGGGGTCTCTAAACACATTCCATGGGGTAAAATTCATCACCAGCAACTGATCTTCCGCTATCTCCACTGGTATCTTGATGAGGGGGAAAGTCCACTTCCACATGGCCAGCACTACTATCAAGTATCCATAGATAAATCTCATTTCCCTCTTATAGTTGTGTTCACATGCCTCGAATAGCTCCTTTAACAGGAAGGAGCACCAGTTTAGCCTAGTCCCCTGTACGCAGTGCTCTGCGACCGAAATTGTGTCTAAGGTACACTCTCCTTTGGTGTAATGCCTCATCGTCTTGCTGTCAATGAGGTAGCATGCGAATATGATCTCTGGCTTGTTGATTAGCTCAATTTTTTCCCCCTTTCCTCCCGTTCGGGTGCCATACTTAGCATAGTAGTCTGTATCCCCTGACTTCTTCACCCATTTGGAGATGGTCTGGAACGCTGAAGAGACGTCCCTTCCTTCTTGTGAGAGCCCTGTCAACCTATGAATGTCTTCAGCGTGAATCGGGATCTCCTTCCCCAGCCACAAAGAGCCATTCTGAATTCTACTCAATAGGAATTTTGTGCACTGCATTGCAGCGCCTGTCGTACCAAATATTGGCAAGTTCCTCAAATTCATTATCAAGGACTGTTGGATACCTCTAAAATCAGGCAAGACTTTTGCTACTGCCCATCCTGCTTCTCTTGTATAATTTTCAATGTATACCTGTATTTTGAGTGCAGGAAACTCAAAGGAGTCCATGAGGTCTGTGTCAATTAAGGCTGCACTGTCATATTTCCCAATGAGGGATTCCATTTTTTGAATCCTGCTGTCCAGCTTCTATTCGACTACAACGGGGCTTACTTTTGTCATCTTTGCTCGTCACTGATACACCTACAAAATAGTTCTCTGTCCCTTCTCTTGCCTTTCTTCTTCTGAACACCTTCTATTCTCTAGTTCTACTCCAACTTCCCTTGCTCCTTCGGAGGTTTCTAACTCTAACTCGGATTCTTCCAACATTCTCGCGCTTTTTTGCATGCAATTTATGTCAATAACCGGCACGGGTGAGGTTGATGAGATCCCATAACTAATTAATGTTTCCCTGGATTATCCCGCGGCTATGATCGTGCGATCCGTTAGCTGCTGAGGTGGGTTCTAACACTGCTGACTATGGTCTTGGGATTTGGGCAGACGTGACGGCTGGTGGTGATGTCTACTTATGGAAAATTTATTACGACATGGATAGTGCTAATTATGGCCATTATTTCTAAATTTTGGTGATCCTACAGACTAACACTAGTACTATGTTAAATGATGGTGGATTGATGTTCGACATGCTTTTCTACCTGACGTGGACGCCACGCTGGGGCGGACCCATGGACGTGGAGACGGCTCAGGAAAATTGACTTGGGACGAGTCAAAAGGATGTGGTCGGGGCCTATTGGGGCCCTTGTTTTTGAAATCAATAGATTTTGAATGGTGGCGAGCACGTGGCGGAACACAACCTTAGTAGGCAGGAAGGTATCAAGGTTGCAGAGGAGCAGAGGACAGGTGTCACGGTGGTTGTGGGAGCAAGCATAGACAACGGAAGGGCGCAGAAGGAAACAAGCAGTGAGCTCCCGGTGAACGGAAAGAAACGAAAGAAAATCGAGCAAGAAAAGGAGAAGAACTATCAGTCGCGCGAACGGGAGAATAAATAGGCAACCAGCCAACGGAGGAAGAGGTTGGCACAGATAGGAATAGGAAACGGGGAGCCACAGGAGAGCTCTATCGGGTTGCACTGTTCTCCTCTCTTCCAGGTTACTGTAGTTTCTCTCTTTCCCTCGGGACGTGTTGTGTTTTTTTCTGTTCTATGCTCTTCTGTAGTAGAGCCTTGTAATAGTTTTCCTCTGACGGCCGATGAATAATATATCCAAGATGGTTGTTATGCTATGTGATGCTGAGTATGAATGAGTGCTGCTATATTACGACATGGATAGTTCTAATTATGGCCATTATTTCTAAATCTTGGCAATCCTACGAAATGACACTAGTACTATGTTAAATGATGGTGGATTGATGTTTGGCACACTTTTCTACATGACATGGACACCACGCTAGACGCTAACCCCCCCCGACCACTAATGGTTGCGTTGCAGTCTCCACAACTGAGCTAATGTTTATTGCAGTAAAGTAAACCTATCCATGTCATCTCAGGTGCGAGAGACTTATTGACCATAATCTACCCTACATACTCCTCTTGGGTGCGAGAGTTATTGAAATTGAAATGAACAACTTACTCATGGTAGGGTTTCAGGCATGCACCATTAACCCATCCTTGTAGAACCTGGCCATCTAATTGTGCCAAGCGAACTGCTCCTGACGGTTTGATCTCTATGACATAAAATGGTCCCAGCCAATGCATCTGTAATTTCCCTGGGAACTTTTGGAACTTGTTGTTGTAGAGTAGGACCTTGCCTCCAACTTGGAAAGTCTTGTGTTTGATGTGTCGATCATGCCAAGATTTCTGTCTCTCCTTTTCTACTATTTGGTGAAATTCCGCAAGAAACCGTCCTTCCTCAAGTTCCTGTAGCTCGTGTAATCGCTCCTGTAAAGATTCCTCTTCAGATAGCTATAGCGATGTGGCGATGAGAAGGCTTGGTACTGTGAATTCTGCTGGGACGACCACTTATCGTCCATCATACCAGCTGGAATGGTGTCTAGTTATGCAGCTGTTTTACCGTTTTGTGGTATTCCCACAGGGTTGCTGGTATCCATTTGTCCTAGTCATCCTGTTCTGCATTGCATATTTTTGTCAGGCCTTTTTCCAGTATCTTGTTAAATGCCTCCACTGTGCCATTTTCCTGTGGATGATACGGGCTACTCTTGTGGTTTTGTATTAGGAATTACGGCAGGAGAGACTTAATTGTCTCATTGATGAAATGTGTACCCTAGTCGCTGGTTAGGCTTCTTGGGCACCCAAATTGGCTGATTATGTTTTCAAAGATGAATCAAGCAGCAGTGTCTTCAATACAGTTCCTTATTGGTGCAGCCTCTTCCCAACGGGTCAAGTAGTCGGTTGTTGTTATGATGTACCTTGCCTTTGAATTTCTTACAGGTGGCGCAATAGGTCCCACAAAATCAACTGGCCATTTCTCGAATGGCTGGAGTGTCCTTATGGGATGAAGCGGTAGCTCATCCCTATGGGAGGGTCGTCCGATTCCCTGACATACATCACATTTCTGAACATACGCTTTACTATCCTTGTGCACTGTTGGCCACCAGAGACCTGCTTGTAATACTTTGTGCGCTGTTGGTTTAGCTCCCACGTGCCCTCCCGCAACACCACTGTGGCTTTCCCATAGTATAGCTTCCCGTTCGTGATCCAGAACACATCTCCAAAGAACTTGGTCCAACCCCATCTTGTATAGCTTCCCTGCGATCAGTTGATATTCCACTGCTCGAACTACCAGATGTTTCTTTTGTGTTGTAGTATACTCCTGCGGACACTATCCCATGGTAAGGTAGGTTGCTATTTCATTCAGGTAGTCTGGGATGGCTTTTACTCTGAAAATATCAGCATCCGGTAGCTGATCATCTAAAGAACCTCCACTTTCACCATTCTCTAGTCGGGATAAGTGATCAGGCCCTACATTGAGCCTTCCAGGCTTTACAATTACTTCGAATGTGAATTCTTGGAAAAGTAGGAGCCATCGATACATTCTCCCTTCGAATGCTGGTTTGCTTACTAGATATTTTAATGCGGAATGATCTGTGAAGAATTTGAACTTACCTCCCAATAGGTAGTGGCAAAATTTCTGGAGAGAGTACACCATTGCCAGTGCTTCTCGCTCTGTTGTCGTGTAGTTGCGCTCTGCTGTCGACAACTTGCAACTGGAAAAATACACCGGATGATCGAATATAGTGTCCCCTAGTTGAGCTAGAACCACACCACGCGCAACGCCGGATGCGTCAATGTGTACATGGAAATGTTTGTCCCAGTTCGGGTGGACTAGTATCGGTGCACTTGCCAATTTTTCTTTTAACACATCCAGTGCCTCCCTGCAGCTGTCCGTCCACTGAAATTGCTCTGATTTTTTTAGCAGTTTTTCCAAGGGTGCTGTTATTTTGGCATAACTATGGATGAAATACCGGTAGTAGCTTGTGTGTCCCAGAAGTGATCGTAGTTGTTTGATGGACTCTGGAGCCTCCATATTGACAATCATTGCGACTTTGGTTGGATCTACACAGACACCTTGATTACATAGCACATGCCCCAGCAGTGTTCCGAATGGTACGAAAAATATGCATTTCTTCAAATTCAATGATATCTGTATTTTCCTACACTTATCAAAGATTACTCTTAGCAGGCTCACATGGTCTTTCAGCAAGCTATACACAGTCCAGTCATCCATATAGACTTCGAGGAACTTGTGGATGTATTCTCGGAATGCCGCTATCACAATGCGAGAGAAAACTGCAGGTGCATTATTCAATCCGAATGGCATCACGTTGTATGCGAAGGAGTCCCATTCAGTAGTGAAGGTTGTATTTTTCTTGTATTATTTTGATATTCTCACCTAATGGTAATCTGAAAAGCCATCCGTGAATGAGTATGCCTCGTTCCCTGCAACGTTGTTGAGCACTTCATCACTGAATGGGTTAGGGAACGGATCATGGATACATGCATTGTTTAGGCTTCTATAATCCATGCAAAATCGTATCTATTATTTCTCATTTTTTCTTTGTATAACGATGGGGCTTACCCATTCTGCCTCTTCTATGGGGAATATGAGCCCAACTTTCAGTATTTTGTCGATCTCTGCTTTCACCTTTTCCTTCACCCTTGGGTTTAGCCGATATGGTCTATGTTTGACAGGCCTAGCATCAGGCTTCAATATTATGCTCATTTCCCCCATATCTCCTTTTATGCCTTTGAGATCTGCTACTGATGACGGAAACAAGTCCTCATACTCCTCAAGTAGACTGAATATTTTCTTTATTGTCTGCTCATCCCAGTAGTCCCCAATGGTCTCCATCTTGGGTTTTTCCTCTGTCCCAATGTTTACCTTTTTAGTTATGAGTGACAGGAAGTGGATACCTTCTGTAGTTGGTTCTTCCTTAATGTCCCTCTCCCCCTCAGTTTCTTTGAAATACAAGTGTCTGAGATCCTCCAGATTGTCATCGTCCATCTCACTATTAATATTCTGACAACCCACCTTTTGCTGGATACCTTGGTACCACAGTGACTGCTCGTCCGCCTGTAGACTATCAGGAAATAACAGTACCTGCTTGATAGCTTGCAAAGCTTGTGTAATCTGCTCAGTTTTTCCCTCAATGGTGAAGCACCTTATGAATTTCTCCGCAACTTCCTGCCAATATTGGGTCCCTCTTCTCTTTTATTCCATTAAGTACCAGGCCTTTGGGATTACATCCAAGGAGTGGATAAACTTGTGGACCCACAGTTCCTCAGGGTACCCATCAGCTCTCCATTGTGCGTCACATTCTTTCAGATGGTTTCTAGGAATTGCATCCCCTTGGTACCGGTCTCTTCGCCTGGGCTCCTTTTCCTCTTGAAATCTGGCTTTCATTACTTCCACCACCTAATCCCATCGCGTCAGTGAGTCGCGATGGTTACTACACCATCTTGCAGCTGTGGACTGCAATGCCACATCCATCAAGGGTATTATCTAGTCTTCTGGCACCGTAGTTTCTACTTTGGCTATGAAAACACTTACAACATTCATATTTGAAAATTTTGGGTATCCTTGAAGTTCAGCCCCAATCCAATTGACTCTTGCAACATTGGACACCTTCTTGTGTTTGTTTCATAGCCTCCTTGCTGCTAATCATCCCATGCCAGTTCTAATCCTAGTTCCGAGCTCTTAATACTTCTCCAGCTTACCGAGCCTTCTGCCATCGGGTTAATGTAGTCTTCCCTTCTTCCAGTGGTCATCTGGTAGAGATGGTCCAAGATCTGAGCATCTTCTCGGTTATCCACAGTCTCGGTATACCTCGGTCCTTGGTAGGGGTCAAGCGATTGAGTGACTCTGATTTCCCTGTCCTCGAAGATCATCACTTCTTTCTTTAGATAAATTACCGCATAATTTTCAAAATCCCAATCGATCCCCAATAGTGTTGGGTACAGATCCTTGTCCCCCATGATGTCAATCACTTTGAAATCCATAAATGCTTTTACCCCCGCAATGTCAACCTCAACATTCTCCAGTCGGCCGATGGGAATAATGCACTACTATTTTGCCATCCCAAGCTGGATCAAAGAGTATGTCAATCTCAACCTCCCAAGTGCTTCCCAAGTTTTCCTTGGTAAGATGTTGACATCGGATCCCAAATCAAGCATGGTGTCCTTAATCTGAAATCCCGCCACCTGCGTATTTACTTGGAATTCCTTTCCCATCCTGCGTTTGTTTCTCTTTATTCTCTGAACATATTTATGGTCCATTTCTGCTGCTTCTTTTTCTCCTATGTTCTGTTTTAGCACCCCTTCCAAGTTTTGCTTCAGCCGTTCCAGCATTGGTGCATTGTTAACAATCCTCGGGAAAAAATGGAACCATTCCTGTATTAAGGCTTCATTATTATTCTGTGTCTCCTTGTCTTACTGAATTTTCTGTAACTCGATCCCTTTATTTCCCCCAAATGGGCAAACGTTTCTGCTACTTCCTAGAAAAATTGTTTCTATCGTTCGGGTTTGAACAAGAGCTTTGGGGATGCTAGCTGGACTAATTTTATGGGGTCTATAATGTTTGCATCCTCCCCCATTATTTTTCCACCTCGTGTCACTATGGCCACCTTTTGCATCATTTGAGTTCTTGTTAGCTTGGGTTCCGCATTTACTAGATTGGCCCCCCTCTGTCTGGCTCTTTCCTCCCATCTTTTGATGAGCTTCGGGCAGTCTTCTATTGTGTGTGAGTTAACATGACATTGTGAGCACCAGGGTCTCCTAGGGAGTGGACATTATCTAGCCACATGTCGTTCCTGATCGCAGTTATAACATCTTACTGGACCTCTACCTTCTGTTCGGCCCCCTCGCATTCCTCCTCCTCTTCCTCGAGGAGCTTCATTTACTCTGTATGATGGCTGGTCTAGCCGCTCTGCAGGGCATCCAATGCTCGGCATTGCTCTGTGATGTGGGTGGTCGAGGCACAAAAGTCACAGTATACATTTTTTGGAACATTGGAATACTTCTGTAGGATCATACACATGCGAGGTTGATGACCCATACTTTTGCATACCTCACAATATTCATTGTTGGGTGGACCTGGTTGTGCAGGGAACCCCGTATATGGCTGTTGTGGTGGGTATATCCCTTGGGTGTTTATTTGCGTGATTGCTCCTAGAGGTGGGGCCCCCTGTGCTCCTACCACCGATGTCCCCACAGTTTGGCCCCACAACCGGGGGCATTTCGCGGCTACATGTCCCTCCACGAGACAGTGCATGCACCAAACGCTTGGTCTCGGTGGTCAAATGGGTTGCATTTCCTTAAGTTTCTCTATCAGACTGGATATTTGATGCTGCAAACCCAGTATCAAGGGGGCCTGTACTGCTGCGCCCCCTTTGAACTCTTGCGGATAACCCACCATGGCTTCTATCTTCATTGCCTGCTCTAGAGCATCCTGTAGTGTGTCAATCCTTTGTTGGGTTAGTTTGGCTCAAGGGTAATAAGGCTTTAATGAACCAATCCCTCTAATGGTTAGGGTCGATTGGGTAGCTGAGTTTCCCAATGGTATCCTTGAATCTCTGCATCAAATCCCAAGCAGTTTCTCCTTCTCTTTGCTTGATCTCCCACATCTCTGACATGCCTTGTTGGTCCGTCTGAGGCAGTTTGAATTCCTTAATGAAATCCATCTTTACATCAGCCATCGCTGGATTCTGGTGGGCCTTCGACCATTTCATAAACCATCGTAGGGTGCTCTCCCTAAGAGTGGTCTGAAATTCTATCAAGTTTCCAACATTCGGTGTCTGTCGTGCCCTCCAGATGGCCTCACAGAGATACTAGTGTTGTTCGACATCGTCATTCCCTTTCGTAGATAATTTTGGGTACCACGTAAGTGATCCTGCCATGCTTACTTGATTGGGCGGTATTAAAACGAAGCCGTTGGATCCTGGTTGTGAGACAGGGCCACTAACAGTTTCGCTACTAACTTGTGCTCCAATTGGAGACTTACTGTGGTTCAATCTACTTAATTCATGTAACTTAACAAAAATTTCACCTATGGGCTTGTAGAGCACCAGGGGAAGGTCGATATTAGAGCTAATAGAACTGTGGGGACTGGGAATACCTTGAGTTATGGATGTATAACTTTCTTGGAAGAGGTTCTCCATTGCAACGTGTATCTCCACATCGGACACTTCCTTTGGGCACGCGTCTATACCTTCTTCGTCACGCATCTGTACCTTCTTCGTCAGACTTCCTTCCTTGCTCCACCTGGGCTAGACTCCTATACACCTACCGTACTTCTTTCATGACCCCTCCTATATCCTGGGGACTCACCTGACCTTCCCTTCCCTTCATATTCTGAAGCGCCTCTTCTTTACCCTTCCAACTACTTCCTTGTCTATTTAACTCCCTCATTACCCTCTCCCGCCACCTTTCTGCGATATGCACCCTCCGATGTGCTCGCCGCTCCCTGAGCTTGTTGGCAGTCTCGACATCCATACTCCTACTCCCCCTTCTCACGGTTCTAATAACATCTCTCCCTAAGTCCCTTCCCCCGGCACTGGGGTTTTACGCTTCCATCCCTGTTTTCTGGAATCCCATTAGTCCTTTGTCTACCATTAATGCCTTGATCCACAATGGAATCTCCTTCAGTATTTTTCCTCTTAACCTAGATCTGAAAGTAATTTCTACCTTTGAGAAAGACTAGTAGTACTCGGCTATAAAATCTACTATGTATCCTTCCAAAGTAGATTCCACCCAAAAATCTACAGCTCGGGTTAAATCAGTGTCTAACCGATGAAGCGTCACCAGATCCTCGTGGGCCCACTTGCGATTGATCTTGCGCGACTTCCCCTTGAAGGTCTTGGTTTAAAGCCTCTGCAACCAGTTGTAGAGTTCCTCTGGGAATTTTCCCCAAAAAATCTCGTAGGTATCGCTAGCAGAGTTAAAGAATAGGACCAATTCTTTAATCATCTTTTCCTTCTGTTGTCTCAACTCAGCTTGCTGGGTTATGAATTGATCTAGGTGGTTATCCCACCAGCTTCGTATTTCCTTTTTGAAGATTCGAGATACCATGATCTAGCTCCCCAATGTATTCTCGTGTCCCAGCAACGGAACCATTTGTTGGCGAGAAAACAGGTCTCGCAGAGAAGACCCAGGTTCAGGGCTGAGGGCCAACAAGGTTTTCCGCCATAGTCTGGATTCATGCTGGAATTTACACTCTGATCCGAAGGGAAAAGAGTCTCACCTGAGGCATGTCGTGACCCTAATGTGATTGGGAGTAGATCGGTATCATTCCCCCAACATCCAAACGGGTGAACCAACTAAACTAAGGAATTAAACAACCATGATAGAACATTCTGTAACATACATTCTTTAGGGAAATAGTTAAACCAATGATAAACAAAATTGTAAACACATCTAATAGAAACACTCATTCATACTCATCATCACATAGCATAACAACCATCTTGGATATATTAGTCATCAGCTATCAGAGGCAACATATTACAAGGCTCTGCTACAAAAGAGCATAGAATAGAACAAAATACAACACGTCCCGAGGGACAGAGAGAAACTACAATAACCCGGAAGAGAGGAAAGAAAACAAAGGCAACCCGTGTTGGCGCGACGCTGCAAGAAGGTTGTCCTTGATGGCAACCCACCGAATGAAGATGAAGACATGAGATTGTTGACGTGTGTTGTCCTTAATGGAAATCCACCTGATGAAGTTATTCGTGACCTGATGGACTTGGTAAATGATGTAAATCTGATATGAAGTGATGTTTGTTAGCAATATGATGCTGAGTGTTGTCCTTGAATGGCAAGATGATGGAAAATTACTTGATGAAGTTGTGCTTGATAGAACATGTCTTGATGAACTAAATCTGATGTATCTACAGTGAGTACAGAAGGCAATGAAGAAAGGAATTCAGCATGTGATATATCTATGATGAAAAGAGTATGTCTCTAGGCATACGCGGATTTGCCTAAGGGAATTCGCGTATGCATGCGGGAAACAACGTGCCAAGTCGCGTATGGGCAAAAGCGCTCTTAAAGTGCAAAACCAGGGGTAACCACCATGGTATCGACCCATTGTATTGGGTAATGATTCGTCTAAATGACCCCGTCCAGGAATACCATCGGAAGTAATGTGGTTTTGGCTCATGGTATTGAAAAAGGGTAAACCTATATAAGGAGAAGAAAGTCATTGTGCAAATCATGAGTGTGGGTGCAAGATGTCTGAGCTTGAATGAATACTTCTCTGTGAAGTATATCTGTATGGAAAGGGTAAAGGTTTGATGATAGATCTGAATCTATGATGCACTTATGAAGAAATGATGAAGCATGATCTTTAGATCTGAAATGTACTTGTATCTGCTAGATCTGTTTATGGAGTGATTAGATCTGAGATGAGGCGAGCATCTGTCTGGCGAAAGGGCAACCGGTGAATCGAATATCTCATCCGGGTGCATGTTGCCTTATACGCGGTTGAAGATCCACATGCTTAGTTCGCGAGAGGGAAGCTGCCAGATATCACAGTCATTGATGAGATAGCGTATAAGAATGAAATTGGATCCGTAGTCGTGCAGCGTGTATATATGGCCGATTTATGTGAACTAAGCGATATATGTCGCGACATCGCACATGTAGAAAGAAAGCGCAGATAAAATAATTATCAAGTCCTGTGGTAAGAAATGTCTCATCGTTCGTTGGTTTACCGATATCACGTGAGTTATATGTATCCGTTTGCTGGGTTGACTGGTTTAAAAGTACTGGAAAGGGATCTCACCAAAATATGGAATGAAATGTGGCCGTAAAGTGGCCATCTAAAGGAAGCTTTGGATCCAGTGTGAAAATTGATGAAACGTGGTCCATAGAGGTGCCGAGGGTTGTAGCCTTCAGTCAGGGGGTTGTAGCTCCCTTCCAGGTGAGGCTGGTAAACGAGATCAGGGGGTCGTAGCTCCCTTCCAGGAGAGGTTGTGCAAATGAGAGCAGGTCGAGGCTCTCTCCAGAGAGGCCGGTAAACTGGTCGGTGGGGTTGGAGCCCCCTTCCAGAGGTCGGGTAAACGAGCGAGTGGTGCCTCGTGTCGAGAGAGTCTCACCAACACATATGTTGTGTTATTTTATAATAAAATATTGAAGGCTGAGCAACTGCAGCGGTGGTTTTCTCCCGACTTGGGTTTCCACCTAAAATCCTGGTGTTCATGTGTGATGCTTATGTGTGATGGTTTATTCTGTTCTTACTGCACATGTTTATTTTTTAGAGAACATCTAATGAATGAATGATGGAATGATATAAGTGAAGAACTAATGGCCTAATTAGATCTCTGTGTATACGCGAGTTTTATGAAGGATATCCGTGTGTATACGCTAGTTGTCTTCAGCAAAGTAGCATATGGGTTTTAGAGCATGAAAAGTAAAAAGTTTCTTGCTTAGCCCTAAATACTCCATTTCACCCCCTCCGTGATTTTTCCCAACAACCTGATAGAGCTCTCTTGTGGCTCCCCGTTGCCTATTCCTATCTGTGCCAACCTCTTCCTCTGTTGGCTGGTTGCCTATTTATTCTCCTGCTCGTGCGACTGACAGATCTTCCCCTTTTCTTGCTCGATTGTCTTTCGTTTCTTTCCGTTCATCGGGAGTTCACTTCTTGTTTCCTTCCATGCCCTTCCACTGTCTATGCTTTCTCCCGCAACCATCACGACACCTGTCCTCTGCTCCTCCGCAACCTTGACACCTTCCTGCCTACTGAGGTTGCGTTCCGCCATGTGCTCGCTACCACTCAAAATATGCTGATTTCCAAAACAAGGGCCCAACACACAACAAGTAAAAGAAAGAAGCAGATCAATCCACAACACAAATATTTTTCCCAAGGAAAGCTTGCTACTCAAAACCCCTCTATCTTCGATTGTATATTCAACCACGGAATCATGAAACAATTACAATGCACTCTTCTCACAAGAGTTTGTTGCACTCTCACAAATGTCTCATACTAATTCGAACAAAATCGACCAACGCTTAGCCAATTTTCAGCCTCTACTAAGCCTGCTTTCCTTACACAATTCATGTGGAATGAAATCCTTATACTTTAGGAATTTCAACATTCCAAAACTTCACAATTCTCATGGGAAATCCTATGGGTGTATTACTGCATGCGGGCAGTTTTCTAATAATACAATTGATAGTTAAAATCCATTTAACCTCTGTCTCAATTGGGTTTTCATCAGAAATGACATGCATGCAGTTATTAATAGTAAATCATCAATTACTTGACAGATCACTGCATGTGAATTAAATCATATTTAATTCACTTGACCTCTCATTAGAGCAACAATCAGTTACAACTAGCTAAACTGATTTTAACTCAATTAATTGAGTTAACTGATTTCTCATGCATTAAACTAATGCACTAACTGTAACTTGGACTAAAAAACAAATAGAATCACCCTCCATGCCTCACCAACCACCCTCAACTCGAATTCCATGAGCTAACCAAGTTTATCACATTCATTTAAATATTACAAGTGATTATGAGATAAGATTACAAATTATTGTCCAATTTAATTAAGGGAAAATTAAATTAGACACACATTTCTTGTTGAGTTTTCAGCAGGGTTGTGGAATTGCCTCACACCCATGAGATGGGGAAGAGACAAGTATTTGTGCCTCAGTCGACCATGAGCTTTCTTACATTTGGCACCCATGTTGAAACATGTGAGATAGATGAGAAATATTTTTTCTATCAGTATAGTGAGTAAATTCAATTTGAGGCTAAGGTATCAGATCAGGTGGAGGTCAAATAAGTTGAAGAAATCATCACAGAGAAAGATAAAGAAATAGAAGAATTGAAAGAGGCCTTATCCATTTCCTAAACTCAAATTACTTTCCTTCAGCATGAAAACGTTCAATTGAAAGTTAATCAGCTCCTACAAGCAAGATCAAGTCAGATATGGAGAAAAACAGAGGTAAAGGCAAGAAGATTTTTGTTTTTGACCAAATTCAGGACATGGAGGCTGAAACACAATCAAGAAGACCAAGAATAAGAGGCCTCAAAAGGGCTCTGGAGTGAGAAATACAGTCAACTTGTCAATCTGAAGAGTTTACCTTTGATGAGCTTATTTCCATGGAGATCAATGAGGACAAAGATATTTGGTTATCAAGAGTTAATGATCATTTGAAGAAGCTATTGAAGAAGGTTAAAATGGATAACAATCTACAAAGACACATGAAAAACCATTATCGCACCAGGGACACCATTTCTCAAATAAGGCTAAAACAAATGAAGAAGAGGCTTAAAGAGGCGCAAATGAAGCTCAAGGAGAAGGATAGCTTGGATTTATTGGCTGAATATTTCTTAGCTATGTATCCTATCTCTTACAGGTGCCAAAGAACCAATTTTCATAACTTATGATCAATTTTGGTATATTATATGATTTTTTGCAAAATTCTGAAAATTTCTCATTGCATAAGGGTAACAGACATTTGTTACTTTTATTTTGGAGGCATCCAAATGGTGATTTATTTACATGTATTGTTGTATTTTGATGAGTAAATCACATATCAGGAATCCTCATGGCATGAAAAGCTATAATTTCGGAGAAAAATCTCAAATACGTCTCATTTTTCATGTTTCTGCCTCCTTTTTTGACCCTTTCTATGCTTTTGAGTGACCCTCAGATAATGGATTTTTGAAGGCCTTCCGGTGATCAATTTTGCAAAATTCAAAATGTTCTGGAAACTAGACACACAGGGGTAGTTGACCGTTCTTTCTAGGTGGATTTTGACTTCTAAAAGTGCCTCAAAGGTGCCTCCAAAGTTCCTTAAAAGTTTTGTTACGCTTCTGCAAATTGTTTTTAAAATCTTCTGTCAAAATTGTCACAAATTTGAGGAAATGTGGTCCTATGAGTTTTCATTAGAGTTATTGGGTTGGTTTTGGCTTCCTATTATGACGGAATATGTAATTAATGTAAGAGACAAACACTCCTATTTTATAGCTAAAATTCAGGGAATTGTTTTTAACCTCCCTACAAACTAGGAAATGACTCATCTTTTGCATTTATGATCCATTTTGGATGGGATTTAGACCTGATGAGTTGTTATAGTCTATATTTTCTATAAGTAGACACTCTTTAGTATTTTTTGGGGTTAGATAGTCTCATATTGTAGTGGAGCTCATGTAATCAATTTTTGGAATGAAATCAGAGACAAATTTGCGGGAATTGTGTTGAGATACTTGTGGTATGCTTTGGAGCATATGTGTTTCTCATGTATGTTTATCATTTTATGCTTAATACCATGCATTATTATTCATATATGTTTATCTTGTAATTTTGAGAGTAGAATTCATGTTTATGTATGCTCTGTTTTAGACAAGATTCACCATATCATGTTTATTTGCTTCTTCACCTCAGTGATCATTCAAACTCTCCTCCATTTTCATCATATACTCAATGAATAATTAATATGATTTCAAACTACCTATCTTGCCTCACATATTCTCTGCAGGTTTGCCTTGAAGTTTCAGACCTAAAAACCTTATATACAGTCCATTCACTGACTTTTCTATCCAACATTCAAAACGTCAAACAAATTCTATTTATTAAGCTTACATACCTAGCCTAAAAACATTAGATACTCAGCCATTCATTTGAATTCTTAAAGCGACAAAGAGAGAGCCCTCTCTGGTCTGGGTCGGTCTAGCTACCTGTTGGGGTTCCCATGTTTTGGCCAAATTGGCAAGACCAAAATATGAGACAACATCAGAACCACTTTTGGGCCCTAGGATCTAGCCCTCCTGGACCCAAAGAGGGATCTCTCCATTAAAACAAAGAATGATAAATATCTTTGAAGCTCAAAATGAGATGTTAGGCTAGGTATGAAGCACAAAGGGGGGTTTAAACTGATTTGGTTGGTTGGTTGCTGGGTTGGTCATGAGATCATAGACTGAGAAAGTGATGGGAGAAAGGAACAAAATAGCAGGATGTTTTAGCAAAGGGGATAGGTCAAGAAAGTGCCATCCATTGGGATATGGAGTCATGAAAGGAGAATTACTTGCAACAACTAGCCAAGGCTTCCAAAGGGCAAGTCATCTAATACTAAAGGATCTTTAGATTAGATGGTGGGGTGGAACATTAAGGACTGAAAGTGAAAGAAGGAAAGCAACCTAATTTCTGTCCATAGATCAGGTCAGAGGTCATTTAACTCCAGGCCTGCTTGGACATACTCAAAGGCAGCTCTCAAAGGAGGGATGAAGGGGCAGCTTATAGATCGGACCAGAGGTCATTTAACTCCAGGTCATCTTTAGCATGCTCCAAGGAAAACAGAGATAAGTTTAACAAAGAGATCTTAGAAAGGCTAGTTGGTCGCACAAGGATCCTAGTGGACAGGGCTAACTCTAATCCCCAGTGTTCCCAAATATTCCAGCTTAAACCCAACCGGGACATCTAAAGACAGATTCATCTAATCCATACATCAGCTAGCAGGAAATGACATCCACTACACTGGTTAAATTAACTGAAACCAACCCTTAGATAACACATAAGCAGAAAACATCTAAGGCAAGGAGAGCAGAAGCATAGGGTGCCTAACAAGGGAAAATCCTATGCCAAATTTCTGATGCAAGCTAGTAGAACAATGAACAACATGAAATGTAATAAACAAAGTAAGAAAAACATCACCAACAGTAATAGACCAGTATCTTGTGAAATTTGCTTGATTAATGATGCAAAACCAGTCACATACTCTGAGCTCAATGGCTGATAACAATCCAAACCTTCTCCTCCCAGCCTACTACATACACTGCTCTGCTACTCCCTCTCACGACCGTTCTAACAGTCAGAATGAATCCTTCTAACAGCACCGGCAGCAGCCGAACAACAACGACCCAACAACAACCCTTCACAATATGTTCTTTTGGATTCTTATAGGAGAAAGGAAAGACAATGGTAGTTGTAAACTTAAATGCAGCATTAACAATCTGAAGCAGTAGGAGAGTCGAGGCCCCATCTAGTTTTAATCCTGAGCATTTATCTTTGGTACTCATCGCAGTGTTCTGGTGAATTGCACAAAAAGGTAGAATAATGATGTTAAGGTCTGCCATACCGTGTAACAAATTCTTCTGATGGTGCAGGACGGCTGATAGGGTGGAAATCTTCATTTGGACATAAAGTAGACTGAAACAGTAATGTGTACTGTGTCCTTTCATGGAAGAATGTTCTGCTGATACGGAAACCCTGATAGTATTATATTTCAGTGCATTAGACCATCTGAAAGATCCACTGGGTCTTTGATTTTGATACCTTGCCTTTAAACCCTTGAGCGTAAGGCTTAAAACCTTCGTTTGCGTGCCTTAAGCTCTCTACTGCTCCTTTTGTACCTCTGACTATGAAACTTGTATGTTAATGGTTCCGGAACAGTTTTACAGGGTCAAACCCTGTTCTTTAAATGCAAATCTCGTTGTGGTACCTCTCCAGGCCTTTTTCATGATCTCTGCCTCTGCATATGATCTTCCCGTGTATTTTCTGTCGCTGTGACAGAGTTTGCAAACCATGGTGGCTTTCACCACCTCAAAACCCTGCAAAACACGAAAACCTGTTACGAAATCCATATATGGGGGTAGCGGATGAGACGGGGATGACGAGAACGGCCATGCAGACTGGTGGGATGACGGAACAGTGCAGAAACATGGTGGAAAACGCGATTTGACCGCAGGATGTGATCTGGTGGACGTGGGGGGGGGGGGGGGCAATAGATTTTAACGTAAAATAATAAACATTTTGACCTTGGAGAGTATATATAACGGGGGCGAGGTGAATGTATGAAGGAGACACGTGGTAGAATGACGTGGAGGACCGGGTGATGGCAGAATAGTCAACAGCGGGGCAATTGAATGTGAACCGTCCGATCTCGGGAGGAAATTGACGGTTGAAAATGCATCGGAGGGTGACGGATGGCGGGCCATACCCTGAGTTATCACATGTGCATCTGAGTTAACTACTGCGCATCTTCGGCGAGAGATAGCCGTTGGATGGCCCGCCCCAGATCAGACGGTCCACGGAAATATCGCTGGGCATCCACGTCCGAACAATAATGCATGATGGACGACGTTTAACGCGTGAGGACGACGGTTTTGAAAAAGGTACAGGGGATGTGTGTCACGCGATGTATGGAATCGCTGTCCGATTGGTAAATATCACCTACTTCCCAAAGGCGGTGCGATAGAAACAGGCTGGTTTATGAACAGTGCGTGGGGTCCACAGGGGCGGGTAAAGTCCGAACCGTCGGATCTGCGTATAAATGGATGACGATGGCACGATCAGGAGTTTGGACGGAGGAAACACGGGTGTTGTGGAGTTAACGATCGCCGTCCGATCTACAAAGATCAACGGTTGAAACTGCGCCTGATGATCATATGAGATAGGTGCTCTTTGGGCTGGCGGGTGGTTCTAGTGGCCGGTTACGTGGAGGAAAAGGTGCGGGGGCTAGTTGAAAGGGGCTAAGGCCTATTATAAAGTTAAAAGTGGGTTTTTAACCCTTTTTAATGCAATTCGAGGCCAAACAAAGGTAACGATAGAAAGAATGAGGGTTTATAAAACTAAACCAAGGGTGTATGCGTGGTTCAAGAGGGGCATAGGAATGATTTAGAAGGCTTAGGGGGGAATATGGGGAGTAAGAAAGGGGTACTTTGACAAAGGGAAAAAGGGATGAAAAGGGATATTTTGCAGGGGTACAAGGGGTAAATGAAGGCTTTTAGGAACACAATTTGTCACAATCAGAGAGGCTTTATAATGGTATTTCAGCAGAGGGGATTACATCACAGGGAAAAGGCACAGAAGACTTCAAGGATGATGTGTCTCCAGGGGAGATGCATTCATTGAAGTCTCAGAAACATTTTAGCCCCCTACTTTGCTTGTCAAAAATTTATAGGGGGGCTAACAGTGGCTCCACATGGGGATGTCTTCTTCTTGAAGGATTCAAGAATTCAGAGGATAAATCTTTGGTGTAGGCCAGATGCTTGCTGGTTGAGGCACCTTTATTCTTTGATTTTCAACTGCCACAAACACGATAAATCAGCAGAAAAATTCCCAAACAATCTACCTACCCTTTCTACAATCCTATCATTTTTTTTCTTAGGGTGCATTTGAGCTAACAGACCCTTTACATCATTTATTTTTTACAAACAGGGAAATAAACCTATTCTACTTCTACCCTTATTACTCCATGAGACCAAATTAGACTGTTGGCCTCATAGCTTCTCTACCTAATCTAATATCTGCTAGGATTAAACTCTCTAGCAGATTACTTCTCTATATTCTAAGATAGAAATTGAAAAACAGTCAAGCTAGGATTAGACTGTCTGGCTTGCTGGACTTTGCAGAAATTAAAAACAACTAACTATATGCTCACAGACTAAGCTTTATTGAGCTTTCCTACCTACCCTACCCTAACTCAAATATTTACAAATCTAGCTTACAAACATTGTCTTCCAATGTAACCAGTCCATCAAGTGATTCCATGGCTGGCCCTTTCTTCTCAACTCCTTGAGCAGGTTAGATAGGCAGGGCAGCTCCCACTCTTTTTGTTCAATAACAACAGCTTTGAAAAAATTTCTTTCTATTTGCAACATGCTGCTCAAAAAGACCTTTGATCCTTCTTCAAATGTTTGCAGGAAATGTGCATAAGGATCATGATATGATACCTGGTTATGAATATTTGGCAGGCAGGCTTCAACCAGGATTTCTTCTTCTACCACTGGGTCGAGAACATGACTTTCTGGAGGAAGAGGATCTTCTTCATCTTCTGAACTGGAGGACTCATCATATATGGTAGTGCTGTCCTCTTGGAGCTCTGGGATGTTCTGGTCAGGTGGGCTGAGCTCTGTGAGAAGGACTATGTATTCTTGAGTAGGGGATTGTTCCATTGCTTCCTCTTTTTTAGAAGAAGGCTCATTGCTTTTAGCTTGCTCAAGAATCTCTTCTTTGATTTCCTCCTCCTCTTCTGAAAGGAAAGGGTGCTGGTTTCCAATCTCACTGATGATCTGTAGTAGAGCAGAATGGAGATTCAAAGAATCTTCATCTTCTATTATACTATCATAGCTCTCCCCATCAATATCATAGATAGGCTGATTGGTTTCATTACTTCTCTGAAATTGCTAGCTCTGATCTTCCTCCCATGAATCTAAGGATGATGGTCCTGCAAGGTCAGCTTCCCTTTGAAAAAACTCATCATCAAACAGATCATAAATAGGAAAATCATAACTGTAAGTAATGTCACCCACCACACCTTCTGGATTTCCAGCAGGTCTTTCTTCATCCTGATCCACAGAGGAGTCTTCTAGATCTGTATCATCAAACTCACTGGGCAAGAGTGTGTGTTCTATAAAATATTTCTGAGGTGGACTGTTGATTTAATATCTGATCAATCTCTTCTTCTGTCAAAAGAGGGGTTTCTCTCTCATCATGGACGGAAGAGCAGCAGTCCTCTTTCTCTTGTGTTAGCTGACTGGGAGGTGGGATGTTCTCTTGAGCCTCTTCTTCCACATCAGATTCTGCCTCCTCTATGTGGTCCCTTGCTTCCTCAAGGCAGTGTTCCCTATTCTCTTTCGCTATTAGGTCCTGATATTCTCTGTTCAGCGTGACACAAGACATAAGTGAGCAATCAGGTAGTTCCTGCTCGCTTTCCTCTTCGTCTTCCGTAGACTCCTGAGCATCATACATGTCATGATCATCTTCTCAGTCTTGAGTTTGTTCCTGTTCTGAACGAGGCATGGGCTGTTCTAAATAATCATCATTTACATTCATATTAGCCATATACATCTCCAGCACTTTACCAAACGTTTCTGTTATTTCATTGAGTTTTTCATACAAAGCGTCATACTTTGTATCTCTGTCCATGTTTGGATTCATTCTTATGCAAAGAAGGCTACTGCTTCTTCTCAACCAGTTCAGAGTCTTCTACCAGTGGAGTCATTTGTTCTTTTGGGAGTTATGGAGTGTGGAGTCGCCAGGTGGATGTATATGAATGCTTGAAGCAAAGATCCCGTCTCGTTGAGTCTCAAAATTGTTTTCCATATTCATACATATTTCCATTATGTCATAACCATTCAGCTCTTATTTCATAGCCATCTGACCTAAAACCCTACATCAAGTAACCATTTTCATAAATATATGGGTTAGGATCCTTGTCTTCCAAAGTTATTTATTTTATGTATTTAAAGTGAATTTATGATTAGAAACTAGAAAATTAACATAGTTCCATATATCTATATATGTGTTATGAGTTTTGTGACATGTGTAGGTCAAAATGAAGCTTCTAAAAGACCTTTATGTGGCCTCCCATAACCAAATTCGAATTTGAGTGAAGAAGATCATGGGATCATGAGGACATGTGTCTCATTTCCTTTTTGTATTGAAACTCTAAGAAGATATGTGTCTCATTTCTTATTTGTGTTGAAACTCTAAAAATACATGTGTCTTATCATTTCCTATTTTGATTGTAACTCTAGAGATGGAGGGAGAAGATCATGGGATCATGAGGACATGTGTCTCATTTCCTTTTTGTGTTAAAACTCTAAAAAGACATGTGTCTTATCATTTCCTATTTTGATTGTAACTCTAGAGATGGAGGGAGAGATTCATGGACTCCCATTAATGAGATAACTTCTCATATTTTGTATAAATAGGAGAAGTTTTCTCCTATCATGGGTAGTAGTGAAAAATAGGAGAAGGAGAGAAAGGAATAGAGAGTGTTTTGTAACAAAAGCTTAAGATGTAATGGGATGTATATTTGTGAGTTTATCAATAAAGAAGTTTAGTTATTTGATGTTGTTTTGATCACATTTTCAAGGAGTTAAGGATTACACCAAATTGGTAGCAGAGGGCCCTTGCTATTCGAGGAGGTTTTACATGTTTTCTAGATAAGTCATTTTCAATTCTGTTTTGTCATATTTCCTTACTTAGATTGCTTTATGAAATCATAGCTTTTAGCATTATGTTTCATGTCATTTTCTTAGATAAAGGATCCTCATGATATTGCAGTTTGTCTCTTTCTCAAGCTCTTCCAATACATCTCTATTAAATGAATGAGATTCAATTGTGATATTTTGAGTTATTAGCATTTCATTTTCTGTTATATAGTTAAAAAGAAGATCCTCATTATACTGCAGTTAGTCTCTTTGAAAAGCTTTTCCAATAAATCTCTAATTCATGAATGAGACTAAGTTGTAATATTATGAGTTATTGATTGTTTTGCTTCATAGAAGATCCTTATTACATTATGATTAATCTCTTTCAAAAAGCTCTTCCAATAAACCTCTAACTCATGAATGAGATTTAGTTGTAACGTTATAAGTTGTTTCAACATTTCATAGGAGATCCTTACTACATTATAGTAATATTTTTCTCAAGCTCTTCCAATAAACCTCTATCAAATGAATGAGATTTCACTGTAATGTTCTAAGTTACTATTTGTTTCAGCATTTCCTTTTATGTTTTAGGAGATCCTCATTGCATTAGAATTAATCTTTTTCACAAGCTCTTCCAACAAATCTCTAACTAAATGAATCAGATTAAGTTGTAGTGTTTTGAGTTACTTGTCATTTCATGAATGTTCATTTAGAAGCTGTAATATCCATGGATTAGGACTCTCTGTTTTCATCATTTCCTAGTTAGGAATAGAACTTGCAAATAAAACTCTGCTTTAATTCATTTGACAACATTTCATTTTCCTTCCTTTTAATTAGATTTAATCTCATCTTTCTAGTTTAGAGTAGAACACTAAGAATCAAAACATAAAACCCCCAAAACAATAATAAAACATCAAAACAACGAAGTAAGAAATAGGTTTCTTAGGCACATATAGTGCGTCACACTTCATCTGCTTACTAGCCTTGGTCGATAATTTATGTTAGCAATTTAGGATGCTAAATTGACTAGACACTATCCTCGGGACACCTGAGATGCCAATCTAAAGGTTACTTACTCATTCCCTGGAGTCACCATTATGTTGGGGTTCCCATGTTTTGGTGTTTTGGCCACTGGCAATACCAAAAGATGAGACAACATCGAACCACTTTGGGGCCCTAGGATCTAGCCCTCCTGGACCCGAAGAGGGATCTCTCCAATAAAACAAAGAATGATATATCTTTGAAGCTCAAATGAGATGTTAGGCTAGTTATGAAGCATGAAGGGGGGTTTCAAATAATTTGGTTGGTTGGTTGCTGGGTTGGTCATGAGATCATGGACTGAGAAAGTAATGGGAGGAAAGGAACAGAGCAGCAGGATGTTTCAGCAGAGAGGATAGGTTAAGAAAGTGCCATCCATTGGGCTATGGAGTCATGAAAGGAGAATTACATGCAACAACTAGCCAAGGCTTCCAAAGGCAAGCTACTCGCAAATACCAAAGGATCCTTAGATTAGATGGTGTGGAACATTAAGGGAAGAAGGTGGAATAAGGAAAGCAACCCAATTTCTGTCTATAGATTAGGCCAGAGGTCATTTAACTCCAGGCCTGCGTGGACATACTAATAGGCAACTCTCAAAAAGGGACAAAGGTGCAGCTTATAGATCAGGCCAGAGGTCATTTAACTCCAAGTCATCTTCAACACGCTCCAAGGGAAAAACACAGATAAGTTTTAACGAAGAGATCTTAGAAAGGTCAGTTGGTCGCACAAGGATCCTAGTGGACAGGGCTAGCTCTAATCCCCAGTGTTCCCAAATCTTCCAGCTTAAACCAAACAAGAACAACTAAAGACAGATTCCATTTAACTCATACATCAGCTAGCAGCATAAGGAACTACTACACTGGTTAAATCATCTGAAATAAATCCTTAGATAACACATTTAGCAGAAAACGTTGAAGGCAAAGAGAGCAGAAACACAGGGCACCTAACAAGGGTGAATCCTATGCCAATATTCTGATGCAAGCCAGTAGAACATGAAACAACATGTAAATGTAATAAACGAAGTTAGAATACATCACCAATAGTAATAGACCAGGACCCTCTGAAAAGTGCTTTGATTAATTGATGCAAAACCAGTCACATACACTGAGCTCAATAGCTGTTACAATCCAAACTTCTCCTCCCAGCCTACTACATAACAACTACTCTACCATTCCCTCCCAAGACTGTTCTAACAGTCAAACATGAATCCCTCTAACTACAACAGCAGCAACTGGGCAACAACCTCCCAACAACAACCCTTCACAATATGTTCTTTTGGATTCTTATAGGAGAAAGGAAAGATAGTGGTAGTTGTAAACTTAAATGCAACATTAACAATCTGAAGCAGTAGGAGAGCCGAGGCCCCATCTGGTTTTAATCCTGAGAATTTATCTTTGGTACCGGTCGCAGTGTTCTGGTGAATTGCACAAAAAGGCAGAATAATGATGTCAAGGTCTGCCATACCATGTAACAAATGCTTCTGATGGTATTCTGGACTGTTTTCAAGGCGACAAATCCTTAGGGACAAGATGTGTAATAAAATCAGAATGGGCGCCATGTCCTTTATGGAGGAAACCTTTTGCTGGTGTGCAAACCCTGATATACATAAATCCCTGCGTGTCGTACCTTCGGAGCGTTCTCTGGGTCTTCAATCTAGTGCTTTTCCTTTAAACCCTTGATCGTAAGGCTTAAAACCTTCGTTTGCGTGCCTTAAGCTCTCTGCTGCTCCATTTGTACCTATGACTGTGAAACCTATATGTTAATGGTGCTGGAATAGTTTTATAGAGCCAAACCCTATTCTTTAAATGCAAATCCTATCGTGGTACCTCTCCAGGACTTTTTCATGATATTTTCCTCTGCATATGATCTTCCCGTGTATTTTTTGTCACTGTGACAGAGTTTGCAAACCATGGGAGCTTTCACCACCTCAAAACCCTGCAAAAAATGAAAACTTGTTACGAAATCCATAAATGGGGGTAGCGGATGAGACGGGGATGATGAGGATGGCCATGCAGACTGGTGGGATGATGGAACAGTGCAGAAACATGGTGGAAAACGCGATTTGACAGCGGGACGTGATCTGGTGGACGTGGGGGGGCGCAACAGGTTTTAACGTAAAATAATAAACATTTTGACCTTGGAGAGTATATATAAGGGGCGAGGCAAATGTACGATGGAGACACGTGGTAGAATTACGTGGAGACCGAGCGATGGAGGAATAGTTAACAATGGAAATTGGAATGTGAACTGCCTGATCCTGGAGTGAAATCGACTTCGCTGAAAATGCATCGAGGGCGACTGGATAACACTGTGACATACCCTGAGTTATCGCGTGTGCATCTGAGTTAACTACCACGCATCTTCGACGAGCGATAGCCGTTGGATGGCCCGCCCCAGATCAGACCGTCCACGGCAATATCGTTGGGCATCCACGTCTGAACAATAATGCGCGATGGACGGCGTTTAACGCACGAGGACGGCGGTTTTGAAAAAGGTACAGGGGACGCGTGTCACGCGATGTATGGAATCGCTGGCCGATCGGTAAATACAGCCTACTACCCAAAGGCAGTGCGATAGAAACAGGCTAGTTTATGAACAGTGCACGGGGTCCATAGGGGCGGGTAAAGTCCGAACCGTTAGATCTGCGTGTAAATGGACGGCGATGGCGCGATCGGGGGTTTGGACGGAGGAAACATGGGCACTGTGGAGTTAACGATCATCGTCTGATCTACAAAGATCAACGGTTGAAACCGCGCCCGATGATCATATGAGATAGGCACTCTTTGGGCTGGTGGGTAGTTCTAGTGGCCGGTTACGTATAGGAAAAGGTGCGGGGGCTAGTTGAAAGGGGCTAAGGCCTATTATAAATTTAAAAGTGGGTTTTTAACCATTTGTAATGCAATTCGAGGCCAAACAAAGGTAACAATAGAAAGAATGAGGGTTTATAAAACTAAACCAAGGGTGTATGCGTGGTTCAAGAGGGGCATAGGAATGATTTAGAAGGCTTAGGGGGGAATTTGGGGAGTAAGAAAGGGGGACTTTGACAAAGGGAAAAAGGGATGAAAAGAGATATTTTGCAATGGTACAAGGGGTAAATGAAGGCTTTTAGGAACACAATTTGTCACAATCAGAGAGGCTTTATAATGGGATTTCAGCAGAGGGGATTACATCACAGGGAAAAGGCACAGAAGACTTCAAGGATGATGTGTCTCCAGGGGAGATGCATTCATTGAAGTCTCAGAAACATTTTTTCCCCCTACTTTGCTTGTCAAAAATTTATAGGGGGGCTAACACTACCTGACCTAAAGTTTGTTCTATGGTTACCTTTCTCCAATCCTACTGTCAACCTTGGGAAGTTGGGGAGAGTGATAACAGGGAGAAACAAAATTTGTTTCCATATATGTTTAAAACAAGGTGCCTCATAAAGCATTAGACAAAAAAACACCCAAAGAAGTGCTCACAGGTGTCAATCTTGATATGATTAATCTCCATATCTTTGGCTACCCCGTGCACGTTCATGTGTCAAAGGAGAAAAGAAACAAGATGGAAGCCACTAGAAGAAAATTTACGATCTATTCTTGATAGGTCATGAGCCCCTAATTATTGAGTGCAAGAGGGAGATAGCCTCTGAATTCAAGATGAAGGAACTTGGACTCATGCACTACTTTCTAGGCCTTGAGGCGTGGAAAAGGCCCGATGATATTTTCCTTTCACAAGGGAAATATATCTTGAAGTTATTGGGGATATTTGTAATGACAGAATGCAAGTCACTACCCACACCTATGGAAATGAACTTCAAGCAGTTATGTGGAGAAGTTGTAGGACCTGATTTGGTGAATCCATACGAGTATTGACAATTAATTGGGGATCTGATGTTCCTAGTGAGCACTCGTCTAGAAATATGCTATGTAGTGAACATGTTGATTCAATTCATGACCGAGCATCTCTGTATAAATTGGACCATTTCCAAACAAATTTTGAGACATTTGGATGGGATGATCACACTTGGTCTAAGATACTATGTCAGAGATGTTCGACTTCATGGA
The DNA here is from genome assembly GCA_034641835.2 of Pinus albicaulis. Lineage (NCBI taxonomy): Eukaryota > Viridiplantae > Streptophyta > Pinopsida > Pinales > Pinaceae > Pinus > Pinus albicaulis. The sequence continues at coordinate 349,225,110 of CM076570.1, read as the reverse complement.
TACACTGACGTTGACTGGGCATGAAATGTTATCAATAGAAAGGGTATGTGTGGATGTTGTTTTAGTATTAAATATGCCATGATATATTCGATGAGCAGGAAGCAAAAGTCTATAGCATTGAGTACCTCTGAGGTAGAGTATATTGCTGCTAGCATGGCTAGTTGCAAAGTAGTTTGGTTGAGGAAGCTCTTTGGAGAGCTATTTGAGTAGTTCCTAGACACTACATTGATATATTGTGACAAAAAGAGTGGGATCCATATGGAAAAGGATCCCGTCTTTCATGACAAGTCCAAGCACATATAGATCTAATATCACTTCATTCGAGACATGGTGTAGAGAGGAGTTGTTCGACTCCATCGCATATCGACAGATGAATAGATTGTAGATATACTCATCAAGGCTTTTATAAAAGGGAAGTTCTTGGTATTCAGAGAGAAGCTTGGACTGATGAATGTGACCTCTCCTGATAAGGGGAATCACTGATAAAGGACACTAAGCCAAATCTCCCCCCCTGTCTGAGCTCCTAGGGTAAGGAATTGAGATAGAGGGCTCCTGGGGTTGAGGTAACTCTGGACAATATGGTATCACCCCTATCTGTTACCCATAGGGTTGGAGTAGTATCTCACCCTATCTTGGTATTTGCAGAGTATACCCCATTTTGAATCATACCCACAAGTTGGGCTTGTTGGGATTATCCGTCTTCCTTTGGCCAACGGTTGAGGAGGCTTGGAAGTGTGTGATCCTTACCTCTTGGTAAGTCGGGTATATAGTCCAAGCTAGATTATGATGCACGAGTTCTACCACCTGACTCTTATGAGTCATTTTTTGTAATCTCGGTAGGAAATAGGATGGGTTGATTAGTATCTCCCCTACATTACCTATTGCTCGATATGGGGTCGTAGTAGTAGCTCCCCCATGAGATTCTAGTTATCAGCCCGCTCAAAGATATTTTCAGGTAGTAGCCCGCTCATTGAGATTATGGGTAGTAGACCAATGGATAGGGGGTGGTATATTTTTCTCCCCAATGATTCTGCTTCTTTATATTCGAAAATGTTTCAGTAGATAGAGTTGAGAAGAGATGGTACATGATATGGCAACATGACATATATGTGAAATTCTCCCTAGTTGAGAGGGAGTGTTAAAATTATAAAAATATAGCTAAATTACACTTTGGATAGATTCTTTGATGGAAATTATGATTTCATTAAATTCCTCTTTCTAAGAGGACCAAAATCAACCTAAATATCACCCCGTTTGGACAAGCAGAAGTTATTTTTTGAATTTATGTACTCACATATGCACATTCGGTCTGGTCAGCCTCGACATCAAATGGACATTGTTGGACACCCCTGGAATACTATAAATAAAAATGATCTATAGATCATTGGAAATCACATCATCCAAGCATATTCTTCTCTTATCTATGATTTGGTTCACACATGATCAATGGAGGAAAGCTCGCACAGGGGTTGGAAGTTTCAAGTCTGAAGCTCGCATGAGTTAGGGTTTCTGATTCTCGGTCGCATGCATGAAATTGGCTATTTATACCAAATTCGCATGCATGTCAAGGAAAAGGGAGTGACGGGGAGCTAAATTTTCACACATGTCTACCTGAAGTGAGCGACTGGGGGTTTGACTAAAGTTGACATTCAAACAAATTTTTCTGTAGTTGACTGAAGTCTGAATGAAGCTGTCTCTAATATATTTTGACACTTGAAACTGGATTTTGAATGTTATTGGGTTGTATTGTTGATGATATTGTATTGGGCTCATTGTACTTTCTGCTAAACATTTTATGACAATATAATATAACAAGAATTTGAAAGGGTTTTCCCCATAGTGGGATTTATCGTGGTCTTTACCAAATATGTTGTCTCTTGTTGATGTGTTGATTGTCTCCTTTGTCACTACATTTATTTTTCTATCTTCAATTACTCTTGATGAATGGAAACAATAATTTTAATTGAAAAGATTTCTAATTGAAGTATTTAATTGGGCTAAAGTAATTGATATAGGATAGAACAGTCTAAAAATTTAACAGGAAGTCCCTGATTTGGTTGGCTTATGAATTCATTAATAAGAGCTCCTTCTCCTTGGTATTTCATGTGTAAATGTACTTGTTCCATGGTTATGATTAGTTTTATGACAAACTTGTTGTATGGCTCTTATCATGTTTTGATTAGAAGATGAATGAACAATCAATATATTACCTAATATATGATAATGTATCTATTGTGATAAGGAATCAATGCTTCTTTACAAATATCATGTAAGTATGATATCTCTATGCTCGTACATGTTGTTTGCTATGACCTGTAGATTACTTATTTGTGACATGTTCGACGAAATTCCTATCATGGCTAATAGGGTTCTGGTCAAGTAATTGATAAAATGTTTATATTAGTATATTGATTTCATGGTTATGTATCGTTTCTAAAAGTTTCATGAAGTTATGCGCAGTGGCCTAAGACCTAGCCCATAAAAAGTGGCTCATAATCTAGGGTCGATGTCTCAGAACTGCCTAAAAGAGGCCACAGATGCTAACATGCCTTGTTGTGGGAGTGACTGGAAGGCCTTAGTCGTATGCATGGATTTTCATGGGAGAAGATGAGGGTCCAGATCAGTAAAATGACAATTTGTCTCATGGGTTAAGCACCTGGAAGGGTTGGTTTCCTCTTGAAGTGTTTGTAGCTCTTAAGGAAGGTCATATTGGTTTTGTTTTGTTGGTTCCATAGCCTTAATCGTACATGGGGAGTTGAATCACATCATAGTAGCCTCCTATCATATGTTTACCCTAATGGACCAGTTAGTTTGGGTAAATGTTGGAGGAGGGTGTTACAAGGTGGTATCAGAGCATGGTTCAACTGTTGGACTAGATGGGCGGTGTGTTGGTCATCCATACATATTGGTTTCATATGTGTTCATTATGCTTGGGGTATATGTAATTTTTGTCTATGCATGGTGGTGGTCATGGTTGCAGTTGTGTCGCCATGTGAAATTTGATGGTGTTGTCATTGGATGCGGTCTTCATGAGTGTATGTTGGTTATGCATTGGTTATTAATGTTAGTGTTTATATGTTGTTATTCATACATTGGCATGCTAATATTTTTCGTGCATGAGGTCATGGTAAGTGGTCGGTATGGTCATGCATTGATAACTAGATAATGGTTGAAATGATGTTTATATAATTCTATGATTATGTTTATACATGTATTGTGCTAATCTGGTTGATCTTGCAGACGAGATATCCTCCCCTAAACTATACTTAGGTATGTTTATTATGTTATGTTTTGGTTTTAGCTGACATGGTATAATTGCAGGAAAGATATAAAAAATGAATAGAAATATTGTAGATTGCAACTCACGAGATTCTCCCTATGGTTCAGATGAGTAGCATGGTGGTGGGAATTCTTCTGACTTAGTAGACACATTGAGAATTTTGAAGGCAGAAATAAGAAGTTGCAAAATAGATAATGACATAATCATTCAAACATAGGAGAAATAAGCATAATTTAATGTAGTAATCCTTTAGAGTTTTCTAGAATTGTAGAGACAAGGATCACTTTGGATTAGCCATGGGAAGGAGGATATAACTAATGGGGCATATGGAAGTAGATCTCATGGTGGGCACATGTCGGATAGGGATGCCATAATCAGAGATGGAAAACTCTTGGATACCCAAATAGGAGAGGTGATGGACACAAGTTATATTTTATTTCTAGGTCTGACGGGAACTATGATTGTCATTTTTATCATCCTTACAGGAGGAGTGATAGGGGATATTTTTTAGATGAGTTCAAGAAAGAGAAGCCCGGGGATTTGAATAAGTCGGAGGATGCAGAGGCATGGTTACTCGAGATGAAGAAGTTTTTTTAGCTGCATGATTATACAAAGAACATGAAGGCTAGAATAGCTATCTTCAGCCTCAAAAGGGAAAGCAAACATTTGATGGGAAGATGTGAAGCGAGTTATAGACATCAAGATAGAAGACTTGAGTTGGCATGAATTCAAGAGACTTTTTAGGAAGAAATATTTGTCAGAGAGGTAGTATGAAAACACATTTAAGGAACTCTATGAGCTAAGGATTGATGACAAATGAGGAGTATATGACCAAGTTCATGGATTTAATGAGGTATGTGCCATATCTTAAGGATGAAAAAAATAAAGTTTAGATATTTCTCAATGGATTTACATTATCATTTAGAGAATGGATTGAGTATGATTAGCCTCAGTCACTTGAGGAAGTCATTGTGAAATTGAAGCATTGTTATGATAAATCAAAACGTAACATAGAGTATCAACAGGGTTGGAAAGGGAAAGACAAATCTAAAGGTAAATGGCAGACGAAAAGAACAAGACCTCAGAATGCATAAGAGAAAGAAAATGTTGCATCTTATAAAAATTTCAATGTAGTTATATAGGGACATGGGTCACAACTTGGAGGGAAGTATAATAGAGGTGATGGTAAGGAACAATTGCAATTTTGGACATGTGGTAAGGAACATCTTAAGAGGGATTGTTTTAAGAATCAGGTTGTTGGCCTCAGATTCACAGTGCACAGGAAGCATAGACAGTTGGGGATGTTCGGGAATAGCATTCCACGGATCTATGCAGCTTTGGATAACATGAAGGCATATCACCATGCATCTATTATCAATATGGACAGTAATATTTATCATCAAGTTGTTTCTATTTTGATTGAGAATGGATCTAATTACAGTTATGTTAACCCTGACATGGTGGATAAGTGTGGTTTGAATAAAGAAGTGAATGCAAAATCATGGTTAGTGCAGTTGGCTACATGTACGAATAAAAGAGTTCATCATTAGGTAAGATCTTGTGCATTTCAGTTGAATGGTATGCCTACATCAACGCATTTGAGTGTACTTTCGTTGGGATCATATAGTATCCTTTTTGGCATGGATTGGTTATCTCTTCACAGGACTAAGGTGGAATGATATGAAAAATCTGTTGAGTTTTTGGATGACAATGGAGAACATAGGTTCTTTCAAGGGAAGAAGAAGGCAACATCAATTAGAATGGTGACCAGTATGCAGGCAAAGCACAATCACATAAAAGGGTGTGTGTTATTTGCAGTACATATTTCTAGTAAAGGTAAGGATGTTGAGGATGTAAAGGTATTGAGCAAGTACCCAGTTATATAATAGTTTTAGGATGCATTCCCCATAGATATTTCAGATTTTCCATGACTAGAATCTAAATTGGGGGAAAAAAATTGCTAAAAATTAAAAGCGCTCAGAATTTTTCAGAACCAAAATGATCATATAGGTCTTGTCTCCATTATTTCGGTGCACATCATTTCATCGAAAACCGACTCCATATGAGAAATTTAAAGCCTGTTGTCCACTTTTCCAAGCAGGAAATTTTCTTTTAAAAAGCCAAATAGGGTCAAAGGGGTTAAATTTTTGGTCAAATTGGATTTTATTTGGCCAATGGTGTGCTGACACTTGTGGAATTGTGGTTGGCCCAAATTTCTAGGCTACATCGTAGTTTTTGGTTAGTTTTAAAATAACCAATGAGGTCATGACATGTGGCAAGCCCGAACGCCACCATGTGCCCCCTCCAAAGGCCGACATATGGTTAAGGTTGGTGAAATGTAATATTATGTTATGGTGCACAATTTTTATATGGTGGACTAGCAGAGGTCGTGGTCGACCCCGTGACCTCCCCCACAAAAGCCCAACATGTTACCATTTCTGCTATCATTTGGTGTGTACATATATATTCCAACCGCATACTTTTGAACTTAAGAAAATATTGTGGCAAAGGAAATGGGAGCTAGCCCCAATGCACAAAACCTTTGGCTCGTGACCACCAGTGTGAGCCCATACAACAGAATTTTAAAAACTTTAAACATGGTTTAATTAACCCCTAACCACTGCATTATGCGTTTATCCTTTTTTATTTTGGGTTTAACCAAATGCGCTTGATTAGCGCCTAACTCACAGTTAACAACACTGACCACTAATTAATCCGAAATTTAATTGTGGGTTAAGTTGGCGGATTCCGCCAATTTCGGCAGAAACTCTAAATTTAGTGGATTTAACTGGATTTTTCTCCAATTTTAGTGGAGTTTTCCTAGGAGAAACTGAAGAAGCCATAAATTTGGCATTTTTCGACCAAATTATTCTAAAAAAGAGTCTATCCTTAATGATTTGGATGCTCTGAGCATGATGGTGTAGGTTGTAGAGGCAAAGGAGAAATTATGTAAGTGATTTTCCACTTTGAAGATTAAAGATACCTAGGGCCACCAGGAGAGGAGGTCATGTCTGCTTCACTTAAAAACCATTTGCAGAGCCGGAAGAGACTAATTAGGGGTTTTTGGGTTTTCTAAATCCATTGGAGCACTGTATGTGCATGTAATTAGAGAATTGACCTTTAATCCAAAGAGGGCCTAGCCATTGAAGTAGGTCCAAGGAGATGTAGCCTAGGAGGGGTGTTGGAATAGGGTCTCCTACAAAGCTGCGAAACTAGTCCATTTTGTATATTTTTTATTATATTTAGTCTAACGCAGGGGTTTTTGGGTGAGTAAAAGCCCATAGAGCATTGAAAATGGGTCAAGGGTAGAAAATATGTACCATTGCGTACCATTGGATGCATATGCTAAAATAGTATAAGTAGTTGAACCTTTTTGAGTTGAAGGACAAGCTAAGAATGATAAGAGATTGCGTCTAAGTGCGAATCGATAGATCTGATCAGGGTTTTTGGGTAAGGAATCCTGCTGATGTGTGCGCGGGTTGGGTTTTTGGGGTTTTGTAAGTAGATCTGTAAGATTAATGAATGCGGAAGTATTGTTGCCTATCTGAATCCACTGGAATTACTGTGATATGAATCTGTGACGTCTTGATTACTTAGTATATGCTGTTGTGTTATTGGTTTAAGTTGCAAACATACTTGTGTACTTATTTATGCTGCGATCTGGGTTTGTTCTACTTGCTTCATACAAGAGTATCTGGAATAGCTGTGTATTGTTATATGGATTCATGATCAGTTGATTTCTGTCAGTAATATTACTGTTACACATGTGGATACAAAGGGAATCTAGGCTCTGTGATACTGGATCGGGTCACAATCAGGGTGAACACACCTCTGCTTGACTTACCTACCCTCTCCCAGGGTGCAAAAACCTGGTTCCAGCACCCACCCATACTACTTCGGGTGAGCTTTGGCCTGTGCAAGCAAGTCACTGATGAAAGGGCCAGTAGTATAGGGGTTTTTTGGCAAACCTTGAACATCCAAACCTGGGTTGGGACCCCTCGAGCCAACAAATGGTTCTGTTGCCGGGACCTGGAGCATTTTGAGAGAGGGATCGAGTAATTCCAAGGCCATACTAGAAGCCGAAGAGAAAGGAAATTGATGAATGGTTTGAATAGCAAGTTCAAGAATTTGCCATAAAATAAAACTGTAGTAATAATTTGACCACCGAAGAGTGGAAGAATAAGTACATTTTCATAGAGATCTATGAGATCTTCTTTGTAATGATTGCGATCGAGCTCCATGAGTGGCTCGCAAGACTGGTAGAGTTACATAAGTGTTGGAAGGACGAGCAGATCAAAGAGTGGACCCCCAAAATAATCCAGCAGCTAGAAAAGATTGATAACACCATCACTCGCATAGTAGACCATTGGGTGGACAGTGTGTTAGGGGGATTTGTGAAAGAATTTTCCATCGTTAAGTTTGTCTCCTACTCTGAAGTAGAGCGAAGATTCTTCATGGGGTTCCGAGGTAAGTTTCTGAAGACATTTCCATTGCTGATCAAGATATTGTTATGCGAAAAGAGTATTCTATGTAGCCATACCGAGTGAATGACTTCTGATCTCGACAGGAGCACAACGTGGAGTGGAAAATACTATAGGGCCAACCTGGAGGGATATTGATTGGTCTACAGTCTAGTAAGGGGAGTAGCTTCGCAAAGTCCTCCAGCCACACCGCTTTCAAATCAGTCTAGAGGTAAGAATTCACCGACCCCTCCGCTACCAGAAGACGACATGGCTGCACACATGAAATTGTTGACCTTTAAGGGTGTGGGGGATGAAGACATGGATTAGTTCTGGTTTGTCGCAGGATTGGTATGGACTACGCAGAACGTGGCTAGTAATGCAGTTAAAAGGGCACAATTTTCCCTTGCTTTCGAAGGAAGAGCTTTGGATTGGTACATGGGATACATTGGCCAAAACACAAATGAAACCATTGAAGAGATTAAGAATGCCCTGAAACAACAATTCAAAAAACCTAAGTCCTACTCCAAAATCATGGTTGATCTGAAGGATTTCAATCAAGGACCTTCTGAATCAGTGTGGGAGGTCGATCAATGACTAAAGAAGGTGATCCAAGAAGGGGGATTCCAATATGATGACAGAAAACACACGAAATGGTTTATTGCTATTTTTTTTCCTTACCTGCGTGTACCTATGGGGCACCAAACTTTTGAATCACAGGAGAAGGCCTTGGAAGGTGTCATGAAGTTAGAAGATGCACCTTGGGACGAGACTCAATTGGGCATCCAATAGATCCAGGGACAGCTGGAAGTGATTTATGTAGAGATCCATAACCTGCGAAAGGAATGAGGGGCAGAGGCTAGCCCCGAAAGATGGTGCATACGATGTAGGGTGAATGGCCATACCAAGGATAACTGTCCTCTATTAGTAGATTATGTGTAGGCTGGGGGACCTAGCCCATTCCACCCTAGGGAAGCTTCGGGACCTAGTGGGCCAATGCTTTGGTGCGATGATTTTCGCGTTGCAGGGTTTCACGATACTAACCATTGTCCCCGCCTTGCTGCATACATTACAGAGGTAAAGAAGCAACGATGTAGGTTCTGCAGATCGGTGGGACATGACGAACAGAACTCTCGGACATATGATTTGATGATTTATCGAGGAAACTTATACAGAGTACAATCAGACACTATGTCACCAAGGACCCCCGTACGTATAGGCGACTCCCCATCAAGGGGCAGGGGAGGACGACGCGGTGGAAGTGAAGGACGGGGAAAAGGTCAGCTAATCTGTTATAACTGTGGAGAAGAAGGACACTTTTCAAGGGACTGCTCGAACCCCACTAGGCAATCTTGTTGATATTGCAAACAGTTGGACCATGTGATTGAAGATTACCCAATCTTGATAGCGAAAATGCAGGAAAAGTAGTCGACACCTACGTAGAATGTGTAGAGAGTTAAGGTTGAGCTGCGAAACAAAGATCCGAGTGTGAATGTGGTGACACATAGTGGGATGGCCACTAGGGGGCTTGAGAAGGAGGCTACGATGGAACCTTTGATCCGTCAAGCCGCTATCGAACAAGAAGGCCTGGACCTAAAAAGGGGCAAAGAAACATTTATCATAGCTCGCAAGGACTTTTTTGAGACAGAGGCAACCACTACTCGGCCACCTGCGAAGCTCAAGGTAGATGAGGAGGTTAAGCCCATTTTGCAGGCATGTATGAAACTGTTGCACAACCCAAAGGCTGTGGAGAACCTTCAAACATTAATACATAGCTACGCAACACAACCCAATATAACCCTGGAAGTCAAGGATGTGCACAGCCTATACAGGTATAAGAAACACACCGGAAGAGAAATGTGGTTGTCTGCGCAGATCGATGACTACGAAATGAGCTAGGTTATTTTCGACCTAGGGTCAGATGCGAATGTGCTACCTAAGCAGACTTGGCAATGAATGGGAGAGCCTAAGTTGGAATGGTCCACAATTCAGCAGCGCATGGAAAATTAGCAGAAAATCATCCTACTAGGAAGGTTGTCTAAAATTACGATGGATATCGCAGGAGTAAAAGCTCGAGCAGACTTTGAAGTGATAGAAATTTTAGAAGTTGCAAACCCCTACCCTGTGCTCTTGGGATTGGACTGGGCCATAGATATGGGCGGTATCATCAACCTCAAAAATAGAAGCATGGTGTTTGAGAATAACGACACAAGGGTGATAGTACCATTAGATCCCCCGCAAGGTATGTTGAGCCTCAAAATTGTGCTTTCCTTCACCTCATTTTACCTCATTTTCCCTTTTCCATTTCTATCTTAAACCCAATTGATCAATAAATATAGTTAAAATTACTTCTAGAATGATTTACATGGCTGATTTGTTGAATTTTGTGATTTTTGCCATTGTTAAGCATTTTGACCGGAACTAGCTGCAGAATGCAGACATTCCGTAGCTAACCGGCGATTCTGCAGCTGCCTTCATGTTTGAGTATGTTCCATGTGGCCTCTTGAGAAAAACCGCATATGGGCATGATCCACGTCATGTCTACATGGTTCGTTGCTCATCATGGAGGAAGAAATGAATTCTGGGTATGGTTTTGAACGTGGGGAACACATTTATGAAGGAAGACTTCTATTAGGACTGTCTCAGTCCAGATGTCTTTTCTTCTTCACGTAGCCACCTCAAAGAGTCCTAACGTGATTCGGATAAGGAAAGACATTGTTCCTAAATTGTTGTAATTATTGTTACGTGCATTTGCTTTATAAACTCTTGGGAGACCGAGAGCTATGTGAGAGATTTTATGTTAGATTTGCTGCTAGATTTTGTTTAAACTCTGTGTTACATTCCTGAAAACGCAGAGTGTTATGTTCAAAATATTGCATCATTAATGGAGCAGACAAAGTTATTTTGAAGGCGTGATTTAATTTGGAGTTGAATGCCGTCAAGTGGTAGAGGGCCCCTGCCTCTTGCACGGATTTATTTTGCATTAATTAGATAAGTTTTTCTAGCTGCCTTTACACTTTGCATTTGAATTAATAGTTGTTTTTGTTAGCTACTGTAGACGTTCTCATTCTAACTCTTCCACCAGAACATACTCTTCCAAAAGACCATAATGATGAATGTTGAATGACTATGGTATTGTAGAAATAGGAGTTGAATTCGTGGTTATTTTAACTAGCTACTGTAGTCGTATCCATTCTAGCTCTTCCACAAGAAGACACTTTTCCAACAGATTAAAATGATGAATGTTGAATGACTATGGTATTGTAGGATTAGGAGTTGAATTTATAGTTGTTTTAACTAGCTACTGTAGTTATATTCATTCTAGCTCTTCCACAAGAAGACACTCTTCCAACAGATTATAATGATGAATGATGAATAGCTATAGTACTGTAGGAATTAGTTGTAG